>CM040123.1:282489554-283089554 GCA_022559845.1 Amorphophallus konjac | reverse complement strand
ATTCAGGCTGAAGCCCCTTCATCAAAGTTCTTCCTCTAGGTCATCTTTCAAGATCAAGAAACAGAACCCCGTTCGGCCACCGGAGGAAGAAGTTACGAATTTTCTCCCCCGATCTATCTAGTTCTGTTTTCTGCTGTCCACTCCGACCAGTACCCACTCTTCTGGGTGCCCCGGCCATCCTCGACCTCTGAATGCATCTACGTCACCTCATGCTGAAAGCTACCTCGACCACGAAGATGATGCTGCTGGTTTCGTGCTGGTCGGAGCTCGGGAGGGTGCTCAGTCACTTCTGCAACTTGCTGTTACAGTCCAGACAGTACCTGCGGCCAGACAGAGGAGGCTACTTCCTGTTGCTGGTGCAGCCACCTCCGACCGTCTGAGCTTCCCCAAAAATTCTGGAGTCCACCTCTTCTAGTCAGGAAGCTTCAGGAGCTGGTTTCGATCAATTTGGAGTCCGGACAAGCCCGGCATAGCCATCACAGCGACCCCCTGTCCAGAATTCCAGATTGAAGCTGCAACTTCCCTAGTTCTCATTTCCCTTCGTTTCGGTCCACCAACCCCTCCCCGCTTGGCCGGCTGAAGGCCCCACCCTGCGTGGTGGTAGTGTTTGAATGTATCATATTAACCCCTACCCCAAGATCCCCCCTCCTGCGAGAGGAGTAGTTTTGTAAGTGGTTTGGCAGGTCAAGCGACACCGCCGCGGCGTGTGGGGAACCACCGCCTCCCCGATCGCCCTCGTCTCTGACCGGGACCGGTTTCTTCAAACCGGTCGAGTAAGTGTCTCTTCCTTACTCACCTAGTGTAGCTCTCTCAATATTTGATTCATGCACCGCTGAATTCGTGAGGAGCGCCCGATCCTCAAGTCCATGACTTAGAGTGATCGCCGTGGGTTAGTGTGACCCGGTGCCCGAGTGCACTTTGTCGGCCCCAATCGAATTGGGCAACCAACCTTAGGGAATCAATTCTTGGCCTTGCTGGCCCTCTACCAGCAAGGGTCCATTCCCATAAGTCACCCTTGGTATCACATACTCACCCCGGGAATAGAGTGCAACGAAGAGAGCGGTGGCCCATTAAGGCCCATTTGGATGCTTAGATGTGCTTGTTTGACTAAGTCCGAGGTTGTGTCACATCAAGTGGTATCAGAGCAAGTCCTTGACTTGTCTCTATCAAGTCTAAGTCCTAGGACCTTTGCATAGTGTGTCCAACCACTTTGGCCCTTTGTCTTGCATGTCCACCCGTAGTGGTGCTAGCTATCAACCCGGTTCATCGTCTTCGGCTCCACCAATGGATCCCAATCCTCACCAACTCAACCAAGATGTTCCTAGGGAGGGACCCCAAGGCCACATGGATAGGGTAGATGCTGCCCTCACAACCATCCTTGCCCAACTAGAGTCCATTACCAACCGAATTGCTCGGTTAGAAGACCAAGAGTTCCGCCCAAGGAACAATGAGCCTAGAATTCCCCCTCCGCATGATGAGCCTCATAGAGAAGAGCCTCACCCAAGGATCAATGATCCAAGAGCCCCTCCACCACATGGTGAGTTCCATAGGAATGGTTTTCCCCAAAGGAACCAAGGCCCAAGAGTCCACCCTCCACATGTAGAGCCTCATAGGGATGAGTTCCACCAAAGGAACAATGGCCCAAGAGCCCATCACCCACATGCTGAATTTTGTAGGGAGGATATGGACCATGACCATTATTATGATTATGAGAGGCCTCGCCCCCATCAAAACCATGACCGGCGTCCACAGGATGATCCGGATGACCCCCTTTTAAGGATGATCAAGGTAGAGGCCCCAAACTTTGATGGTTCACATGAACCTAGTGTTTACCTAGAATGGGAGACCGCCATGGATCAATACTTTGAATGGTACCCCATGTCCGACCAAAGGAGAGTTAGGTTGGCTAAGATGCATCTCACTAAGTTGGCCAAAACCTATTGGCTAAATCAAGAGGGTCTAAGATGGGTTAGGCGGGAAGAGCCTATTGACACTTGGGCGGACATGAAGAACCAACTTAGGAACAAATATCTCCCCCGAACCTACCACCAAATGCTCCTAGATGAATGGCAAAGCCTCACCCAAGAAGGGAAGACCGTGGTAGAGTACATTGAAAAATTTGACTCCTATCTTCTAAAATGTGGAGTCCATGAGGATCCGGATGTCACCTTATCCCGTTTTAGGAATGGGCTTCAAAGCCACATCAAGAGGGAACTATTCATGAGGGATGTTGATAACCTTGAGCTAGCTTACCAAATAGCTAGAGATGTGGAAAGGTTTTCTAGGAATTCCCGATTTATCCCTCCCCGACCCACTGACCCCAAAAACTTGGGAACACGTCCCCTTCCACCCACTCCCATGAGAGCTCCTAGCCCAAGTGGGAATGCCCCTTTAAGGTCCTACAACCCTCCCCCACCCATCACTCCAAACAAGCCCACTCCTAGTCACCCTCTCCCACGGAAGGATGACAACCACAAAGGCCCAAGTGTAGGAGCCACCCCGGGAAGTGGGCGCCAACAATGCTATAAGTGTCATGGGTATGGTCATTTTGCGGGGCAATGTCCATCTAAGGGGTTATCTAGCTTGCTTATTGAGGAAGAAGTCCAACCCCAAAAGGAACAAGAAAATGTCATTGAGGAACATGAAGCCTTAATAGATTAGGAAGAGGAGTATGAAGCCCAATGTCTAGAGTCGGGTCTAGATCATTCCACTCCTTCAAACAACTCCCATCTAGGAGTCATTAGGTGCACTCTCACCCAACCTCAAGAAGAGGATTGGCGACGGACTTCAATTTTCCACACCTTTGTCAAGATAGAAAACCATGTGAGGAAAGTGATCTTGGATAGTGGTAGTTGTGTTAATGCCGTGTCACCCGACACCGTCAAGCTCCTTGGGCTTACTCTCACTCCCCACCCAAGTCCGTACCGGGTCTCATGGATCAACAACAACTCCATCCCGGTCAACACCCAATGCTTAGTGCCTCTCACTTTCTCTTCCTACCATGGCCAAATATGGTGTGACGTCATACCCATGGAAGTGGGTAGCATCCTTTTAGGAAGACCTTGGCTCTATGATGTAGATGCCACCATTCTAGGAAGAAGCAACATATGCACCTTTGAGCATGAGGGTAAGACTATCCGTCTTAACCCTTCCCCACCTCGTCCCATGCCCAAGAGGGACACTCTCCCTCAAGGATCACACCCCACCACTCCACAAGTCTCGGGGAACTCCACCCCTCCAACTCAAGCCCTTATCCAAACCCCAAAACAAAGTAGAACCACAGGGTTGACCAAGGGCATTCATCTCATCACTAGGAGAGAGCTTGAAGAGGAAATTGCTCAAGGGGTGCCTTTGTGTGCGGTTGTCATATGCTTAGGGGAACCTACCCCTTCTAATCCCCATCCCATAGAGATCCAACAACTATTGGAAGAATTTCATGATGTGTTCCCGGAAGAGATCCCGGACCAACTCCCTCCCATGCGTGATGTGCAACACGCAATCGACCTAGTGCCGGGAGCCACCCTTCCAAACCTTCCTCATTATCGCCTCAATCCTACGGAACATGCCGAACTTAGGAGGCAAATAGAGGAACTCATTAGGAAGGGCTTCATCCGCATTAGTAAGAGTCCATGTGCCGTCCCGGCCCTCCTTACCCCCAAGAAAGATGGATCGTGGCGGATGTGTGTGGATAGCCGGGCCATTAACAAGATTACCGTCAAGTATAGGTTCCCTATCCCTAGGCTTGATGACATGTTGGACATGCTAGCTGGAGCCACCATCTTCTCTAAGATAGATCTCAAGAGTGGTTACCACCAAGTTAGGATAAGGCCCGGGGATGAGTGGAAAACGGCCTTCAAGACCAAGGATGGTCTCTTTGAGTGGTTAGTCATGCCATTTGGGCTTTCTAATGCCCCAAGTACTTTCATGCGTCTTATGACGGAAGCACTTAGGCCTTTCATTGGGAACTTTCTAGTGGTATACTTTGATGATATTCTCATCTATAGCCACACCCATGAAGCCCACCTCGAACACCTTAGGAAAGTTTGCACCGTCCTCCGGCAAGAGAGCTTATTTGCCAACCTAAGAAAGTGTCATTTCATGACCACTACCATCACCTTCCTAGGATATGTGGTGTCAACCAAAGGAGTCTCCATGGACCCCGACAAGGTCCAAGCTATCATTGATTGGCCTGAACCCCACACCCTTCATGAGGTTAGAAGTTTCCATGGGTTGGCCACATTCTATAGGAGATTCATTCGGGGGTTTAGCACTATCACCGGCCCAATAACTGATTGTCTCAAAAAGGGAACCTTTGTTTGGACCAAAGCCGCCTCTAAAGCCTTCCTTGAGCTTAAGGAAAAGTTGACCCAAGCCCCGATCCTATGTCTTCTCGATTTCTCTAAAGTTTTTGAGGTCACTTGTGATGCATCCGGGATTGGGATAGGTGGGATTCTTAGTCAAGAGGGACACCCGGTCGCCTACTTTAGTGAGAAGCTATGTGATGCTAGGACTAGATACTCCACCTATGACAAGGAGTTCTATGCCGTGGTCCAATCCCTCCGACATTGGAGACATTATTTGCTTCCCAAAGAGTTTGTCATCTTTTCCGACCATGAGGCACTCAAATACCTAAATTCCCAACAAAAGTTGAATGCCCGACATGCCCGATGGGTTGAGTTCATACAATCCTACACCTTTGTCATCAAACACAAGGCCGGGAGTGAGAATAAGGCCGCGGATGCCCTTAGTAGGAAGATGTCCTTGTTATCCACTATCCAAGTGGAAGTGATTGGCTTTGACAAGGTCAAGGATGATTATCCTAGTTGCCCCGACTTTGGACAAATCTATGCCAACTTGACCACTCATTCTAGCAAGGAGCATGAAGGATTCATTTTAGAGGATGGGTTCCTCTTCAAGGGACCAAGGCTTTGCATTCCTCGGACATCTCTTCGAGACTTCCTGGTTTGGGAATTACATGCCGGTGGGTTAGCCGGTCATTTTGGGGTCCACAAGACCATTGCCTTAGTTGAGGGTCAATTTTATTGGCCAAGTCTCAAGAGGGATGTAGGCAAAATAGTGGGTCAATGTCGCACATGTGCTTCGGCCAAACAAGTAAAGCAAAACACCGGCCTATACACCCCACTTCCCATTCCCGACCGCCCATGGCAAGATTTGAGCATGGACTTTGTGCTAGGTTTACCCAAGACCTCTAGGAAGCATGACTCCATCTATGTGGTGGTTGATAGATTTTCCAAAATGGCCCACTTCATCCCATGCTACAAAACCTCCGATGCCTCCCATATAGCCCGGTTATTCTTTGATGAGGTAGTCCGCCTCCATGGGCTACCCAAGACCATAGTCTCCGATAGGGATGTCAAATTCACTAGCTATTTTTGGAAGACTCTTTGGCACATGATGGGTACCCTCCTCAAATTCTCCACTGCCTACCACCCCCAAACGGATGGCCAAACTGAAGTGGTCAACCGGAGTCTAGGGAACCTCCTTAGGTGTCTTGTTGAGGATCGGCCCGGAAATTGGGATCTCATCTTACCACAGGCTGAGTTTGCATACAATAATTCCGTCAATAAGTCAATAGGGATGAGTCCATTTGAAGCAGTGCATGGGTACAAACCAAGAAAGCCATCCGATCTCATTCCCCTTCCCTAGCATGCTAGAGTATCCATTTCTGCCGAGTCTTTTGCACAACATATTAGAGAGTTGCATGAGGAAATCCGCAAGCACAATGGCATGAAAAATGAGGCGTATAAAAGGTTGGCCGACTCTCACCGGCGTCACTTAGAGTTCCAAGTGGGTGACTTTGTGATGGTGAGGACGGAGAGGCTCTCCCCAGGAGCCAACTCCAAGTTGAGACCACGTGGGACTGGGCCCTTCCAGGTCTTGAGGCGTATTGGTGCGAATGCTTATGAATTAGATCTCCCCGAGGATTATGGGGTAAGTCCTACATTCAATGTCGCCGACTTAGTGTCTTACAAGGGCCCCACGGTGAGACCTAGTGAGGAGATCGAGCCCACTCCCTCCTTTGAGAGAGAACCCACCCGAGAGGAGAGTCCACTAGCCAAAAGAGCTCAGCGTGATCGCATTGAACAAATATTGGATGAGCAGGTCACTACCACCCGGAGCAAGGTCTATGAGCGCTATCTCGTCAGGTGGAAGGATCGGCCTCCGTTGGAAGACTCATGGGTAAGTCGGGAGGACCTACAGCGATTGGATCCAGATCTCCTCGAGCGGTACCTTAGCCGGATGGACCCTTACTCGACGGAGTCGAGCTCTTTGCGGCCCAGGGGATTTGATGGAGGCATCACCCACGACTCCCTTTGGCTCGGGTCCACTTCTTCACATTCGGGAGCTAGTTGAGTTTGGGCCTCACTCTATTAAGGCCCCTTATCCATTTTGTAGTTTTCCTTTGAGTCATTTTGATGTATTTCCATTTTATTTGAGTCATTTCCCTAAGTCTAGCACTTATTTTCCTATGTTTGGTATCATCATGATGTCTAATGTAAGCTATTGGGCCCCATTCGTTGGACTAGGCCCATTAGCACTCCCAACCCCCTTGGTTATTTGTAGTTGTTTATTTTGTCAGGGACTTATTGTAAAGAGTGGGTTGCCTATATATAGGACCCCACTCCCCTCATTTGAAGTTAATGAATGATTACATCCTTTTGAGTTAAACTTGCCATTTGAGTTCAAATTGGAGTGATTCCTCTAGTTTTTGGGTGAGAGACCCTAGGGGAGAGATTCCCCACCCATTCCCCTCTTAATCTCTCTATTTCACCCCTCTTTCTCTCTCCTCCAACCCCAAATCCGAATTTCCTTCTCTCTCCTCCCTCCTCCCATCCACTTCCAACCTCCAACCACCTCCTTTAATGCCCTCCACTTCCCCATGGCCTCCATTACTCCACTCCCTAGTTCCTAGGTAGAAGTCTCCCCATTCCAACACCTTCCTCCACCTTCCAACCAAATCTACCCCATTCCAATGCAAGCACTCCACTTCCCAACATAATCACCCACCTTCCAAGACCTTTTGAATTTGAAATCCACCCTTCCCTCCACTCACTTGTGCCCCCCTCACCTTCTCCTCTCACCCACCTTCCCCAAATTCGTAGCTCTTCCTCCTCCACCTGCTAGCACTTGCTTCCAGCCATTCTCCACCTCATTCCCCATCACCATTAGCTCCCTTCTCCACCCCACAAGAGCCCCCACTCTCCCTTAGGTCATTCCTACCATTTCCCTCCACCAAAGAAGCCACATCTCCCTCTCATTTCTTCTAGTAGGTTGGAGCTGTGCAGATCTGCAGAACAGCCCTTGTTGCAGCGTCAACCACGGATTCATCCTAGTTCTTCAGAAGGCGTGGCCTACCTTTCTGGAAAGGCCTTCCAGTCTACTTCGCAGGCGAGGTGGAATCAACACGATCGGAGCTCGGAGCTGCCAGATAGAGCCATTCTCCCAACAGTGCGCAGAGAGGTCTTCATCCTGGACCAGAGCGTGGAAGATCCTTCTGCCACGACAAACCCCAGCGGATTCAGGCTGAAGCCCCTTCATCAAAGTTCTTTCTCTACTGGTCATCTTTCAAGATCAAGAAACAGAACCCCGTTCGGCCACCGGAGGAAGAAGTTACGAATTTTCTCCCCCGATCTATCTAGTTCTGTTTTCTGCTGTCCACTCCGACCAGTACCCACTCTTCTGGGTGCCCCGGCCATCCTCGACCTCTGAATGCATCTCCGTCACCTCCTGCTGAAAGCTACCTTGACCGCGAAGATGATGCCACTGGTTTCGTGCTGATCGGAGCTCGGGAGGGCGCTCTGTCACTTCTGCAACTTGCTGTTACAGTCCAGACAGTACCTGCGGCCAGACAGAGGAGGCTACTTCCTGTTGCTGGTGCAGCCACCTCCGACCGTCTGAGCTTCCCCAAAAATTCTGGAGTCCACCTCTTCCAGTCAGGAAGCTTCAGGAGCTGGTTTCGATCAATTTGGAGTCCGGACAAGCCCGGCATAGCCATCACAGCGACCCCCTGTCCAGAATTCCAGATTGAAGCTGCAACTTCCCTAGTTCTCATTTCTCTTCGTTTCGGTCCACCAACCCCTCCCCGCTTGGCCGGCTGAAGGCCCCACCCTGCGTGGTGGTAGTGTTTGAATGTATCATATTAACTCCTACCCCAAGATCCCCCCTCCTGCGAGAGGAGTAGTTTTGTAAGTGGTTTGGCAGGTCAAGCGACACCGCCGCGGCGTGTGGGGAACCACCGCCTCCCCGCTCGCCCTCGTCTCCGACCGGGACCGGTTTCTTCAAACCGGTCGAGTAAGTGTCTCTTCCTTGCTCACCTAGTGTAGCTCTCTCAATATTTGATTCATGCACCGCTGAATTCGTGAGGAGCGCCCGATCCTCAAGTCCATGACTTAGAGTGATCGCCGTGGGTTAGTGTGACCCGGTGCCCGAGTGCACTTTGTCGGCCCCAATCGAATTGGGCAACCAACCTTGGGGAATCAATTCTTGGCCTTGCTGGCCCTCTACCAGCAAGGGTCCATTCCCATAAGTCACCCTTGGTATCACATAGTCACCCCGGGATAGAGTGCAACGAAGAGAGCGGTGGCCCATTAAGGCCCATTTGGATGCTTAGATGTGCTTGTTTGACTAAGTCCGAGGTTGTGTCACATCAAGAGGTGCATCATCCCCAAAATAACTAGGGACGACGACACGAACCGGCATCCGATAGATAAAATCTTGAATCTTGAAATGCACGGCCGGCACTGAATCATCCTGACTTGGCTTATTGTCTCCCTGGGGATTAGACCCAAGGGGCACCAAAGGAAGCGCACACCCGCTCCGTCGGGTGGAAGTGGTTGGAGAAGTAAAGGGAATATGTTTGGGTGGAACATGTGAAGGTTTGTAAGGCATGGAGACTCCAACGGGAGTGGTGATGGAAAGTGAAGGCGCAGGCGATGTGACGATGATAGGCTCAGGTGCCGACAAAGGCGAAGGTCAAGGCGTGACTAAGGGTAAAGGTAAAGGAAAAGGTGTGGCTTGCTCAGGCTCGGGCAAAGGTGATGGCCGAGATGGAGGCGAGGGTGGAGATGGAGGTGGTGATGGCAATGGAGATGGTGAGGATGGTGATGGCAATGGAGATGGTGAGGATAGTGATGTAGGCGATGGGGGTAGTGGACATGGTGGTGGAGAGGGTGAAGAGGGAGGTTGTGGTGTCCACCGTCGACGTGTCGACATAATGCGTCGAGTGGTGTTAGGGATAGAATTAGTGGTAGTTGCGGCGGGAGAAGAAGGGGTGGCACTAGTCTGAGTAGAGGATTGGGTTTATGGAGGTTGCGGAGATTGGATAGGAGATGGCAGAGGTAACTGAGTAGGTGATGGAGTGGGTACATTGCTAGATAAAGAACCACAAGGGTGCCCCTGGTCTTGAAGTAACGGAGATGGCTGCCCAGGCTGAACTTCTTGCTGCTGCTGTTGGCTGCGGAGATGTAAAATGACTTTATGCATAGCGGCCCAATCAATCCTTTTCTTAGCTTCCAGGTCATAAACATAATCCTGGAACTCGGGACAATCCTTAACCAAATGCCCCTGCTGGCACTGGAAATAACAGAACTGAAGCATATCCCCGACCGCGGGTCGGCAGGGCACAGCCGGAGAGAGCGGCAACGTGTGAGTGGCCATCAAAGCCCTAAAAATGTCGATAAAGCACTTCGGCAATGGAGGACAAGGAGCCCGCTTCGGGCAAGGTGAATGCTGAGGTGTATGTGATGCAGATGGTTGTGGAGACGGAAGTGGAGGTTGCGTAGGCAATAGTGTGTGGCTAGTGGTGGAGGGATTTGGTGAAGGCATATATGGAACGGAGTGGGGAGGTATGTAGACGGCATCCACCTGCTCGGGATATGGTGTTCCCTTGACCGAAAGTGGAGACAGAGACGGGTATGTGGACACGGGAGGCTGACTCATGGAAGGTTGATATGCGGAGGCGTATGGGTACATAGAGGCGGGAGGTTGGCTCGTGGAGGGATATGTGGCGGAAGGCTGACTCATGGCGGGCCGACTCATGGGAGCGTAGGGTTGGCACGTGGAGGGTGAAGGTTGATATGTGGCGGTGGATGGTGGAGACTTGGGGTCAAGGGAATCTTGGATTTTTTGGCCAATGAAGCGGGCTCGGCTGTAAAGTTGTTGCCAGGAGGTGATGTCGTTGAGGGCTAAGATAAACTGATACTCGGGCACGGCATTGGATATCAGCATCTTGATTTGCTCTCCCTCCGGTATGTGCCCCGAGACTTGCGCGGCCAAGCGACGCCAACGATCGGCAAAGGTGCAGAAATCCTCTTCGGGCTTCATCATCTCATGGGCCAGATCCGCCATAGAATACTTGGGCGCAACCTGGTCTTGATATTGCTGAATAAACTTTTCTTGAACGGCTTGAAAACTAACAACTTGCTCTTGCGAAAGAGAGAAGAACCAATCCCGAGCCAGGCCTTCCAATGACAGACCAAACAGATAAGCCATCAAGTGTTGGTCATGTCAAAATTGGGCCGACTCATAAACAAACTCCTTCAAGTGCAAATACGGGTCACCGACTCCACTATAACGGCGATATGTGAGAATTTGTGATGGAAACGGAAGCCGAAGACCTTGAAATGCGAATGGAACACTTAAAGATGATTTGGGATCGATCCGACGTTGAAGCTCATCAAGCTGGCGTTGGGTTTGAGCAATCATCTCCTGGGTAGGGAGAGATCGAGAAGAATATGGGCCGGCTTGAGCAAGAGGTTGTGAATTAGGACCAGGAGCATGGTATTGGGCCGGATAAGAGGATCCGGGCTGAGAAGAAAAAGGGCCCATTCTGGGAATGGAACGGTGAGCGGGCCTGGCAGAGATGTTGGAACATGGGTTGAATGGGCCAGCAGCAACATGGGCAGAATAATGAGGCCCATTAAGAGAATAATGCCCATTAGCAATTGGGCCAGTAACATATGAAGGAGAAGGAGGAGGCCCATGAATAGAAGATGGTCCATTATGAGAAGAAGGCCCATGAAGATGAGATGCAATAAGACGTTGGGCCTGGGCTGGGTCCATTTGGTGAACAAGGCTTGAAAGATGGTGATGGGGACATCACCTCCCATGTCCACGTTCACAGCTCGTCTCCTCGCCCCGGTTGCATCTGGCATGGTCTAGTCATTTAATTTTGAGTCTGTGTAATTTTTATTCGAGTCATTTGATGTATTTTCCCTTTTATTTGAGTCATGTTTTTAGGTCTTGTGTTCATTTCCCTAAGTTTGAGTGTCATTAGGTTGTCTAGTTAGCTATTGGGCCCAATTCATTGGGCTTGGCCCAAGGGCTCTCCCCTACCCCCTCGGTTATTTGTCATTGAGTCAATTGTCAGGGACTTTTGTAGAAATGTGGGTTTCCTATATATAGGACCCCATTCCCCCCCATTTCAACTTAATGAATCAATCAATGAAAAATTGCCATTTTGTGAGTTCTATCTTTATTTTTATGGTGGAGTGAATCCATTAGTGAGGTGAGAAGCCTTAGGGAGAGAATCCCACCCATCCCTCTCTTAATCTCTCTCTTTCACTCCCCTTTCTCTCTCCTCCACACCCAATTTCAAAAATTTTCTCTCTCCTCCCTTCCCAACCACCACTCTCCCACCTACCTGCATTAAAGGCCACTCCCCTTCCCCACACATCCCATTACTCCACCCCCTAGTCCCAAGGGAGCATCCCCAATCACTAAGCCACCCTCCAACCACCTCATCCCTTTCCCAAGCACCCTTACCCCTCCCCCATTCAACCCTCCACCTCCCAAGACCATTTGAATTTGAATATCCCCTCCCCTCCATAGCCCAAAGTCGCCCAACTCTTTTCCCCATTGAGTAGGCCACCCCCATCCCCTTCCCTCCACTCCACTCTACCAAGAGCAGCCACCCCATCACCCTTCCTCCACCTTGGCTGAGAGCCTGCAGAGAACCAGTGCAGTGCAGCAGCGACCCTGTCTTCCCCCTGGCGTCCCTGGAGGTCCAAGAGCTATCGTCGGAAGCATCTGCCTGTATTCTTTGCAACGGAGGTGGGTTCGTCATCGTCCGAGCACTGTGTTGCCCGGGAGAGCCGTTCTCCCTCGACTGCGCGAAGCTCTCCTGACAGAGCACCTGAACGTGATTGGAAGCTCTGCCACGATAAATCCAGCATGAATCAAGACAAGAGCCCTTCTGCAAAGTTTTTCCTACATCTGTCTACTTTCCGAATCAAGAAGCAGAACTCCGTTTGGCATCCTGTAGCAGAAGTTATCAATTTTCTCCCTCAGCCACACGATTCTACTTCCCACAGTCTGCACCGACCTATCATCATTGTTCAGAGTTCCCTGGTTTTCTCCGGCATCTTTTGGCTTCCCCGTCAGTTTTTCTGCGAAGAGGACTCGTCCACGGTTCTAACGACTCTGACGGTGCTCGATTCTGAGTTCGGAAGCTGTTGGGGACACCTCTGTAACCTGCTATTGGAAACCAGGAGCTGCCAGTCCGAGACTCTGCCTCCCTGTTCGGGCCTCCACCCAGACCAGCATCGACAACAGAAGAAATTAATAAATATTGGACAACTTTCCCGGCCTGCTATGAAGATTTTCCAGGTGGTTTCATCCCCAATAAAACTCGGTGGCAGTTGCAGCAGTCAATTCATCAGTCTCCTGTCAGCACCCATAGAACTGGGCAGAATCGGCAACCTCCCATCTTTGGTGTTCCCTTCTCAAATTCCCCTCCCCGCTTGGCCGGCTGAAGGCTCCTCCCTGTGTGCAAGTAGTATTTGTATGTAACTATCATCTTCTTTTCCCCACGATCCCCCCCTTGCATGGGGTGTAGTGTTGTAATAGCTTAAACAGGTCAAGCTACCCCGGCGCGGCGTGTGGGGAACCCACGGTTCCCCGCTCGCCCTCTTCTCCAAGCGGGACCGGTTTCTTCAAACCGATCGAGTGAGTGCTCCAAAACTTTACTCTAATTCATACTTTTTCTTTCAATATTAGTTCATAAACTCCGCTGGCCGTGACGAGAGCCCGATCCTTAAGCTCATTTGCTATAAGTGATCATCGTGGGAAGAGAGTGGAACCCGTGCCCTTTGGCACTTCGTCGGACCCTTGATTTGGGCAGCCATACCCTTGGGGAATCAAACCTTGGCCTTGATGGCCCTCTACCAGCAAGGGCCTAGCCCACACAACCTCCCCTTGGCATTGCCAAGTTACCCCGGGTCTTAGTGAGCATCAGGTGAGCGGTTGCTATTATCGGTCCGTTTTGAATGCTTATTTGTGCTTGCTTATTGAGTCCTAGGTTGTGTCACATCAATTGGTATCAGAGTAAGTCATTGACTTGTCTCTATCAAGTCAAGTCCTAGGGCCTGCTTGCATTGGTGTCATCATCAATCCGACCCTTGCATTGATCCCCCCGATCATCATGACCACCTACTTAGCCTACTCACCACCCATAGACTTCATCCTAGATAGGGATATTACTTTTGACGGATCACGTTCTAGTGACTATCTTAGGTGGGAGACTACCATAGAAAAGTACTTTGACAAGAATTGGGTATATGGATCCGCGAGAGTCCGAAGGGCCAAGGGACAGTTTCGGGGTCAAGCCAAAAGTAAGTGGGAACACATAGAGGGATTAAGAAGGGTTAGGGGGCAAGAGCCCATCTCCTCATGGGAAGAGATGAAGAAAGAACTTAGAAAGATCTACATCGCCAAACATTCCCACCCCTCCTACTCAAGCACCCCTAACCTGAGGAGCACTACCACTCCTCCATCCCCACCCGGCCAACTTAAGACCGACCTTTGGTCTCTACCCCCACCACTCCCAACAAATCACCTCTCAACCATCATAACTACACTTCGTGACCAAGTCCTCTCCCTTAAGACCCAAATAAACCAAGCACCCACCTCTCCGCCAAATCCCATGAGGATCCCCACACCCCAACCAAAACCTTCTTCCACAAACCTCACTATCCAGACCCAATTGCCCCCCACTTCCACCCCCCCACAACTGGCCGATCCTAAGGGGAAGAGACCCCTAACTGACCTAGTTTCCCTAATAAGGACCACCACTACCCCTCCATTTTTCCCTATAAGGGACACTCCCCCCAAGACTGACCAACTCAAGCCACCCCAACCAACTCATCTCCCACTCCCTCCCCCAAAACTCCCATGTCCAAAGCCTCCACTACTACCCTTACCTATCCTAACCCACGTTTCCCACCACCTACCACCCCGGATACACTATGCCCCAATCATCACCACACCCTCAAAAGCCCCTCTCACCTCCTTGGAAGAAGAACCCATGCCCCACCCCATAGTGGTGAACACTCCAAACCCACTCTCCACCTTGGAGAAAACCCAAGTCCAAATTGAAGAAGAAACAACACACGAGGGTCTTCACCTTACATCACCATCTCTAGTTGGAGTCAATCTCATCTTAGGGAAACCCTTGATAGTTGGCTAAAGAAGAGCCCAATAAGAGAGATCATGGCCCCCGATTTCCCACTGTAGCAACCCTGATAAAAATAAGATTTTTAAATAAATCAAATTAAAATAAAAGATAAATAATTAGATGATGAAAGTCTAAACGCATAAAAATAAGACAGAATGGAAATAACGCCTTTGGTCAAGGCGCTACTTCATTAAGAAACGCCTCCAGATAAGGCGCTAATTACAAAGGGACGCCCAAACAACAAGGCGTCAATTATCAAACGGCCAAAAGGGAAGTAAACGTAACGCCCTTTACATGGACGCGTTTTATACAAGAAACGACGCTTGACAAGGCGTCAATTTAAATTAACGCCCTCGCTTAAGACGTTAATTCAGATTGAGTTTCGTTCGACCCAGGAGTCTATCCAGGGCAAGTTCTAGATAACTACGTCGAAGGTGGAGTATGATAAGGACTCTATCATGGAAGTATTACTTCCAATACAACTCTAACCCTATTAGGATCCCCAAAATCCTATAAATACCCACCTATTCGATCTGTTCGCTATTTTGGCGTTCGGTTCTTCTGAGGTATGTGAAGAACAGCGGGTTCTTCTTGAATCTCTGCTTTTCGATTTCATGAAGAGTGTTAATTATTCTTCATCTTCTTTTATTTGTAGGAAGCCTGCAGTAACTCTGTTGAATCAACTGAACAAGTGGGTTCTTCAAACGGCAAGCATCTACATCTGTTCGTGCCAAAGGAAGAACTTATTGATAATCTTCTTCCTCTTCCTCTACATGTTGCCTGTGGTGTGAAAACGCCTGAAAACTATTCCTCGACCATATTCTTCTTCCTACAAGTGGGACGTGAAGACCGTGTCTTCCTTCCTCCTTACTGAACTGAAGACAAGACTGCTACTTGTTCTTCCCATCCTACAAAACAACATACTATGTTCGTAACAGAGTACCGTTTCTTCATCAAAGTTCATCAGTCAATCCACAACATCAGGTAGGTTTTCTCAAGAACGTAGCCCAAACTAGCTTAATATCTTTTATAATATCATCGATCCTCCATGCATATAGTTTTATTGTGGTTTCAACTGTTTCTATGCAATTTTCAAAGCAACGCCCTTGACCAGGGTGCTAATTTAAATAAGCGACCCACACTAGGGCGCTAATTATTGTTTTGACGCCTTTCCAGAAGTCGTCAATTACATGTAATTAATAAATACCCACATTTAAAATTTAATATCTATGTAACCATGAATATAATATGTTGCATGAGTATACCTGTGAAACCCTGTTAATTATCTTGTCATGATCATGTACCCTCTTTCCTGAAATTTTATTATCTGAAAATTGGTAAATTCTGAATTCACGACCTTGTCTAGGTCGTCTCTTATTGAACTAACGACCCAGACTAGGGCGCTAATTGAAAAGTAACGCCCCTGTCTAGGGCGCGTTTTTGTTAAAATTCCAGAATATTGATTTTCTGCAGAATAGAAATATTGAAGGGACGACTAATGTATAAGTCATCAAATTGTAAATAAACGCCCCTCTGTAAGGTGTTAATTATTTAATTAATGACTTGGCTAAAGTCGCTATCTTCTGTATTACTGTTTTACACTGATTACTGTCAACCGAAGGGTTATATATATATATCGGCACTATATTCCCACTCCGTGAATATAGTCCCATGTTTCATGATGTTTTTATCGCACTACCCTCAATTCTCATTGACATACAAGCTCTCCATTGGACATTCCGTTCCTTTGGACTAGCGAGTTAGTCATAGAGACCTCCGTAAGACTCCTCGAGCCTTGGATTCTCTCAAGGCCGACTGAGCAGGTTGTACCATAAAAACCCATTACACTATTTTGCCATGTCACTCTAAAGAAACATGGTATACCGGCCCTCATGTTATGCAAAGTGTGTATCATGAGAATTCTCTTAATGGGATGAGGTTATCATGCCATTTGATGCTGTTCTTGTAAACCCCAACTCTATATCAATATTGTTATGATGTTCTTGTAAACCCCAATTCTATATTAAACTTGATGTTCTTGTGGACCTCAATTCTATATAAAGAATGTCCATACTTGTTTGTCATGGTACCCAAGTTAGGGAACCAATTCCACCTAGTTTTATCGATAATCGTGATTGTACCGATATTATCGCCATTCTATGTCAAGTGTCATATTTTTGGACTCTATTCTATCCAAGTTTATCCTACATGTCTACAAGCTTTATTCTTGAAATTCCATAATGGCTATACACAAAAGTGGATGTTAAAATACATGATTAATGCTTGCGCATATAGAGCCCGATCTGGTCCTGGGAGGAGCACCCGAAAGTACTTGTGCCCATGGGAGTTGATTGATCACGGTATTGGCATTATACCGAAGTGCATGACTAGCTTGATTGAACATTCCATAAATCTTGTACTTGTACTTGACTTGATATTACATGACCTGCGTGACCCGAAAAAGGGTAATTTCATACTTGCTTGCTTGAAACGTGATAGCCAAATTCCAACATGACATGATGAATACACTTGCTTGAATATCTTGATATCTTTTGATATAAGTTCTTGAAAGTTCATGACTAGTTTTCGTCGCTATCTTATTGTTATACACTCTCTCTATCTTGTCGTTTGGCGAGCATGCATAGCTATAGTGCATTCATGAAAAAATGTAATTACTTAAACCCATTGTTAGTTATTGAGATATAATTTCCTACTGAGCGTTCGCTCACTTAGTGTTTCCCTACTTTTCAGGTAAGTCCGACGATGAGGGAACTCAAACGGATGGAGAAAATCAAGAGTGAAAGAGATAGAGCTTCTTCCGTGTTATCTAGTCTTTTTCATATTTTCTTGAGTCAACCTTATATTTTTCCTTTATTTTAGTTAGTACTTCAAGGGTTTGTAATAGACATATTCTTATGAAGGAATACAGGATTGGGTTATCTTTATTTTTGCGCATCTCTGTTTTTGGTGTCGAATACACTAATACTCTGATTGACATGATTGATATAAACTCGTCACGTGTCTCCGGGTATCTTCCGCTCTCGGGACGTGACAGTTTTTGTGGTATCAGAGCCTAGGGTATTCAATTCCTAGGAAAACCCAAGTCCAAGGATAGGTTTAACCTTTAACCGGTGAGATTGGGTAGAACCAAGGGTTAAAGTTAACATAGAAATGCTAGCTTCTAAATGAGATCACGTATTGATCTAGTTATTGTAATTGTAGGACGATGGCTGCCGAACGTGCTCAGTGGCGCAACATGCAGCGTACACTTCAAGGCATGACTCAGGTGCTGCAACAAGTAGCACAGGGAGGTGCACAACGAGCCGGAAGTCTCCACCAAGTCTTTAAAAACATGAACCCTCCCAAATTCATGGATTCTACTGATCCGGATGACGCAGAGCACTGGGTCAGGGAGACAGAACGTATATTCCGTGTTATGCAGTGCACGGATCAAGATAAAGTCTTACTAGCTACCTTCCAACTAGAAAGGGATGCCCGATACTGGTGGGAGTCAGTCGAAGCTACTATAAATCAAGACCAAATTACTTGGGAAGAATTTGTTGAACATTTCAACAATAAATATTTTTCGGACCGAGTCCAAGAAATGAAAGCTACCGAATTTGCCGCACTGAAGCAACGGTCCCTGTCAGTGGCCGAGTATGAGGCCCAATTTTCTAGATTATCTCGGTATGCTAAGCACTTAGTTAGCACCGAGAAGATGAAAGCTAGGAGGTTCCTAAATGGGCTCAGGCCCCAATATATCATACAGCTGGCGCCAATGGATATCCAGGTCTACTCGAAAATTGTGCGCCGAGCTCAGCTATTAGAAGACGCCACGGAACTATCTGATAGAATCCGTGGGAAGGACAAGAAAGAACAAGTTACAAGTTCGGGTTCCTTTAACCCAACTTCAAGAAGAGGCCTAGCAATGGAGGTACTCCCTCACAAGATCAGAAGTTTAAGAAGATCAAGCCCTTCTCCATCACCACTACCCCACCAAATATAGTGTGCAAGCACTGTGACAAGGCTGGTCATAAAGCCGAAGAATGCTGGAGGAAACTAGGAGCATGTCTCCGCTGTGGGAGTCGCGATTATCGAATTTCCCATTGCCCATTACTTAATGATCAAGCCGGGGACGGGAAGCACCCAGTAACGAAAAATGCTCGTCTTCACGCAATTAAGGAGACCGAACAAGAAGAAGAAGGCGGACTAGTAGAAGGTACATTGAAAGTTTGTTCCAAGTCTACATATGTCTTAATTGATACTGGTGCTTCACATTCAATTGTTTCCAAGAAGTTCGCTGATCCGTTACCCCTAGAACCGGAATGATAAAATTAGTCTTGTCTACTCCTCTAGGAAACGAGACTGATATTACACACCATTACCAGAACTGTGAAGTATTGGTTCATGGTAAGAATCTCCCTATTGATCTTATATGTTTAGATCTAAAGAGTATGATGTCATACTAGGAGCGGATTGGTTATCTAAATATCAGGCAACGATCGATTGCCGCAATAGCAAGGCTACTTTCGAGGAATTTCCAGAACTGATCTTTACTGGCCTCAAGAGTCAGAGCAAGTCACCTCTTATTTCGGCTCTCCGAGCTAGCAAGCTCATCAGGAAAGGATGTGTATCTCTACTTGCATTTGTCACGATTAAGGAGGCTAAGGAAACTAAGATAGAAGATATCCCAGTTGTGCAAGAATTTTCGGATGTGTTTCCGGAAGATTTGCCTGGATTACCCCCACAAAGAGAAGTGGCCTTCACCATCAACTTAGTCCCTAGTGCTGGACCTGTTTCTAAGACACCGTATAGAATGTCGCCTGCTGAACTCAAGGAGTTAAAGGAGCAATTGATGGAACTCATTAAGAAAGGATTCATAAGACCAAGTATTTCCCCATGGGGAGCGCCTGTATTATTTGCAAAGAAGAAAGATAGATCCATGAGGTTATGCATCGACTATCGACAGTTGAATCATCTCACTATCAAAAACAAGTATCCACTGACGAGAATCGATGAGTTGTTTGATCAAATTTCAGGATCCAAGTACTTTTCCAAAATTGATCTTAGGTCGGGATATCATCAGTTAAGAATCAAGCATGAGGACACTCATAAGACTGCATTCAGAAGCAGGTACTGCCATTATGAATTTGTTGTTATGCCTTTCGGACTAACGATTGCCCCTGCTGTCTTTATGCAGTTAATGAATAGTATATTCAGGCCTTATTTGGATCAATTCGTGGTGGTCTTTATCGATGATATATTAATTTATTCCAAGACCAAGGAAGAACATGAGGAGCATTTAAGGATTGCATTACAAATATTAAGGGCAAACTAATTATACGCAAAACTCAGCAAGTGTGAATTCTGGCTTGAGGAAGTGACTTTTCTCGGACATGTTATATCAAAGGATGGCTTATCAGTAGATCCATCAAAAGTTGAAGCTGTAAGAAATTGGGAAAGACCGACCAATGCTAGCGAGATCCGAAGTTTCTTAGGTCTTGCCGGCTATTACAGGCGATTCATCAAAGATTTCTCTAAGATCGCCGTACCACTTACGAGGTTAACTCGCAAAGAGATCCGTTACGAATGGAGTGAGGAATGTGAAAGAAGCTTCCAAACTCTCAAGGATCATCTTACTACAGCTCCTGTCTTAGCTTTACCAATGGAAGGAGAGAAATTCGAGGTATACACTGATGCTTCTGGCATTGGCCTCGGATGTGTTCTAATGCAACAAGGAAAGGTTATAGCTTACTCTTCTCATCAATTAAAGAAGCATGAAGAGAACTACCCCGTCCATGACTTAGAATTGGCCGCGGTGGTATTTGCACTCAAAATATGGAGACATTATCTTTATGGAGTACAGTTTACTGTATACTCTGATCACAAGAGTCTCAAGTATCTCTTTTCATAAAAGGAACTAAATATGAGACAAAGACGTTGACTAGAATATCTCAAGGACTTCGACTTTAATATACAATATCATCCCGGAAAGGGTAACCATGTAGCAGATGCCCTTAGTCGAAAGCCGAGAGCACTGTTAGTCAATTGTATGATTCAAGAATGGAAATTACTGGAGTAATTCTCTGAACTCAATATAAGAATGGACACGAACTTCAAATGTGTCACATTGTCTCATGTAAGCATTCATCCAGACCTATTAACTGAAACACAAGCACTTCAGGATGATGACCCAATATTAGTGGAAATCAAGGACAGATTGGAAGGACAATCTGATTTCCAAATAACTTGTGAAGGAAGATTAATGTTCAGGAATAGAACTTGTATACCGGATTGTCCCGAGTTAAAGAAGAAGATCTTAGATGAAGCTCATAGATCAAGGTACACGATTCATCCTGGATCTACCAAAATGTACCAAGATGTGAAAAGAAATTTTTGGTGGCCCAACATGAAAATGGAAATAGCAGACTATGTATCACGTTGTCTCACTTGCCAACAGGTCAAGGCGGAACACCAAAAGCCTGCTGGAAAATTACATCCTCTAGATACCCTAAATTGAAGTGGGAGGATATTGGTATGGATTTCATCATGAGTTTATCTAAATCAAAGGGAGGACATGATGGAATATGGGTTATTATTGACCGATTGACTAAATCGGCGCATTTCTTGCCAATCAAGAGCCAATGGTCAGTCGATGTGTTGGCTGCATTATACATCAAGGACATAGTCAGATTACATGGTATTCCTATTTCAATCGTGTCTGACAGAGATCCCCGTTTTACTTCTCATTTTTGGAAGGGACTACAACATTCGTTGGGAACAAGGCTTAACTTTAGTACAACTTTTCATCCTCAAACGGATGGTCAGACCGAGAGAACTAATCAGGTGGTTGAAGATATGCTCAGAGCTTGCATCATGGATTTCAATGGAAGCTGACATGATCACTTCTCGTTGGTGGAATTTGTATACAATAATAGCTACCAGGCAAGTATACAAATGGCACCTTTCGAAGCCTTATACGGAAGGAGTTACCGATCACCCTTATGCTGGGACGAAGTTGGAGAAAAACAACTATTATGTCCAGACATAGTAAGGGATACCACTAAGAAGATACAATTGATTAGAGAAAGACTGCGAGTTGCTCAGTCTAGGCAAAAGGCTTATGCCGACACGAGAAGGAGAGATCTTGAATTCCAAGTTGGAGATCATGTATTTCTCAAGATATCGCCTGGACGTGGCATACAGAGATTTGGTGTTAAGGGCAAGCTTACACCAAGATTCATCGGACCCTTCGAAATACTGGAACGAGTTGGCGAGGTTGCTTATCGCATCGCATTGCCTCCTCAACTGTCCGATG
The DNA here is from genome assembly GCA_022559845.1 of Amorphophallus konjac. NCBI lineage: Eukaryota > Viridiplantae > Streptophyta > Magnoliopsida > Alismatales > Araceae > Amorphophallus > Amorphophallus konjac. The sequence goes on along the minus strand of CM040123.1, from coordinate 283,067,763 downwards.
TACATAATGCATTCCACATATCTATGTTGAAGAAGTATGTGCACGATCCATCACATATTATTGATCATGGAGACTTAGTGATCCAGAAGGATCTCACATATGAGCAAAAGCCTATGAACATACTAGATCGTGAAGTACGTACCCTAAGGAATAAGGTTATTCCCATGCTTAAAGTACAATGGAATAAGAACTCCGAACATGAAGCTACATGGGAGACCGAGGAATCCATGAGGAAACGATTCCCAGAATTATTTTAAATGTATATGTTCTACACTCTCCACTTATACATACTATTGAATTTGGGGACCAAATTCTTTTAAGTGGGGGAGGGTGTAGCAACCCTGATAAAAATAAGATTTTTAAATAAATCAAATTAAAATAAAAGATAAATAATTAGATAGTGAAAGCCTAAACGCATAAAAATAAGACAGAATGGAAATAACGCCTTTGGTCAAGGCGCTACTTCATTAAGAAACGCCTCCAGATAAGGCGCTAATTAAAAAGGGACGCCCAAACAACAAGGCGTCAATTATCAAACGGCCAAAAAGGGAAGTAAACGTAACGCCCTTTACATGGACGCGTTTTATACAAGAAACGATGCTTGATAAGGTGTCAATTTAAATTAACGCCCTCGCTTAAGACGTTAATTCAGATCGAGTTTCGTTCGACCCAGCAGTCTATCCAGGGCAAGTTCTAGATAACTACGTCGAAGGTGGAGTATGGTAAGGACTCTATCATGGAAGTATTACTTCCAATACAACTCTAACCCTATTAGGATCCCCAAATCCTATAAATACCCACCTATTCGATCTGTTCACTATTTTGGCGTTCGGTTCTTCTGAGGTATGTGAAGAACAACAAGTTCTTCTAGAATCTCTGCTTTTCGATTTCATGAAGAGTGTTAATTATTCTTCATCTTCTTTTATTTGTAGGAAGCCTGCAGTAACTCTGTTGAATCAACTGAAGAAGTGGGTTCTTCAAACGGCAAGCATCTACATCTGTTCGTGCCAAAGGAAGAACTTATTGATAATCTTCTTCCTCTTCCTCTACAGGTTGCCTGTGGTGTGAAGATGCCTGAAAACTATTCCTCGACCATATTCTTCTTCCTACAAGTGGGACGTGAAGACCGTGTCTTCCATCCTCCTTACTGAACTGAAGACAAGACTGCTACTTGTTCTTCCCATCCTACAAAACAACATACTCTGTTCGTAACAGAGTACCATTTCTTCATCAAAGTTCATCAGTCAATCCACAACACCAGGTAGGTTTTCTCAAGAACGTAGCCCAAACTAGCTTAATATCTTTTATAATATCATCGATCCTCCATGCATATAGTTTTATTGTGGTTTCAACTGTTTCTATGCAATTTTCAAAGCAACGCCCTTGACCAGGGCGCTAATTTAAATAAGCGACCCACACTAGGGCGCTAATTATTGTTTTGACGCCTTTCCAGAAGTCGTCAATTACTTGTAATTAATAAATACCCACGTTTAAAATTTAATATCTATGTAACCATGAATATAATATGTTGCATGAGTATACCTGTGAAACCCTGTTAATTATCTTGTCATGATCATGTACCCTCTTTCCTGAAATTTTATTATCTGAAAATTGGTAAATTCCTGAATTCACGACCTTGTCTAGGTCGTCTCTTATTGAACTAACGACCCAGACTAGGGCGCTAATTGAAAAGTAACGCCCCTGTCCAGGGCGCGTTTTTGTTAAAATTTCAGAATATTGATTTTCTGCAGAATAGAAATATTGAAGGGACGACTAATGTATAAGTCGTCAAATTGTAAATAAACATCCCTCTGTAAGGCGTTAATTATATAATATATATATATATATATATATATATATATATATATATATATATATCGGCACTATATTCCCACTCCGTGAATATAGTCCCATGTTTCATGATATTTTTATCGCACTACCCTCAATTCTCATTGACATACAAGCTCTCCATTGGACATTCCGTTCCTTTGGACTAGCGAGTTAGTCATAGAGACCTCTATAAGACTCCTCGAGCCTTGGATTCCCTCAAGGCCGACTGAGCATGTTGTACCATAAAAATCCATTACACTATTTTGCCATGTCACTCTAAAGAAACATGGTATATCGGCCCTCATGTTATGCAAAGTGTGTATCATGAGAATTCTCTTAATGGGATGAGGTTATCATGCCATTTGATGCTGTTCTTGTAAACCCCAACTCTATATCAATATTGTTATGATGTTCTTGTAAATCCCAATTCTATATTAAACTTGATGTTCTTGTGGACCTCAATTCTATATAAAAAATGTCCATACTTGTTTGTCATGGTACCTAAGTTAGGGAACCAATTCCACCTAGTTTTATCGATAATCGTGATTGTACCGATATTATCGCCATTCTATGTCAAGTGTCATATTTTTGGACTCTATTCTATCCAAGTTTATCCTACATGTCTACAAGCTTTATTCTTGAAATTCCATAATGGCTATACACAAAAGTGGATGTTAAAATACATGATTAATGCTTGCGCATACAGGGCCCGATCTGGTCCTGGGAGGAGCACCCGAAAGTACTTGTGCCCATGGGAGTTGATTGATCACGGTATTGGCATTAGACCGAAGTGCATGACTAGCTTGATTGAACATTCCATAAATCTTGTACTTGTACTTGACTTGATATTACATGACTTGTGTGACCCGAAAAAGGGTAATTTCATACTTGCTTGCTTGAAACGTGATAGCCAAATTCCAACATGACATGATGAATACACTTGCTTGAATATCTTGATATCTTTTGATATAAGTTCTTGAAAGTTCATGACTAGTTTTCGTCGCTATCTTATTGTTATACACTCTCTCTATCTTGTCGTTTGGCGAGCATGCATAGCTATAGTGCATTCATGAAAAAATGTAATTACTTAAACCCATTGCTAGTTCTTGAGATATAATTTCCTACTGAGCGTTCACTCACTTAGTGTTTCCCTACTTTTCAGGTAAGTCCGAGGATGAGGGAACTCAAACGGATGGAGAAAATCAAGAGTGAAAGAGATAGAGCTTCTTCCGTGTTATCTAGTCTTTTTTATATTTTCTTGAGTCAACCTTGTATTTTTCCTTTATTTTAGTTAGTACTTCAAGGGTTTGTAATAGACATATTCTTATGAAGGAATACAGGATTGGGTTATCTTTATTTTTGCACATCTCTGATTTTGGTGTCGAATACACTAATACTCTGATTGACATGATTGATATAAACTCGTCACGCGTCTCCGGGTATCTTCCGCTCTCGGGGCGTGACACCCACCCATGAAGGAAAACCATCCCATAGTGCCCATCTCCTCTTATCACACCACAATCCAAGCATCTTATCAAGTTGAGACCTTAGAAGATTTTCTTAGAGGCTTAGCATGGCAAATTGAGTTCACTAGCATGTTGACCCCTATGGCCGAACAACCTAGGAGCCTTGGCCTCCTACACCTATGCATCGGGTCTATCACCTCGATTTGCACCATAGGTTGCTACACTAGCGACCTCCTTCTATTCCTCCCTACACCCGATGAGCCCAGCCTTCTCCTCAATTTAGAGCTACTTATCTTAGGTAGAGAGCCAAACCCTCCATTCATGGCTGACCCACCCACCAAGAACTTTGGCCCCATTGTCTCATTAGAGGAGGATGACCCTCCACTACTTGAAGATCTTGAGGACATAGGGCCCCTCCCCCTCGATAACCCTTTTTGTGATCCCTTTGATCCCTTCCAATGGGGGTCAAAGAACCCATGGGACCCAACCACCTTATCCACCACCCACCTTTCCCTATCCCAACCCACCATGTTTGATCCAATCCACCCCATCCTAGACCCGGGTTACACCTTGGGAGCCATGACCTTAGACCACATATCCCTTGGTAATAAGGTTGTGCCCCACCCCATGATGACCATCTTCTTAGATCCATTCGATCCTTTCCAATGGGTGTTCAAAGGTTGTCCCACACCTATACACATGGAAGTCACCTTTGGGAAAAGCATGCATGTGTCTAGGCTTACCATACCCTTTGGCATGAACACTATGTTGGGTCCATTCATTCATATCACCTACATGTCAAGTAGAAAGTATGAGTGGTCCATATTCGGATGTCATGGTCCACCTTCATTCATCATGGGTCTTAAGCATGTCAAAGGCATCTACGAATGTCCGGGTCCCCCAATATTTATCACCAATTTGCATGATAGGGCCACCTACGGGTGCCCTGGCCCACCTAGGCTAACCAAAGTCCACACTGTATAATTACACGATAGGTCTACTTTTGGTTGCCCAAGTCCACCCATCACCCCTAGAATGTCTGCATTCACAACATTGCATAAAGAGATCCGCAAGCACATTAGCAAGAAGAATCTGACTTATAAAAGGCGAGCCGACTCTCATCGACGTCACCAAGAATTCCATGAGGGTGACTTTATGATGGTAAGGACGGAGAGGCTCTCCCCGGGAGCTATCTCCAAATTGAGGCCACGTGGGGCTGGTCCCTTCCAGGTCCTGAGGCGCATTGGTGCAAATGCCTATGAGTTAGATCTCCCCGAGGAATATGAGGTAAGTCCCACATTCAGTGTCGCCGACCTAGTGCCATACAAGGGACCCACGGTGGTACCTAGTGAGGATATTGAGCCTATTCCCTCCGTTGAGAGAGCACCCACTCGTGAGGAGAGTCCACCAGCCAAGAGAGCCCAGTGTGAGCGCATTGAACGAATATTGGATGAACAGGTCACTACCACTAGGAGCAAGGTATACGAGCTCTATCTCGGCAGGTGGATGGATCGGTCTCGTTCGGAAGACTTGAGGGTAGTACCACTTCTACACCCTCCAAGGAGGGAAGGACACTTACTCGACAGAGTCGAGTTCTCCACACCCCGGGAGTATGATGGGGACATCACCTCCCATGCCCACGTTCACAGCTCGTCTCCTCGCCCCGGTTGCATCCGGCATGGTCTAGTCATTTAATTTTGAGTCCTATGTAATTTTTATTTGAGTCATTTGATGTATTTTCCCTTTTATTTGAGTCATGTTCCTAGGTCTTGTGTTCATTTCCGTAAGTTTGAGTGTCATTAGGTTGTCTAGTTAGCTATTGGGCCCAATTCATTGGGCTTGGCCCAAGGGCTCTCCCCTACCCCCTTGGTTATTTGTCATTGAGTCAATTGTCAGGGACTTTTATAGAAATGTGGGTTTCCTATATATAGGACCCCATTCCCCCCCATTTCAACTTAATGAATCAATCAATGAAAAATTATCATTTTGTGAGTTCTATCTTTATTTTTATGGTGGAGTGAATCCATTAGTGAGGTGAGAAGCCTTAGGGAGAGAATCCCACCCATCCCTCTCTTAATCTCTCTCTTTCACTCCCCTTTCTCTCTCCTCCACACCCAATTTCAAAAATTTTCTCTCTCCTCCCTTCCCAACCACCACTCTCCCACCTACCCCCATTAAAGGCCACTCCCCTTCCCCACACATCCCATTACACCACCCCCTAGTCCCAAGGGAGCATCCCCAATCCTTAAGCCACCCACCAACCACCTCATCCCTTTCCCAAGCACCCTTCCCTCTCCCCCATGCAACCCTCCACCTCCCAAGACCATTTGAATTTGAATATCCCCTTCCCTCCATAACCCAAAGTCGCCCAACTCCTTTCCCCATTGAGTAGGCCACGCCAATCCCCATCCCTCCACTCCACTCTACCAAGAGCAGCCACCCCATCACCCTTCCTCCACCTTGGCTGAGAGCCTACAGAGAACCAGTGGAGTGCAGCAGCGACCCCGTCTTCCCCCTAGCATCCCTGGAGGTCCAAGAGTTATCGTCGGAAGCATATGCCTGTCTTCTTCGCAACGGAAGTGGTTTCGGCATCGTCCGAGCACTGTGCTGCCCGGGAGAGCCGTTCTCCCTTGACTGCGCCAAGCTCTCCTGACAGAGCACCTGAACGTGATTGGAAGCTCTGCCACGGCAAATCTAGCGTGAATCAAGACAAGAGGCCCTCTGCAAAGTTTTTCCTCCTTCTGTCTACTTTCCTAATCAAGAAGCAGAACTCCATTCGGCATCCTGTAGCAGGAGTTATCAATTTTCTCCCACAGCCATGCGGTTCTGCTTCCCACAGTCTGCACCGACCTGCCGTCATTGTTCAGAGTCCCCTGGTCTTCTCCGGCATCATTTGGCTTCCCTGTCAGTTTTTCTACGAAGAGGACTCGTCCACGGTTCAAACGACTCTGACGGTGCTCGATTCTGAGTTCGGAAGCTATCGGGGACACCTCTGTAACCTGCTATTGGAAACCAGGAGCTGCCAGTCCAAGACTCTACCTCCCTGTTCGGGCCTCCACCCATACCAGCATCGATGACAAAAGAAATTAATAAAATTTGGACGACTTCCCCGGCCTACTACGAAGATTTTCCAGGTGGTTTCGTCCCCAATGAAATTCGGTAGCAGTTGCAGCAGTCAATTCATCAGTCTCCTGTCAGCACCCATAGAACTGGGCAGAATCGGCAACCTCCCATCTTCGGTGTTCCCTTCTCAAATTCCCCTCCCCGCTTGGCCGGTTGAAGGCTCCTCCCTGTGTGGAGGTAGTATTTGTATGTAACTATCATCTTCCCTTCCCCACGATCCCCCCCTTGCATGGGGTGTAGTGTTGTAATAGCTTAAACAGGTCAAGCTACCCCGGCGCGGCGTGTGGGGAACCCACGCTTCCCCGCTCACCCTCGTCTCCGAGCGGGATCGGTTTCTTCAAACCGGTCTAGTGAGTGCTCCAAAACTTTTCTCTAATTCATGCTTGTTCTTTCAATATTAGTTCATAAACTCCGCTGGCCGTGACGAGAGCCCGATCCTTAAGCTCATTTGCTATAAGTGATCATCGTGGGCAGAGAGTGGAACCCGTGCCCTTTGGCACTTCGTCGGACCCTTGATTTGGGCAGCCATACCGTTGGGGAATCAAACCTTGGCCTTGCTGGCCCTCTACCAGCAAGGGCCTAGCCCACACAACCTCCCCTTGGCATTGCCAAGTTACCCCGGGTCTTAGTGAGCATCGGGTGAGCGGTTGCTATTATCGATCCGTTTTGAATGTTTAATTGTGCTTGCTTGTTGAGTCCTAGGTTGTGTCACATCAGATGGGCCATGAGATTAGCCTGTTCCTTGGATGGATCAGAAGGACCACGGGAAGATGGGCCCGCGTGGGAAGAGGATTCCATGCGATAATAGGAAGAAGATTGAGAAAAAGAATGATACAAGGCGTTAGAATGATACTCCATCAGGGCAAATAGAGACTTAATACAAGGAGATCAAGGACAGTACAAATGGGGAAGCAAGGGCTTAATGGGCTTGAGAACAAGGGGGGCTGACCCACTAATGTAAAGACGAATGAACAATAGACCACGGGACAATGGACTGGACAATGAACACACAAAATGGGCTAAGCTAAATGGGCCTAACAACAACAAAACATATGGATGATGAAAGAATGCAACACAAAAATCACTAATGGGCTTGGACACGCCCAATCAACACGAACAATGCAATGTGAGAGTTTTCACCCAAGTCAAACAAGTTGATATGATGGAAATATTTTAGAGATTTTAATAGACCTTTTAATGATTTGAATTAATAATAATTCCCTCAAGATAGGAATCCTATGGGAATAAGGTCAAAACTTTGGGTTGACTAAGGCTAACTCCCTCACACGTATGCAAATGCAAGCCTAAGGGGTGGGAAGGTACAACTGGCCCGGCGTCCGTGTGGGAATCCACGGCTCACGGGGACTTATGGAGGTCCCTAATGTGCTTTCCTGGTTGGCTCCAAGGAATATGGAGACGAGAGGTCCACGCACCAAGGTAGGAGAATGCAACTATGATATGCAATGTATGGCCCTATGTGCACCGGAGTGCATGAAAATTCTAGCTTAAAACTAGAAAATCAAGACTAGATTAAACTATGCAAACATGATCCAACTAAAACAAATAGTATATGGATGGAAAGATAATACAAAGGTATGCACAACAGGCCCAAGAACATATCAATCTGACCCCGGGAGGTCAATCAAATCACTGAGCAAAGTTGCCCCCATGAACCTATGCGCAGACCACATGCAGATTTTATGGACAAAATGCTAAAATGATGAGAATATTTAACTAAGCAAATGAGACCCAAATGATGCAAATAAGCTATGGATGGAAAGATAAAACAAATGACTATCCAATGGAATAAAATCCAGTGCAATCAGACACCGGGAAGGTAGTCAAATCACTGCGTAAAGATGTACCTGTGAACCTGTCCCTGAGCCTGCCTGCAGAACTTATGCAGAAAACTTAAAAAGTTGGATAATATTAGAATATGTAAATGTTAACCAAATGATGCAAATGATATATGGATGGAAAGACAAAACAAAGGGCTATCCAACGCAACAGGAATCAGCTCAATCGGACTCCGGGATCAAAAGTTATACCCCGATGAATATGGCCCTGTGAGCATGCACGCAAGACTGCCAGAAGCTGTAACGGTCTACCAAATGACCGTTATATGAGCATGACGGTCTACCATAAGACCTTCACATAACTAGAGCCCGTAAAACAACAAAAATAGTGAGAGAATGGAGGAAATGCTACCTAAACATGAACATGCACCCACCCAACCTACAAAAGAGCATGATAACAAGCGTGATGGGCATTGGTGTCCCACCGTGATCGCCAATAAAACTGTTGATTTGTTTTTTTAATTAGGTTCCTATCCCTCCCCCTTTAAATACATACATGCATAAACATGTGAATCAAAGACAAGGGGGATGAAAGGATAGAAATACTAACCGTGATCGCCACCAAGGTTCCAACAACGCCAAAGGATGAAGAAAGGAGAGGAACGGCGTCGTGTACCTTGGAAATATGAAGACTTGATCGCGCTTACTTAAGAACGGGATGTGGGAAACTTGTGGAATCGAACCTCTTCTCCTCCCAGCCGGCTAGATGAAGAAGGCCTCACGTTGTATTCATGCTCTCCTGCAAAACAAAGATGAAACACAAAGGTAAAAACCCATTAGAACATGAAGTGTACAAATCTGCCCAAAGTGATAAAATAGCATGAATAAAAGGCGGAGAACACACCGGGGGGAGGTTTTTAGCCCCTGTGGAAGGGTGGAAAAGATAGGTGGGTGTGTTGTGCATGCATGAGATTTGAAATCACGAGATTTGATTGAGAGAATAGAGAGAAATCAATGATGCAAAACGGAGAAAAACGCATGTGTAGCAGAAAGTGCAGAAAACTGTGATGATTTGTGATTTTGAGGAGACTAGAACTAAGAGTGTAGACCATGAAATCAAGCCCAGAATGATGCAATGGAAAGCTAATACTTCCCTCTTCAAGCCAGGGTCGAAGGATTGAGTCGACGGTGCAGCATGGCTTCGCCCCACGTCCAGAAAGAGCCCCCCTTTGCAACTGCGAACTGGCAGTTTTTATAGAGTTCTGTAAGAAAGCCTCATCTTCTTATCCTGATTCCCGGAGATAGAGTCCAAGATAAATCGAGTTCTCTAGATCAAACTCGAGATAATACTAAGGACAAGAGATAGGAATAAACGGGGATCAATTCGGAGGAGGATTCTAGAAGATATGGCTCTAGGAAGGTAGCCACGGAGCCTTATCTGCAGAGTTTGAGTTGAACTAGGATACTTAAATCCTGATCTTGCGACCCAACTCCCGAGAGATATAGTCAATGAAATTCGGAGTTCTTTGGACTGAATTCAAGATAATACCAAGGAAAAACCATAGGAACAAACAACGCTCAATTCGGAGTAGAATTCAAGATGTTATGGACTCTGCAAGGGGGTCACGGCGCATAGAAATGGAGCAGAGTCCAGCACGAATTGGACTCTCAGGTGCGTGTAACGGTCTATCGTATGACCGTCAGAGTGATGTAACGGACTAGGGTAGGTCCGTCACACTCTGGGGGTCGAACGGGATGATTTCGGGCAAGTTTGACTGTGACGCATCTACAGTAGACCGTCACAATGCTCTGACGGTCTTACGATAGACCGTTACACTGATGTAACGCACCTACACTAGACCTTCACATCGATGAAGGCAGATTCCGGGTAGACTACGCGTGACTGTGGAAATTGAAGCGTAGCTCTCAAACGGGGCAGAAATAGCGAAAGTGGTAGAAGAAGAAATTTTAGATAACTGAGAGAGGAACAACTTTTATGAATAAAGAAAGATGAGAAAATGATCAGAAGAGGGAGAAAATGGGGCTGGAAGAGAGAGGAAAATTCTGGGACATAGGTGAACATCACATCCTGCTAAAAAAATGCAAATAACTCACAATCGGGGCAGAACTGGCCAATGGCGTAGAAGAAAAAATTGTAGATCTTTGAAAGATGAACAACTTTGGTGAAGATAACTTTTTGAATAGAGGATATAAAGAGGGTGAATAAGACCAACTTTCAAGACTGCACAGTCAGAGAGAGCCGATTGCTTGATGGAAGCCGGCCTAAATGGGCCGTAAGTCGACTTAGAAGCCGGAATTTGATAAGATAAGCTCCAGGGCTCTAAGAAATCATGATCTCCAAGACTCAAAGATAGGGAATGGTAAAAATGGGCTCAAAATCCATCCAAGCAAGCTCCAAAATAATGGCTAATTCGGGACATCAAAAATGATGAATAAGAGAAATAACGCGACTTGTGGGCTAAAACGGGTGTCAACACCATGTTGGAAGGAGAATCAAACTAGGGGTTGAGGTAGGAAATGAATAAGGAATTGCCACTAGGAGAAGATCATGTGGGTGTGAAGCAACTCCACATGCAACGAACACCTCGAATCAAGAGAAACAACACCTAATAAGCACCTAAATGGAGATAGCTAACAAACAAAGAGGAGAGAAGAGGAAACCAATTATCAACCAAGTTGCAATGATGCGCGAAAATTTTTATATGTTTCCCCCTTTAAGAACCTTAGTGAATTGAATTAAATGAGGTTCTCTCAACAACAAGGTTCCTAGTAAGAGTGGAACGGGGACTTGGTTGACTCGGGGTGATAAGGTACAACCTTCCCGGCGTCCATGTGGGAATCCATGGCTCACGGGGACTTACGGATGTCTCGGATAAGGTCACCTAGTCGGCTCCAAGGAATATGGAGACGAGAGGATCCCCTACCAAGGTAGGAATGCAACTAGTATGATAAAATGTATGAACCAATGTGCACCGGAGTGCATCCAAAATCTAACCTAAAACTAACATACAATGATCAAACAATATGGCAAATATGACAATAATAATGCAGAGATAAATAGCAACTAGGGAGATAAGATGCACCCAAAATAAGTATGAAATGATATGAAATAACACACTAAATATCAATCTTGGGTGCACTATATAAAAGAGACGGTCTGATGGGAGACCACTCAGGGAGTGTACACGACACTTGATAGGACCGCTAGATGGCAGGGAGCAGTAAAATAAAAAATCCAAAACTGAAATGAACAGAAACCAACGTACCTGAATGAACGGGGCGGTCTAGAGAACGACCGCGAAACCTATGAGATGACCGTGATAGGACCGTGTAAGGATGAAAAATCCACAGAATTATAAATAGCCGAAACATACCTGAGGCAACAGTGGACGGTCTATCGACAGACCGCGTGATGATGTAAACGGCCTTTCAGAAGACCGCGCACAACCCCGGGAATAGAAAACAACAATAATCGAAATGACAAACCCAAGTGGGCTAACAACTAAGCCAACCACACAAAAAGAGTAGATCAACAAAATCAGAGGCACGATGGGCAATAGGTGTCCGACCATGATCTCCAAAAAAGGGGGGTGTTGACAAGTTTTTCTTTCCCTCCCTTAACTCAAAAGTGAATATGAAAGTAATAGATGAACTAAAAGGGGGGAAGGGCAACCAATGAACTAAAAGGAGCTCATTCGACCACGGATGGAGAGAGAAAAACCAATCAGCCCAAGGATCTCGACCGTATAAGCAGTCAATCGATGGGCCGCCCATTCCAATACACGATCCATTGCTAGACCGCCTATAGGTGTCGATGGTAAATAGAAAATAAGATAAATTAGCCATTAATCCCAGAGAACAGACCCATTGATACGACGTAGGACCTTAGGATATAAATGGTCCATCTATAGACCGCTCAACCAGTCACACGGCCCATTGCAAGACCGTGTATATGGTGTCGGTGATAAATCAATAAAATGAGATAAATAGATAATTATCTGAAAAATCAACTCGCTTAGGACTCTGGCCACTAAACGGTCGTTCGATGGACCGCCCACCATGAATAAATGGCCTAGGGAAAGACAGTGTATTCGTTTGTCGGTGGAAATTCAGAAAATAGCCAATTAATCCAGAGATAAATCCAAGTGATATAAACGGTCTCCAAAACGACCGCCCAGAATCTGAAATGGTCTATCGATAGACCGCCTTTAGGCTGGGCGGTGAAAATTAATAAAATGGGATAAATAAGCCCATTTATCCCAAAAATGAAGTGAAATCCAGGCCCATTAAGCCTGAATTCAAGAGCAAATCTAGACAGGGAGGAAATACCCATAAAATAAGCATAAAGACATGCTTAAAAATGGCCCAATGAGTGATGGACAACTCGAGACATCAGAAAATAGTGGTAAGAAGAATGACTCAACTCATAGGCAAAAAACGGGTGTCAACACACGCCTCTGAAGTAATGCACACAAGGTCGGTGCATTTCTATCTACAGAATGCACATGAAGTCGGTGCACGGTTTTGCCTTACACGTATGAAAGAATAAGGTCGGTGCACGTCCTTGTGTTCTCCTAATAAGGTCGGTGCAATCTTCACTTCTCTGCTCATATAGTTAGTGCGCATCCTGCGTTAATGCACACCAGGTCAGTGCATGTTCTGATGTGTGTACATAAGGTTGGTGCGGTTTTTGCCTCGAGCATGTAGAAGTCAATACATTCTCTACACAGGGTAGATCAAGTCGGTGCATACTCTACTTTGTGCAATATAAGTCCGTGTATGTTTCACATTAAGCGTATAATGGTCAGTGCAACTTCTGCATCAAGCTCATATAGGTCGGTGCAATTTTTACACGCTTGCAAGGGTCGGTGTACGTTTGTGTCTCATGCATACAGAAGTCGGTGCACTCCTGATGACTGCATGTATAGCCGATGCATGTTTTATCATATGCATACAAGAGTCAGTGCATTATCTGCATCTTTCATAGTAGGGTCGGTGCATGGTTTATCTTACGCATGTAAGGGTCGGAGCACGTCTCTGCCTTATGCATTCAAAACTCAGTGCACGTCTGTCTAATGCATGTAAAATGTCTGTGCACTCAAGTCTGTGTATGTCTCTAGTCGGTGCACGTTTTGCATCATTCATATAACGAGTCTGTGCGTATGAATGTCTTTATGAACTTCAGCTCACCAAGTGTTTGATTAAATGCCTCTGTTTTAATTGACAGGATAAATGAAATTCCCAAGTTTCTGAGATAAATACAACATCAAGTAAGGCACGTGTTCCAAGACTCTGGGACTGAAGCACGTGATTTAAAGAGACTTGCTCTTCAAGAGCTCTCAGCCACGTGTCCCCCTCTCATCCTGCAGATCTGACACGTGGGCTCCGATAAGCATGCTCTTGTTGGAATTTCTGGGTGGAAAACATGATTTCCACGCGCCTCTATTTCACGAGCTTTATATATAGAAGACCCGGTCGCGCCTTCTTAAGACGATGGAATTTTGAAGAAAAAGTCCGAGAGAGAAAAAGAGAAGAAGAAATCTGAGAAGAAAAATAGAGTGCTGTATTTCAGCAGAAATCTAAGAGAAAGAAGAGGGTGAGTCTTAGAGTGAAAGGTGATCGTGAGATAGTGAAGAATAGGGATCTCAAGAGAAGATATTGTGAAGCAATTGAAGCATGTCTTGAAGATCTGTTCTCCACTATGACCTCTGGATTAGATCCAAGGCGCATTGCTCCTGCATGAGTATTGCAGTTTGTCTTTACTGTTAGCCTTCTGATGCTGAACATTTTGACTTTCTATTTTCATTTCTCACACTTTTTCTAAGCTGTGTATCAGCGGTGGAATAAGCTGTAAGGCCTAGCCGTTTAAAGTTTTGAATTAGCGGTGACATAAGCTATAATGCCCAGCAGTTGAAGCTGTGAATCGGCGGATTGTTGGCAAACTGTGAGGCACAGCCATTCAAGCTGTTTGGCAGCGGAATCCACACTCTGGTTGGAGTGTGGGGTGGATGTAGGTCATGAGGACCGAACCACCTAAAAAGATCTTACGTACTGTGGTTTGATTTCCAATGTGTCAACCGTTAGATGTATGCTACGCTCGTTCTTATCTATAATCCTGACGGTTTTTAATTCTACTTTAGTCTAAAGTCTTCAGGTTGAGTTTTAATTTGATCATGTTTTTAGAGGGAGATTCATTCACCCCCCCTCTAAATCTTGGTTTGCACCACTACATCATGCTAACAAAGGGCGCACCGGAAAAAGTAAAAGGGGGCAAGCTCTGGTGAAAACCCACAAGGGCGGTAGAGATGGTAAAGAGTAAAAGAAACTCTCTCTCCATCTCTACTCCCCACTGATGAAAGTCATCGACCGTGACACCGCGTCGATGGCAGGCTCGACGTTATTTCACGACAATAGTGGCCAACACACCCCTAAGGGTAGGCCGTCGCCAGTTCCCAGTCCCAATACTTCGGCTATAATGCCTTCACAGGCCAGCTGCCCAGTTTCCAGTCCCAGTTTCCGGCTACAACACCTTCACAGGCCAGCCACCCAGTCTCCAGTCCTAGTTTTCGGCTATAACGCTTGTGAACGCCTTCACAGGCCAGCCACCCAGTCTTAAGTCCCAGTTTCTAGCTACAACGCCGTCACAGGCCAACCACCCAGTCTTCAATCCCAGTTTTCGGCTATAACACCTTCACAGGCCAGCCACCCAGTCTCCTATCCCAGTCTTTGGCTATAATGTCTGCACAAGCCAGCCGCCCAGTCTCCAGTCCCAGGTTTTGGCTATAATGCCTTCATAGGCCAGCCACCCAATTTCCAGTCCCAGTTTTCAGATACAACGCCTTTACAGGCTAGCCGCCCAATCTCCAGTCCCAGTTTCCAGCTACAACGTCTTGACAGGACAGCCACCCAGTCTCCAGTCCCAATTTTTGGCCGCCCAGTCTCTAGTCCCAGTTTCCAGCTACAACGCCTTCACAGGCCAGCCGCCCAGTCTCCAGTCCCAGTTTCCGGCTACAACTCCTCGACAGGCCAGCTTCCCAGTCTCCATGTCACGCCCGGAACTTTTTAATACAACAGAAGGAATTTCGGGAACGTGAACAGTCGGCATCGTAAGCCTCTCGCAAGCAAGTAATCAGAGTACAAGACAATCACATAAAAGTAATTGCACAAGTAATTTTATCAAAACTCCAACTTTGTTTTATAACAATAATCAAAAGTACACAAGATCATTAATGTTTAACAACCTTCTATCATACGACTCAAGAAATCAAAAATTACAATCTAACTCGACTAGACACTTCATAACTAGGGCTTCTCTCATTCCAATAGACCTTCAATCGCTCTCGGACCTGCTACTTGGATAATCTGAATCCGGTTCACTAGTATTTCTTAAAAAGAGAAGAAAATAGGTATGAGCACACTTGCCCAGTAGGTATCTTTGTATCAACATGAAGGTAATATTTAAGTGATTAATGCTTTAGCTCTAGAATTAAGGTAAAAATGAGAATGCTGTAAATCATGCGTCATAAATCAGATAACCAAGAATATAGAGTCACGAGATATTTAAGCAATCAGACATAGTCGAGTTTATGAACAAGCAAGATTTAATCATGTAGATATATATTTGGCCTTTCATGAACAAGAAAGTACGAGCATGTATCAAGAAAGTACTTACACAACGTTGTAAAGGCTTGTTTGCGACGAGTTTTTCATCCGACCGTCTTGTCATTTTGTTTTATTTTTTTCGTGTATATATGTGTATATGTACATATATACGTGTCTTATTTCACGCATCGATCAACCAATTAACTAACCGGTAATTAACTGACTGATTGACGACGCGGGCGTGCCAGTCACATGAGTGACAATTTTATGATGCGCTCATTCTGACCCGTGTCGGGTGAATGCGAGGTTCGGTCGGGACCAGCAGTCCGCCATACCATAAAGGGTATGGCATTAATTACATCCCCCACGAGGAGGGAACACCTTTGATTAATTGTCGAGATAGCGGGCTGTCAAAGCCAGAATGAAAAGAGATACATGGTGACCATGACGAAGGCATGCAGGATGCATTTATTTATCATACAGGGGATGCATAGTTCATCTAATTATGGACCCTTGGTACATGGCAGAGGACGTAGGTCCGAAGACCACCATCGCGCATAGCAGAGACTTCTGGTTGGGCATAACCCGACCTTCTGTCAGCACCATTTAATATACTCGAGGGTCGATGCAAACATGCACGAGGAACCGTGATATGCGAGGTGTAATAATGATGTTATAACACAAATTCGGCAGCATGCCCCCTCCCTTTGGACTATGCCAAATGGGAATATAGGACATCCATCCACGGAGAGCCGTAATGAAAACCAAAAGAGAGTCGGGCGTAGCCCTGGGTCCGAGAAGGATCCAAATATAACGGGACAGTGTGCACCATTGCGCCGTTCATTAATATCCCCCTCGAAGAACCATTGGAGGACATGCGGTGGCAGAACTCCGAGGGCCAGCGGGGTGACATAAGAAACATCGTATTCGGTGTGATGTATGGGTGAAACCCTCCCCATTAATGTATCTCCCATGGACCTGGGTGAAGAACCCTAGTCCCCTCGTGAGGTAACGGGGGTTGACATGGCAACTGATAGTGGCAAAATATTGAATTTAGGCTATGTTTGGGTTTGGTGAAGAGGGGAAAACATCAGATATTCAGATGACAACCAACACCGAGGTGAGACGGCACAGCGATGGAGTCGGCGCGAAGGCCAAACAGCACGGCATGCTCCCGGCGCGATGGGAGAAGTGGGGGTAATCGGCACGAAAGGAGTTTGAGGGGTAGTCGGCACGGTAGTAGTCGGCACGCCAAGGCTGGGGCATTCGGCGCCCCCTCCACCCGGCGCGGGTTTGGCGCCGGGAGGTAGTGGCACCGGGAGTAGATGGCGTTGGGGAATAGTGGCGCAGAGAGGCAATGTTTTGTTGATTTTGCCAAAGGTATTGTGAGGTTTTCTTCGCCCAGATGGAATTTCAGGGTGATGAACGGATAGGAATGGAGGGTGAGGGTGACTCCACTCACGAGGGGGGTTCCAAGGAGACCACCAGTTACGGGATATATTCCCTGTGATGTCAAGATGCCATGAGATTACACAGCTCGAGCCCTCGCCATATCAGGGGATTAAATACGTGATTCTGATGAAACATCGTGCCATATTATGGAGTAAAGCTTCGGGCAAATTTTGGCAGCATCTCCCCTTATTTTGGGAGCATGCCAAGAGAATACTATGGGCTATCCACTCACGAGTGCCGGAGTAGAAACCTAAATGAGAGCCGGGCGTAGCCCGTGATTCGAGGGTCTGGATCATATAAGACCTCATCCCCTGTGCTATAATATCCCAATGCAATCCATCGGAAAGCCTGCAATGGCAGGACTCCGTGGTTTAATGGGTTACAGAATGTAGGGGGAGAATTAGCCCCCTTTGATATAGCTCCCGTGAGGCCAAAGGGAAGGACAATGCACACCCATGAGGGTAGGGCATAATGCACGAGGTCTATATGGCTCGCCGTGGTGTCGAAGGCATCAGGATGGCCAGACGACGTGAGGGTATCAATGCAGAGAAGAGGGATGGTTTCGGCACGGAAGCTAGGTAGACTCGGCACGATAGGGGGGGTCCAACCGACGTGGGGAGCCCTCGGCGCGAAACTCACGCCGGGAGATGCCGGCGCCGGGAGGCTTTCAGCAGGGGTTTTAAGGAGGTCTTCGAACAGGGTTTCGGGAGTTGTTCAGAGAGGGGTTTAATCTTGATTGTTTTGGATGATCGGAGGGGGAAGGCTTTGGGGGAGAACCTTTCCTCTGGGCCTCATTGGGAGTAGAATCACGGACGGAAATCCCTGAACCACGTCCCCCTTTATTTCACATACGAGGAGCCATGAGATAGACTATCTCAGGCCCTCGAAATGTGGCTAGAGGGGGAGGTGATAAATAATGGTAGCGAAGATGCTTCAGTAGAATTAGAAAACCAAACGATAAAACACGCCTAGTTATCAGTATCCTTAGCATATAGCGAACCTCGGATGCAGAGACAGAAAGAAGAAGGTAATGAAAGGGCGGAATTCAACCCATTCTCTCATTCTTTATTTCATCTAGAAGACTTACACGCATGCTACTTAAGAGAAAGAAATCTGACTCAACAGAGAAAGAAATCTAGGCTTAATCCCTGAAAGCAGGGTTACATTGGCATTCGATGCTATTGAAGCAAAGATGCTAGAAAGCAGAAATACAGAGAGAAAAATTTAGACAGATAGGGAGGGGAAAGAGAAGGAGCTGCAGCTGCCCGGCACTCCCACCTGGATCCCTCTTCGAGCCTCTGCCTCTCTCCCTTTTTCCTTTCTTCAGCTTCTTTCAAGGGCTCTCGAGCTCTCTCCTTCTCTTCGGTGGCTAGGCACTCCCTTTTCACTCTTCTTTTCCTTCTCCCGCTCTGCTTCTCTTCTTTTCTTTTTCTTCGCCTCTTCTCTTCCTTTTTTCTCTCTCTGTTCGATCCTCCTCTTTTCGTTCGAAGGGCAGGCTTCTTATAGAGGCCAGGCCCTCATCCTTTCGGCATGGACTTCCCGGCGCGCCAGGATCGTCCTCCCGGCGCGGCCGTCATCGGCGCGTCCCATCTCATATTTGGGCTTGGCCCATTTTCTTGTCATTCGGCCCATTCGACCCAGGATCCACTTGGTGGACTCCTTTCAACAATGGGATTTTTGATATATGTATATATTAAGACTCCATGGGACTGTTTACACCTTGCATTCACAAACGTGTGCGAGGCACTGTACATCCCGCTTCAGGAGTATCGGAGATATCTGAACATCTGTTTCAGCAGGCAGATGGTTGCCTGAATGTTGGTATAGTTTTATCAACCTGACTATCTGAATGACAGTAGTACTGGACAGCGACCTAGCCAAAGACGGCTTTAGTTGAACAACATAATAGGGGTAGTGGGTTTCTTCTATTCAGACTTTCAGATCTCCCAGGGATGGTACGTGCGCTGTGCCCTCGACTGATCTTCAGAACTGTGAATCTGCTATGATCTCTGCTGACATATTTTAGGTGCCAACAAATGCCCCCCACCCGTAGGTGGCGTTAGCGAAGCATGAGTGACACGGGACATGCGGGTGTACATCACGTTCACACACTGCGCTTCGTGGTCTCTTCAGGTCTACTCCTGTGCATTGGCTATTCTTTTGACTCTGAGTCTTCATTCTGTTTTGCGTGACTTCCATGCTTTACAAGCAAATTTGGATGAACACTAGCATTTTTGGCTTGATCTGTTGGTTACATCACCCCTGGTGGGCTAATCGGTGCCATAGACGCTCCCGATACACTCATATCGGCGCGGTGAGCCTTCGGCGCGGGAGCCCTTGGCGCGAGAGCTGTCTCGGCGTGGGAACCACTTCGGCCTAGCAGCTCTCGGCGCGCTGCTCATCGCCTTTTGGCGATTCTTCCTCTCGGCGTGATGAGCGTCTCGGCGCGCCTTCTTCCTCCGGCCTTTTTAGGCGCCGGGCGAGAGGAGAAAGCTCATTTTTTTCATGAGCTTTCTCTTTCTTCACCTTCCTCTTCTTCTGTTTTACCAGATCGATCGGCGTGGAAGCCTTCCCCCCCCCCCCCCGGGGATTTTCATTCGGGACTCCGTCCCTTTTTATTGCGGAGTCACCCCCTCCTAGTGGGTGCTCTCCTATTTGAATTCTGGGCATACCCCGGATAAGGGGAGATGCTGTCAAAATTTTTCTTGAAATTCTCCTTTCTATTTTCATCTTCATATCATCTTATTATTTCCTTTTCTTGGTTTTGTGTCTGCAGCTCGATGGAAATGGCTTCATCTTCTAGCCGCGTTGCCTCCGGCACTGCTGATGTTGACTCTTCTCCTCAAGGCAGGGCTTCTGGTCCCGTTGTGACTTCGAGGAATGTTGGACAGCTGGACCGGGGACTTGGGAGGATTGCCATAGTCGATGAATCCTCTGGCTCCAAAACAGATACAGTGTCCGCCTCTCGCATTGTGACTGTCGAGGGAGGACTGGACTTCAATCGCGATGACGACTACCGTGCGGACTTCCCGAAGGATCGTCACCTCACGCCCTTCATTTGTACCTTCAACGTCTCTAGGAAGAGGGATGTCATGCTGGCTCGGATGGTGGAGCGGGCCATGTTGCTAGACCGGGACAGCTTGAAAGGTTCTGTGTATCGTGGCGATACCATCTACCTTCCGGGGGAGCGGCGCAAGTGGGACGCCGTCTTAGGGGTAACAGAGCTGGAGGCAGAGCTGAAGATGCTAACACGGGCCCCGGAGTTCACACCAGCCAGGTGGGACAACACCATAGGTCGGGTTAACAGGGAGAAACCCGGTTACAGTTTATTCTTGGCGCCCATCAAGTGGGGCTACAGAGAGGAACCGTTTGTACTGAACTGCTTGGCTGTTCAGTTCAAATTTCAATTGGCAGCTGGGTGGTTTGCAGACACGAAGGTGACATATGCTCATCTCTTTCATGTAGGGGCAGTCGAATTCACAGAATATGTTCTGAAAGAGTATGCGCCGCTGCTGGTCAGGACCGGGGTGTACCACAGTGTGTATGCATCCCGCTTCAGGTATCCCATTTCAAAGGGACTGTGCTGCGGCATGTTCGAAGTATTTTGCCCGCAGTTCAACACTTTCTATACAGTAGAAGGTTAGACCTCTCTGGATCTTTGGAGCCTATCACAGTTATCGGGCCTGCCGATTAACGGAGAGCCCTATGAGGAGGTCTGCATTCATGACTTTATCAAGGATGAAACAGACGGCGAAGGCGAATATTACTTTGGCTATTCATACCGGTACTTGATGAAGGCATACCGATCCCTCTGCCTGACGCTGAATAGGGGATCCTCGAAGGGATACCAGCCCCGGGAGAAGAGCAGTAAACTGAGAGTCCGAGCAGGACATTGGATTCAGTATTTCTTCGGGGGCCCTTTGAAGTACAGCGAGTTCCCTCACGTAGCTCCTGTTGCGGGTAAACCTAGCAGGCCACCTAAGTTCAAGTCAGAGCTGCCTGCTTCTCTTCGGGGGATAAGCCGTGGGGGGCCGAATCCGATGGGGGTGGATCCCCTTACCCATTGTGCTGCCTACCTTACCTTCTGGCTGTGTACTTTTGCCCTCCCTCAGGGGGATGAGACAGTTATTCGGCCGGAGGCAATATACCTGGCTTGTCAGATGGCTTGGGGCATAAGGCTTGCAATATGTCCAGCCGCACTATGCCTGATTTACAAATCTATTGGAGATATTCATAGGCATCGGATCCCCCGCTCTTTCCGAACGCTGGGGCCATTTCATTTTTTTAATGCCTGGGTGTGCAACTTATTTCCGGAGCTAGCTCCCCGAACTTTGCAGACAATGACATTGTATCCCCGAATGCTGGAGTTTACAAGTGCTGAACCGGGTCCAATGTCCCAGCAACTCTTCTCCATCCGTGGCCGACTGGCAAGGGTTCCAATGGATTCAGCGGGAACTATCCACTTTTGAAATCTAGATGCACATTCATCTCCATTAGTGAACCGTCAGCGTGAGTGTAAGCTCGAGGCAGTGGAGACTTTCACACACTTCATTTCGGGCAACACTGTGACCCGACCAGTCTTGGAGCCTGAACTCATTGACTGGGCTTTATCAATTCGCCCCAGTGTTTTAGCATTCAGAAAGGGGGGCGCAGTTTATTTAGAACCCTACTATCCCTTCAGGTTCGGTCAGAATTTTGGCTACGATCAGCATATTCCGCCTTCGGTCGCCCTGTTCCCTTTAGACAGCAGGTCAAAGCATGGCTCGACCGTTGTGGCCGAAGGTCGCTCCTGGTGGGACTATTTTCACCACCGGGACGCCAATACTTTCAGAGTGCCGATGCCGAACCGAGTCCCCCAGGTCACTCCAGAGTATGTAAAATGGTGGAATGCTCGCACGAGCTTCTACCGCAATGCCCGGATGACATGCTGGGATGTGGCTGAGCGCACCTTTCTGAGTCAGCAGCCTGGGCCCGTTTTTGACATTGACGAAGCCCATCTGAAGAGGTTATTTTCCCACCACCCGAAGGAGGCAGAGACATACATAGCGAGCAGAAAATCCATCAAGGAGGGAGTGGCTGAACCACTGATACCCGTGCTTGCTAACATATGTGAAGATGCTTTTACGCAGAATTTAGAACACCTGTGCCAGATTGGTGGTTCCCGCCTGGAGCTTCAGCAGTATCGTTCCCTATCGAGGAGTCGCTCTCCAAAGCAGTTTCAGGGAAGTGCGAGGTGGATCGCTTTTCCCCGTGTCGGGCGTTTGTTAATAGAGAGGACAGAACCCCGACATACTATCAACATACATCTTGGCTGTTCGTCCTAATGAGCATCCATGGACTGACCCTTGAGAGTCCTGTAGCTAGTGTTCTGGACAAGCCTCTATTCGTATCTTTTCATTATGCCGATGTCTGGGGCTTTGACCACCTCGGCTTATATCATTGTATAGCTTCCCACGGACATGCGGACCTGGCCGACCTGGTCGACAAGTGCAAAAAGATCGGCGATGTCTGCTGGCTTGTTCGGGAGGCTGCCTCCCGCAGTAAGGAGGTGGCTTATCAGTATTGGCCACTCTCATCTTTTTACAAGGGCCGGGCAGGTAAGTGCTCTTCCGTTGACATGTAGATCAGTTTGTTGCTCAGCTCCTTCATAATGGCATGTGCTTCATTTGACAGACCATCCGGACATCAAGCAGCAGGGGCTTTATAGAAAAATCATCTCCCAGGCACAGAAGCCGGAATATTTTGAGGTCCCTGCACCAGCGCCGACTACTACTCCGCTGCCGCCTGGCAAAAAGAGAGCGGCTTCTGCAATGAAAGTTGCAATAGGCCGAGCGAGGAAAGCTCAGAAAACTTCTTCCAAGCGGCCTTCGACTGACGCAGCTGAGACTCCCCTGCCCGAGGTGCCATCATTTGAACAGTTTGCCGCTCGAAAAGAAGCCACTCAGCAAGCAGCTGAAGGTGACATCGTTTTCCCTGTACGATATAAAGGAATGCTCTTTTCACGACATTTTCATTCTTCTGACGTCTTCTTTGTATAACTTCAGCTCAAGGAGCAGCTGACACCACATGTGCTGAGGAAGCCGCCCTAGAGGCCGGAGAGATAGGGCCTTCCATCATAGCCCCGGTAGGGGTGACCGAGACGGCTGGAGCTGCAGGGGAGAGTCTCCGCGCTGTTGTGGAGGATGTCAGACTTCCTTCTCCTATGCCTGCCAGCGAGGCTGAGGGTGAGCTGCACAATTGTGGTTCTTTAGGTTCCCCCTTTTTATTGAGCTTTCCATCCTGCCTTATGCACTTGTTTTGTTGTGATGGCAGGAGTGGTCAGCACGGCGGTTAAGGCGCCTATTGTGGAAGCTCCTTCACAGCCCGCGGGACATAAGACTGTGCTGAAGAAGGGTGCTATCCCATTGCGGCGCGTGCTCACCCGCTCAGCGTCCCGTCAGGCGATGGAGGAGGTGAGCCAACCCGAGATCAGCATAGATATTTCTTCGAGTAGCTCTGCCACCCCTTCTGACGAAGAGACTGACCATCATTCTTCAGAAGGTGATGAACAAGTGTCTGCAGTAGACAGCAAAGGGGCAACGGCTCCCTTCATACTGTCAAGCGATGCTTTGATTTTCAGTCCTCCGAGGCTGCTGAGGGCATCATCCGAGGGAATGTTGCAGGAGGAATTTGCTGGATTGGACGTGGAGGTGGAGATAACCCCTCCTTTTGCTGCTTCATCTGCAGGGTTGGAATCTTCTATTCAGGGGCTTGAAGAGGTGGATACTATCATCATAGTAAATCATGTTCGCCCCTTTACAAAGCCGCATATCCCCCTCTTTTTTTTTTTTGCCACCTTGATGTTTACATGAATTTTCATTCCAGGAACCCGAAGCCGCTATTCATTCCCCGGCATCGACTTCTGGTACTGATGTGGTCTCATCATAGGCCTCGGATCTGCTACCGCTGGCCACCGCATCTCCTTCAGGGACAATCATCCTACTCCGCCCCGTGCCGGTGAGGATACATGCGGTTGCTGGGGGATTACCCTCGGAGCCGAGTCAGTCGGGGGAGAATCTCGCCCTGGCGTCGACGACAGAGTTGAGGGCTGAGGCTGACCCGCAAAGGGGGTCTACTTTTGTACCGGCGGCCATAATGACGATCGCGCCTGATTCTGCAATTCCAT
Source organism: Amorphophallus konjac (assembly GCA_022559845.1). Taxonomy (NCBI): domain Eukaryota; kingdom Viridiplantae; phylum Streptophyta; class Magnoliopsida; order Alismatales; family Araceae; genus Amorphophallus; species Amorphophallus konjac. Next base: position 283,043,308 of record CM040123.1, on the reverse strand, counting down.
TCGTGCCGGAGCCAGAGTTAGAACCTCCGTCCCTCCTATGCTCCGTTGAAGGAAGCCCTAACAGGAGTCTGACGGAGTAGGAACATGTTGCCGTGGTATCTGCTTCTTCTGCTTTGACGACCGTTCCATCTTCCTCTTCTGAGCTGGACATCAGCTTATGGGCCGCCATAGACAGGGAAGTGACCTTCGAGGTGTCTCCGGCAGCTTCCCTGGGCATTACCTCATCGGAGGAATTTGTCTGGCAGTATCTAGAGATGTTGCGTCAGGTTGTGGAATCTCAGCCAGCGCTGTCTTACTCCCAGTTGAAGGAAGTGGCTGTGCGACTGACGATCGGGCTACAGGCACTGGGTTGCCCTCTAGATATCTGAACCCAGCGGGTGCTTTTCTTGTTGAAGTTTGTGAATCGCCGGGACTTTCTTGAGAAGATGATGGGCGACCGGCTGGCGGCCCTCAAACTGCAGAGAGTTGACTGTCAGGCGGAGCTGACGTCTCTGATCTCTGATCTTCAGGAGAGCAGGGCTCAGGTTGAAGCTTCCGTAACCCAGGCGCACATTCTATGTAGCCGACGGGAAGAACTCCGCGCTGACTTGGCTACTATAGAAGCTGAGATACCACGGCTAGAGGCTGCGGAAGTCCAAGGCATTGAAAGAACTTCTTTGCTGGAGGGCCGAGTCGCGTCTCTGGAGACTGAGGTGACTCGGGTTCAGGAAGAGGAAGCGCAGCTCCATGAACTGGGGGCGGCTCCTCATGTTGGGCTTATTGACTTTGCTGATATCTTCAGGCGGTCTTAGCTGATCCGCCTTTGTAATATGTCCCCTCAGAAGGGCTCCTTTTGTATTCACTTCCCTTTTTTGTAATGAAGATAGAAGTTTCCTTCACTATATTTTTTTTTTGTGTTCACATCCACACTCACATTCTGTTATGTCTTGTGACAATTCTGGCGACATGCTTGGAAGTACCTCCATGTACGTGTCGCAGGAGAGCATCCACCCTCTCAAGGAAAGGATGGGGGCCTCGCTCCACCGCGGGACGGGGTTCCAGAGGCTGCCAGGTTGGCGCAGACGTAGGTCTTGCTGACAAGAGGCGTCTAAACCGTGACTGCTGGCTGCTCATGGTAATTCCATTATTGACCCTGACTGGGGGGAATGTTGACCGACCTTGTCGATGGTGACACGGGTCGAAAGGGTAGACGGTCTTGTCGATGGTGATAAGAACCGGGAGGGTAGCGACCGATCTTGCCAATGGTGACAAGGGTCGATAGGGTAGACGGTCTTGCCGATGATGACAAGAACCGGAAGAGGTAGCGACCGATCTTGCCGATGGTGACAAGGGTCGAAAGGGTAGACGGTCTTGCCGATGGTGACAAGAACCGGAAGAGGTTGCGACCGATCTTGCCGATGGTGACAAGGGTCGAAAGGGTAGACGGTCTTGCCGATGGTGACAAGAATAGGAAGGGATAGCGACCGATCTTGCCGATGGTGACAAGGGTCGAAAGGGTAGACGGTCTTGCCGATGGTGACAAGAACCGGAAGGGGTAGCGACCGATCTTGCCGATGGTGACAAGGGTCGAAAAGGTAGACGGTCTTGCCGATGGTGACAAGAATCGGAAGGGGTAGCGACCGATCTTGCCGGTGGTGACAAGGGTCGAAAGGGTAGACGGTCTTGCCGATGGTGATAAAAATCGGAAGGGTAGCGACCGATCTTGCCGATGGTGACAAGGGTCGAAAGGGTAGACGGTCTTGCCGATGATGACAAGAACCGAGTAAGGGTAGCGACCGATCTTGCCGATGGTGACAAGGGTCGAAAAGGGGTAGACGGTCTTGCCGATGATGAGAAAAATTGGGTAAGGGTAGCGACCGATCTTGCCGATGGTGACAAGGGTCAAAAAGGGGTAGACGGTCTTGCCGATGATGACAAAAACCGGGTAAGGTTAGATGTATGTAAGCGGGATATCGGATGAAGACTCCGCCTCAACCTTGTAAATGGCCTTCTGGACGGAGGATGGTTCATCAATATTCATCATTCATTTTTATTCACATTACTGACCTAAGCGCCCTTTCAGTTTTTCGCCGAAGCCAGCCCCCTCTTGCTTTTGCCCGCGCGCCCTTTTGGGTTTTCACGCGGCGGGGTACCCGATTTTGCCCGCGATGCCCTTTCGGGTTTTCGCCACAGCCGGGTTATAGCCATTTTTGCACTTGTCCTGGTCATAGGAGCAAGTCTGGCGGGGTATCTCTATTTTTAACCCCATTTTTCTTTCTTTTCTCTTTTTTTTGATTCGGGATGCGAAAAAACTGAACCGCGAAAATATTGACTGGCCTTGTCAATGATGACAAGGATCGAATCCTGTTTTGATTCGTCGACATTGGTTAGATGTCGAAGCAAAGGGGTATGGTCTATTAACAAGGATGTAGGATCCGAGTTAGGGGTAAAGATCGAACGATCTCGCCGATGATGGCGAGGGTCGAAAAGGGTTTGTTCGTCGGCATGGGTTTGTCAACAGGGACGTAAGGCCCAAGTTGAGGGTAGAAATCGGCCGATCTCGTCGAGGATGATGAGGGTCGAAAAGGGTTTATTCGTCGACATATGTTACTGTCGAAACAAGGATGGGGTTGTCAACAGGGACGTAAGGTTCAAGTTGAGGGTAGAGATCGATCGATCTCGCCGATGATGACGAGGGTCGAAAAGGGTGTGTTAAAGGATTTCCGACGGGACTTTGATGATTGTCCCTTTCAGAGTTTTATTGGGTGGAGAATAGGAGAGGCATTTAGAAATTACCACTTTACTGACTCAAGCGCCCTTTCGGGTTTTCGCCGAAGCCAGCCCCCTCTTGCTTTTGCCCACGCGCCCTTTCGGGTTTTCACGTGGCGGGGTACCCGATTTTACCTGCGACGCCCTTTCGGGTTTTCTCCACAGCTGGGTTATAGCCATTTTTGCACTTGTCATGATCATAGGAGCAAGTCTGGCGGGGTATCTCTATTTTTAACCCCATTTTTCTTTCTTTCTTTTTTTTTGTATTTGTATAGGGTGGCAGGTCGAAGTGCGACATTCGACCCTTGGTTGATAGTAGATGGCTGTCGGCCGGAGCATCAGACCTTGCGCCGGGCAGAACAGTTCATTCGTTAGCAAGGGCTGAATGCTAACGCGAAGGAGTGATATCTCACTGATTCGGCCGTACGGCCGGTAATGGCAACAACGTGGTGTATTCTTTCGGGAGCTTGGTCAGGGCGGAGTGCCACTAGACCGAGGAAATGGTAGTTCGGTTAAGGCGGGATGCCATTAACCAAGGGATGGTAGCTCGATCAGGGCGGAATGCCACTGGACCAAGGGAAGGTAGCTTGGTTAGGGCGAAATGCCATTAACCAAGGGGAGGTAGCTCGATCAGGGCGGAATGCCACTGGACCAAGGGAAGGTAGCTTGGTCAGGGCGGAATGCCATTAACCAAGAAAAGGGTAGCTTGGTTGGGGCAGAATGCCATTAATCGAGGAAAAGTAGCTCGACTAGGGTGAATGCCGCTAATCAAGGAGAGGTAGCTTGGTTAGGGCGGAATGCCATTAACCAAAGGGGAGGTAGCTTGATTAGGGCAGAATGCCACTAACCAAGGGGAGGTAGCTTGATTAGGGCAGAATGCCACTAACTAAGGAAAGGTAGCTCGATCAGGGCGGAATGCCACTGGACCAAGAAAGGGTAGTTTAGTTAAGGCGGAGTGCCACTAAACCCAGGAAAAGGTATCTCGGTTAGGGCGGTGCGCCACTAAACCAAGGAAAATGTAGCTCGGTTAGGGCGGAGTGCCACTGGACCAAGGGAAGGTAGCTTGGTTAGAGCGAAATGCCATTAACCAAGGGGAGGTAGCTCGATCAGGGCGGAATGCCACTGGACCAAGGGAAATGTAGCTCGGTTAGGGCAGAGTGCCACTAAACCTAGGAGAGGGTAGCTTGGTTAGGGCGGAATGCCACTAAACCAAGGAGAAGGTAGCTTGGTTAGGGCGGAATGCCACTAAACCAAGAGAAATGTAGCTCGGTTAGGGCGGAGTGCCACTAAACCAAGGAAAATATATTCTGACCGATCACTCAGGGAATGCTGGCTGCGCTGTATGATACAGCTTAATATGCTTTCTGTTAAGGGGAGAGAACTGAATGACTCCTTTGTGGTCTACAAGGACGTAGGCACCCCCTTCATATACTCGGCGGACGATATACGGCCCGACCCAATTTTTGACCAGCTTCCCTTTAAGGTTGGAGGCCATCACTTCTTTTCTTTTGACCATTACCAGGTCTCATTTCTTCAATTCTCAACCCTTCACTAGCTTGTCAAAAGCACGGGCCATGCGAGCTTGGTAGAGCTGGATGTTTTGCTGTGCCCGGAGGTGTTTTTCTTCGAGCTCAATGAGCTCTTCCAATCTTCTTTCTGCATTGGTCTGCTCACCATTGACTAGTCCGTGCTGGATGGCAACTCGCAATGAAGGAACTTCAAGTTCAATTAGCACCACAGCTTCTGACCCGTAGACAAGGGAGAAGGGGGAACAACCGGTTGGGGTCTTGTAGACAGTACGATAGGCCCAAAGTGCTTCGTACATCCTTTCTTGCCAATCTTTTTTATTAGACTTGACATTCTTTGCCAGCAATGTGCATAGAGTCTTGTTAAAGGCTTCTGCAAGTCCATTGGCTTGAGGGTTGTAGGGGGAGGATGTCCTCCAGTCGATTTTGTATTTGTCGGCCAGTCGATAAATCTTCTGATTTCTAAAATGGCTGCCATTATCAGAGATGATTCGGCTGGGGATCCCGAACCGGAATATTACATTTTGCCGGAAGAATCTCGCAACTAGCTCTCCCGTCACATCTCTTAGTGCTACTGCTTCCGCCCATCTGGAGAAGTAGTCTGTAGCTGCTAAGATGTATCTGCACCCTGATGAAGATGCTGGCAGCGGCCCTACCACGTCCGTGCCCCACTGAGCAAACGGCCAGCTTGGTAGGGTGGGATGCAGCGGCACTGGAGGTCTCTTTGCCACATTAGCATGTTCTTGACATTTCTGACAAGCTTTGGCAAACTTGCATCAATCATCAAATATAGTGGGCCAATAGTAACCCAGCTTCTTTATCTCAATTTTCATTTTCAGGCCAGCCTGGTGTGCTCCAGCTGATCCTGCATGGACTTCCTGCATCACCTGTTCTGCTTCTGCTGAAGACAAGCAATGGAGTAGGACTTTCCTTCGGGCATCTGCCATAATTCGGAACAAGGTCCCGCTTCTCATCTCGTAAGAATCCTTGATCCTTAGGAGCTTCATTCTCTGTTCCTTTTCTTTTGGAAGTTGCTGGCGTTGAAACCAGCGCAGGAGATGCTCTCACCAATCGGGCTGCTGAACCCCTTCGATGACTGCTACTTCCATCTCTTGTTCGTCGGTCAAGACCTCTGTGACGCTGGGGACCTGTCGGCGGTTGATCACTGTCATATTCAGGCTTGTGTCTGGCGGGACTGCCAATGAACTGGCCAGCTTAGCGAGGGCATCTGCCTGAGCATTCCGGCCTCGATTGATGTGCTTAATGCTGATGAAGTAAAATTTTGACATCAGGCGAGTTGCCAACTGGTGATAGGGGAGGAGCTCTTGCTTTCACACATCGAACTCTCCTTCCAGCTGTTTTATAACTAGCATGGAGTCTCCGAATGCTTCTAGCATCTGAATTCCCATGGACAGAGCAATTTGTAACCCGATTATCAGGGCTTCATATTCTGCTTCATTGTTTGTGCATTGCTTGTTTATGGAACAGGATGTATGCACCACTTCTCCTTCTGGGGATTTCAGGACTATGCCTGCTCCTGCTCTGACCCTGGCTGACCTGGTGGCAGAGGTGTCAATTCTGGAAGCGCCATCAAAGTATAATTGCCATAAGGAGGGCTGTACTTGCACGGCTTCTAAAGTTTCATCTTCAGGGAGCTCCGGCGCCAACGGGCAATCCCCGGGCACTGGGTGCTCAGCGAAGAAGTCTGCAATAGCTTGGCCCTTGACGGCCTTGCGCGGCACGTAGGAGATATCAAACTCCATAAGGATTACCGCCCATTTGCCCAGGCGGCCTTTGAGTGCCGGTTGAGACATAATGTACTTCAGGGGATCCTCTTTGGATACCAAGCTGATTTCATGCGACAACATATAGTGTCAGAGCTTTTTAACTGCGAAGACCAGCGCCAGACAGATCTTCTCAATATAAGTATATTTCTCTTCAGTTCTGACCAATCTCCGACTGAGGTAATAGAGGGCTTGTTCTTTCCCTTCTTCATTATTCTGGGCCAGCATTGCCCCCGGAGAATTATGTGTAGCTGCTATATACAGTATCAATGGTCGTCCTTTCACCGGTGCGCCCAACACTGGAGGAGTTTTCAGGAAGTCTTTTAGCTTGTCGAAGGCTGCCTGGCAATCTTCATCCCAATAAAAGGGGACATCTTTCATCATCAACTTGTGAAAAGGCTGGCATCGCCCTGACAAATTAGAAATGAACCGCCGGATGTAAGCCAAACGGCCCTGTAGTGATCTCAGCTTGGAGATGTTCTTTGGCGGAGGTAACCCCTGAATCGCCTTGATCTTTGCGGGGTCTATCTCGATTCCCCGATATCGGACGATGAAGCCCAAGAATTTCCCGTTCGACACTCCGAACGCACATTTCATAGGGTTCATTTTTAGCTCATGCTGCCTCAGTCTCTGAAAAATAATCCGGAGGTCTTGCAGATGATCTTCTTTTCTTCTGGTTTTGACCACCAGGTCATCTATGTAGCACTCGACCTTGTGGTAGAGCAGTTCATCAAAAATTTTGGTCATTGCGCGCTGATAGGTTGCGCCAGTATTCTTTAATCTGAACGGCATTCTCTTGTAATGATAAATGCCTTTAGGAGTTCGAAAAGCAGTATGGACTCGGTCATGCTCTGCAATCCAAATCTGATTGTAGCCGGAAGACCCATCCATGAATGATAGGGCCTCGTGGCCAGTTGTAGCATCAATCATGACCTCGGTTATCGGCACCGGGAAGTCATCTTTGGGGCAGGCTTTATTTAGATCCCGGAAGTCGACACATATCCGGATCTGTCCATCCTTCTTCTTAACGGGGACGATATTCGCCAGCCATGTAGTGTACTGGTTTTCTTCAACAAATCCCATGTCAATGAGCTTGTCGACTTCTGCACAAATTTGGGTGATGAGCTTGTTAGGGTGCAAGGCCCGAATACAGAGGGGGGTGAATGTATCCTTCTATGTATAATGGCCAAATTAAAACTTGGAAGCTAGAGATAGACACAGAATAGAACCAATTTGATTCAACTCAAATACAAACACTTGGAGCGTGCCTATCCAAGCATCTAGCGGAAGCAAATCAAGCAATCTGATGAACCAGTTGAAAATCCTTTTAAACAAAAGAGCAAATATGTAACTGGCCCCCAAATAACCAACTAGCGGAAGCAGCACAAATGAGAATAAGAAATCTCAAGGCGATCTGTGAAGGGTGGTAGGAGATATGGAAGAACACTGCTCAAAGATTTTAAGGTGGTTCGGTCCTCCAGACCTACATCCACCCCTCACTCCCAACCGGAGTGAGGCTTCACTAGCAAATGCTAGAACCAAGCAGACTCAGTCTGCAAACAGTTGCTGCCACACAGCTTGACCAGGGGAACAGCCTCCCCTCTTCCTCCCAACCGGAGGGACACCCAAGTGACTCCCAGCCACTTAGAAACTAGAAGTCGAAGACCTCTCTTCCTCCAGACCAGGAGGGACCACTGGACTTGCAACCACAAGCCCAGAACCGGAGGACTAGCCTCCCTTCCTCTAACCAGAGGGCAACCCACAAGTGACAACCTGTCACTTGCAACCTGGAGATCAGATCTCCCTTCTCCTGAACCAACAGGAGGAACCCGATCCCCAACAGGGCAATCGGAAGAACAAAGATGATCAGAAAACAAAGAAAAACAATAAAGGAAAATAACACAGCAATCAAAAAGCTGTAAAATGAAATGCACAATGTGGCTCTCAACGGAGCTGACTGGCCTAGATCTGATCCACGGTCCAGTGAAGATAGATCTTCAAGCAGCTTCTTCCTTCTTCTCCACGAGCTCTCTCGCTCACTCTCTTTCTCTCTTTCTTTCTCTTCTGCTCTCCAAATCTCTCACTCTCTATCTCTCTTTCTTTCTCTTCTTCTCTCCAAGTCTCTCACTCACTGCTCTCTCTTCATGGCTTCTCTCTTCTATCTCTTCTTCCTCTCTTTTCTTTCTTTTTCTCTTTTTCTGGATCGAAGGGATTTCTGCTCTTCAGGCTTTTGCTTCGATCAACCTTCATCTAAAGACGAAGGCTCCATTATATACCAGTAGCAGCAGGTGGGTAAGGTGCAGAATGCGTGTGCCTCCCACGCTTCATCCAGAACCTTCTTGCCACGTGCCCTTATAGCATTGGTTCCTTTAGTATCGGATCACGTGCAGCCCAGACACCGGTGTATGTTCTTCCTCGGATCTGCAAGGAGATAAAAACCATTAACACTGAGGGCCACAAGAACTAAAACTGCATGAGGTATGTGATAGCAATACGAGATGCACTTTACTGAGAACGACACGAGATACACAAGATTATTACAGTACGAGACAATGAGAGAATGACGCGAGGTCAGATGCAAACAGCATGAGGTAAAAAGAAAACGACACGAAGTATCACTGTAACAAAACAAACACTATGAAGAGAACGACACGAGATACATAAAAATAAAGCTAACACCACCAAGAAAACGACACGAAGTATCACTGTAACAAAACAAACACTATGAAGAGAACGACACGAGATGCATTATAATAAAACTAACACCACAAAGAGAACGACACGAAGTAGAAAGAGAACAGCACGAGGTAAAAAGGAAGACACGCAGTCAGAGGAAACCTGGACGAAGGTAGAAGCAAAACAACACGCGGACATAAACACAAGAGAAACACGAAAATAGAAACCGACACGAAGTGTGGTTTCAAAACAAGAAAGACACGAGGTCTAGGAAAAGCAACATGAAGATAGAAATAACAAAGAACCGACTCAAACTAAGGACGACATGGAGACAGCACAGTCAGACTCGACTTGAGACACTTAACGCTTGAACTTAGAGAAGAATGCACGAAGTAAAATCAACATGAAGACAGAAGACAGAAATAACACGAAGACTCAAACACAAAAATAACACGAAGACATGAATACAAAAGCAACACGACATAACAAACAGCAAAAATAACATGAGGACATAACAAGAGATAGTCAACGAGACACTGACTCGGTACAGACTTAAGCTCAAGCAAGACAATCGATGTATACACTTGACAGAGATCTCTGCAGCGAATGTATAGACTTAGAATCATGGAGGCAAATGTATAGACATCTGAGGAAATGAAACAAGTCAGTGTATAGACTTCAAATTCCACCGACCAGTGTATGGACTTCAACAGTGAACAGCTGTACATACTTCATGTGAAAAACCCAATGTACAGACTTTGAATTCGAAGACCAATGTGCAGACTTCACGCTGTACAGACTTTCCAAAGAGAACGTAACGCTGTATAGACTTGAACTGAAGACCAATGTATGGACTTCAAAACAGATGCTAAGGCCAAGAGGAGTGTATAGACTTTCATGATGTATGGACTTGGTGATCTTCAAAGCACAATGTCCAGACTTTGCCACTATATGGACTTGAAGAAACAGTGCAACTTATGGACTTGATCTCAAGAAATGTAAGCAAAGTACACACTTAGCCAATGTGTAGACATTGCCTTAGACGCTAAATGAGATGCTAAAGTCTGTATAGACTTAGCCTAAGACAATGTATGAACATATCAGCAGAGAAGCAATGCACAGAACAGAAATCAAGAACAGAAATCAAGCACAAGCCAATATATCACAGCATGACTCAAGCATACACATGCGTTCTTCACAATTCAGACATTGTACACTTATGCAATCTCCCACAGAAAAGGTTAGACATATTCAAGACAATGTGGTGACTCATTCATGTTGCTATCATTAAAACATCACATCATCAACAAAGCACAAGGGGCACAACAGAGCTCTGGCCTCATGCGCCGCGGTGGTTGCTTTACCGGCTCGGCTTCATGGTTGATTGCCAGCTCATGTTGTGAGACAGCGGGGCTTAGGCCTGGCATCTCTTTGTAAGTCCTGGTGAAACAATCCCGGTATTCTAGCAGTAGTTGAATGTACAGCTCCCATTCTTCTGGGGATAGTTGGGCACTGAGGAAGGTAGGCCTAGGGTCCTTCTCGTTTCCCAGGTTGACTTCTATCAGTTCATCGACAGTGGCTTGGCCCCCGTCTTCTTTCTCCGGTGGTGCCGGTTGGAGGTCAACGAAGTCTGGAACGCCATCCTGAGGGTCGAGCGCTTCGACTTCCTCGTCAGACACTGCCAGAGCTTCTTGAGGTTTCTTGATCTCTTGTGCCAGCGGCTGAGTGGATTGTTCTATTAGCAAATCCATTACCGTCGCAGCTTCCAAGGATGAGGGAGCAGCCTTGGTGTTTGCAGATGAGATTGCAGCCATGACGGGCTGGTAACTGTTTACTGCCAGGCCCGGACAGCATGCTGATTTTGCAGCAGAAGTTGAGGAGGTTTCGCCTTCTGGGACAGTTGTATCTTCTGCAGAAGTGGCTTTTTCTTCCCTAGTAGCTGGCTCCCCTTGATTGGAGTTGACCAAGGCCTTCCTGATTGGAAGAAAGGGTGTTGAAGTTGTCATTAGTAGGACCCCTGTAGAGGCAGAGACTCCTACTTCTTGAATGTCTTCAGCTTCGCTGCTGCTAGCCGTATCAAATTCGGCTTGAAAGGCCGCTTCTTTAGGATGAACTTGCTCCCAGCATCGGCAAGGGGCCGAGGTTTCCACTTCTTGATTTCCGGACTGAGCCAGTTCAAGATATTCGGCTTCCGCCGGATACTCATCAAAGGTTGCCCCGAGAGGGCTATCTTCAGTAGGATGGAAGGCGGAGATAGTATCCACCTCGTACCGCCCACTATAATAATATTCTTCCAGGGTGAAGCCCAACCCTGGATGTTGAGAGACACGTCTCATTTCCTTATCCAGATTTGCAGGATACCACATCTTCTGGAACGCTTCCTTGCGTTTTTGAGACTGATCGGGAGGGATGTGTTGCTTTTGAAACATCTTGGCCGTTCGATCAGTTGTAAATGCCAGGCCCTGAATAGGAACCCGTGGGTTGGCTAGATCTTCAGGGAGGCTGCAGTCTGTGTCTTCCTGAGTGGGATGCTCCTCAGCTGTATAGAATAAGCTGCTAGGCCCATCTTCCTGTGTCACCTCCCAGGCTTTGAAAGGTTCGACAGTGGGATCATTGAGGCCGGGGACTGGCTTGGTGAGACCGGCCGGGACTCCGATGCGGACGTGCTGTCGATCGACCTGCACTTCCTTAGCTTTGGGGTATAATGCTGGGGGTGTCACCCTACCGACATTTCCAGAAGCTGTGACGTGGGAGACCACCTTCGGCTTGACATATCCGCGCGGCGGTGGTGGATACCAACCGTCACCCGATCTATTCTTCGACGCCCCTACGGGGGCCTCAGCTTCAGAAACCTTCCGGGGAGGCCCCGTATATAGGTTGGCGTCCGCCAAGTGACATTCAAACACCTCGAATGGGTGGATATCAGCAAATATCCTCTCCTCCTTCCCCTGGAGGCTGTATTTGATGCATTGGTGGAGCGTGGAGGGCACCACCATATTTTCATGCAGCCATGGGCGGCCGAGCAGCGCCTTGTAAGAGGTGCGAGAGTCAATGACATGAAACTGCACCGTTGTAGTGAAGTCTGCCAGGGTCAGTGTGAACTCTACCACTCCCATAGATACTTCACATTTTTGGTTGAAGCCAGCGATACGCATATCCCCAACTTTCTCGAGATGCACATTAAAGTGGTACCTCTCGTATATTCTGTATGGCAGGATGTTGACTGCGGCACCAGGATCGACCAGGATTCGGTTCAGCTCTCTTCCATTCAGATGCCCTTTCATATATAGCGGCCTGTTGTGGCTGGCAGTAGGTAGTAGCATGTCTTCTGGAGAGAAGGTCATACTGGCTTCTGGTATAGCCTCAGCTATGCAGGCTTCAAAATGAGCAGGCGTCTGCAGAGCAGTGATGATCGCCTGTCGAGTTTCTTCACTCAAAGAGAGAATTTCCCAGATCGTAAATCGAGCGGGGAGCTTCATGAGCAACTTTATTATTCGGCTCCCAGCCCAGACATTAGAGAGCTTCATCTCTTCAGCCCATCTGGGCTTGGGGAGGTTTTGATTTGTGGGTCCAGACGGACCTGCTTCATCTTCCTCGGACCCGGCACCCTCTTGGCTGACACCGGCTGTCGGGTCTTCTTTATTAGTTGCCGTAGAGCAAGCTCCATCTGCATTCGCATCCTTAGTAGATTACGCTGGCTGCGGGTGAATGGCCCCGGATGTAGGGTTAGCATCTTGGTAGGGCTGCTTCCCTTTTGACATCTTCATAAATTCAAGGAATGAAGGGACTGCCTTGCCCCCACTCTTGTTGTATAGGCCCGACGGAGGAGGGATTTGGACTCCATTAACCTCTGGCGGAGGTGTCTTGTAGGGTTGCTCCCCTCTGAACATAATGTTGTGATTGGGTGGTGGCTGGCGCCCCCATTTTCGGCCCTACCGAGTGGCATGCGCAGCAGTTGCGGCCTCAGCTTTGCCTCCCCCAGCATGGGGTGTGAAGCAAATTTCTTCTTCTTCCTCTTCTCCGGGTAGGTTGAAGAGTGCTGACAGGGTATTGCAGGAGACAACCTGTGTTTTATTGGCCCCAGTAGCCTTTCTTTTCTTCTTCTTTTGCTTTTTCTTCTTTTTGGTTTCTGCGGGTGCCTGCCCCCAGAACAGGCTGCCCTCTCCAGGGGATGCTGCTTCAGCTTCCTCCACCTGTTTGAGTGAGAGTTGTTCCAGTTCTTGCCATGGGACGTGGTCCCGTACCAGTAGAGGTTTCAATTCGGGCTGCACATATTCATCTAGCCCTTCAATCAGGTGCTGCAGTCGAAGGACTCCAGGATTGGTTTCCTTGATTACTGGCAGCGGAGTTTGTCTCCTCCTGTTAGGTGTATGTATTCTGACAGCTGTAGGTGGAGTGACCCATACGGGTGCTACCACTGGCGGAGCAGGCCGGGGTGTAATGCCACGGATATGTGCCCCCTCTTTTGGGCGGGGTGCCCTCTTCTTCTTGTGCTTCACAGGGATCTGCTGCCACCCCTATTGTTCTTTCACGGGCTCCAGGAAATGGATTTCGTAGGTGCTCTGTGTGCTTGCTTTAGAGATCTCCTCAGGTAATGCTTGGTAGAGGGAGATCATGTTGACTGCTGCCTTCCTGAAAGGGGCTTCATGTGGCTGAGGAGGGTCCACTTTGTACTCTCCCAGATCTATTTCATTCTTCTTTATCATTCCTTCGATGACGTCTTTGAAAACATAGCAGTCTTCGATTGGATGTCCCAACATCTGGTGGTAGGGGCAGAATCTTGGACTATCTTTTCTTTTCAGGTCCTCTAGCCTCCTTGGCTCAGGCAAAGTGACCATGCTGTATTCTATTACCCAGTCGAATAGGACTCGGGTCTTGTCTCTTGGAAAGGAATAAGCTTTCTTCATTTTGTCCCTCAGCGAAGGACCTTCTTTATCATCTAGAGCTTTCGCAGGTTGAGGGGGAGCCACTTTCTTGCCTTTCTCCTTCTGCTATTCGAACGCCTTGATATCAAGCGCATTCGCTTCTTTAGGTGTGGGGCGCCGCTCCGTAGCCTTGCCTTTCTGGGCCGTGCTGGCAGCTGACACCGGGACCGGCTTGGCTAGAAAAGCCTCCACCTCGGCCACCACATTATTCAGCCGGTCGAACGACCGTATTTCCATACCAATCATCTTTTCCAGGACCTCCCTCCTGAGATTTTGTTTGCATATTTGCACAGCGTCCTCCTGATGCGGGGGCCGCTTGCACCTCATTCCGAGGTTCCTCCACCTCTTGATGTAATCAAGGGCTGTCTCATCTGCCCTTGGTTTTGTTGAGTAGAGTTCGGTCACTGTGACCTCCCTCTCTGTGATATGGAATCTTTCTCTGAATTTTCTCTGCATATCCGACCAATCACTGATTGACCCAGCCGAGAGGCTAGAGTACCATTCAAATGCGAGCCCCGTCAGCGAGGACCCGAAGAACTTCAGTAGATATGACTCGTCGGTGGCTAGATCACCCATAACGGTCATATAATATGCAATATGCTCTTTAGGGGACCCCTTCCCGTTGAATTTGTCGAATTTGGGCGGCTTGTTGACCCCTGGGGGGAGTCGTTTAGCCTCATGGTGTTGCGGGTAGGGCACCCGATAGGCATCGAATGCGACGTAGTCGCCTTCACTTTTTTCTGCGAGCTTCAGCTCCATCATCCTTTCCACCATCATCCGGTTCATGACTGTGGGGTCGACTGGCTCCGGATAGAAGTGCGCTGGTTGAAGGTATGGGGTGACCAGGGTGGTCGCCTGTGGAGGACGCATCAGCGGGGGTGTCGGATGCACCTGGGGGAGCACCGGAGGTAGCAGCGGCTGAGGCTGTGGCGGCCGCTGTTGTGCTGTCGCCATGCTTGGCTCTGATGGCTGGGACAGTGTATAGAGCGGTGGAGGGTCGTCACGACGAACCGCTCCCCGGGATGATTCACCCTGGACTTCGGGTGGTTTAGAAGCCGATGAATGCTCAGTCTTTTCCATCAGTTGTTTCTTCAGAGAATCTATCTCCCGTTGATATTTTTGCAGCAGCATCAGAACTGATGGATCTATAGTGGTGGGGATACCCTCTGTCATTTCCCCGGACGTACCCTCAGGCAGGATGTCTAGGAGGACGTCGTCTTCTTCTTCCGTCGTCACCACATTAGCGGTCAAGACGGGGGCCTTATCATTCCAGCGGGGATAGACCTGGGGTTGTTTCCCTCTCATGGTCATCAGAAGCTCTCTTGTTGCTTCTGTTCTGCAGGTAGTTGGCCCGGGCCGTACGGCCAATTGAGCCAGTTCTTGGGGGTCTTCAGGAAGCTCCCCATATCGGCTGGATATACTAGCCATGTTGCAAGTAAAGACCTGCATCCTTCTTCTCTGTCGATGGACCCTCCTTCTGGCTTGTTGCGGAAAGGTCAGCCTCTCGAACACAGAAACTCTTCTTTTTTCTTCCCGCTCGGGGAAGGCTTCATCAGCCTCGATCTCGAAACCATCATCATACCCATTGTCGTCGACTGATGACACCATCATTCTATCTTCCATATCTTCTTCATCCGCCACTGACGGGAAGTAGTCTTCGTCAGTGGCGACGGTCTGCATCAGTCGTTGCTGACCCAGCGAGGGGTTGCCTAGCCCTCGAAAGTAGTTCCTGATCAGACAGGTTACCTCCTCCTGATCTCGCTCTTGATAGAGTACGGGGGATAGTTGTCGACCTCCAGCAGGAGGGATATAGGCCACCAGAGCTCTGTCAGCCGGATGTTGGAATCTTCATCCCGTGACTGGGACGTTGGCTTGGCGGGCAGCAGCCCGGAAACTTCTACGGCGCGGAGGATCTGCAACCACCTCTTCTTCTTTCTTCGGGGGCAAGCCCCTTTCTCTTCTCACTTCCGCCTCGTCGTTCATAGGACGGCGGCGGATGGGTGTTAGATGGTGGGCAGGTCGGGTATGCTTGGGAACCCACACCTGCTTGAACTTCTTCGGCTTGAGTGCCGAGCTTCCTTGGCCATAGGGGCCGGTTTCTTCTCTTTCTGCCCTCCTTCCAGCGAGAGCTTGATAGGTATTGCGGACAGGGATGTTGGGGATGACTCGGTCCGGGGTCACCCGGGCCGTGCGTCCGTCGAGGAAGACGCGCATGCCGCCGACCATCATAGACTTCCCGGACTGAGATAGAGTCCCGGTGAATACATCAGCATTTTTGCGGGCCTGGCGACGCTGGCGTCCTCCAGGGTGTTCGTTGACGACATTGGGGTGGGTCCCACGTATGACGTGGTGCACCAAACAGGTAGCTACCTGGGCCGGGCTTTCAGGCAAGTCTTCGCAGCAGGGAACCTTCAGAGGATCCATCTTCTCTGCGACTTCCTTGGCAGGTTCTGGGGCTTCGACCTCCAGGATATCGATGAAGGCTAACCCCAAAAAGTTGGGGAAGCCTACAGCGGCAGGGAAGCTGCCGAATTCCATGGGGTACCGCCAGGTACCCTTTGCGCGTGTCTAGCAACGATCGAATGATCGAAGTCGACGCCAGTTATCCCGTGGATCATCATTGATCTGCCTGCAAAGACAAACAGGGAACTAATCAGTAGCCTTTGAGAGGGCTTCGAAGCCCGAATATCTCGGCAAAGAGATGAAAGGTGACACTGGTCCCACCGGGCGTGCCAGACTGTTTGCGATGGGTTTTTCATCCGACCGTCTTGTCGTTTTGTTTTATTTTATTTCGTGTATATATGTGTATATGTACATATATACGTGTCTTATTTCACGCATCGATCAACCAATTAACTAACTGGTAATTAACTAACTGATTGACGACACGGGCGTGCCAGTCACATGAGTGACAATTTTATGATGCGCTCATTCTGACCTGTGTCGGGCGAATGCGAGGTTTGGTCGGGACCAGCAGTCCGCCATACCATAAAGGCTATGGCGTTAATTACATCCCCCACGAGGAGGGAACACCTTTGATTAATTGCCGAGATAGCGGGCTGTCAAAGCCAGAATGAAAAGAGCTACATGGTGACCATGACGAAGGCATGCAAGATGCATTTATTTATCATACAGGGGATGCATAGTTCATCGAATTATGGACCCTTGGTACATGGCGGAGGACGTAGGTCCGAAGACCACCATCGCGCATAGCGGAGACTTCTGGTTGGGCATAACCCGACCTTCTGTCAACACCATTTAATATACCCGAGGGTCGATGCAAACATGCACGAGGAACCGTGATATGCGAGGTGTAATAACGATGTTATAACACAAATTCGGCAGCATGCCCCCTCCCTTTGGACTATGCCAAATGGTAATATAGGGCATCCATCCACGGAGAGCCGGAATGGAAACCAAAAGAGAGTCGGGCGTAGCCCTGGGTCTGAGAAGGATCCAAATATAACGGGACAGTGTGCACCATTGCGCCGTTCATTAATATCCCCCTCGAAGAACCAGTGGAGGACATGCGGTGGCAGAACTCCGAGGGCCAGCGGGGTGACATAAGAAACGTCGTATTCGGTGTGATGTAGGGGTGAAACCCTCCCCATTAATGTATCTCCCATGGACCTGGGTGAAGAACCCTAGTCCCCTCGTAAGGTAACGGGGGTTGACATGGCAGCTGATAGTGGCAAAATATTGAATTTAGGCTATGTTTGGGTTTGGCGAAGAGGGGAAAACATCAGATATTCAGATGATAACCAACACCGAGGTGAGACGGCACAGCGATGGAGTCGGCGCGAAGGCCAAATGGCACGGCATGCTCCCGGCGCGATGGGAGAATTGGGGGTAATCGGCACGAAAGGAGTTTGAGGGGTAGTCGGCACGGCAGTAGTCGGCGCGCCAAGGCTGGGGCATTTGGCGCCCCCTCCACCAGGCGCGGGTTTGGCGCCGGGAGGCAGTGGCGCCGGGAGTAGATGGCGCCGGGGAATAGTGGCGCCGAGAGGCAATGTTTTGTTGATTTTGCCAAAGGTATTGTGAGGTTTTCCTCGCCCAGTGGGAATTTCAGGGTGATGAACAGATAGGAATGGAGGGTGAGGGTGACTCCACTCACGAGGGGGGCTCCAAGGAGATCACCAGTTACGGGATATATTCCCTGTGATGTCAAGATGCCATGAGATTACACAGCTCGAGCCCTTGCCATATCAGGGGATTAAATACGTGATTCTGATGAAACATCGTGCCATATTATGGAGTAAAGCTTCAGGCAAATTTTGGCAGCATCTCCCCTTATTTTAGGAGCATGCCAAGAGAATACTATGGGCTATCCACTCACGAGTGCCGGAGTAGAAACCTAAATGAGAGCTGGGCGTAGCTCGTGATTCGAGGGTCTGGACCATATATGACCTCATCCCCTGTGTTGTAATATCCCCAATGCAATCCATCGGAAAGCCTGCAACGGCAGGACTCCGTGGTTTAATGGGTTACAGAATGTAGGGGGAGAATTAGCCCACTTTGATATAGCTCCCGTGAGGCCAAAGGGAAGGACAATGCACACCCATGAGGGTAGGGCATAATGGACGAGGTCTGTATGGCTCGCCGTGGTGTCGAAGGCATCAGGATGGCCAGACGACGTGAGTGTATCAATGCAGAGAAGAGGGATGGTTTCGGCACGGAAGCTAGGTAGACTCGGCACGATAGGGGGGTCCAACCGGCGTGGGGAGCCCCCGGCGCGAAACTCACGCCGGGAGATGCCGGCGCCGAGAAGCTTTCAGCAGGGGTTTTAAGGAGGTCTTCGAACAGGGTTTCGGAAGTCGTTCAGAGAGGGGTTTAATCTCGACTGTTTTGGATGATCGGAGGGGGAAGACTTTGGGAGAACACCTTTCCTCTAGGCCTCATTGGGAGCAGAACCACGGACAGAAATCCCTGAACCACATCCCCCTTTATTTCACATACGAGGAGCCATGAGATAGACTGTCTCAGGCCCTCGAAATGTGGCTGGAGGGGGGGGGTGATAAACAATGGTAGCAAAGATGTTTCAGCAGAATCAGAATACAAAACGATAAAACACGCCTAGTTATCAGTATCCTTAGCATATAGCGAACCTCGGATGCAGAGACAGAAAGAAGAAGGTAATGAAAGGGCGGAATTCAACCCATTCTCTCATTCTTTATTTCATCCAGACGACTTACACGCATGCTATTTAAGAGAAAGAAATCTGACTCAACAGAGAAAGAAATCTAGGCTTAATCCCTGAGAGCAGGCTTACATTGGCATTCGATGCTATTGAAGCAAAGATGCTGGAAATCAAAATTACAGAGAAAAAATTTCAGACAGATAGGGAGGGGAAAGAGAAGGAGCTGCAGCTGCCCGGCACTCCCACCTGGATCCCTCTTTGAGCCTCTGCCTCTCTCCCTTTTTCCTTTCTTCAGCTTCTTTCAAGGGCTCTCGAGCTCTCTCCTTCTCTTCGGTGGCTAGGCACTCCCTTTTCACTCTTCTTTTCCTTCTCCCGCTCTGCTTCTCTTCTTTTCTTTTTCTTCGCCTCTTCTCTTCTTTTTTTTCTCTCTGTTCGATCCTCCTCTTTTCGTTCGAAGGGCAGGCTTCTTATAGAGGCCAGGCCCTCATCCTTTCGGCATGGACTTCCCGGCGCGCCAGGATCATCCTCCCGGCGCGGCCGTCATCGGCGCGTCCCATCTCATATTTGGGCTTGGCCCATTTTCTTGTCATTCGGCCCATTCGACCGAGGATCCACTTGGTGGACTCCTTTCAACAATGGGATTCTTGATATATATATATATATTAAGACTCCATGGGACTGTTTACACCTTGCATTCACAAACGTGTGCGAGGCACTGTACATCCCGCTTCAGGAGTATCGGAGATGTCTGAACATCTGTTTCAGCAGGCAGATGGTTGCCTGAATGTTGGTATAGTTTTATCAGCCTGACTATCTGAATGACAGCAGTACTGGACAGCGACCTAGCCAAAGACGACTTTAGTCGAACAACATAATAGGGGTAGTGGGTTTCTTCTATTCAGACTTTTAGATCTCCTAGGGATGGTATGTGAGCTGTGCCCTCGACTGATGTTCAGAACTGTGAATCTGCTATGATCTCTGCTAACATATTTTAGGAGTCAACAAGGCTATGTACTAGAAAGTCATTAACAAGCATGTAATTTCCATTTTGAGCCTCGTGGTTCTTCACTCGTCTATAAAAAAAAGTACTCCCGGTGCAATGCGATGCCAGTATTCATCATACCTCATGATTTTCAGCACGTTTCCAGCCATCGGCCGTGGGGCTAGTGTCGAGCCCTTGGACACAGTCCGTGGCCGCTCTTGCATCTTCAAGTTACAGATCAAGCTAATTCCACGAGATAATAATAATTTTGGCCAATAATTTCAATTTCAAATAATAGATTTCATGACCAAGTAACCAAGGTATAGAACGTTCCAAAACTGATATGAGACTTCAAAGAAGAATTAAAAGAACATTATGCTATAGTGGCATTCCTGCAGCATAACGGTACATTAATTAAGTTCCATATCTTAACATTAACTTGTTCTACATAAGTTTGGATTCCAGATAATCCTAAGATCATCCAAGAATAACATTTAGATAACCCCTAGGTCAAACCTGGGGTTATGAAAAAAATGATCATTTACTAGGCCATTTCATGCAGAAAAATGGTCACAGTCAGGCCGCTAAATCATGACTAATGGTCTAGTTAAGCTTGCATTTAAGCTGTGTAAACCAGAACGAAGGAAAAGTCGACACTTGAAGAATTTTTGATAATAACGGTCGCAAGGGGGCTATTTTCTGACAAAGACGGTCTGGGCAAGACCACTAAGTAACAGTAACGGTCTCCTATAGGCCATAATTACCCAGAGTAAAACACTGATCATGTGAGTGCTTTCTAGACAATTTGGGCTTTAAGGGTACAACCAGCTCGACGTCCTAGTGGGAATCTTAGGCTCGCGGAGTCTTACGGAGGCCTTGAAATATGACCACCTAGTCCGACAGAAGGAATATCCGGCGGAGAGGTTCATAAGTCTAATAAATGTGCCTATAAGTGCAAAGTATATCTAATGGTCGCATACCGGAGTAAATGCCATGTACTTTTGAAAGACTGTGAGATGAGAGTGAACGATTAAAACCAACGGTAAAAACCATTATATTAATACCACATAAAATATGTCCACAACGTGAAAATTACTTATTTACAAAAGTATAACTTTGGCATAAAATTACACGTTTATGAAAAATAAGGTTTAAACATGCTTACAGTGAAACAAGGTATTTAACAGAAAATTAAACATAATAGAATTACAAATATAATGCAAATAATATAAGAATTTATATTAGATTTGGACTGGCATAAAACAGTCGTGAACCTGCCGCCAGCACCATAAAAACGGTCATGCGATAAATCGCATGAAAATAGAGAAATAGTCCTTTAAATGACCGCATGGTTTCCCTTGAGGTTCCTGTAAGACTGCCTTATGTCTTTGGACAGAATCCTTTAAACAATAAACAAAAGGCTAATCTAGGTCATATTATGCATGGAAACGATGTAAAACATGTAGTAAAGCATGCTAGAAGAATTTTGGGTTGAGAATATGCATAGGAAATTGTAATTTCAACAAGAATTACATCTTTTTCATTAAAGGGTTAGGCTCATGCATGAAAAATACACTAGTTGTGCAGTCATAATAAAACATCAAATTCTCTACGTATAATGCATGAAAATAACTAGAAATAGAGGACTTTTATTCCTAACTTCGAGTTTAAGCAAATCATGAGATAACCTACCTCTAGACAGAGCTCTGAACTTTGAATTTTGGGCAGGAACTTGACCCTAATTCCTGTTTATCCTAAGATGGATCAACAACTTTGTGGCCTTCTAACTCTTGATCATCTTCACCTATGACCACGAAATTTTGAGGGTAAGAAGATGGTATTAAAAGGAACAAGTAGTTTTAAAGAACCCTTATTTAATTACCTCGTTTAGGGCTTCTACTTTGCTGATCAATCTGGCCCGGTCGCACCGTCTCCTAGGTTTCTTGTATCGAACCAGCATCTTTGAAAGCCTTGTTCTCCCTGACGGCTTGATCTCCTAATGTGAAAATCAGAGGGAAATTAGACCTTACTATCATGAACAAATTCCTCGAAAGAACTTACCTCTAATTCAGCCTCCTTACCTTAGTTTCACATGAGCCAAAAGTAAGGGTCGCGCAGGTAAGATTTGAGGTCTATTTATAAGGTTAGCTAGGTTTTGAGGATTTGGACGACCCTAGAGTCCTAATTAGGTCATAAACTCGATCTAAATATATCCTAGAACCTTATAACTATTAGATTACATCAATTTCTGAGGATTTGGCGTGAAGAAATTAGAGCTTTTCACGCGATCAAACTACTCGCGATCGGACGCATGGTAGCGGTCCACTTGAGACCATTTCTTGCCCTTGCGGTCGCCCGATTGACCGTTTTCAATGTTGGGAGCCAAATTTTAAACTATTCAAACACTTTCATGATTTATCCCTTTAATTATCCGATTAATAGTAATTTATCCTCTAAATTCCTCAAATATATAATTTTAAGCTTCTAGAAGATGGGCCAAATCTTGTGGGCTTGGGTTTAGGTCCTTTGGGATTAATTAAAAGGGCCAGGTCCATCAATAAAATCAAGGCCTTAATATTTGGCTTTAATTAATTTAGTTTCATTTAATAATCCATTTATTTCTTGAAAAATCTTATAAAATCGTATAGAAATTCTAGAAAATTTTAAAATACCTTACATAATTTTTTGGGGTATTACACTCCAGTCCCAATTTTTGGCTACAACACCTTCACAAGCCAGCTGCCCAATCTCCAGTCCCAGTTTCCGGCTACAACGCCTTCACAGGCCAGCCGCCTAGTTCCAACTCTAGTTTCAATATTCCAGCTACAACTCCTTCACCGGCCAACCGCCCAGTTCCAGTTCCAGCATTCCGGCTATAATGCCTTCATAAGGCTAGCCGGTCAGTTCCAGCTCAACTCCAGTTCCGGTGTCCAGTCCTAGTATCCTTGCTACAATGCCTCCGAGCGCCAGTCGGCCGGCTCCAATTCTAGTCCCCATCTCTAGTTACAATCTCAGTCCCAATGCCAGTTCCAATCCCAGACTTAGTTTCAACCTCCAATCCCTGTCCCAGTCCCAGTTCTTGGCCGCGATGCCTTCCCGGGCCACCCAGTCAGCTCAGCCCCAGTTTGCCAGACTAATGTGAAGTACATTTCTGGCTAATAACATGACAATAGCCGATACTGTATCGCTCGATCTACAACCGACACACTCCAGAATCACCCCAGTAGCCCTAACCGCATATACTGTCACATCCCTATAGGTCTATATCGGCCTCATGTCACACGGGTTTTTATCCTTCAAGAGGATTAGCCCCCAACACCAGTCATTTTCCCTATTTCCCAGTACTCAGCCCCCAGTACCCAGCACCCGACTCCCAGTACCCAACATCCAGTTACACCGTCTTCCACGCTCAGTCCCCTGTTCTTGCTCCCCAAATCGGGTACACCCAATCCCCTGTCACCCATGCCAGTACATAGTAGAAGAATCAAGCATGACTAACAGTAAGTGGTCGCCAGTCCATACACATAACACGGTTCCACTAGAGAAGTGGTGGAACAACCCAGTAAATAACAAAAATCTGATAAGGTGTCATTAACACTCCGTAAAAGGAGCCCAAGACATGCCCTTAGGGTGACAAAATCCATACAATCTGGGTAATACAACAAAAAGGGGAATGGTATACAATTACACCTCAGGCTCGCTCCCCTCCAGTGCTGCAAGACGAGAGTCAGCAGCTGCAAGCTCCACCTCCAGGGTCAAGAAAAACTGAGCACTAGCCTCAGCCGTCATCTCGGCCATCTACCACTCAGCTCGGGCATGCTCGGCAGCCGACTGCTGCTCCTTCAAGGCCTTCCTCAAGGCCTCAACCCGGCTCTCCACCTCTCCCAGTTGCACGGCGCGGTTTCGGGAAACCAATGCGGCTACCTCAACATGCCCCTCTGCTCAGCTACGGCTGACATAAGCCGGGCCCACTGCTCTTGCACCTCTCGAATGGCTGCTAGCCTCTGAGCCCTCTGCTCCTGAGCCTCGCAGAGTCACAAGTACTCGGCCCAGATCCCAGCTAACCCAAACATGCAGAGCTCGTGCGGGAAGCCGAGCGTGTGGTAACCTGGGGTACACTCTCTCAGCCGCTACCTCGGACCCTCCGGAGAAGGAAGAGGGTCACCCTATAGGTAGCCCCGGGCTCGCTGGAGCAAGGAGGCACCAGCACTCACGTCCAACAGCGGCTGTAGCGACGAAACAGACGTGGGCCACTCAATCCCCAAGCTCAAGGAAGGGTCGCCCCTCTTGGCCAGCACATCACCAGAGCCTGCACGGTCCCAGTAAAACAAAGGGAAATGAGCAATACGTCCAAAATTTCCCATAATAAACAAGGTGGAAAACCTGATAATAGTCCCAGCTCTTACCAAGTCTGACTCCTGTCGTGCCAGTGGCGTCTCCCGCTGGGGTCGGGGAAGGCAATCCCTCCTCCATGCCTGCGGTATCACCCGCCGAGGTCGGAGTGGGCAGTGACTTCTCCACGACCCAGTCACCTCCCGCAACCATGGGTGTCACGCCCCAAGCGTGGAAGGAACCCGGTACACGTGACGAGTTTATATCGACCATGTCAATCAGAGCAAACAAGGAGTTCGACACAAAGACGGAGTGCGCAAAAGGCAAGATAAATAATAACCAGAATTTAAATTTCCACAATAATACCAATATTCCAAAACTACAATAATCCAAAAAACCATAAGATAATGACCCATCATAACCATAAGGCTACAAGCCTTAACAATTTTCCAAGACTAAATCCAAATGACCACAAGGTGAAATGACAATGGACTTAATAAAAGGATAGGACACGATAAGACACGACTCAGTAACGGCTCGACATTCGGAAGCTCTACTCTTTTCACTCGATCTCGTTCCCATCCGTTTGGTTGTCACTATCCGAGTTACCTGAAAAATGTTGGAATGAAACTAGGTGAGCGAACGCTCAGTAGGAATTATATCTCTACTCCAGACATTTCCTTAAGTAATTAGCCAATCAATTAACGTTGCATGCTCATGTATGCAAGAACATTAGAGAATACTGAGAAAGGAAATATCAAGAATATTGTACTTAATTCATGGGGAGATAAGCAAGTAATATCAAGTGTACAAGCATGTAATATCAAGTGTTCTGAGCAAGTGTTTACAAGTCGAGTCACGAGAATTGGCTATTTCATTCAAGCAAGTAAATACCCATAACAGGTCATGCAAGTCATGTCGTGTCATGTATCAAGTCAAGTACTATTAGAGATTGTGGAATGCCATAAATCAAGCTAGTCATGCACTTCGGTGTAATGCCACACCGTGATCAATCAACTCCCATGGGCACACGTACTTTCGGGTGCTCCTCCTATGACTAGATCGGGCCCTATATGCACAGGCATTGGGTCATGTAATATTTATTTAGACATCCACTATAGTTTTATAGCCAATTGAATTCCAAAGGAAAGCCTTTGTAGGATGATGAGGTAGATTCAGGGAATTTGGATTTCAAGGACAGAAATTCATGTAGGGATGACTTATGTATAAATCTGAGACATAAGAAAATCTGGGAAAAATGGCGTCCATCATGGTCACCGCCAATTCAGAATTCGCGTCCACCATTGTGGTTGCTCATTCTGGGAAAAAGTTATAAGCACGAAGAATTGGCGTATGTGCACTCGGTCGCCCATTCAAATTGGTGACTACTTTCCTAGACGCTGATTCCAGAAAGTGACAAATTTCTCAAAAGTGGCCAGAAACAGCTCTCTATGAGGGCTTGTTCATCATGTTTCTTCAGAGGGACATGACTGTGACTCGATGTATAGGGTTTTTATGGTACAACATGCTTGGCTGCCTTGAGAGAATTCAAGATTAGCGTTGACTTACGGAGGTCTCTATGATGAAATTATCAATCTGAAGGAAGGAATATCTCGCGGAGGGCTCAAACATCATCGAGAGTTGAGGGGTATACGATATAAACCACAACTGGTACTCCATCTACGGATGTGAGATGAGAGTGCCTAGAAACCCACGGTTAAGGGTTAAAAACACGAGAAAATCACGAGATCAGGAAATTGGCATCTCACATAGTAGGCGCCCATTCAAGAATAGGTGTCTCCCTGAAGAGGCATCAATTTATAATTCTAAAATTCAAAATACGTTAACAGAAATTCGCATCTGGTATAGCAGGTGCTCATTCATATATGGGCGTCAATCTATTACAACGCTCATTCTTTATTGCTCGTATTTTATTAAATAAAACATGAATTGACGTCCGTGAGATCAGACACTTATTCATGTTGAGTCTTGTTGAATCTTTACATGTTTTGATGATGACAACACTATAAGTCTTAGTGGTCTTCAAAAAATTATGTCTATGTGAAAATGTAACAAAAATATTTTTTCTGTGAAAAATGAACAAAGAACATGTTTGTTGAAGAATGAACCTTCATTTCACTTCAGGTATTTTTCAGGGACTGTATTCGTGTTGATTGGCACTTCGTCATGTTTGTATATAACACCTCATGTTGAACTGTTTGTCTTCGTGTCATTTTTCTCTGAAGTGTTTGTTTTGATTCAGTGACATTTTCGTGTCATTTGATCTTTACTTCGTGTTGTTTTCATCGTCTTCGTATCATTCTCCGTGTAGTGTGTGGTTCTGTCAAAGTTCACTTCGTGTCTGTCTTATGTTGAAACCACACTTCGTGTTGGTTTCTGTTTTGATGAACTTCGAGTCGTTTCCCAGTGAACCCCGTGTTGTTTTGTCCTCCTGCGTCATCCTTGTTTTCACTCCGTGTCTATTTTCTGTTCTCATCATACTTAGTGTTGTTTTTCATTTCATGTCAACTTCACTTCGTGTGGTTTTCAACCCGTGTCGATTATCGTTTTGACTTCGTGTTGTTTTCAACTCGTGTCGATTACTATTTCGACTTCGTGTTGTTTTCAGTATGTGTCAATTTTGTCTTCGTGTTGATCTTTCGTTATTTAGACTTCGTGTCTTTATCACATTGACCACACTCCGTGCCGCTTCTCCTCTCATAACTTCGTGTCGTGTCTTTCTACACCTCGTGTCGTTGTCTCCTTGTGTCTTCACCTCGTGTTGTTTTCGTCTCTTCGTGTCGGGTTTGTTCTAGTGCGTACAGGACATCGCAGCACTTCATGTTGCTTCCTGTTTCACTTTCGTGTCATTTGTCTTGTTGTATCTTCGTGTCGTTTTTATTCTTCCTAGTCCTCGTGTCCTTCTTGTATTGAAACCATACTTAGTGTTGGTTTCTGTTCTTGTCTTCGTGTCTTTGCGTTGTTTTTCTGTCTACCTCGTAAAGTTCTCTTAGTAATGTTCATTGTGTCACCACCTTATCTCGTGTCGTTCTCTGTTTAGTACCTCTTGTCGTGTCCACTAACCTCATGCAGTTCTAGTTTTTATGACACTCAATATTAATGGCTCTTATCTCATTGCAGGTCCGAGGAAGAACATTCACCAATGTCTGGCTGCACATGATCCGATGCTGAAGGAACAAATACAAAGAGGGCACGTGGCAGGAAGGTTCTAGGATCGAGCGTGGGAGGCACACGCGTTCAGTGCCCTATCCATCTGCTGCGGCTATAAAGAAAAACCTTTCGCCCACCGATGAAGGGCGATCAGAGCTAAGAAAGAAAAGGCAGTGTTACAGAGAGCTCGATCCAGCAGAAGAAGAAAAAGACAAGAGAGAGAGATAGTGATCGTGTGAAAGAGGAAGAGAGTTTAAGAGAAAGAAAGTTAGAGAGAGAGTGAATGAGAGAGTTCATGGAGAAGAAGAAAGAAGCTTACCTGAAGATCTGTCTTCACTGGACCGTGGATCAAATCCAGGCCAGTCAGCTCCGTTGAGAGCCAAATTGTGTATTTCGTGTTTCGGCTTTTGTATGCTGAAGTTATTTTCGTTTATTGCTTTTCTCCTTTGTGTTCTGGCTTGCTGTGCTTTCCGATACTCTGTAGAGAGGTCGGGGTTCCTCCTGTGGATCAGGAGAAGGGAGATCTGATCTCCAGTTGCAAGTAGCTGGGAGCTACTTGTGGGTTCCCTCCGGTTTGGAGGAAGGGAGACTTGTCTCCGGTTATGGGCTTGTGGATTCAAGTCCAGGGGTTCCCTCCAGGTCTGGAGGAAGAGAGACCGTGTGTCTCTGGTTTGCTAGTGACTGGTGTCACTAGTGGTTCCCTCCAGTTTGGAGGAAGAGGGGAGGTTGTTCCCCTGGTCAAGCTGTGTGGCAGTAATTGTTTGCAGACTGAGTCTCTTTGGTTCTAGCGTGTGCTAGTGAAGCCTCACTCCGGTTGGGAGTGAGGGGTGGATGTAGGTCTGAATGACCGAACCACCTAAAAAATCTTTTGAGCAGTGGCTTGATTGTTTGGTTTGCTTCCGCTAAATGCTTGAATAGGTGTGCTCAATGGGTTTGTATTTGAGTAGAATAGAATTGGTTCTATTCTGTTTCTTTATCTAGCATCCGTTTTTAAAGTTTGGCCATTATTCGTAGAAGGATTCATTCACCCCCCCTCTGTATCCGGGCCAAGCACCCTAACAGTTGGTATCAGAGCGGGTGTCTGCTTACAAGGTCCAGCGACCTGCAGATCGATCTTGCAATCTTAGGTGCTTATTTCCTTTTAGTGCATCAATATTCTTGTGCGTTAATCTGTGTGTTCTCATGGCCCATCCACTGATCTTCAGTGGTACGCATTTTGATGCATGGTTCGCTGTTTTGAAGAATTATGTTAAATCTGTGAATCCAGACCTGTGGAAAGTAATTTCACATGGTCCTCATGAACTACCTAGGAAAAAGTCCAAATGGACTGACAGTCACAAATCCATGCATGAAGAAAATCAGATAGCAATAAATTTAATGAAGGCAGCTACTGATAGAGCTTTTCATTCATGTTTCTCTGAATCCAGTTCTGCTAAAGATATTTTGGATGCACTGAAGCGAACTCAGGAGATAGATGTGGACAGATGCATGATGGCCAACAGAAGAAATCAAAGTGCCAGCAATCAAGGAAGCAATCAAACTAATGAAGATGATGATGATGAGGTAAATATCTTCGAGAATTTCTCTCTAGAAGATTGGGAGAATGCATATGCTGAATTATTTGAATCTCATGAACTGTTAAGAAAACAGTATAAAAAGTTGAAAAAGAATATTCGGGTAGATAGTTCTAGCTCTCCATGTAAAAATTGTTCAAATACGAAGAAATCTCATGATGCATGTCTGTCTGATAATCATATGTATAAAAACCAGAATGCAGAACTGAAGAAGGAACTTGAATGTGTTCACTCTGAGCTGAACAATTTAAAATCTGAAGATGACTTCCTCAGAAAGCTCTCTAAAGAAAATGATGAACAACTAAAGAAACTTAAACGAGAGAATGAGTTGCTGATTGAAAATTTTAATGCCATAAAATTTGTGAACGTGGAATTACAGAAAGATTTTGAAAAACAACAAAAGGATTTGAGGGAGTTTGAAGCTAGGAGAGAAACCATGGTTAACTCAGAAGATCAGCTTCTAATAAATGAGTTAATTCAAAATGATAAGCTTAAAGAAGAAGTTGAAAAATTAAAACTGTTAAACAGTGCCATGTCTGAAAGACTTCTCACATTGGAAAAAGGGAAAGCTATCTGTACAAACGAGACTGAAGAGGTAGATGAGCTAAGAAAGGAAATTGAAGAATACAAAACAGCTAACAAGGTTTTGAATGAAGCTGTCAATTGTAGTGAACAAGAGATCACTAGTTATGAAATACACATTGCATCTCTTGAAAATGAAATTCAGGATTTGAAAGCTTCCTTGTCTAAATTTGTTGATGGGTAGAAAAACCTAGACAAGCTGCTAGGTGTAAAAGTCAATGTCAAAAAGGAAGGGTTGGGCTATAATAATCTCAATAAGAAGGCCTTGCAGAACAAAGTAATGACATCCTTTGTAAATACTTCAAATGTAGCCACTACATCAAAAGACAAACAGCCCATTGTTCAGAAAATACTGGGAACAAAGATTAACTTTAACAAGGAAGGACTGGGTTACAGTCCAGTCATGAGGAAGGTTGATGGAGCCAACCTGAAAACTGTCTTTCTCAAATCCTCTGAACAGGAAAAGCCTTCTATCTCATCTCCACCTCAGTACAAGGCTAAGAAAACAGAAAAACAAAACAAAAATCATAAAACATCAAAAATTTAAAGGAACAATCTGCATGCTAAGAACTCATCAGATAAATGCCATGTTTTAAAGAAATCAAGTGGCTCGTGTCATTATTGTGGTAAGTATGGACATCTTATGAGTAATTGTTTTGTGATGGAAAAAGATGACAACAAGCATGCTAGAAAATCTGTGTCTGGTCAGAAAAGGAATGTCAAATGTTCTAATTGTGATAAAGTAGGACACACTACTGCTCATTGTTGGTTTGCAAGTAGTAAGGAAAAATCATGCTCATATCATACAAAACACTTTGCAAATCAGCATGTCTTTAACAAGAATCAGCACATTATATGTTTTAATTGCAACAAAATTGGTCACAAGGCCTCTGAATGCTGGTCAGGTTCTTTTAAAAGAAATTCTATCTCATGCTTTGAATGTGGAAAGTATGGCCACAGGGCCATTGATTGTTGGCATGCTCAAAGAAAAAATTTCAGTTCTGAAAATTATAGATCTCCTGCTAGTACAAATGCTCTTAGAAAGAACAAAGTGGTTTTCAAAAGGAAAAACTTTGAATGTGTTGATTATGGAAAACAGTTTGGTCATTCAAATAACAGAAATTTCCATGCTAATGCACATACAATTCATGCTAATAAGAATGTGCATAAATCAGATCTTAAAACTACTCCTGGAAATGTGCTGAGAAAACTTGCTAAACATAATAATGTCATGTCAGGACCCAAGACCTCTTGGGTACCTGTTTGTGCAAAATAAACCTTGTTTTGCAGGTGTGCCTTGGGACTGAAATAAAAGGGGTAATGATCCAAGGCACTCAAGAATGAAAACCCCATTCTCACAATTTTTAGGTAATCTCTCTACATGTCCCATTTTGAAACTTACTGCATATCTGGTTTGATGCATTCTTGCATATCTTGCTATTAGTTTCATCTAGTGCATGCATATTGAATCTGGTCTTGCATATTCATTCATCATCTGCAAGTTGCATTATTTTCTAAAACATGCACTCTGAAATTTCTGAAATCTTTAACTGAAAGTGAATGCTGGTTGAAAACTGTATGTTGCATAATTCTTTCTTGGCATACACTGCATTCATTAAATAATTAACACTTCCAAGAGTCGTGTGCGAGATGTCCTTGAGTGGGCTGAAGAGGAGCTTGTCAGGCTATTTGGTTTCTGAAGATTTTTGTCAGCCGATGCAGTTAATGTGGTTTTAAGATCAGTCATCTCAAGAGGTTGCAGTCTGTTGTCCAAGAGTTGCTCTGGATGTGAGACAGAACTACTTCAAAATACTATATTTGGATATGTCCTTAGTGCTTAATGTCTTGAGTGATCTCCCACTTGTTGGCTTGCTGATAGGAGTGCTGCTCATCTCATTTCATCTTTCTCTATTCAATCAGCCACCTCATTATCTCTCACCTCTCACTATTGGTTCAGATTCTCTCTCGAAGAAATTGTGGTTTCAGTCTTCTTGCTCTTATCAGATAAGATCTGTATACCTTAAACCACCCTATATCAAGTGTAACAATCTACACCTGTTAATAAAGAATTTCAATGTTTGGGGGTTATATTTGGTCCTTGATCCTTCTAAGTTATCTTCTCAAGTGTTGGTCAACATATTATAAAACTTCCTGTTAAATGAGAAAAACTTATTGAGGATCTCGACTTAACTGAAACTTATGTAAAGAGAGCTCTGAGATAAAAATTATGTTAAGTAAGATTTTTTTTTGTCTAAAATCATGAGAAGTGCTTCCAGGGAATACGCCATTATTTGTGGCAGAGCAATGGCTTTTGTGGAGAAATAGACACTCTAGATCAATGAAGTCCAGAGTCTCTGTCATGATACAATTAGCTATCTCTGTGTAGAAATGTTAAAATAAAAAAAAAATCCTCAAAAGAAAAATATCATTGGCATTAAGGTAATTCGTCCTGAGTAACCAGGGTTTCTGGTGTCTGATAAACATGTCTCCTTGTGTAAAAAGGGACTATTCTACCTTGTGTTCAACAAATTGGTTGACCCTGTATGGCTTCTCGTCCATTAATTGAAGAAATGAAATCTACTTGACTTTGTTGTGTTATTTCGTTGCTTGACAAACATAAGGTGCAATTTAATCGTGTCTCTCTCTAGGTTAAGCAACTTTAACAGCTAATTTTATGATTATGCTGATTTAATATCTTGAGTTAACTGACCTTGGTTTTTGGAAGAATATAACCCGTCCACATATTGAAGGGCTAACTTTAATATGGTGTAGCTGTGTTACATCAGAACTAAGGGTATTTTGGGTATTTACAGAAAAAGTGTGATAAGAGTAAAAAGCTACTCGACAACACCTTTTTTGTTTCTCACGCCTTCAACCTCAAACCCTTTATTTCCCCTTGCCGCTTCCTATTCATCCTCGTGCCGCTCCACCTTGAGCGTCTTCATCAAACCCATCTCCATCTCTTCCCGCTCACCTTCTTCCCCCCACAGAGGTCTATTCCTCTCTTCAGTCTAGCATCGCGTCCAATAACAGCCTGCAAGAGAGAGTTGATACTCTGGAAGTTCCGGCAGATGGATCAGCATAGGTCAGCAGCTCCGGGTGACAGGAAGAGGAAGGGAAAAGAAATTGTTGAAGAGCCCTCATCTAAGCAACAGAGATGTCTTGTGCCAGAACCTGCTGCGGAAGTATCTTCCGAACAAGGTACCAGGATGTCTCAGTCTACCGTGTTTGTAGAAAGTGGAAAAATCATTCCTCCTAGATTAATAGATTTCGGAGATGAAACTTTGATCTCGAAGTTCCCAGAACTGTTAAGAATTTTTGAGTTTCAGGAGTGGAGAGATTTCTTAGAAAATCACCGTGTCTATTACCCTAGGCCGGTAATGGAATTTTATAATAACTTGTCTTTGAGCCGAGACAAGTCTGCCTTATTATCATCTGTTAAAGGGGTCGAGTTAACTGTTACATGTGAGTCCCTCCACAAAGCCCTCGGTGTTCCAGATAAAGGGGAGGTAGAGGGAAGCTTTCGATACAGTCTCCATGAAGCTTTCTCAGTCATTACTGGTAAACCCAGTAATATTCATGATAAGGGGCAGTTAAAGCTAAAAGCTTATAAGACATCGTCATTTCCTCCTCTTCACAAGCTCCTTCAGAATGTCATCGCTTCCATTATCACTCCGCAGACTGGGGCTAGAGGAAGAATTACAGACACACAGAGATTTCTACTGTTTTGTCTGATTCAAAATGTAAAGATTTGTCTGCCAGAGATTATTTTTTTCGGTCATGAAGGGATGCATTGGATCCAAGAGACATCTTCCCTATGCCGCCCATCTGACTGAGATATTCAAGCACTCTGAGATTTGCTTGGATGGAGAGGCCGCATCAGAAGTGAAGGCCAGAAACATTTTTAATATGAACTTTGTTTCAGTATTGTTGGGGTTAGAGGACTCCTCTATGGTGGGACAAGCTAAGGTCCAAAAGGCCAGGGAATCACAATCTCAGGGGGAGCATTTAGAAGAATTTCAAGTCTTAGCCCAAGCTGGTGAGCAATTGGTTTCTGAGACTGCTCAACAGGAAACACCAGCTGAACCACCAGTGTCTACCTTGCCAGCTGCACCCATCGAAGTACCCTTCTCATTTCAGAGGCTAGTTGAGGCTGCATCTAAGGACATCAGATTGTCTGACGAAAGCATTCAAACAGATCTAGATGCAACCATTGCTGGGCTATTTGATTCATTTGGGAAGACATCTGAAGAGGCAATAGTGCCTGAAGAACAGCCAGCTAAAGAGCAAGACGGTACTGATCAAGATCTTGCTATTCTTGTTAATGAAATTTTAAGGGAAACTGTTGAGCGAAGCTTGGAAGAGGCTACCGACTTGGTCGTATCTGAAAGTCTTGAGCAGGCCTTTGTTGACAGACCTACTGATCAGGAACTCATGGAAGATAGAGGAAAGGCTCCTGTCATAGAACTAGATACAGAATCTTCAAGTGAAGAAGAGGAACCTGAAGATGTATTCCCTCAGAAAGAAACTCAAGCTGAAGATGAAGTTCAGGTCCCAGCTGAGAGCAGTCAAATGCCAGTACAAGAGGAAGCAGCTGAGAGAACTGCACCTAGCAGTGAGTTTTTTGGTACACCTCTAGGTCCACCTAGACTCTTATCTGCAGAATCTACTCGGGCGCCCAACATTGAAGAGCTTCTCATAAACCTGACTCATCAGATGCAAAAACAAGACAATAAATTGGATGATCTGCTTACATTTGTCACTCTCAACATTAATCAGGTACATACCAGCTTACTGAAGCTTGAGATATCTCTCCTCACTGAATGGAGACGATTCCTTCTAAACAAAAGGGCTTCAGATGATGCAATCAAATCCTTGATGGAAGGATTACAGGAAATTTGTTCAAAAATTGCAAAAGCTCTGAGAGAGTCACATGATGTTAATATTTCCTCCTTCAAAATGTCTTCTACCATAATAGATCATTGCTATGAGATCAGAACAGCTTTAGAATTGTTGAAGAAGTCTTCAAGTGCCCTAGGTCCAGGCATTCAGAAAATCTATGATAAGTTGGTCGCCTTCATATCAGAAATGACAACTCTAACTGACAGATATGAAACTGTCAGTGTTCGCCAAGATGACATTATTTCTGAAGTGGCAAATGTCAGAAGCACTGTGGCGTATTGGCTTGCTGAGCTATCAAATGATTTAAAGGAATTTCAGTCTATCTTGGGTTCTACACCTGGTCACGCCTCTTCCAGCAGAACTCCACCTCAAGAACATTCTTCTGCTTCTCCAAGGGGGAGACCACCACAAGGCAGGACGCGTGGCCCCTCTAGCAGACAAGCCAGATACTTTTCTTGAAAAGTCGATGCTCTGTATTTTTGTTGCCCTTTTGAGGCCTTCTCCCTCAGACTCTTGGACAAATTAACTTAACTCATATCATTTGCGTTGTTGCATTCTTCTTGTTTTCATCTTTTTTTTTGATGATGTCAAAGGGGGAGAAATCAGGAAAAATGTTTGTGATATTCATTGCGAATGGCTATCTAGTGTTTTTTCCTTCTCTGCAAAGACTCAAGACTCATAGTGTTGCCATCCATCAAAAAGGGGGAGATTGTTGAGTCTTGTTGAATCTTTACATGTTTTGATGATGACAACACTATAAGTCTTAGTGGGCTTCAAAAAATTATGTCTATGTGAAAATTTAACAAAAATATTTTTTCTGTGAAAAATGAACAAAGAACATGTTTGTTGAAGAATGAACCTTCATTTCACTTCAGGTATTTTTCAGGGACTGTATTCGTGTTGATTGGCACTTCGTCATGTTTGTATATAACACCTCGTGTTGAACTGTTTGTCTTCATGTCGTTTTTCTCTGAAGTGTTTGTTTTGATTCAGTGACATTTTCGTGTCATTTGATCTTTACTTCGTGTTGTTTTCATCGTCTTCGTCTCATTCTCCGTGTAGTGTGTGGTTCTGTCAAAGTTCACTTCGTGTCTGTCTTATGTTGGAACCACACTTCGTGTTGGTTTCTGTTTTGATGAACTTCGAGTCATTTCCCAGTGAACCCCGTGTTGTTTTGTCCTCCTGCGTCATCCTTGTTTTCACTCCGTGTCTATTTTCTGTTCTCATCATACTTAGTGTTGTTTTTCATTTCATGTCAACTTCACTTCGTGTGGTTTTCAACCCGTGTCGATTATCGTTTTGACTTCGTGTTGTTTTCAACTCGTGTCGATTACTGTTTCGACTTCGTGTTGTTTTCAGTATGTGTCAATTTTGTCTTCGTGTTGATCTTTCGTTATTTAGACTTCGTGTCTTTATCACATTGACCACACTCCGTGTCGCTTCTCCTCTCATAACTTCGTGTCGTGTCTTTCTACACCTCGTGTCGTTGTCTCCTTGTGTCTTCACCTCGTGTTGTTTTCGTCTCTTCGTGTCGGGTTTGTTCTAGTGCGTACAGGACATCGCAGCACTTCATGTTGCTTCCTGTTTCACTTTCGTGTCATTTGTCTTGTTGTATCTTCGTGTCGTTTTTATTCTTCCTAGTCCTCGTGTCCTTCTTGTATTGAAACCATACTTAGTGTTGGTTTCTGTTCTTGTCTTCGTGTCTTTGCGTTGTTTTTCTGTCTACCTCGTAAAGTTCTCTTAGTAATGTTCATTGTGTCACCACCTTATCTCGTGTCGTTCTCTGTTTAGTACCTCTTGTCGTGTCCACTAACGTCATGCAGTTCTAGTTTTTATGACACTCAATATTAATGGCTCTTATCTCGTTGCAGGTCCGAGGAAGAACATTCACCAATGTCTGGGTGCACATGATCCGATGTTGAAGGAACAAATACAAAGAGGGCACGTGGCAGGAAGGTTCTAGGATCGAGCGTGGGAGGCACACGCGTTCAGTGCCCTATCCATCTGCTGCGGCTATAAAGAAAAACCTTTCGCCCACCGATGAAGGGCGATCAGAGCTAAGAAAGAAAAGGCAGTGTTACAGAGAGCTCGATCCAGCAGAAGAAGAAAAAGAAAAGAGAGAGAGATAGTGATCGTGTGAAAGAGGAAGAGAGTTTAAGAGAAAGAAAGTTAGAGAGAGAGTGAATGAGAGAGTTTGTGGAGAAGAAGAAAGAAGCTTACCTGAAGATCTGTCTTCACTGGACCGTGGATCAAATCCAGGCCAGTCAGCTCCGTTGAGAGCCAAATTGTGTATTTCGTGTTTCGGCTTTTGTGTGCTGAAGTTATTTTCGTTTATTGCTTTTTTCCTTTGTGTTCTGGCTTGCTCTGCTTTCCGATACTCTGTAGAGAGGTCGGGGTTCCTCCTGTGGATCAGGAGAAGGGAGATCTGATCTCCGGTTGCAAGTAGCTGGGAGCTACTTGTGGGTTCCCTCCGGTTTGGAGGAAGGGAGACTTGTCTCCGGTTCTGGGCTTGTGGATTCAAGTCCAGGGGTTCCCTCCTGGTCTGGAGGAAGAGAGACCGTGTGTCTCTGGTTTGCTAGTGACTGGTGTCACTAGTGGTTCCCTCCAGTTTGGAGGAAGAGGGGAGGTTGTTCCCCTGGTCAAGCTGTGTGGCAGCAATTGTTTGCAGACTGAGTCTGTTTGGTTCTAGCGTGTGCTAGTGAAGCCTCACTCCGGTTGGGAGTGAGGGGTGGATGTAGGTCTGAAGGACCGAACCACCTAAAAAATCTTTTGAGCAGTGGCTTGATTGTTTGGTTTGCTTCCGCTAAATGCTTGAATAGGTGCGCTCAATGGGTTTGTATTTGAGTAGAATAGAATTGGTTCTATTCTGTTTCTTTATCTAGCATCCGTTTTTTAAGTTTGGCCATTATTCGTAGAAGGATTCATTCACCCCCCCTCTGTATCCGGGCCAAGCACCCTAACAATTCATAAATTTTAACTTTCTATTAGATAAATCAAGAGTTTGCGTCTAGTGAGATAGACGCTCATTCTTTTTGTTTTAGAGGCTGCTGGGCACCGTGCGGGTGCATTCCCAGATACATAATACTATTGATACTGTTCATATTAGGTATGAACAGTGTCATTTTACTTTTTATGGGGAAAATCTAGAAACTAAAAATAAGGTCATGAGGAGAAAATTATCAGGAATCCAAAAATATACTTTATGCAAATTTCAGATACATGGTTCAATGTATATGGATTTTTTTAAACATGAGTGATTTATTAATAACATGAAAGCAATTGGCGTTGGTAGCGTCCGACGTTCATTAAATAGCATCATAACTTATGGTCGCATATTTTAAAACTAAGCGCCGACAGGGTTGGACGCTAATTCTTTTACATGGAAAAAGCGACAGAACGAGATATGGAGAGCTAGCAAGACATGATCTATGCATGCATGTGACAATATTTTTATATGTTAACGAGGTTTGATCTGGGATTAGAGAAAACCTACCTTGTGGATGAAGAACGGGGAATGGGAGCCTAAGGAAGTAGAGGGAAGCAGAAGGAAAGAGATCATTATCGCAACCACCTGCAACAGCAGCCAGGGGATGAAGAAGGATGCAAGAGCCCTTTCCTTCTTCACGTACAGGAGGAAGCAAGGATGGTGCCCTTCACGAACAGTAGCAGGATGGAGCGCTAGGAAGAAGCCAAGCCTTCTTCAACGCTGTAAGTGGATACTTCACGTAGGAGGCAGAATAGGAAGAAGCTCTGCTTCTTCTTGTTGCAGGCAAGACAGCAGGAGGTTGATGATGACGGCCTCCCTTTGAAACAAGCAGCAACAACCCTTGCTCGTTCGATGGGGTTGGGTTTTATAGAGAAGGGAAGCTTATAGGGAGGTCGATTCTACAAGGGAAAGGTTTTTAAAATCCCTTTTCCGGTGCTATTAATTCCATTGCTATATACACCGCCACTTTCTCTGTTTTGTTTTTCTTAAACCCTAAAGCTTGCAACGCTTGCGGAGGTTGGTTGGGTTGGTGTTCGATGGAGAGAAGCCTAAATCGTGCATGGATTTTGAGGCCTCATGAGTATGTATACGATGGGTTGGGCTCCATTATGTGCATGGGTATGGGATTGGCCCATATGATGGACTTATGGGTTTCAAAGGTTTTTGGGATAATTATATATATACTCCATGTGTTGGTTTAAGTTGGAAAGTAAAAGGCCCTTGAGTGGGTATGGGTGAAGGCCCATTTAGTATATATATATAGGTTGAATTACTCATTTCTTTATTAGGCCTCCGCATATAACTGTAAGGGTTTTTAGAATAAATGTTTATTCCTACCTTTTATCCGGGGTGCTACAACGGGTGGGATGGGAGGCCCCTCCCCACCGCTCTCACGCGAAGTTGATGTGCGCTCCTCTTTTGACTTCGACGCTGCATATAATCCAAAAGCGTTAGCACTCCACTATAAAGCATAAATAAATGCCAAATGGGGAGGGAGAGAAGCCCCTTATACCTCCAAAAGTAGCCTCCATCTCAGCCTCCTTGGTAGAAGAGGCCCCAGAGGAGGAAGAGCTCGAACTCTCCTCCGTCTCCATGGCTAAGCTACCGCTACCCGGAGAGCCTGACGAAGCCTCCGACGAGCTCCCAGAGGTGGTCGAACTAGAGGCCCTTGCAAGTCAACAAATCAAACGAGGTCACCGCACAATCCAACCTCATCCAAAAACAACTCTCCATTTAAGGGTTTCGAACAAGTAACTCACCAACTGGGGCACTCCCCTCGGAGACCCCCTCAATGTCGACGATCTCCTCGTCGCCCCCAGTCGAAGCCGCTGTAGCAGGCCCTCCCTCCGCTACCTCAACCATGTCACGAGGGAGATCACCCTCCTCTAAAGGTGAAGAAGTACATGTGACCAACGCCAAAAGAAGCCTAGCATCAACATACGACATACAGAGCTTACCATAAATGGCCAAGCTCCCAGTTACATACCTGAGGGTCCCATGCTAGAAGACCCGACCAGTCCCACTGTGCAGGCAGACACCACGGCTGGTAAAGGAGGGAGGGGCATCTCTGCTAACAGCTACGGTAGCAAGCTAGGCGCACCTCCGACAACAGACGGGATAGAGGCGCCCACTGCTCCTGGCTCTCCCTTAAAAGATGGGAGGGCCACTAATGAGCCGGCGCTAACAAGCTCCTGGATCATCTCCATAGTGGCAGCCGGGTCCTCACCTTGCAGAAAAACAATACAAGCACAGTCAATGACTCCAGTGTTAAACAGGAGGACGGTGAGCTAGAAGGGGAGGGGATGAATAGATCACCATTTAAAAAATATTTGTCAGAGCCGAGGAGATCTTAGAAGATGAGATTGGCTAGGAAGACTGACAATATGTAAAATGATCCGGAACCTTAACCGAGATAAAGCAGGTCACGAGCGGAGAACATATATCACTCAGAATTTCATCAGCACATATGCACAAGCACTAAGCGAGTAGTCAGACCAAGGTTTCGATCATCAACAATCACACTTACTTCATGAAGCCAGACAAAAGCATAAGGAAAATAGATGCGCACAACCACACCATGGAGAACAAGAGATTTAGATGGTTCAGTCTGAAACCTGCAGACTTACGTCCATCCCTCACTCAAGGCAGAGTGAGGCTTCCCTTTCACAAGAAAGAACCGCAGACTCAGTCTGCCAACAACACGCTGATCCACAGCTTGGGGATCGAAATCCCTACAGACGCTGAACTCACAGCTTGCACCCAGGTCTTACACCACAAGACCTGACCCGGAGATAACTCTCCCTTCCTCTTAGACAAGAGGGAACCCAGCAGTGACCCACCCTCACTGCAATTCAGAGACGCTGTCTCTCTTCCTCCTCAGCCGGAGGGAAGAACCCAGGTAGCCTTCTCACTACCTGAACACAAAACCCCGGAGAACTCCTCCCATCCTCTGATCTAAATCAGAGGGAAGCCACACTGCGACCCAGAGGATTCACCTCTCTTCCTCTACACCTAGAGGGAACGAAAACAGAGTATCGGAATTTGAGAACGAACAAACGAAGACATAAAGAAATATTGAAAGACAATCGAACGGAGAAATAATGTAGCTTCTTAAAGAAGCATAGACAAAATGTAGCAGAAAACCATCCTCTCCTTCATCACTCTCTCTCTTCCAGGTACGCTCAACGAATGGATCAGGATGGCTTCTCCTCTCCTTCCTCTCGCTCTGGCCTCACCTTTTTTCTTGTGGCTTAAGCAGCTTTTCAGGAGCAGAAACCTTCCTATATATATCCAGACTCACGAGAGACTGAGGGTGTGGGAGACACGTGCGAAGAAGATGCTTCCAGATGAGCCGAGCCACGTGTTAGATGATTATTCCCTCAATTCACGTGCTCACATGATTGGAATAAAGTTCCAATTTGTCTTTAAGTCCCTATAATGTTTCAGAGAACATTCAGTCAATCTCAAAAATATTCAAGTCATACGTTTGTTTACACAGATTGCACGGAACTTATCAAAGGACTGAAGAATGCGTCAACGCAGTAAAGCCAAGGCGTTAACGCAATGAGTTTATAATGGAGAGCAGGACCCTTCACAATACACACCAATGCGTCAATGCATTAGTGACAGCGTCGACGCATCGGCTTGGTTGTTGATCAAAAGACCTTTGGACATCAGCCCAAGGCGTCAACGCTTCCATCGTGCAGCGTCGCCTCAGCTCCTCAAGCGAGATGCTCACGCCCTTGGCAACTGGCCAATGCGTCAACGCATCCAGTGTCAGCGTCGACGCAATGAACAAGACATCAAGTGAAAGACGCACAATTGCGTCTACGTAGTCAGCCAAGTGCGTCAACGCACTCAAAAGCACAGAACTCATATAGATGAAGACAGACAGGTACGAGCTAATGGGTGAACGTGTTAGAGGAGCATTTAATCAGAAAAGCATGATGAAGACATTTTAATCAGAAGATGTGCATGCAAACAAGAAATTTCCCAAGGCTCCTTTTAGAACCAAGATCCAGAGATTATCCAGACAATGCAGGATCTTTAACAGTCACCAGGAAGCAACACATAATTTGATTCATAGTGTTAGTCATCATCAAAACTACAGAGATTCAACAATCTCTCCCTTTTTGATGATGGCAACACCATGAGTCAAATTCAGTGAAAAAGGAACACCAACCTAAAGCAGTCTCAATAACAACAGCAATAGTTGTTGATAAAACAGCAATGGTGACCTCTCAAAAACTGAACTCACAGCACTTAATATCTTTTACCCAAAACATTCCAAAAACTTCCTTTTCACTAGCTCAACCTCCTCCTTTCAACCTCTTCACTCAACCTCCTCCTTTCAACCTCTTCACTCCCCCTCCTCCTTTCAACCTTCTCCCCCTTTGACATCATCAAAACAAAATAGAAAGAGAGATGTTGACGCTGGATTAATGAGAAAAGATGGAGAGAGTTCCAACAGTAGAAACTCAGTGTCAAATCTTAGATGCTTAAGTGGGGCTTTAAGGTCAGTGAAGAATCTTGGAGTTCTGGTAAGAGAAAGAGATTAAGAAGAAGCTTGAAGTTTATCAACTTACGATGAATGTAAAAGTAGAGCAAGTGTCAACAAATATGACTGAGGTAGCTGTTAAGGCTCGTCAAAAGGACAACAAGAATTTGAACCATGAAAACAGCCTGTAGGCACTGAGGACAAACATTCCAAGGAGAGAAAGCACTGTTGTAGAGTGTATTTGGCCAGTTACACCTTTGACATTAAGTATGCACCTTGGTCAGAGGCCAGCATCCTCAGTTACTCAGTGTAAGAGCCTCATACCTTCTCAGTTAGAGAACAGAGATAGTGACTATTGGTTTTTACATGAGGAGACACCTTGATCAGAGGCCAGAATCCCCAGTTACTCACTACATGGCATCATTGCTCTGCCAACCATAAATTTTGAATTGAATTTCTTTCTTTTGTTTTTGGTTATGAGAACTGACACTTCATGACTTAGAAAGTTCCCATTTCATTGATGGGATTCCTAGTTTCTCAGTATACAGTTTTAAACACTGATTAGTTTAACTAACTCTTCAAGAAGGTTGTTTGAAGACAAAGCCAGGGCAATTCCTCGTGGTCTTATCACGAAATCCAATGAAAAGCGTATAACAGAACCCATTTCATATGAGTCTAGCTTGTTCATCAGTCAAGAAACAAAGTAAGAGGATATACTTGTGAAGGTTAATCTTAGCCTCTTAAGACTTACTAGAAGAAGATTCTGGCTGGACTTTAATTGCACAAACTTAAGAATGTAAGAAATGAACGAGGTTCTACTAAAAAGGGATACTCAAGATCAATTCTGACAATTAATCCAGCAACAACAACCATCTTTCAAACATTTTTAATTAGTCAAGCTCCCCCTCTCTAGTAGCTCTATCTCCCACTCTACCCTGATAACAGTAGAGAAACAGACCTGATACCTCTCAAATCTCACACCTGCTCCCCCTCACATAGTGACCCCATCATAAAAAGTAAGACAGAACTATCACTAAAATCATGGAAAGACATAAAACTGAATTCATTGCCACAGATCAGTCAGAGTTTGTAAATACCAAGTTCTCTTCTCAATGAAGTGAATTTTTCACTATCTAAAGGTTTTGTAAAAATATCAGCAGTTTGATTTGCAGTCCCAACATGAATTAGTTCAAATGTTTTATTTGCAATTTCATTTCTAATAAAGTGGTGCCTGATTTCAATGTGTTTTGTTCGTGAGTGTAAAATAGGATTCTTTGCAATGTTTATGGCACTCGTGTTGTCACAAAAAATGGGAGTGCATCCTGTCTCTACTTGGTAATCCTGAAGCTGATGCTTAATCCAGATAACTTGAGTGCCACAGCTGCTTGCAGCCACGTATTCAGCCTCAGCAGTGGAAAGGGCCACTGAATGTTGTTTCTTTGAACTCCAAGAAACTAGGCATCCTCCTAAGAATTGACAGTGGCCACTGGTGCTCTTCCTATCTAATTTGCATCCAGCAAAGTCTGCATCAGTGTATGCAACTAAATCTAATGTGCGAGAAGCAGGATACCATAATCCTAATGTGTGTGTGGCAGACAGATATCTAAAGATCCTTTTTACAGTAGACAAATGAAGTTCAGTAGGCCTAGACTGATATCTTGCACATAAGCCAACACTGAATTGTATGTCTGGCCGAGAAGCTGTTAAGTACAAGAGGGATCCAATCATACCTCTATAGAGTTTTTCATCCACTTGTTTACCTGACTCATCTGCATTAAGGGTCATGCTTGTGCTCATTGGGGTGGATATTTGCTTCAGGTTAGTCATCCCAAACCTTTTTAGGATATCCAGCGTGTACTTGGTTTGGTGGAAGAAGCAGCCATCTGACATTTGATTTATCTGTAAGCCAAGAAAATAAGTCAGTTCTCCAACTAAGCTCATCTCAAATTCAGCTGACATAAGTTGTGAAAATTCATTACATAGTTCAGGATTTGTTGATCCAAAGATGATGTCGTCTACGTATACCTGAACTATGATGAGATCTTGTCTTGAATTCTTAGTGAATAAAGTTTGGTCAAGATTACCTCAGTTATATCCTTTATTCAGTAAGAAACTGGTCAGCCTTTCATACCAGGCCCGAGGAGCCTGCTTTAGTCCATAAAGAGCTTTGTTTAACCTGAAAACTTGATCAGGTTTAGTTAAAAACTGAAAACCAGGAGGTTGTTCAACATAAACATCTTCTTTTCGAATTCCATTCAAGAAAGCACTCTTAACATCCATTTGTTGAAAATTTATGTTGTTTAAATAAGCAAATGCTAATAGAATTCTGATAGCCTCCATTCTAGCTACTGGAGCAAAGGATTCATCAAAGTCCACTCCATACTC
The DNA here is from genome assembly GCA_022559845.1 of Amorphophallus konjac. Taxonomy (NCBI): domain Eukaryota; kingdom Viridiplantae; phylum Streptophyta; class Magnoliopsida; order Alismatales; family Araceae; genus Amorphophallus; species Amorphophallus konjac. The sequence continues at coordinate 282,999,100 of CM040123.1, read as the reverse complement.
CTGACTGTGGCCTTTAGCTACAAGTCTAGCTTTATTCCTAGAGATGACACCTTCTTCATTCAGTTTGTTCTTAAAAACCCATTTTGTTCCCATTACATTGAAATTTTCAGGTCTAGGTACAAGTTCCCAGACATTGTTTCTATCAAATTGCCCTAGTTCTTCACACATGGCAGTTACCCAATTCTCATCACTTAAGGCTTCTTCAATGGTCCTAGGCTCAATTTGAGAAACTAAAGCAATTAAGTCCTGATTCTGAACATTTCTGAAATGGGATCTTGTCCTAGGGGGATCATGAAGACTACGAATAATATTGGTTACAGGGTGGTCTTTTAAAATTCTGACATTATTTGAGGACTCACCTTGTTCGGCTGTACTTACTGGGTTCAGATTAGTGGGTTCTTCAGCCGGTTGTACTTCCTCCTCTTGCATTTGATTCAGGAACTCTCCATCATGACTTGTAGACCTGTTATCATCATTTAGATTGTTAAAGGTTTTTGTTTCATCAAAAATGACATGAGGGGTTTCCTCTACAGTTCTATCAGTTTTATTAAAGACCCTGAAGGCCCTAGATGTTTCAGAGTATCCTAGGAATATTCCCGGAATACTTCTGGCATCAAATTTATCTAAGTCTCTCTTGTTGTTATTATGAATAAAGCATTTTGAATCAAAAAATTTGAAATATGAGACATTAGGTCTCTTACCTTTCAGGAGTTCATATGGTGTTTTCTTATGTATGGGTCTTACCAAAGCTCTATTTAGTATATAGCAGGCAGTGTTTGCCGCTTCTGCCCAAAAACTCTTTGGTAGCTGACTCTCCATTAGTAATGTTCTTGCCATTTCCACTATTGTCCTCTTCCTTCTCCCCACAATTCCATTCTGCTCTGGGGTCCGATGGTTCCGGTCCCAATGATTTGGCCTTTGTTTTAACCTCCAAACTTGACTGTCCCTCCTGCTTTCAATTCAAGCTTGCTGAACTTTCTTTGATCCCCTGTCATATGCCTCGAGCAGCCACTGTCGAGATACCACTTGTTGTTCTCGGCTGCTAGGCTCACCTGCACAATAACAATTTAAGTAGTGTGCTTTGGAGCCCAAGGTAAGTTGGGTCCAAAAATACCGCTCAAATGATTAAGCATAGTTTTGGGGATCCAGATCTGCTTCACCCCTTTTTTCTTTCTGTGCTGAGAATTGATAGTTTTGCTATTGATGTGCATTTCAATTGTTTCCTTTTGTTTCTCAAAGTGTGTCCAGTTTCTGTTGATAAAAGCTTGGGTCCCAGCCAAACCATAATTTCTAAACTGTCTAGATGAAGGCATTTTATTGACAGTATTCTGTGTGTAGTTAGGCCTTCCCATGTTTCTTTTAAAATAGCTCATTCTTTTATTAGAGTCATAGTTGTTGAATTGACAGGCACTTTGCTTCTGGTGCGTGGGCTTGTTGAATTTCTTAAAGACATCTTTTCTAAAATTAGGCTAGTGTTTATGGATGTTCTTTTGTTGTTCAGTACTTTTGGAACTGGATGGGATGTCCAGTTTTTCTTTTCCTTTCTCAGTGCAAAATGTGGTGGTTTTTATCCCAAATGCTTCCTTCTTATTTGGGTTGAAACCCAACCCTTCTTTGTTAAAGTTCACTTTGGTGCCTAACAAGGCATTCAAATTGCTTTCTCCCAAAACAAACCTCTCAAGAGTTTTCTTCTTATCTTCCAATTCCTTCCGCAGAGATATGTTGTTTTCCAGCAATTCATCATTGACCTTTTTAACAGCTTCATACCCTTCCTTGATTAAGTTATTTTGTCTCAGGTTTTCTTCAATATCTTGATTTGTTTCATCAAGCTGTTTTCTAAATTTTTCAATCTCATTCTTAACAAGATTATTCTCATTTCTTACATTTTCCATCTGAGCTAATTCAGCTACCAGTTTGGAATTTTCTATCTTGAAGAGTTCGTATTCTTCATTCATCACATTGAGTTTGTGTTTGATGACTCTATGTTCTTTAGCTAAGGCATTGTACATATCTAGCAATTCACCATATTTATCTTCCCAGTCATCAATAGAGTAAGTTACAAAAGGATTGGTTACCTCATTTTCCTCGTCGGCCATCAGACATACTCCTTCAGTCTCCTTTCCTGAGGAATTAGTCTCTAAGTATTCTTCTTCATCGCTCCAAGTGCATACCATAGCTTTTGCCTTTTTCTTGTACACTTTGGAGCCTTTCTTGTGGTAGTCCGGTGTCTTCTTCTGAAGCCCGCGGAGAATTGGTGCGGACACCCGAGCAGTTGAGCGGCGCGACACGCCGAGCCACCGGTACCGCACACGAAGCACGACTCGACCCACCTCAGCGTCCATCTGGCTCGGAGACAGCCTAGAGACTCCGCCTTGAGCCTCCCCATTTTTCATATTTAATTAGACTTTATTTGTGTGTAAGGTGTGTTTATTTCATTTTATACGGTTTGTAATTATGAGTGTACGAGGGGCTTATTTGTAAAATGGGACCCCTGGGCCCCATGGGACCCCCAGGCCCCCTCCCATTGGTCCATATCAGCCTTGTGGGGTTGGTCAACATCGAAGGTGGACATCTAGAAGCCTTGACTAGTCAATTGTCCACATGGGGGACAAGGGACCAAAAAGGTCAACATTTCCAACCAAACCCACCTACCATGTTCCCCCCTTGGTCAAGGTGCGCCCCCCTCCCCATTTGTTTAATATTTTTGTTGTGTTTTGGTCACACTCCATCCCAACCCTCCATTCCCATCCCCTAGATCCAATGGTTGTGGATGGATGTGAGATGTAACCTATTTAAGCTTGTATTTTCTATTTTAGTAGAATTAATACATTTGAATTAGAAGAAAATCCCTTGAGCAAGGCTTAGGCTGCCCCTCCCTCTCCCCTTGAAGCTGTGAAGGCTTCCTTCTGGTGGTGAGACTCCACCCTATCAGTTCCGGTCGCCGCCGCCGCCGCCACGAGCCGCCGCCGCACCGCCATCGTCTTCATCGGAGTTCTGCCCGTGCAGTACCACAGCAACTTCCATGAAATTTGTGTCACAGCCAAGAGCTCAGATCGATCTGGGAATTTTACTGGAGGTTCCAGAGTTGTCAAGGATATCCCATAAATTTGGGTTTGTCATTCAGATCCCGTTTCATAATTTTTGATTTTCGTCCACCCTTCCATTTCAGTTCTGCCAGAGTTCTGTCCAGATTCATATCCGCCCTGTGTTTCATGTCTTAGGTCCATCTTTTGATTTCTGTTAGTCCCATAAATTTTACGGAAGTTTCCTTCCATCCACCCCTTCATCCACAATTTTTCTAAATTTTTGGTTCGTCCATTTCATATTTTCTAAAAATCATTCTCAGTCCCATCTATAGTTCTGTCCACCTGTTCCCAGATCCGACCACCAGTCACTCCAAAACTTATATCAAATCGCCACCATCTCCAAATCCAATTCTAAAAATTGTCCCCGTTTCATGGTTGGATTCCCTACAGCTTTAAAGAAGAGCTCAAAGCCTGATTCTAACGGAAAGCAGGCGGTCAACGGCCATTTACAGGAAACTGATATGCTGATCTGATATTTTGGGAGCTGTGCAACAGAGGATTGAAAAATAGTTAAAGCCCAGGTCCGCAGAGGTTCAGAAGATTCCACTGGCTCTAGGTTGAATGATTTTGAATCCTCTTTCCAACGGCGCTGGTTTCATCGCATTCCGACGACGGGGCTGATCGCAGCGGCCGTCTTCGCCAGAGCGCGCGCTGCTAAAACAGCAACCTCAGCTCGTGGACAGCAACTTCAAAGGTTGGAGATCGGGACCGATCGACCCCCGATCGGTGTTCCAGGCCGACCACCGTCCGTGGAGGCGCGCCACCAGGGGTCCCCATCATAGTGGGTACCACCTCCGCACATCCGGAGGACAGCGCCATCCGTGGGCCCCGCGGGCCCACAGAACCCGCCGTTCGGAAAGCATGAAAATGCGGAGTTCGACTCCGCCGGGCGACATCAAGATGCTGTCCGTCAACCCAATTCGCGTGATTCCCGGGCCCCGCATGTGACCTATTACCTCCCTGCGTGGAGTGGGTCAAATTATTGTACTGCTGTAAAATTGTGTTAACCGGGGGTCCGTGATTGGCCGGGGTTGTCTTCGCCACGCCGGGTGCGTGGAGGTAATGGTCCGAACCTCTTGGCGTTCATTTGCTTAGCTAGTATACGGTCTTTTACCGCTGCCGAGAGTGTAGGTACTAGCCCGTGTGTCCATGTCACCGCTGTGAGAGTGAGTGTGACCCATCCCGTGACTCGATCCGAGTCTGGAAGTGAGTCGGACTACCGTTGACCTCCACCGGTTCCTTAACCGCGTACGGTCCGCGCTTTCCCTCGCTTGGGACGACGAGTGAGCTTCCACTTCTGTTAGCGACGTTTTGCCACTAGGAGCTCGTAGTGTCGGGCTTAGTGTCTCCCTGGTGTGTGCTGCTGGTCGCGTCTTCATCTAGAGTCCGAGGGTGGCACCTAGTAGTGTCGTCTCCCGTGTCCGTCCCGCATCAGTTTGGTATCAGAGCGAGTCGAGTCTAGGGTAGTCGTTGCATAAGTCATGCATCATGGTCTAAGTCGAGTCTAGGATCATCCTTATTTTCAGAACAAAAAAAAAGGTGTGTTTTAAATTACATTTGCACCCTTTATTCGGTATCTTAAAAGGTGTTGTCCGAACGTTAGGCAACGCCTACCGGGAGGTCGCACACTTGCGGGAGTGATCTTCGGATCAATTAACTCCGCCCCGTACCGGATATTGGTTTAGGTCTAAGTGCATCATTTAGTGTGTGTTTGTATTAGTCGGTGTCCTCTAGGTCGTGTGTCAGTTGCATGCCCACCCGTCGAGGTACCCGGTACTCGCCACCACCACCTATGGCGGAGTCCCGAGCCCATAGTTCTGATGAGTCTTCCACGGCCGAGATGATCCGGGCCATCATGGATCGTTTAGACACGCGTATGGATGGTCTTAGTACGCGTATGGATGGCATAGGGACGCGTCTAGAGGGGCGGATGAAGGTCTTCGAGGATCGGGCCGGGGTTTCAGAGCAGTCCATTCAAGGCCTTGTTGGGAGGATTGCCGTCCTAGAGAGGGGCCCAGTAGCGGCGCAACCCACGCCGACGAACGGCCAACAAGAGCCGGTGCAGCAACCCGCTGTGCCAATGGCTCAGGTGGAGGATGTCGGGAGGCAACAGGCGCCTATAGTGGATGATTATGCCTCCGACAATGATCACGGGGGTAACGGTCGTCGTCATCAACGACGGAATCGTGATGACGAGGATGACGACCGCATTCTTAGGGGTGTGCGTGCGGACCCTCCCACTTTTAGCGGGTCCTTGGACCCTAGGGTGTATTTAGATTGGGAGGCTGGCATGGACCGGTACTTCGAGTGGTTTGAGATGACGGACCACCGAAAAGTCCGATACGCAAAGATGAAGTTGCAAGGGCAGGCCCAAACTTATTGGATCAATGTGGAGAGCCTGCTCAACCAGCGACGTCAACGCCAGATCGGTACTTGGGATGATATGAAAACCAAGCTGAGGGAGAAGTACCTTCCCGCCTCATATCGCCAACGTCTCATAGACAAGTGGCAAAGCATCTCCCAAGGGAACCGATTCGTGACCGAGTACACCGCCGAGTTCGATGAGTATTATTTACGGTGCGGGGTCACGGAGGAGAGCACCATGACGATATCCCGCTTTCGGAGAGGCTTGCGTACCAATTATCAATATGAACTCTTTCGCCGCAATGCCACCACTCTGGAGCAGGCATATCAGATTGCTCTCGAATTGGAGCAGTTCGAGGCCGAGTTTGAGTCACCCCATCGGTTGGTCTCCTTTCCCCTTCGTAGTGTCGAGTCCCGTGGCTCATCTGGCACGTATCCGAGGGCCCCCATGGCTCGATCTCAGGAGCCCACTCGCCCTGAGCCCTTTGCTCCTAGGCCTCGTCCTCCACCCCCGAGGGACCTTCCTCGTCCCCAGCATCTTACGGCCCCACCCACAGTCTGTCCACCGGCACCCACACCTCCTGCACGTCCTTTGTTGCCTATGCCTCCTATCCGTCGGGAGGATAAAGGTAAAGGACCTATGATTGGGGAGCCTAGTGGATCACGGCAGCAGTGTTATCGCTACAATGGGTTTGGCCATTTTGCCAACCAGTGTCCCACCCGCCCATCTCTTCACATTGGGGACACACAGGCCGAGGATACCACCCCTACGGGCCTCGAGTTAGTCAGCTATGAGGCAGATGAAGAGTTAGCTGAAGAGTACTATGAGATGGGAGGTGAGGCCCAGGATGTCCAGCAGTCGGACGATACCCGCGTGGGGGTCGTCAGATGTATCCTCACCCAGCCACAGGTCAGTGATGACTGGCGTCGGACCACTATCCTTCATGTATTCTGTAGGCTGGGAAAGTAAATTTGTAAGGTGGTCATCGATAGCGGGAGTTGTATCAATGCAATATCAACGAACGCTGTCACTCGTCTTGGTCTCACACCCGTAGACCACCCTTGCCCCTACCAGGTATCATGGGTGGATACCACTTCCATTTCGGTCAGGCTGCGGTGCTTGGTCCCGCTGCAGCTCCACTCCTACCGTGACGAGATCTGGTGTGATGTTCTTCCCATGGAAGTGGGAAGTATCATTCTTGGTAGGCCGTGGTTATTCGACCGAGATGCCACACTCCATGGTCGGTCGAACACCTGTACCTTCGACCACGATGGCCAGCGGGTCACCCTCCAACCCGTTCGGCCCAGGAGCCCATCTGTTAGGGGTCCTACTGGCCCTAGTACTCCGAAGCCTTCCGTTCCTGGGCCTAGTACCCCATCCCCAGCTCGGGCTATGACCGTTACCTCTGGCCCAGGAGAGCCCTCGACGAGGAGATTGATGATGATTAGCTCCTGGGAAATGGAGCAGGAGCTTAGTCAGGGCTCTCCGGTGTTTGCCATTACGGTCCGAGAGGTGGAGCGGGACTCCGAGGGTGAGCTCCCACTCGAGGTTGTTCCCATTCTACAGGAGTATGCTGATGTATTTCCCGATGAGCTTCCCGAGGGACTCCCACCTATGCGGGATATTCAGCATGCCATCGACCTTGTTCCGGGCTCTTCCTTGCCCAACCTTCCACATTATCGCATGAGTCCCACGGAGCATGCCGAGCTTAAACGGCAGGTCGATGAGTTAGTGCAGAGAGGGTCTGTTCGGGACAGCATGAGTCCATGTGCTGTACCCTCATTACTCGCCCCGAAGAAGGATGGCACGTGGAGAATGTGTATTGATAGTCATGCCATCAACAAAATCACCGTGAAGTACAGGTTCCCTATTCTCCGCCTTGATGACATGCTGGACATGATGGCAGGTGCCACTATCTTTTCGAAGATCGATCTTAAGAGTGGCTACCATCAGGTGAGGATTAGGCTAGGTGATGAGTGGAAGACCGCATTTAAGACCAAGGACGGTCTATATGAGTGGTTGGTCATGCCTTTTGGGTTGACGAATGCCCCTAGCACTTTCATGCGGCTCATGACACAGGTCCTTCGACCTTTCATTGTAGTCTTTGTAGTGGTGTATTTTGATGATATCCTTATCTATAGCCGCACCACAGGGGACCACTTAGATCACCTTCGGCAGGTCTGTCTACTTCTTCGGCGAGAGCAGCTATTTGCGAACCCACAGAAGTGTGCCTTCATGAAACCTCAGCTTACCTTCTTGGGTTTCATTGTGTCTTGTACGGGAGTCTCCGCCGATCCGGAGAAGGTCTGGGCCATTGTTGAGTGGCTGAAACCCCGTACCGTTCATGATGTCCGTAGCTTTCATGGCCTTGCGACGTTCTACCATCGCTTTATCCGCGGATTTAGCTCCGTCACCGCCCCGATCACGGATTGCATCCGTAAGGGCACATTTGTATGGACGAAGGCCGCATCTGCCGCCTTCAAGGACATCAAGGAGCGCATGACCCAGACACCTATCCTTCAACTGCCTGATTTCTCGAAGGTGTTTGAGGTCTCTTGTGATGCGTCGGGCGTGGGAATTGGAGGAGTTTTGAGTCAGGAGTCCCACCCGATCGCATATTTCAGCGAGAAGCTGAATGACGCGAAGCTGCGTTATTCCACGTATGATAAAGAATTCTACGCAGTTGTTCAGGCTCTTAGGCATTGGAGGCACTATCTTTTACATCAAGAGTTTATTCTATACTCCGATCATGAAGCATTGAGGTACCTCCATTCCCAAAAGAAGCTTAACTCGCGTCATAGTCGTTGGGTCGAGTATCTCCAGCAGTTCACCTTTGTGCTGAAACATAAGGCTGGAGTGGAGAACAAGGTGGCTGATGCCTTGAGTCGGCGAGCATGTTTGCTTACCACCATGAGTTTCGAGGTCATAGGGTTAGAGAGGATGAAGGAGGCCTATGTTGATTGTCCTGACTTTGGTCAGATTTTTACCACTCTCCAGGCCGGACCCTCGAGAGACCTTGATGAGTATGTGCTTCAGGAGGGTTACCTCTTTCGAGGTAGCAGGCTATGTGTTCCCTGAACTTCGGTTCGAGATTTCTTAGTGTGGGAACTACATGCGGGAGGTCTAGCCGGCCACTTTGGTCGGAACAAGACTATTGAGGCAGTGGAGCATCGATTTTATTGGCCGAGCTTGAAGCGCGATGTTGCTAACATCATGGCTCAGTGCCGTACATGTGCTACGGCCAAGATGAAGAAGCAAAGCTCGGGCCTTTATACGCCTCTTCCCGTGCCTGATGCCCCGTGGCAGGACGTTAGTATGGACTTTGTTTTGGGATTGCCACGTACCTCCAGGAAGCATGATTCGGTCTATGTTGTGGTTGACCGTTTCTTGAAGATGGCCCTCTTTATTCTTTGCTCTAAGACGTCGGATGCTTCTAGGGTAGCCCGCCTTTTCCTTACGCATGTGGTGTGCAAGTTCGGGTTACCTCGCACTATAGTGTCTGACCGTGATGTTAGATTCACTTCCTACTTTTGGAAGACACTATGGCATATGATGGGTACTCACCTCAAGTTTTCCACTGCATATCACCCCCAGACAGATGGTCAGACCGAGGTGGTCAATAGGAGTCTGGGAGATCTTTTGAGGTGTCTAGTCAGGGACCGCATTGGGGATTGGGATCTCATTTTACCTATGGCTGAGTTTGCATACAATGATTCGGTGAATAGGTCTACCGGCATGAGTCCATTTGAAATTGTCACAGGTCGTAGGCCTAGGAAACCCGTTGACCTTGTCCCCATGCCTATCCATGCTAGAGTGTCGGAGTCGGCCGAGTCGTTTGCTAGGCATGTTAGGAGTTTGCATGACGACATCCGTCGTCACATTGAGGCCAGCAATGCACGGTACAAGGAGTTAGCCGATGCCCACCGACACCACCGAGAGTTCCACGAGGGCGAATACATCATGATCAGGGTAAGACCTGAACGGTTTCCCTCTGGAACCGTTAAGAAGTTACAAGCTCACGGAGCCAGTCCCTTTAGAGTGTTGAAACGCGTTGGATCCAATGTGTACGTTGTGGACTTGCCCGAGGAATATGGTATAAGCTCTACTTTTAATGTTTCGGATCTAGTTGCATATAGGGACCCAACGGTGATCCCTAGTGAGCCTTTCGAGCCATCTCCTCCCCTTGAGAGTGATCCCACACCTGAGTGTCCACCTCCAGCCCCGTTGTTACGGCAGCGTGAGCATATAGATCATATACTGGATGAGCAGGTGACAGTTACTAGGAGTGGATCCTACCCACGCTACCTAGTGCGATGGAGAGGACGGCCCGCTACTGAGGACACATGGATCACACATGGCGAGTTGCAGCAGATCGATCCGGACCTTCTGAAGCGATATAGGAGCGATGCCGACCTTTACTCGACAGGGTCGAGTTTCTCCTACCCGGGTAGAATTGGTGCGGACACCCGAGCAGTTGAGCGGCGCGACACGCCGAGCCACTGGTACCGCACACGGAGCACGACTCGAGCCACCTCAGCGTCCATCTGGCTCGGAGACAGCCTGGAGACTCCGCCTTGAGCCTCCCCATTTTTCATATTTAATTAGACTTTATTTGTGTGTAAGGTGTGTTTATTTCATTTTATACGGTTTGCAATTATGAGTGTACGAGGGGCTTATTTGTAAAATGGGACCCCTGGGCCCCATGGGACCCCCAGGCCCCCTCCCATTGGTCCATATCAGCCTTGTGGGGTTGGTCAACATCGAAGGTGGACATCTAGAAGCCTTGACTAGTCAATTGTCCACATGGGGGACAAGGGACCAAAAAGGTCAACATTTCCAACCAAACCCACCTACCATGTTCCCCCCTTGGTCAAGGTGCGCCCCCCTCCCCATTTGTTTAATATTTTTGTTGTGTTTTGGTCACACTCCATCCCAACCCTCCATTCCCATCCCCTAGATCCAATGGTTGTAGATGGATGTGAGATGTAACCTATTTAAGCTTGTATTTTCCATTTTAGTAGAATTAATGCATTTGAATTGGAAGAAAATCCCTTGAGCAAGGCTTAGGCCACCCCTCCCTCTCCCTTTGAAGCTGTAAAGGTTTCCTTCTGGTGGTGAGACTCCACCCTATCAGTTCCGGTCGCCGCCGCTGCCGCCACGAGCCGCCACCGCACCGCCATCGTCTTCATCGGAGTTCTGCCCGCGCAGTACCACAGCAACTTCCACGAAATTTGTGTCTCAGCCACGAGCTCAGATCGATCTGGGAATTTTACTGGAGGTTCCAGAGGTGTCAAGGATATCCCATAAATGTTGGTTTGTCATTCAGATCCCGTTTCATAATTTTTGATTTTCGTCCACCCTTCCATTTCAGTTCTGCCAGAGTTCTGTCCAGATTCATATTCGCCCTATGTTTCATGTCTTAGGTCCATCTTTTGATTTCTGTTAGTCCCATAAATTTTACTAGAGTTTCCTTCTATCCACCCCTTCATCCAAAATTTTTCTGAATTTCTGGTTCGCCCATTTCATATTTTCTAAAAATCAATCCCGTCCCATCTACAGTTCTGTCCACCTATTCCCAGATCCGACCACCAGTCACTCCAAAAATCATATCAAATCGCCACCACCTCCAAATCCAATTCTAAAAATTGTACCATATTCTTGGTTGGATGCCCTACAGCTTTGAAGAAGAGCTCGAAGCCTGATTCGAATGGCAAGCAGGCGGTCAACGGCCATTTACAGAAAACTCATATGCTGATCTGATATTTCGGGAGCTGTGCAACAGAGGATTAAAAAATAGTTAAAGCCCAGGTCCGCAGAGGTTCAGAAGATTCCACTAGCTCTAGGTTGAAGGATTTTGAATCCTCTTTCCAACGGCACTGGTTTCATCGCATTCCAACGACGGGGCTGATCGCAGCGGCCGTTTTCGCCGGAGCGCGCGCTGCTAAAGCAGCAACCTCAGCTCGTGGACAGCAACTTCAAAGGTTGGAGATCGGGACCGATCGACCCCCGATCGGTGTTCCCGGCCGACCGCCGTCCGTGGAGGCGCGCCACCAGGGATCCCCATCATAGTGGGTCCCACCCCCGCAGATCCGGAGGACAGCGCCATCCGTGGGCCCCGCGGGCCCGCAGAACCCGCCGTTCGGAAAGCACGAAAACGTGGAGTTCGGCACCGCCGGGCGACATCAAGATGCTGCCCGTCAACCCAATTCGCGTGATTCCCGGGCCCCGCATGTGACCTATTACCTCCCTGCGTGGAGTGGGTCAAATTATTGTACTGCTGTAAAATTGTGTTAACCGGGGGTCCGTGATTGGCCGGGGTTATCTTCGCCACACCGGGTGCGTGGAGGTAATGGTCCGAACCTCTTGGCGTTCATTTGCTTAGCTAGTATACGGTCTTTTGCCTCTGCCGAGAGTGTAGGTACTAGCCCGTGTGTCCATGTCACCGCTGTGAGAGTGAGTGTGACCCGTCCCGTGACTCGATCCGAGTCCGGAAGTGAGTCGGACTACCCTTGACCTCCGCCGGTTCCTTAACCGCGCACGGTCCGCGCTTTCCCTCGCTTGGGACGACAAGTGAGCTTCCACTTCTATTACCGACGTTTTGCCAATAGGAGCTCGTAGTGTCGGGCTTAGTGTCTCCCTGGTGTGTGCTGCTGGTCGCGTCTTCATCTAGAGTCCGAGGGTGGCACCTAGTAGTGTCGTCTCCCGTGTCCGTCCCGCATCAGCAATCTTGCTTCATGTGCCCAAAGTTCCTGCAATGACAACACATCACACCGTTAGCATTCCTATCCGTGTCATTGCCATTGTTCGGATATTTACCTGATGAGTAGTTTCTTCTTTTCCTATATGAATTTCCCTGCATTTTTAGGAATTTCCTGAACTGACGTGTGAGCAGTGCTTTTTGACTTCTGTCAAGGTCTGAAACTCCATTAGACTCTCCGCTGCTGCTGCTGCTGCTACTGTGTCGTTCAACTTTAAGAGCAACATTCTTGCCCTTTCTGTCATTTTCTTCTCCTGTTTTCCTGAGATTTATGTCATAGGTCATAAGAGACCCTATGAGTTCAGTGACGGTCATGGTTGTTAAATCCTTTGATTCCTCTATCACAGTAGCTTTTGTGTGCCACGCTGGAGTCAAGGATCTTAAGATCTTTCTGACTATATCCCCTTCAGATATTTCCTTTCCAAATCCCTTGAGGCTGTTTGTGATCAGTGACAGCCTAGCGTACATATCAGTCACACTCTCCTCTGACTTCATCTTGAATAATTCATACTCAGAGGTTAGGTAGTTTAACTTGGTAGCTCTGACCTGAGAGGTACCCTCGTAAATCAGCGCTAGTTCATCCCACATCTTCTTAGTTGTCTTGCACGCCGAAGTTCAGGCATATTCTTCAGGGTGAACTGCGCACTGGATGATGTTGAGCGCAGACCAGTTCAGTCTGGATTATTTGACTTGTTCTTCAGACCACATCTCCTCATTCGGAGGTAAATCATAAGGTCCAGTTGTAATGACTCTCCACAGCTTGTGGCTCTGAGATCGGATGAAAACTTCCATCCTATTTTTCCAAAAGAAATAATTAGAACCATCAAAATATGGGGGACGGGAGATTGACTGTCCTTCAGCTATGTAGCTGCGAGGACCACTGGTTCCAGGATTACCCAGGTCGTTGGACCACATCTCGGGTAAACCCGCTTTGATACCAACTGTTAAACAGGAGGACAGTGAGCTAGAAGGGGAGGGGATGAATAGATCACCGTTTAAAAAATATTTGTCCGAGCCGAGGAGATCTTAGAAGATGAGATTGGCTAGGAAGACTGACAATATGTAAAATGATCCGGAACCTTAACCGAGATAAAGCAGGTCACGAGCGCAGAACATATATCACTCAGAATTTCATTAGCACATATGCACAAGCACTAAGCGAGCAGTCAGACCAAGGTTTTGATCATCAACAATCACACTTACTTGATGAAGCCAGACAGAAGCATAAGGAAAATAGATGCGCACAACCACACCACGGAGAACAAGAGATTTAGATGGTTCAGTCTGTAACCTGCAGACTTACGTCCATCCGTCACTCAAGGCAGAGTAAGGCTTCCCTTTCACAAGAAAGAACCGTAGACTCAGTCTGCCAACAACACGCTGATCCACAGCTTGGGGATCAAAATCCCTACAGACGTTCAACTCACAGCTTGCACCCAGGTCTCACACCACAAGACCTAACCCGGAGATAACTCTCCCTTCCTCTTATACAAGAGAGAACCCAGCAGTGACCCACCCTCACTGCAATTCAGAGACACTGTCTCTCTTCCTCCTCAGCCGGAGGGAAGAACCCAGGTAGCCTTCTCACTACCTGAACACAAAACCCCGGAGAACTCCTCCCTTCCTCTGATCTAAATCAGAGGGAAGCCACACTGCGACCCAGAGGATTCACCTCTCTTCCTCTACACCTAGAGGGAACGAAAACAGAGTATCGGAATTTGAGAACGATCAAACGAAGACATAAAGAAATATTGAAAGACAATCGAATGGAGAAACAATGTAGCTTCTTAAAGAAGCATAGACAAAACGTAGCATAAAACCATCCTCTCCTTCATCACTCTCTCTCTTCCAGGTACGCTCAACGAATGGATCAGGATGCCTTCTCCTCTCCTTCCTCTCACTCTGGCCTCACCCTTTTTCTTGTGGCTTCAGCAGCTTTTTAGGAGCAGAAACTTTCCTATATATATCCAGACTCACGAGAGACTGAGGGTGTGAGAGACACGCGCGAAGAAGATGCTTCCAGATGAGCCGAGCCATGTGTTAGATGATTATTCCCTCAATTCACGTGCTCACATGATTGGAATAAAGTTCCAATTTGTCTTTAAGTCCCTATAATGTTTCAGAGAACATTCAGTCAATCTCAAAAATATTCAAGTCATACGTTTGTTCACACAGATTGCACGGAACTTATCAAAGGACTGAAGAATGCGTCAACGCAGTAAAGCCAAGGCGTTAATGCAATGAGTTTATAATGGAGAGCAGGACCCTTCACAATACACACCAATGCATCAACGCATTAGTGACAGCGTCGACACATCGGCTTGGTTGTTGATCAAAAGACCTTTGGACATCAGCCCAAGGCGTCAACGCTTCCATCGTGCAGCGTCGCCTCAGCTCCTCAAGCGAGATGCTCATGCCCTAGGCAACTGGCCAATGCGTCAACGCATCCAGTGTCAGCGTCGACGCAATGAACAATACAGCAAGTGAAAGACGCACAATTGCGTCTACACAGTCAGCCAAGTGCGTCAATGCACTCAAAAGCACAGAACCCATATAGATGAAGACAGACATGTACGAGCTAATGGGTGAACGTGTTAGAGGAGCATTTAATCAGAAAAGCATGATGAAGACATTTTAATCAGAAGATGTGCATGCAAACAAGAAATTTCCCAAGGCTTCTTTCAGAACCAACATCCAGAGATTATCCAGACAATGCAGGATCTTTAACAGTCACCAGGAAGCAACACATAATTTGATTCATAGTGTTAGTCATCATCAAAACTACAGAGATTCAACATCCAGCCCGTCAAGTACACAACAAAGAGAGCCCAATTCCCTCCATAGCAATTCAACACTTACCCGAGCCATCCCGGGTCGTTACTGGCTCCGGCCCTCCGACCGACAGGGGCACTTCACCCAGTGCCTCAGAAGGTGCTGTGGTCCCTCACATCCTAGCCACCTTTGCAAGATACATGTGACTGCATGAGTCTCTAGAAGCAACACAGCTACAAGCAGAACATGCCCGGTCCCAGATATCCTTACCTAGCCGGGCGTCCTCCGAGGCCTTCCACGACTCGAAGTCAAAAAAAGTCCCGATATTGGGGGCAACCTCGTCCATCACACGAAGGAACTCCCCTACGTCGATCTCGCACTCGACCTCATCGTCGAGCAAAGGATCGACCTCCGAGGGGGTGAGAAAGCTGCCTCCGCCCCAGTCTCCAGCGGAGCTACAACAAACCAGTCCAGCAGTGCAGGGTTAGTCAATCGTAATGGCTAGGTAGATAAGAAACAAGGAGGAAAAAATGGTCCTTACTCAGAGCCGGCTCTGCCTCGATATGTTCGCCAACCTCGGGTCCCTGAGAGGACTCGCCAGTCCCCACCGCGCCAGAGTCTACTCGAGGGTGCTTCTACCTAGGCTGAAGGCCCCCGTCTCCGCTCCCAGAAGATGTTTCCATGGAGGGGTGATCTCCCTCCGCCGCAGATCCTGTTAATAAACACAGCCACACATAACGCCTCAGTCACATACCCCATAAAATAATGAAGCAGAGACAACATACTAAAGAAGAGGTCACACCAAAGGCCGCGAAGGGGGTCTACGGCAAGGGAACCAGCTGCTCCGACTTCAAACTCACCGCTCGGGTACCCTTCGCGACTGCCTCCCTAATGTCCCTAAGAGTGTAAGCCAACTCAATGTGGGACACAAACTCCATGGGCCCGACCGACCTTATCACCTGGCCGATGTGGCATCTCCAATCGTCAACCGTCGTGTCGACAAAGCTCCCTTCAGGGAGGACCCGGTCCAGCGAGCCCTTCTTCCCAAAGTCGCAGTCGGCTAAGAATTGTGCCTACCAAGTCCTCGGCCCCTTCGGTCGAGATGCCCCAGCTCCAGTGTCGACAGGCGCCACCTGCACCTTCCTCAGGGGCTTCAGCGCCCCGCTGCTACCTCGACCAACGAACAACGAACCCCTGCTGCTCCGGGGCCACTGATGTGCTAGCTGCTCCACTTCCCGGTGAATCAAGGTGAAGTCGGTCCTCTGGTACTCGTCGTCCAGTCTAATGGGAGGCAGATCCTCCCTCAGAAGGTGACCCTTCTTGGCCTTCATGATCCCCGAGGCCTTCTGCCGGTACAAGTGGTTGTGCTTGAACCACCAATTGGCGTAATAGACGTCGAACCAACCTCGACGCCCCAACCCTGATGTCGATAGTCGCTCTGGCTCCCGACTACAGTAAAAGTCCCACCACGCTGTTGCCAGCAAGTGGGTATCCTAACTTCTATACTGCTAGCCCGCTAAGGGGAATTCTCAGTTCGGCGGGATCCCCTGGTCGTACCTGATGTTTCGGGAGAACCGATGCAGATAGTACGGCTCCAAGTAGCTCGTCACAGACCGGTACAGGGCCAGTACCACCGGTCGGGTGCTCATCACCCACTCTGTGTACAATGCCGCATCTTGCTCCCACTGGTAAGGGAAGGCGTAGGTCGCCCCACCACTCGACGGCACTAGGATCTGGCGAGAATCCCTCGTACCACTATCAAAAGGTAGCCGCTCCTCACCCCTGCCAGGCAAGTAAGACAGGGCTCTCCTAGCTCCCTCCAGCTGCGCAATAGCATCCCCATCTGGCTGGCCGGTGAAGCTGAACAGTAGGGGCACAGCCTGGTTCGCCATGGTCCCCCTAGTCACCAACCTAGGGAACAACAGCCCAGCCCACACACTGAGTGAAGAGGCGTGATCTCGCGCTGGTCCTGCGCTGGGGGGATGATCACCGAATAGTGAACTGCAAGGAGGGGAAATGGATCAGGGGGCCCAGGGATGGTTCCCTGGGGTAAACCCTCCGATGCCTAAGTCAGTAGAGCAATTGTGGAATCTATGAAGGGAGGAGGAAAAGAGAGGCACGAGATGCCTCTACACCAAGGTGGTGAAGTGGTTCCTGCTCAGGGAATCATAGGCGTGTGTTGGCCTTACCTCTCGCTGGAGGGGGTTCTAGGTTTAAATAGTGTGCCGGCCTCATGAGTCTCGTAAGCTGAGGAGTTTCAGGCGGGAGTTAAGTTCTCAACATGGGCTCTTTACATCCTCATCGTGGGATCTTTATAGCCTTGAGGGGTTATGGGTCTCTTATCTTCATAAACTCCTGCTCATAAAGGGCTCTCAACGGCAGTGTGGATAAGCAAATCGTCGATCATCCTAAGCGTGAAGAGTGCCAACTCTATCCGGGCGATACGCATAGCTCGGATGAGGATTGGTTGGAGGGGGCGCTGAGCGCTAGCCTTTATCCCGACGAGAGGATAGATCGGGCGTGGGTCTTCCTCCGACTTGACCGACGCTCGGGCCTTCCGAGCCTAAGGGCAGCCGAGGAAGGGTTTCATCCCGAGTGATCTTATTGGGCTTTTTAGTCTAAGTGGGCCCTACGGGGCTGTCACTTAGATGAGCTGGGCCTCGTTTGGTCCTGGTGGACCTAGTTCGGCTGCTCTTAGATGGGCTACAGAAATCCCCCTCTCCACTTGTCCCCCTCCTACTCCCGAGCTTTGGTAAGCTCGGAAGAGTACCTGTTTAGGGTTTTGGACCAGCGTGGCTCAGGTGGGTGGAGATCTGGCGGTGTTAAGAAGCCACGTGTCGTGGTCACCTGGGCCCGTAATAATGATGATCTTGACGGATTTGAACTGAAGGGCCCCCCTTTTCTCGGAGGTCAGAATGACGCACCGCCTTCCGCGTGGGAATATAGGCATTGTGCGCTTGTCGTCGCTCCAGACTCCCTCCATTTTTAGGGTTTGGCTTTCCTTCGCGCTTGCTTTTGGGGCTCTTTGATGCATCGTCAAGGACACAATGGAAGAGCAGAGGCTTACAGCAGCATTCACGGAGTTGGCGGAGATAACTGCTGAGGCAGTTCGACAACTTCCCCTTCCTCTAGAGTCTTCGGGGCCCCGGGAGCGTCTTTCTTCAAGTTCCTCTCCAGATTTCATGGCGGATTAGCGTCCGAATGTTGAAGAGTGGGAGGGCGAGCCTGTGGCGAGGGTGACGGCTCCGAACTGCAGTGAACTGGGGGAGGCGGAGGTGAAAAGGCTGGAGCACCAGTTTCGTCTACCCCATAAGTTTTTCTTCACCGCGGCTACCCCGCACGAGACGAGCCTGGACTCTCGTACGAGCCACATCTATACCTTTCTTTTATCGTGGAAGGGGTTCCGCCTTCCCTTCGAGCCCTTTGTTCTTAAGCTTCTCAATTTCTTTCAGTTGGCACCCGTACAGTTGGTAGCCAACTCTTATCTTCTTCTTTCTGTCTTTCGCATCCTCTGCCGTCAATGCGGAGTTCCTCCCTCCTTGCACCTCTTTCATTATTTTTTCGAGTTTAAGGCACATCCCTCGGTCGGGAAGGGCTTCTATTTCATCCAGGCGAGGCAGAATAGGAGCTGTGTCTCTTTGGCCACGAAGGATTCTTCGCAGAGGGGGTGGAAAACTCAGTTCTTCTGGGTGGGGATTTTCTCGGTGGAGGAGACTTGGAGGTGTCCCGTAATCCCCAATTTTCATCCGAACATTCCTCCGAGGCAGGATGAATTTTCTTCGGACGTGGAGAAGTACGCGATCATTTTGCTGAAGCGTCGTCAGTCCACGAAGGAGCTGGTTACTCTGGAGAACATCGAGCGATGACTTCTTGCGCTGCTACAGCCGACAGGTTCGGTCGCCACGAATCAGTTTCTTCTTAGGATGTTGAGACCATTTCATTTTCCGGATTGTATCTTTCTTCTATGCAGACACCAGGCGGCCGGCTTTGGAGGAGGCCGCAGAGGTGATCGATCTCGGCGATGACTCGGCTGCCGATGAGTCGGCTGCTCCCACGGGTCGCTCCCGAGCCCGAGATAGGGGCAAGGGAATGGCCCTGGAGGGGTCTTCCAGATCACGGGGGTCCAACCGTAAGGACCCCATGGAGGGCATGATCCGGGACGCCGTGAAGGCCAGGAAACGGGTCAAGAAGGTTGGGGCCACCACCGCAGTCGAGGGTGACCTTACCGCGGCTCACCCCTCCGCCGAGCATGATAGGGCCGACCCTATTGGGCGAGCTCTCCCACCCGCTGAGCAAGGGGGGGCCGAGGCGGTTGGGGCTGCTCCTGCGATCCGTGATGATGTTGGCTCGGCTCCCCCCTCGGCCGGAGCCGAGGGGGTTGAGGTTGCTTCTGCGATTGGCAGTGGTGCCGGCCCGGCTCTCCCCTCGGTAGGAGCCGAGGGGGCCATGGATGAGGCAGGTGACGCTAGGACCACGGCTGAGATTGGGGCGTTGATTGTGGTGGGCGACGCTCCAGGTGGTGATGTAGGTGCCGAACCGGTCAAGGGTGGGGGATCGAAAGAAAAGGCGACGCAGCCCCCACCGACCGAGGCATGAGGGTCAAACGAAACTGCGGCTCGATCAGGGCCGTTCGGCGCCGGCTGAAGAGGGGGTCTCTATTCCGGGGGTCTTGGGGAGGCTCAGCATTCAGGGCCCTCTGTATCAGGTATGTCGCGGTATAGCTGCGAAGGTGAAAGGGGGAGACAGGCAGCACTCCCCGTCCGTGGCCCTCGAGATGGTTATGGACGGTGGTTTGGTCCTGGCCCAGATGGGGGCCACTCTGGCAGAAGCTTATGCCTGGTCGGAGTCAGAGCGGGCGAACCTGGCCTGGACCCTTGGTGGGTCTGACAGGAAGATGGCTCGGCTCGCCGAGGAGCGTGATGGGCTTCGGCGGGAGCTTTCCTCAGTTAGGGAGCGGATGCGGGCGAGTCAGGTGGAGGCCCGGGCACTAACCGAGCAGCTAGCTAAGGCCCGCGAATCACTCGAGAGGAAGAGCAGGCTTCTTAAAGAGGAGCGCATAGTTCGCGTCGAGCTAGATGGCCAGTGGGAGGCCGATCGTGCCGAGCTGGTGGACCGGGCGGAGGAAGCCAAGTGCCTTCAGCGGGAGGCCAAGGTTGATCGGGCTGAGGTGGAGAAGCAGATGGCTGAGGCCGAGCGGAGGTCAGCCGAGGCGGAGCGGGAGAAGGCCGAGCTCGCTTGTAGGGTGGGATTGACCGGGGCGGAGGCGCTCGAGCAGCATAAATGCTCGGAGGCCTACCGGGTCGACCTTAGGGATGCTGCCCTCCCCTACTACGAGTCATCACTTCACCGAGGCATCCGCAAGGGGTTCAAGCAGGGCTACAACCGGGCCATCTCTTATGCCGAGGAGCAGGCGTCCGGAACAATCGATTTCCCATCCGGGCAATGCTATGACTCAGACTTGTCATCTTCCGGCTATTCTACTTCGGCGTCGGAGGAAGAAGATATGGGGGGCTCTTTGTCCGAGGGGTCGCTAACTCTGGATGCCTCGAGAGGGCGTGCAACCGAGGCAGTTCCCACTCCGGTGGGGTCAGTGCCACAGTCAGCCGTCGCTGAGGGTGCCAGGAGCAGACCGTCTGAGCCTTTCACTTCGGAGCTTCAGGGTGGGCCAGAGGCCTAATTGTATCTGCTTTGATTTCTCTTTTTGTATGTCTTTTCCTTTTTTAAAGGAAAACTTTCCTTGTTGTGTAGGAAAAAGGTAAGGCAATACCATTATGATGAAGACTTAACTATTTTGTATCGCCATTGCCGTACTTTGTTCAGTGTATCTGCAGTAGTTGGAAAGTGCCGATACTTTCTGCGTGGTTCTCGCATGATGGTTGGGTGAGCGTCTGATAGGGTGTCTTTCCATTTTCTCATGCTTTGAATGTTTGGCCGCTTTGTGTGTACCACTGGGCGGAAACGAGGAGTTTGAGGTGACCGTTCGTAGGGAGAGGTCCCTTTGGCGTGTTTTCGAGGGGAGAATCATTTAAGGCAAAATAGCCTCCCTTTGCTTATAAAAGACTTGAAGGGCGTCCCTTCCTCTCCACCGCTTAGGGTTTTCTCCGACAGTCTTTCCTCATTCTCTATTCACATAGCGTTGTGCCGTTATATTCGAAGCATGGAAGACGCTATGGGGGACGAGGCTGTCGATGACGGGGGGTAGAGAGTCCTTGCTGCTTCGTGTTTAAAGGGGGTGTGGATGCACTTTTTATTTAAAATCTTTTTTTATTTGTTCATTGGGTTTATTAAGTGCGTGGGCGTGCCAGTCACAAAGTGACGATTTATTGTGCGCTCGATCTGACTAATCAGACGATTGTGTGGTTCGTGTCGGGACCAAAACCCACCGTGCCATAAAGGTCACATCGTCATTTACATCCCCTCGAAAAGGGGAACACCCTTGATTAATCACCGGGGATCAAGGGCCTCATGGCCAGGAAACTATATCGAGAGAAACAAGCCGATAGCGGTCTCGAATCAGTCGAAAGCCCGATGTCTAGGGGGGAAAGCATTCGAAATATGTCGGTCACTCAAGGGACCATTTTGATATTCGGATGAGCGTCCGGCTTGAGAAACGCATAATCATCACAGGAAAATCGGAGCATATGTATGTCGCGATGCGACAAATTTGTTGTTCGGAGGAATGAGAAATATTCAGTTAAATCCCAGTTAGAGGGGTCGGAAACCAATAAGTTTAAAGGCACAGTGCAAGATCAAGCTACGACCATACTACGGTGGGCCCCCCGCGGTCGAAGTCAGGCTCGCGTGGGCATCGTCAATGTTTCCGATGCTGAGGGGCAGCGGGAGAGTGTCCTGGGACTAGATTCAAAAACAAAGACATATATAGAGATAGCTGGCTATAGGCCTAGACGTGGGTCAGGTGATGACCATGGTTGGGGTGAACCCAAGGTCCAGACATGACTCACGAAGGTCTTATTGATATTCCCACACGTAGGGTTCGGGGAAGACGAGAGCCGTCTCGTTCCATTCATATTTTGTTGGTCATTCATGGACCATTTTATGTTCGGACAAAGATCCGTATTGAAGATGTAAACGGAAATAAACCCGTACAAATGTCTGCCATGAGTACGGCAAGTTTAATGCAAGCGCGGGATTAGATCCCGGGATATATGTCGGTCACTAACGGACCATTCATTGTTCGAGCGCGAGTCCACGTTTGAATCATCAAAGACGACGATAAAACCGTGCAAATGTATGGCGTAGACACGACAAGTTTAATGTGGGGTTACGGGATTGGATCCCGGGAGAAGCGGGTCGAGTTAATGAACTATTGGCCCGAGATGTGTTCGGATCATGACCATGTCGGGGGTTCCGCGGTCCACGTCCGATACCACAAGGCATCATTGATTTTCTCGTTGCACCCAGTCCGGGGGAGTGAATTGTTAAGTGTGAAGCCCAAACTCGCCAACGTGTGGCCTCGCACGCTGATCGACTTGCGCGGTCAGGTTGTGGGGGTTTCCTGGGGCAGCGCCCCCGGAACAAAATTTTAATTAAGGCACGGGTGATGGAGTTTCTTTTATTTATTTATTTTTATTAACATGATTGACCTTTTATTATTATTTTTTTCTTATTTATTGCCTTTTCATATTAAGCAGGCACGCCGTTTTAAGGGTGTTAGGTGCATAGGGATCGTGCCGTTTTAGAAACTTAAGCAGGGCGTCGGATTAACGGAATGCAAAGGGGGCGCACCGGATTAAAGGGTCCAAGAGGATGGAGTGCGCGTCGGTTATGGGGCAACAAGATGGAGATGGGCGCGCCGTACGAGGGCCATGCAAGGGGAGAGGGGCGCGCCGTGTATGTGGTTTGAAATGGTGCGCGCCGGATTAAAGGGTCCAAGAGGATGGGGTGCGCGCCGGTTATGGGGCAACAAGATGGAGATGGGCGCGCCGTATAAGGGCCATGCAAGGGGCGCGCCAGTTTAAGGAAACAAATAGGGGGGGCGCGCCAGACTTGGGCTTCACTGAAGAAGATGGGGTTTTTTGTGAGAGGGGCTAAAACGGCGCGAGGGAACAGTAACCGCGCCAGATTAGCCTCTCCCGAGGGTTTATTGCTTTGACTGTGTTTTTCTTTTCTTTCACCCATGGGCAAGTTTTATGATGCGTTTATTCATTGTTCTTGGTGTTCTTGTATGTTCTTGGCCTTGGCGAAAATTCGGCAGCACCTCCCCCGGATCGGGACTTGTCTGAGAGAAGCGAAAGCCACCACACGGATTACTCCTGGGTAGAATCTCAAAATGCGGAACGGCCTCACGGCGGTCCGTTAGCCCAAGTGTGAGTGTGGAACGCTCGAGGGCCAGCCTGCAAGAGCGACCACGACTCACGGGCGATGATCTTCGGGGCGGGGCGAATGTTTGCCACAAGGGCAATGAATGTTCATCAGTAGGCGGGTTCCCTTGAGGGACATGCTATGGACAAGCAAGCCTCGAAGGGCCCTGGACGATTAGAGAGGCGAGAAGGGAGGCGTAGATCGGAACGAAGAAACATTGAGCTTGCAAAAGGGCCCCTTTCTTTTATTCATCCTCACAAACGGGGAAGAAGTTGACACTGGGAGAGTTCACCCTGGGATGGGAGTGGAATACATTGCAAAGGGGGGCGGAAGAAGATACTGACGAGGAGAAAAAAGGAACACTGACCCCCCCCCTTTCGACTCACCTCTCACACTCACACACACTCTCTTTCTCTTCACCTTGCCAGCGTGGGTGGACCGAGCTTCTTATCCCTTTTTCTACTTCTCTTCACTGCACAGAGTCGAGAGCCCTCTCTTCTCCTTGATCGCCAACCGGGGGAGAAGCCAGGGGGGAGAAGCCAGCTTCTCTTCTCTTTGCTCTTTCGAACATGCAGAGTATATATAGTGGGTTGCCTTTTCTTTGCTCGAACGGAAGAAGCTCCCGCCACTTCATTCCTCTGCCAGACGAACAGGGTTGGCATGTCGCTGGCATCCGGTGATTCGTGCCGTACACTATCGTTCGTCCGAGGATGGGATGTTCACGGATTTGTCGGGATGATCTACTGTTGCTGCCATCGCTGCCGCTTTGCTGTCGAACGGAGGTGAAGGCATGGCTTCAAACATTAAATGTTCTATGCGTAGCGTATGGTGCGTAACAGAGCATCAGAGTGTTGATCTGATGGCATTTAAGTTAAACCGGGGCGGTGGAATAGTGACCACGCCGGATCAATCCCAAATGCAATTGGCGCGCCGTTTTAGCATTTGAAGGCAAAGCTTTTGAAAATGGGGGCATGATGGGTCCTGTAGCGCGCCGGATTAAGTTGCCGAAATGGGGGTTCTTTGAGCGCGCCGGAATAGCCTTACAAATGGAGCGCGCCAGTTTGGCCAAGCAATTGGGCATGAAGGGTTCTTTGAAAGCGGCGCACCGAATTAAGACATCAACATGGGCGTGCCGTATTAGAGCATCAAAGGGGGTGCGCCGTTTTAAGGCACGCCGGTTTAAGGCACGCCGGTTTACGGCACGCCAGATTAAGGTGAATGTCACACCGATTGGGGTTTCTTCTCGGAGTCGCAGCCATTCACGTGAATTTTAGCGTTCCTGGAATGTTATAATTGCAATGCATTGCCTTCGCAAATTTCCGTTCGCAGCCTCTGGGGCTCGGTCTCAGACTTTGCGTGACTTTCGGTGCATGCTGAGACTGTGCCAGAGTTCCTGACTTTTCTTTGATTCAGCTCTCGGCACGGCCTGTTGTAGAGTTGTAGCCGTATCTTCCGCCTAGGGGGCTTCCTTAACGGATAGCGGACCACCAAGTGAGTTCTCGTCCTGATCAGGCGAGGCATGAGGTTTATTCGGAATTTCCATCTTTGACTCACGCTCGAATGCGTAGACGCGAATGTCGCAATGATCATCATCATCATCATCATTTTTTTGGCGTCTACAGGGTGTTCGACGGCCGGTAGGCGGGGTTGAAGAGGGTTTGACGTGCGGAGGCACGTCGTCTTCTTTTTTTCAGTTCTGGCGGCGCTTGCGGGGAGGGGCGAGATGACGGACGGATGGGGGAATCAGGCATCCCTGCCACCTGTCTCTTCCCGCTCGCTCCATGGAGGGGATCTCTCTCAAGATTCCTCTCCACTTCCTGCTTCTCCTCACTTCTTCCGCAGCCTCTTTCTCCCTCTTCTGCTCTTTTCATCATTTCTTTCACTCTTCGGAGGGTGCCTGCACTCTCTTCCTTCCAAAGAGTTGGCAGATTGGCGGGGAGGGGGCCTTCATTTGTATTCCATCTTCCCCTTCCTCTATCTCTGTCAACTTTGAAGGTAGCCTTCTCCTTCCTAATCCCTATGTCATCTTTATTCCGAGCTACTCGAGCCAATGGGGTCGACTACCCTTTATCCGAGCTAGTTTCTGCACAAGACAGAGTCAGTGGCTGGATGCATGAAGGTTAACCGAGTCAGCCGAGCGATGGGCTCATACGGCGGTGCCATATGGATTTTTTGCTTTTTTGACATGTATTTTCTTGGCTTCGGCCTTTCTGATGTTCAAGCGAGTTGTTTGAATAAATGAAAGGAAGCTTTTGTTTTTCTTCATGTCGCCTACACAATGTTCAGTATTCAGAAGTAGAACTTGCATAGTGTAGTCGCGTTCCAGGTCCGAGGGATGGGTTCTCCTTCCATCGTAGATAGCCGGTATGCTCCTTTCCCGAGCGTCTCGACCACTCGGTAGGGGCCTTCCCAATTATGGGATAGCTTGCCCACCGCCTCAAGTGGTCGAGAGGCTTCGGCTTTCTTGAGGATGAAATCTCCCGGTTGAAAGTGTCTATCTCGGACTTTGGCGTTGTAATATCAAGTGAGGCGGCGTTGATATTCCGTTGCTCGGATGCCGGTAATCTCTCGGAGTTCATCCGCTAGGTCAAGGTTTTCGAGCAATTTCTGGTCGTTTTCCTCGTGCGAGAAACAGATGACTCGGAGGGAGGGATTGACAATCTCCAATGGGATAACGGCCTCGACGCCGTTCACCAACTGAAAGGGACTTTCATCGGTTGCCGTTCTGGGAGTTGTTCTGTGTGACCAAAGTACGTTCGGCAATTACTCAAGCCAGCTACCCTTGGCTTTGCCGAGTCTGGTCTTGATGCCTTTTAAGATAGTCTTATTGGCATTTTCGACCAGCCCGTTAGCCTGACAGTGGGTGACCGAGGTGAAGTGATTACGAATGTTTAGGTCGACGCATCTGTCTCGAAAATAATGAGAATCAAATTACCGGTCATTATCTCTCACTCTCACCCAGAGGATGCCGTAGCGACAGATGATCAACTTCCAGACGAAACTCCTGACGACTATCTCAGTAATTCTTGCTATGGCTTCGGCCTCGATCCATTTGGTGAAGTAGTCGATGGCGACGATGACGAACTTCTTCTGGGCTTGAGCCGTAGGGAATGGCCCGAGGATGTCGGTTCCCCAGCGAGCGAAAGGATATGGCTCGGCTAGAGTAACGAGCTCCATTGCCGACTGATGGACCAAGTTGTTAAATCGCTGGCATCGGTCGGAGTGATGTACGTAGGTCGAGCAGTCGCACTGCAAGTGGGCCAATAATAACCTTGCCGTCGCAAGATCTTGGCGAGTGACCTTCCTCCCAAATGCGCTCCGCACAGGCCTTCGTGAACTTCTTGAATCGCTCGGTTGGCTTCATCAGTACTGAGGCACTTCAGGAGAGGACCGGAGAAGGATCTTCGGTAAAGAGTGCCGTCCAGAACGACGAATCACCGAGCCTGGTACTTCAATCTTCGGGCTTCCCGGGGTCGGGAGGCTCTTGAGAGTCTTGGAGCCACAATAGGTAGGGGGTGCGCCTGTCGCTTGGGGAGGCCAGGTCAACGGTCAGGAGCTCAAAATCGATGCTCGGTCACTCTCGCTCTTCGAGAAGGACCGATCGAGTACCCTCGGGGTCAAGAGAGGAGGCCAGCCGAGAGAGGGCGTCCGCTCGGGAGTTTTCTTCCCGAGCTATTCAGACTACCTCAAAACTCTCGAACTGTTGTGCCATGGCTCTGACCAGCTGGAGGTATTTGACCATCGGTGCTTGTCAAGCTTCGTAATCGCGGTTGACCTGGCTAGTGACTAGTTGGGAGTCAGTGTGAATTCTGACTCGCTCAGCCCCCAGCCGTCGAGCCATGCGGGCTCCCGAGATAAGGGCTTCGTACTCGGAGGCGCTGTTGGATGCCTGGAAGTTGAACTTTAAGGCATACTGCAACTCTACTCCTTCGGGGGACTTCAGAAGGATTCCATCGCCGCTTCCGGCCGAGTTGGACGATCCGTCGATGAACAGTTCCCAGGTTGGCCCGGGCGTGGACGGAGATTTTTCTTCGGTCGGGATAGTGCTCTCGGCGATGAAGTCAGTGAGCACCTGTCCTTTGATAGCCGAGCGAGGGCGGTATGATATATCGTAGGCCCCGAGCATGATGGCCCACTTGACAAGGCGTCCCGAGGCTTCAGGGTGAGCGAGGATCCTCTTCAAAGGTTCACCGGTCGGCACGGTGATGGAGTGCCCTTGGAAATAGGGTCAGAGGCGCTTGGCCGAGGTAACCAACGCTAGCATGAGTTTCTCGGTTCGGGATACCTTCCTTCAGCCTCGTTGAGCACCTTGCTGGTGTAGTAGACCGGTCTCTCGACTCCCGAGTCATTTCTGACCAGGACCGAGCTAACTGTAGATGGAGTTGCTAAGAGATAGAGATACAAAGCTTCACCTGGGACAGACTTGGAAAGCACCGGGGGTGAAGCTAGGAACTCCTTAAGCTCGGTGAACGCCCTTTGGCATTCCTTGTCCCACACGAACGTAGCAGATGCCATTTTGGGCCCCCTAACCAGCTTAAAGAAGGGTAGGCATCATTCGGCCGAACGAGATAGGAATCTGCTTAGCGCAGTAATGCGCCCAGTAAGGCGTTGAACGTCTTTGATGCAGGTGGGTAGGCGCATGTCCACGATGGCCTGGATCTTGTCGGGGTTGGCCTCGATGCCACGCTGGGTGACTAAGAACCCCAGGAATTTCTCAGATCTTACTTCGAAGGCGTACTTGGTGGAATAGAGCTTCGTATTGTAACTGATGTGACACAACCTAGGACTCAACAAGCAAGCACAATTAAACATTCAAAACGGACCGATAATGGCAACCGCTCACCCGATGGTCACTAAGACCCGGGGGTAACTTGGCAATGCCAAGGGGAGGTTGTGTGGCCTGGGCCCTTGCTGGTAGAGGGCCAGCACAGCCAAGGCTTGATTCCCCAAGGGTATGGCTGCCCAAATCAAGGGTTCGACAAAGTGCCAAAGGGCACGGGTTCCACTCTCTTCCCACGATGATCACTTATAGCAATGAGCTTAAGGATCGGGCTCTCGTCACGGCCAGCGGAGTTTATCAACTAATATTGAAAGAACAAGCATGAATTAGAGCAAAGTTTTGGAGCACTCACTTGACCGGTTTGAAGAAATCGGTCCCGCTCGGAGACGAGGGCGAGCGGGGAAGCGTGGGTTCCCCACACGCCGCGCCGGGGTAGCTTGACCTGTTTAAGCTATTACAACACTACACCTCTCTCAGGAGGGGGGACCTTGGGGTAGGGGTTAATGATATTACAATCAATACTACCTCCACGCAGGGAGGGGCCTTCAGCCGGCCAAGCGGGGAGGGGAAATCAAAGCAAAGAGTGAGGAATAAGTGATGACACCGAATCTGCTGCTGTCTGCGGATAAGGACAGATAGCCGGTGTTGCAGCTGTAGAACTTGCTCAAGAATTTTTCTGAGGGCGAGACTAGGGGGGATCTCTTCGTCTCTAGAACAGGAGTGCCTCTGAATTTTGCCAATTTCTTCAGGGGTTGCTGCCAGCCTGGGCGGGAGCACGAACAGGGTTGCTGATTCTTGGATTGTCTGCAACAGATTATCAACAGCAGGAAGACGCGGCTACCCCGACCGTTCCTGAACTCCGAATCAGTCACCGTTAGAACCGTTGGAACCGTGGGTGAGTTCTCTTTACAGTAGAATAAACGGGGATGTCAAAAGATTCCGGTGAAGATCAGAGGACTCCGAAAAGTGAGGAGTTGTCGGTGCAGACAGTGGGAAGCAGAGTCAAATGCCTGAGGAAGAAAATTCGTAACTTCTGCTACAAGATGCCGAAGGGAGTTCCGCTTCTTGCTTCTGAAAGTAGACAGGGAGAGGAAGAACTTTACAGAAGAGCTCGTGGCCTGATTCTTCCGGGGTTTGTCGCGGTGAAGCTTTTTCTCCATATCAGGATCTCTGCAGAGCTAGCTCCTGGTTTCCAACAGCAGGTTGCAGAAGATGCCCCGACAACTCCCGAACTCGGAATCGAGCACCGTCAGAGTCGTTGGAACCGTGGATGAGTCTTCTTCGTAGAAAAACTAACGGGGAGGCCAAATGATGTCGGAGAGGACTGTAGACTCCTTTAAAATCCACTTGAGGAAAAATTAAGAATATGAATAAATAAGCATGAAATAGCACGAGGTGTTAAAGGGGAATTTGTGATCGCCAGAGACGCGAGGCCTCAAAAGATAATCAATAACAAATAGGGAGGATGATCGTGAAAAATACCTCAAAAGTGCGGGGATGTGAGTGCTTCCTTTCTCTTCAAATCGGCCGGCCGATGAAGAGAGTTCTTGCTTTTATTACCCTTGCAAAACAAACAAATACCACCAAAAGAATTGAATTAGAAACAAGGTGGGTGTAGCATCAAATTCTTGAATAGATGAGCATGAAATATCATAGGATTAAGACACACCTTAAGGGTGTTGGCCCTTAAACCCCTATGCAATAAAGGTGAGGGATATGATATGAATGACATGAAAAATATAATAAAAAGTGTGCAAGAGTGCACTATGGGGAAGATCTCAACGTGGTTGAGAAGGGGAGTTAACAGAACATGATGCATGCATGTGATGAAAAATAAAAACAAAAGAGAATAGAAGGGAGATAAGAAAAGAAATATGTTGGTATGCTCCTTTGGCTTTGATCCTCGATGGGGAGAAGCCTTCAAAAGTATGAAGCAGTAAAAATCGTGGAGCCCTCCTCTAGCCAGGAGCAACAGCAGCAGCAGTTCCCTGTGAAAAGAAAAGAAGAAGAAAAATAGAAGAGGAAGGACCCAAGAAGAAAACAGAAGAACAGCAGAAGAAGTAGCAGAAGAGGAAGAACAGAAAAGAAGAGGAGAGGGGAAAAAATCGAACGAAAAAGCCCAGATCGAAGGAGAAGAAAAAAAATCCAACACATAACAGAGCCAAAAGCTCTATTAAATTGGATAGAATCAGATAAGAATGGCAAGAGTCCAAGAGAGGAAGGATAAGAATGGGCAAGAGCCCAAACGAAGGCAGAAGTCTAATGAGGCAAGGACTCTCTGGGGAAAGGGCTGCGAAGCCAGCAGATAAAACACGCCCTTGGTCAGGGCGTCAATTCAAGAATTGACGACCTGTCAAGGGGCGTTAATTTAAAACACGCCATGGGTCAGGGCGTCAACTCCCAGATCAATTTTGGAAATAAATATTTCTTTTATTTGGAAATTGTGAAAGACGCCTCAGGGAGAGGCGTGAATTGGAAAACGCCCCATGGTAGGGCGTGATTAAACATTTTTCAAACATTTATTCTTTTTCAAAAATTGCATAATTCCAGGAATTGACGCCCTCACCTCAGGGCGTCCTTTCATCAAGAAACGCCCCAGGTCAGGTCGTGTTTTAAAACACGCCCTTCACCAGGTCACGAATTTATAAAATAGGTAAAATGAGGAGAAATAGATAAAATGGGGAGACACGCCCTGGATCAGGCCGCGTTTTAAAAACATGCCCCTCTCCAGGGCGTGAATTCAGAAAATAGAGATAAATGCCCAGAAAATCCAGAAAAATAGGAAAAAGGAGGAAATGAGGGAAAAATAGGAGAAATTCAAGAAAATGGGAAAAACCACTCAAACAAGCTAATTTGAGGGTCAAACGGGGCATTACAAGGCAATATGACATGTACTCACAGTAACGTCAATTTTGGCGTGTCTACAGCTGCCCCGCCTTGGCGTCTGCTTTGCAAGGGAGCGTAGCAAACTGAAAAGTAGATGCCAAGGTGTGATGAGACACGCGATCAACATCACTTGATAAGAAATGAAACCAAAAGTACGTGATGAAGTAAATCTCAGGAAATCCAACGAAATCAACAATGTTTGGATAAAAGGGGAGATGTGCACGCGGTGCACGAAGGAGATAAAAAATGATCAACTTCCAGCGCGGTGGAAGTACCCCAGGTCACAAACCTGTAGATTTCACCATTGGGGAGCGGTTACTAGCCATGTGGACGTGCTGCAGCCAAGGTGGATCAAAGGGGAAAGTTTGAAAAATAAGATGATAAAAATCCAAACAGGGAGTTTTCGAGAAAAGACCCAAAACAGCGATAAAACGAACTGAGGACTCAATTCGGCATGGAATATCTCATATCTGGAAAGATTAAGATCAACTTCAACCCTCAAAGTCAGCTCATCAGAATGATTTTCCAATGTTAATTCAAAGTCCTACATGAATGCATGCTGGGCTAAAGGGAAAAATAACAAATGAAGATATAATATAATCAAGGATAATATTGTTAAACTGCCCAGACTGGGTCAAGAAACTAATTCTGCGAGCTGATAGTAAGCCGAAGCCTGTTTATCCACGCACCAACTCGTAAAAAGGAACCATCATCCCTAGCCTTGGACGGCTCAACGGCCTATCCGTGTGACTAAGACTTCTCTGGAATCATCATTGTTTTTGATGAAGGGGAACTCAAATCCCAGATTTACCAAAACCACATGGTCCTTGATATAATCTAGTAGCGTATGTAACATATAGTAAAAATGCGTACAGGGAGAGATGGTGGAGCAATAAGCATGGGAACTGAGAAATGAGCTGCAAGCACCGTGGGGCTTTGAGTGATGATGTCCTGTCGGTGGGACCAAGAGCTTCTTATCCTGCGCTCAAAAATTCATTAGCCAAGATATAACAAGCAATGAATAAGGCATTTAATCATAGCATGCATAGCATGAATCAATAGCATGTCACAACATAGTAACCATTATGAGTTGAATCATGATATTGCAAAGCATCATTGTTTGTTATTTTATCATGGGGATGCCAATCTGGGTAATCAAGTTTTGGAGTTGAATGATCAAGATCTGATAATGCCCATCGGCAGAATTGATCCAGAGAAATTAGCAGGAGTTGATTGAAAGATCTGGAGATGAATAATTAGAATGATAATCAAGAGATATAACCAAAATGATATAAGGAGGTGATAACCAAAAATGCCCAGGGTGGCATGTCATGAGAATATCGGGAGAATCAATAGATTGATAGCAATGAGTGGAGATAGGACTCATCCCGTGCTTTTGGTCTCTGCAGAGCTGTTCCTACAAAACACCATCAGAAAATACAATGCAAATTTTTGGATTTTGGAAATATGCAAATTTTTATGAGTTTTGAAAATATTTGAATTTTTATGGAGATTTTTGGAAAATATTTTGAATTTTTGTTGGGATTTTGATCGGGAAATATTTAATTTTTTTTTTTTGGATTTTGGCTTAGACATTATTAATGCAGCATCAAAGGGTTGTTTTGAACCACTGGCTAGGGGTCCTTGTTCCTTCCCTTTTCGCTAAAACTGCCCAAAGCTGGACGTGCATTGAAGGGTGGCGCCCTATAACCGACCGCCCTTGATCAACGGTGCCCCTACCAAGGCCATACCTGAGAAATGCTCGGTCTTGGAGGGAGAAGAGAAGAATAATTGTAGATAAGCTTTATGCAGGATGGGAGATATCGGGACTTGAATTCCTTCCAAGGTGTTCCCTTCAAAGAGGTAGTCTGTTGTGCCGGGACTTTGTGCCTTTGATTTTTAGACCCTTGACATGCATACGACCAGGGTTTTCCCTGCGGGGACTTTGCCACTCTTGTCATGCCATAATTCACAATCTTGCTTTTATCGAAATTTTGACTTGATTTTCATAATAGCCCTTTTGGCGAGATGTATATCATGAAATTCATATTTAGTTTGGGTCAAGACTGCCCCTATTTGAGACTCCTCTCGTATTGAGGATTACCAAGGTTAGGTCATCTCATCCGTCAACCTCTTGCCCCTGCACGTGGCCGAGTAAAGACGAGAAACGACTTTCAGATATACTCATGGCATGGCCAAGATAGCAACGGTGTTTTTATCAAAGGAGCCAGCTAAGGACGCCGTGAAGTGTGTGCGGTGCCCAACTAAGGGTTGCTCTTAACAAGCGGGGAGAGAATGTCGAATTCCCAGCGCGGGGTTCTTATAACCACAGGTGCTGCATAGCAAGCCTAAAGACTCTTTTTAAACAATGATTCAATTAAGATAGATAAAGATCTAAAACACCACTCTTAATCTTGTTAAGAAGCACTTCATTTTGAAAATCATGCGTGAAGCAATGAGGGAATGATATCATAAAATTGCGTACTTACGCCAATATGTTACCTTGCAACCTTTGTAGAAGCAGCTGTCAGAGGCGAGGTTGATCATCATGGGATTTGTCCTCTTTGGCAGTCAAAAGGATTGGAAGCAAAGGGTTTTGGGAGTGGCTTAACAAGAATGAGTGGTGCTCAAACCAGACTCAGACGAATAAGGAGAAAAAAGGAAGAGAGGCGAGGGCTAGAACTCCCTCACTAAGGTGTGGAGACCCTGATCACATGAAAGGTCTACAGAAGAAGCGGAGAATTAGAAGGAGGAGTGAGGACTAAAGCCTCGGAAGCAGTGGGAGAAAGGGCAGATGCCCAAGGCAGTGGATGTGGAAGAAGTTGGGTCAAACCCATGATCAGGAGGAATCAGAAGAAGAAATAGATAGATGGAAAGAGGCGGATCTGGTGGGTCCGGAGGCAGTGGAGGTGAATCATGATAGGAGGAAAAATCAGGAGGCTCCGGAGGGATAAAATATCGAGGGACGTGGTGCCCTGGGAAGAAATATGCAAAAATATGGTGAGAAAGGAGGAAGAAAATGAAGGATGTGATGTCCCTGAGGAGCAGGAAGATGAATCGGAAGAAAGATGGAGGGTCCGGAGGTTCTGGAGGGAGCAAATGAGAAGGGGCGCGATGCCCAAGGGGAAAATCCGGAGGTTCCGGAGGTAGCAAATGAGAAGGGGCGCGATGCCCAAGGGGAAAATCCGGAGGTTTCGGAGGTAGCAAATGAGAAGGGGCGCGATGCCCAAGGGGAAAATCCAGAGGTTCCGGAGGAGGAAGGTGGAAAGGGGCGCAATGCCCGAAGGAAAAGTATGAAAGATCCGGAGACTCCGGAAGAATAAAGTGGAGAGGGGCGTGATGCCCTGGAGAAAAGTCCGGAGGTTCCGGAGGAAGGAGATGAAAAAGGTGGAAAGGGGCGTCGTGCCCGAGGGAAAAGTCTGGAGGTTCCGGAGGAATAAAATCAAGAAGGAGAAGGTGGAAAGGGGCGTCGTGCCCGAGGGAAAAGTCCGGAGGTTCCGGAGGAAGCAAATAAAGAAGGTGGAGAGGGGCGTCGTGCCCAAAGGGAAAGTCCGGAGGTTCCGGAGGAAGAAGATGAAAAGGGGCGCGATGCCCGAGGGGAAAGTCCGGAGGTTCCGGAGGAAGAAGATGAAAAGGGGCGCAATGCCCGAGGGGAAAGTCCGGAGGTTCCGGAGGAAGAAGATGAAAAGGGGCGCAATGCCCGAGGGGAAAGTCCGGAGGTTCCGGAGGAGGAAAGTGGAAAGGGGCGTGATGCCCGAGAGAAAGGTCCGGAGGTTCCGGAGGAGGAGAATGGAAAGGGGCGCGACACCCGAGGGGAAAGTCCGGAGGTTCCGGAGGAATAGAATCAGAAAGGGCGAGATGCCCAAAGAGGAGGGATAAAATTCCTGGAGGTTTCAGGGAGATAGCAGGAAAAGGGACGCGATGCCCCAGGGATAGTGGATAAAAAGACGAAGATGAATAAGATGGGAAGTGCGGAATATCCCGAGGTGCCGGAAGGCGGGGAAGATACGGGTTTGGAAACCCGGGAAGCAGGAGGTGCAAATGCATGCAATGGGATGGATGCGATGAATGCATGAAATGCAAAGAATATGAAGAATGTGAAGGGCGAGAGGATGAGATCCTCCTCCTAACCCTGGGAATGGCCCATGAAGAAAAAGTGATAGAGATGGATGAATAGAAAGTGGAACAAATAAGGGATGGCCCCTTAGCATTAAGATAACTGCCCCTCCACGGCAGTGAAAGTGTATGAAAAATAGCCCCTGCCGAAGCTTCAATGGTGAATGTCAACTCCCTTGGAGAGTGCCAAGTAATGGTGTGAGGGAGTTGGAAAGTTGGGCTCGGAAGCATTATGTTGCCCAAAGATTCAAAATTTGGAAATTGGAACAAAGGGTGCCCTGCCCGGCCCTTACACAGCATCAATGCTTGGCATGTCGGCGACTTGGCTTCTTCGACCGTGCTTGGCACAATAACCCGGATTGGCATCCGGCAAATGAATTCTTGAATCTTGAATGGCGCGGCCAAATCCTTGCTGCCCGGCTCTTGATCGTCCTCGGCACCTGTGCTTGTAGAAGGCCCCACATTCCGAGTAGTAAGGGGAGGTGAAGCGGAGGCGGAAGGCTCCATGAATGGTGGAGGCATGATGGAAAGCGTTGGCAAATGGGTGAGCGTAAGCGGGGGTTCAAACACGTCGAGTTTCTCCCTTTGCTCGGAAGCAGTTGGGATTGGCTCGGGTGCAAAAAGGGGTGGATCCTGCTCAGGATTAGCCATGGGTAAGGGTAAAGGGTTAAATGGTGGAATAGGCAAAGTGGATTTTAAAGGGATAATGGAAGGCCGAGGTGGCGGTAATAGGAGGTTAATTGGGGAAGGTTCAATGGTGGGTTCGACGGAGGCTAATGGTGTGGAGGTAGATGGCTTAACGGGTGGAGGTTTAATAGTGGAAGGCTTGGGGGAGGCCAGTGTTGCGGAGGTTAATGGTGTAACTGGAGGAGGTGTAATGTATGCGGTGTCAAGGATAGGAGGAGACTTACAATGTGCCGGTATGGGTGATTGAAGTATCGACCCATCATCGTAACACCAATTAGTCTCATAAATAGGGGTTGGATCAGGGATGGTTTCATCCTGAGCAGGAGGTTTATCAAATGATAGTGGAGGGAGCGGGAAGTTAAGGAAACTCGGAAGGGGTGCCTGCGGAGCTTCATCATCATCGTATACTGCCTCGGATTCTTCGAATGCCAGCTCTTGCTCACTTGAACCGCCGATGCCGTAATCATCCCTCCTGTCTTTCCATTCTCTCTCCATCTTTGTAATCTCATCCAAAGCGGCATGGAGAGGATTGACTAGAGTAGGAGGACCCGTGACCCTCTTTATTTGTTCCTCCATCAAAGTAATCTTATCAAGCAGAGATTGTTGGAGGGGTGTGACTTGAACAACCGAGGGCTGGCAGGGCCTTGAAGGAGGAGGGGCCGCATAAAAAGGCCGTGGAGGGGAGTTGACGGGATGACCCGTAAAAGAACCCGGACGGACCGGTTTTCAAAGAGTAAATGGGCCTCGGGGCCGTGATGGAGGAGGAATAGAAGGAGGCGAGTGTCGGACCACCCGAGGAGGAGTGTGAATAGAAGGAGATGGGTAATGGGCTACCCAATTAGAAACATGAGTGGAAGAGGGAAGTGGGTGATGGGCCACCCGTGGAGGGTCGTGAATAGAAGAGGGAGGTGGGTGATGGGCCACCCGATTAGGATTGGAAGGAGGGGGAGATGAAGGAGATGCACCCTCAACAGCGGCCTTAAGGGCTTGGATCTGTTGAGGGGTGAGATGATCTAATGCATGCAAAATTTGGGAGACCTTCTCATCATTGGGACGAGAGGGTCCCGAAGGAATAGTGGCTCGTGATTGAGTAGGGGGACCATAAGGATGGACATTGCCCATGGGTCGGGCAACACCATAAGAATGAGGACGTGGTCCCTTGAAAGTATGGTGAGAATGATGAACCTGTTGAATTTGAGGGGAATAAGATGTGCTAGGTTGTGCATCCTCATGAATTGAATTAAACATGTTGTTTTGTTTATCAAAGTAAGCCATTATGCAAGCAATTTAGTGTGCAAACAATTTACAAAGAAACACACAAGTTGTGATGGCTACCTTGATTTCTTATGTTTGAATCTTGGTGAATTAATGATTTTATGCAAATTGATATGATTCACACAAGGGGAGGAACCTAGTTTCAAATATGATTTAACTCCAATGCCAACTAGGAACACTCTCTCACCACGTTTAGGCCAACTAATTCGGGACTTCAAAAGGGTACAACCTGCCGGGCGTCCGTGAGGGAATCCACGGGTGCGGGGACTTACGGAGGCTTGGAAAAGGGATTTCCAGTCCAAAGAGACGGAATGCTCAATGGAGGGTCGTCCCGATTCCAAGAGGGTGTGTGGATCCTAATGAAGAGGAGGGGGGCCCCAAATCAAAATGCAAATATGAATGCAGCAGGGTAAACATGCCAACCACAATAATATAATCAATAAAGATAAGCAGGAAATATCATGAAAAACCACAGCCGGGGGGTTCTGGAAACCCACAGTAAAAACACGCCCTGGAAGGGGGCGCTACTAAATAAGGACACGATGGTGTGACTGTCGTGAATCAACGTGAGGGGCCCCGGGGCAGGGTGAAAAACGCCTTAGAGTGAGGCGCTATCAATAAAAGGACGCCCTTTCCATCGGGCGTCAAATCTAAGAAAATGCCTTTAAGTGAGGCGCTAATAAAGATAAAGACGCCCTTGCAACGGGCGTGAATTCACCAAGCAAGCAGAAATAATTGGAGACAGATAGAAAACGCCCTGTTAGAAGGCGTTAAATTTAAATAACACGCCCTGGGTTAGGGCGTGAAATCGAAAGGCGCCTCTGACAGAGGCGTTAATTCTCAATCCACGGCCAACAGTAACAACCACTCACAGTCGCAGGCAATCAACAAATATAAGATATAAGCATGCTCATCAAAAATTTCAAATAAGTGGAAATTTTAAAGAAAAATCAACAAACTGACAAATCACTTAGGGAAGAGTGCAAAACCAATGGAGGGTGCCCGAGGGGCACAAAAGGGGGACGCACCGAGAGTGCAATAGGGGAGACGGCACATGCGGGTGCCTAAGGGGAAAGGGGTAATAAACGAAGAACACAAAGTGTCCCACCGTGATCGCCAATTTGTAGATTCCTTTAAAATCCACTTAAGGAAAAATTAAGAATATGAATAAATAAGCATGAAATAGCACGAGGTGCTAAAGGGGAATTTGTGATCGCCAGAGACACGAGGCCTCAAAAGATAATCAATAACAAATAGGGAGGATGATCGCGAAAAATACCTCAAAAGTGCGGGGATGTGAGTGCTTCCTTTCTCTTCAAATCGGCCGGCCGATGAAGAGAGTTCTTGCTTTTATTACCCTTGCAAAACAAACAAATACCACCAAAAGAATTGAATTAGAAACAAGGTGGGTGTAGCATCAAATTCTTGAATAGATGAGCATGAAATATCATAGGATTAAGACACACCTTAAGGGTGTTGGCCCTTAAACCCCTATGCAATAAGGGTGAGGGATATGATATGAATGACATGAAAAATATAATAAAAAGTGTGCAAGAGTGCACTATGGGGAAGATCTCAACGTGGTTGAGAAGGGGAGTTAACAAAACATGATGCATGCATGTGATGAAAAATAAAAACAAAAGAGAATAGAAGGGAGATAAGAAAAGAAATCTGTTGGTATGCTCCTTTGGCTTTGATCCTCGATGGGGAGAAGCCTTCAAAAGTATGAAGCAGTAAAAACCGTGGAGCCCTCTTTTAGCCAGGAGCAACAGCAGCAGCAGTTCCCTGTGAAAAGAAAAGAAGAAGAAAAATAGAAGAGGAAGGACCCAAGAAGAAAACAGAAGAACAGCAGAAGAAGTAGCAGAAGAGGAAGAACAGAAAAGAAGAGGAGAGGGGAAAAAATCGAACGAAAAAGCCCAGATCGAAGGAGAAGAAAAAAAATCCAACACATAACAGAGCCAAAAGCTCTATTAAATTGGATAGAATCAGATAAGAATGGCAAGAGTCCAAGAGAGGAAGGATAAGAATGGGCAAGAGCCCAAACGAAGGTAGAAGTCTAATGAGGCAAGGACTCTCTGGGGAAAGGGCTGCGAAGCCAGCAGATAAAACACGCCCTTGGTCAGGGCGTCAATTCAAGAATTGACGACCTGTCAAGGGGCGTTAATTTAAAACACGCCCTGGGTCAGGGCGTCAACTCCCAGATCAATTTTGGAAATAAATATTTCTTATATTTGGAAATTGTGAAAGACGCCTCAGGGAGAGGCGTGAATTGGAAACCGCCCCATGGTAGGGCGTGATTAAACATTTTTCAAACATTTATTCTTTTTCGAAAATTGCATAATTCCAGGAATTGACGCCCTCACCTCAGGGCGTCCTTTCCTCAAGAAACGCCCCAGGTCAGGTCGTGTTTTAAAACACGCCCTTCACCAGGTCACGAATTTATAAAATAGGTAAAATGGGGATAAAAAGATAAAATGGGGAGACACGCCCTGGATCAGGCCGCGTTTTAAAAACACGCCCCTCTCCAGGGCGTGAATTTAGAAAATAGAGATAAATACCCAGAAAATTCAGAAAAATAGGAAAAAGGAGGAAATGAGGGAAAAATAGGAGAAATTCAAGAAAATGGGAAAAACCACTCAAACAAGCTAATTTGAGGGTCAAATGGGGCATTACAAGGCAATATGACATGTACTCACAGTAACGTCAATTTTGGCGTGTCTACAAGGACCAGGGAACTCTGAACACTATTCACACCTCGGTGCAGACTGTGGGTAACAAGACTGCGAAGCTGAGGAAGAAAATTGATAACGCCTGCTACAGGATGCCGAATGGAGTTCCGCTTCTTGATTCTGAAATTAGATAGGAAGGGGAAGAACTTTGTAGAAGACCTCGTGGCCTGATTCCTCCTGGGTTCGTCGTGGTGAAGCTCTTTCTCCGGCTCAGAACCTCTGCCGGGGCAGATCTGCATAGTCGTGGAAGAATGGGCTTCCTGGGCAGCTCTGAGCTCCGATGGGGATGAGGCCACTGCCGTTGCGAAGACGACAAGCAGACGCTTCCAACGATGGCTCTTGGGCTTATAGGAACGTCCGGAGGAGGTCGGGGTCGCTGCTGCAAGCTTCAGGTCTTCTACAGGTCCTCTTACTCTAGATGGTAGAAGGTGGGGGTGATGGAGGGGAACAAGGGAAGATGGAGAGGATGAGAGGGGGCCGCCCCTAACCAAAGGGGAGGGGTCTTGGGCGCCCTAGGGCTGCGGAGGGAAGGGGATTTTTGAATTCAAATGGCCTAGGGAAGTGGAGGGTTGCATGGGGGAGAGGGAAGGGTGCTTGGGAAAGGGATGAGGTGGTTGGAGGGTGGCTTAGTGATTGGGGATGCTCCCTTGGGACTAGGGGGTGGAGTAATGGGATGTGTGGGGAAGGGGAGTGGCCTTTAATGGGGGTAGGTGGGAGAGTGGTGGTTGGGAAGGGAGGAGAGAGAAAATTTTCGAAATTGGGTGTGGAGGAGAGAGAAAGTGGAGTGAAAAAGAGAGATTAAGAGAGGGAAGGGTGGGGAATCTCTCCCCTAGGGTCTCTCACCCAAAAAATGGAATCTCTCCACTAGATAAGAAGTGTAAACTCTCAAAATGACAAGTTTTTCATTCATTGATTCATTAGTTCAAAATGAAGGGAATGGGGCCCTGTATATAGGCAACCCATATTTTACAATAAGACATTGACAAAAGACTCAATGACAAATAACCGAGGGGGTAGGAGGTGCACTTGGGCCAAACCCAATGAATTGGGCCCAATAACTAACTAAACAATATAATGACTCTCAAACTTAGGGAAATAAGCACAAGACCTAGGGACATGACTGAAGTAAAATAAAAATTACATCAAATGACTCAAATAAAAATTACATAGGACTCAAAATTAGATAACTAGACCATGCCGGATGCAACCGGGGCGAGGAGACGAGCTGTGAACGTGGGCATGGGAGGTGATGTCCCCATCATACTCCCGGGGTGCGGAGAACTCGACTCCGTCGAGTAAGTGTCCTTCCCTCCTCGGAGGGTGTATAAGTGGTACTGCCCTCAGGTCTTCCGAATGAGACCGATCCATCCACCTGCCGAGGTAGCACTCGTATACCTTGCTCCTGGTGGTAGTGACTTGTTCATCCAATATTCGTTCAATGCGCTCACGCTGGGCTCTCTTGGCTGGTGGTCTCTCCTCACGGGTTGGTGCTCTCTCAACGGAGGGAATATGCTCAATATCCTCACTAGGTACCACCGTGGGTCCCCTATAAGGCACTAGGTCGGCTACATTGAATGTGGGACTCACTCCATACTCTTCGGGGAGATCTAACTCATAGGCATTAGCGCCAATGCGCCTCAGGACCTGGAAGGGACCAGCCCCACATAGCCTCAATTTGGAGATGACTCCCGTAGAGAGCCCCTCCTTCCTCACCATCACAAAGTCACCCATGTGGAATTCTTGGTGACACCGATGAGAGTCGGCCAACCTTTTATCAGTCACATTCTTCTTGCTAATGTGTTTGCGGATCTCTTTATGCAATGTTATGAATGCAGACATTCTAGGGGTGATGGGTGGACCTGGGCAACCAAAAGTAGACCTATCATGTAATGAAGCAGTGTAGTCTTTGGTCAGCCTAGGTGGACCGGGGCACCCGTAGGTGGCCCTATCATGCAAATTGGTGATAAATATCGGGGGACCCGGACATCCGTAGATGCCTTTGACATGCTTAAGACCCATGATGAATGAAGGTGGACCATGACATCCGAATATGGACAACTCATACTTTCTACTTGACATGTGGGTGATATGAATGAATGGACCCAACATAGTGTTCATGCCAAGGGGTGTGGTAAGCCTAGACACTTGCATGCTTTTCCCAAAGGTGAATTCTATGTGTATAGGTGTGGG
Source organism: Amorphophallus konjac (assembly GCA_022559845.1). Classification (NCBI taxonomy): domain Eukaryota; kingdom Viridiplantae; phylum Streptophyta; class Magnoliopsida; order Alismatales; family Araceae; genus Amorphophallus; species Amorphophallus konjac. The sequence goes on along the minus strand of CM040123.1, from coordinate 282,957,135 downwards.
ACAACCTTTGAACTCCCATTGGAGAGGATCGAATGGATCTAAGAAGGTGGTCGTCATGGGGTGGAGCATAACCTTATTACCTATGGATATGTGGCCCAAGGTCATGTCTCCCAAGGTGTAACCCGGGTCATGGATGAGGTTGGTTTGGCCCAATATGGTGGGTGAGGGTAGGAAAGGGTGGGTGGTGGGTAAGATGGTTGGGTCACATGGGTATAGGAAGGGGTCAAAGGGGTCGTGGAAATGGTTACCTAGAGAGAGGAACTCCTCATCCTCAAAGCCCCAAAAATATGGGTCATCCTCCTCCAAGATAATTGGGCCATGGTCGTTAGTGGGTTGGCCGACCAAAGCACTTGGGATCTCAATGGTAGGGGAGTGGACCAAGATGGGTTCTTCCACCATAGGGAGAAGGAAAAGAAGGTCGCTAGTGTAGCAACTAATGGTGAAAATCGAGGTGATAGACCCAATGCATAGGTGTAGGAGGCCAATGCTCCTAGGTTGTTCGGCCATAGGGGTCAACATGCTAGTGAACTCAATTTGCCATGCTAAGTCCCTAAGAAAATCCTCTAAGGTCTCCACTTGATAGGATGCTTGGATTGTGGTGTGATAGGAGAAGAAGGGCACTAGGGAAAAATTTTGTTCTATGGGAGGGCAAACATGGGTCGAGATCTCTCTAATTAGGCTCTCCCTTAGCCACCTAACAAGGGACTCTTCTAAGATGAATTCGACCTTATCTAGAGGGGGTGGTGTAGGGTGAAGATCCTCGTGCGAGGCTTCCTCTTCAATTGGGACATGGGTGCTCTCTATGGAGGGGATAGGTTCCCGAGGGATATTTGTCTTCATGTGGCAAAGCGGGTGGACTACTTCTTCCAAAACTAATGGAGTGGGAAGGTTCTTTGATGGTGGGGTGATGATGGCCGGAGTATGGTGCACCCGGGGTGGTGAACAAGGGTGGGATTCCCGCGGGTGGGAGAATAAAAGGTTGTTGAATTTAAAGGTTCCCGAAAGGTGTGGCGGATGCACTAGGCAAGTCCGACGTGTTGGGTCGATGTCGGCATTCCTTTCATCTAACCATTTCTTACCTAGGATTATACATGGACCCGCCAATGTTCCCTTTTGACACCAAGCCCCATCCAAATACTTAGTCTTCCCGAACCATTTATGGAATTCAATAAAGACTTGGTCTCCATTGTGCACAATTTGTCCGGTCCTACAAAGAGAGGTAATGATATCGGGGGATACCCAATTTTCAGATTCTAGGTCAATGAAATCAATTTCTACGGGCTCTCCATTAGGTAAGCATGCATGGGATATGATTGGGAGAGGGGCCATGTGACCCAAGACTCAATGTTAACAATGATGGATTGACAATGCACGGTTCGGACAAGAATGCAAGCATGCCCTAGGACTTGACTTGTAGAGACAAGTCAATGACCTGCTCTGATACCAATTCATGTGACACAACCTAGGACTCAACAAGCAAGCACAATTAAGCATTCAAAACGGACCGATAATGGCAACCGCTCACCCGATGCTCACTAAGAACCGGGGGTAACTTGGCAATGCCAAGGGGAGGTTGTGTGGGCTGGGCCCTTGCTGGTAGTGGGCCAGCAAGGCTAAGGCTTGATTCCCCAAGGGTATGGCTGCCCAAATCAAGGGTCCGACGAAGTGCCAAAGGGCACGGGTTCCACTCTCTTCCCATGATGATCACTTATAGCAATGAGCTTAAGGATCGGGCTCTCGTCACGACCAGCGGAGTTTATGAAGTAATATTGAAAGAACAAGCATGAATTAGAGCAAAGTTTTGGAGCACTCACTCGACCGGTTTGAAGAAACCGGTCCCGCTCGGAGACGAGGGCGAGCGGGGAAGCGTGGGTTCCCCACACGCCGCGCCGGGGTAGCTTGACCTGTTTAAGCTATTACAACACTACACCTCTCCAAGGAGGGGGGACCTTGGGGTGGGGGTTAATGATATTACAATCAATACTACCTCCACGCAGGGAGAGGCCTTCAGTCGGCCAAGCGGGGAGGGGAAATCAAAGCAAAGAGTGAGGAATAAGTGATGACACCGACTCTGCCTGCTGTCTGCGGATAAGGACAGATAGCCGGTGTTGCAGCTGTAGAACTTGCTCAAAAAATTTTTGAGGGTGAGACTAGTGGGGATCTCTTCGTCTCTGGAACAGGAGTGCCTCTGAATTTTGCCAATTTCTTCAGGGGTTGCTGCCGGCCTGGGCAGGAGCACGGACAGGGTTGCTGATTCAAGGATTGTCTGCAACAGATTATCAACAGCAGGAAGACGCTACTGCCACGACCGTTCCCGAACTCCAAATCAGTCGCCGTTGGAACCGTTGGAACCGTGGGTGAGTCCTCTTTATAGCAGAATAAACAGGGATGCCAAAAGATGCCGGTGAAGATCAAAGGACTCAGAAAATTGAGGAGTTGTCGATGCAGATAGTGGGAAGTAGAGTCGAACGCCTGAGGAGGAAAATTCGTAACTTCTGCTGCAAGATGCCGAACGGAGTTCCGCTTCTTTCTTCTGAAAGTAGACAGGGAGAGGAAGAACTTTACAGAAGAGCTCGTGGCCTGATTCCTCTGGGGTTTCTCGTGGTGAAGCTTTCTCTCCGGATCAGGATCTCTGCAGAGCTAGCTCCTGGTTTCCAACAGCAGGTTGCAGAGGATGCCCCGACAGCTCCCGAACTCGGAATAGAGCACTGTTAGAGTCGTTGGAACCGTGGATGAATCCTCTTCGCAGAAAAACTGATGGGGAGGCCAAATTATGTCGGAGAGGACCAGGGAACTTTAGAGACTATTCATAGGTCGGTGTAGACTGTGGGTAACAGGACTGTGAAGCTGAGGGAGAAAATTGATAATGCCTGCTACAGGATGCCGAATGGAGTTCCGCTTCTTGATTCTGAAAGTAGACAGGAAGGGGAAGAACTTTGTAGAAGAGCTTGTGGCCTGATTCCTCCTGGGTTCATCGTGGTGAAGCTCTTTCTATGGCTCAGAACCTCTGCCGGGGTAGATCTGCGTAGTCGTGGAAGAATGGGCTTCCTGGGCAGCTCCGAGCTCCGATGGGGACGAGACCACTGCCGTTGTAAAGAAGACAGGCAAACGCTTCCAACGATGGCTCTTGGCTTCTAGGAACGTCCAGAGGAGGTCGGGGTCGCTGCTGCAAGCTTCAGGTCTTCTACAGGTCCTCTTACTCTAGATGGTAGAAGGTGGGGGTGATGGAGGGGAACAAGGGAAGATGGAGAGGATGAGAGGGGGCCGCCCCTAACCAAAGGGGAGGGGTCTTGGGCGCCCTAGGGCTGGGGAGGGAAGGGGATTTTTGAATTCAAATGGCCTAGGGAAGTGGAGGGTTGCATGGGGGAGAGGGAAGGGTGCTTGGGAAAGGGATGAGGTGGTTGGAGGGTGGCTTAGTGATTGGGGATGCTCCCTTGGGACTAGGGGGTGGAGTAATGGGATGTGTGGGGAAGGGGAGTGGCCTTTAATGGGGGTAGGTGGGAGAGTGGTGGTTGGGAAGGGAGGAGAGAGAAAATTTTAGAAATTGGGTGTGGAGGAGAGAGAAAGTGGAGTGAAAAGAGAGATTAAGAGAGGGAAGGGTGGGGAATCTCTCCCCTAGGGTCTCTCACCTAAAAAATAGAATCTCTCCACTAGATAAGAAGTGTAAACTCTCAAAATGGCAAGTTTTTCATTCATTGATTCATTAGTTCAAAATGAATGGAATGGGGCCCTATATATAGGCAACCCATATTTTACAATAAGACCCTGACAAAAGACTCAATGACAAATAACCGAGGGGGTAGGGGGTGCACTTGGGCCAAACCCAATGAATTGGGCCCAATAACTAACTAAACAACATAATGACTCTCAAACTTAGGGAAATAGGCACAAGACCTAGGGACATGACTGAAGTAAAATGAAAATTACATCAAATGACTCAAATAAAAATTACATAGGACTCAAAATTAGATAACTAGACCATGCCGGATGTAACCGGGGCGAGGAGACGAGCTGTGAACGTGGGTATGGGAGGTGATGTCCCCATCAATAACGCAGGAGGGTGTTGGAGGTCTCAGCTCAGTCGGTGAAGTGGTCCTCGGTCTTGGGGGTCTTGACGATCATGTCGTCAATATAGGCCTCGATGTTCCGATCGAGCTGTCCTTCGAACATATGATTGACCAGTCTCTGGTATGTGGCTCCAGCGTTCTTCAACCCGAAAGACATCCGGGTGTAGCAGTATACGCCGAAGTCGGTGATGAAGGTGGTCTTCTCGATGTCTTCTAGATCCATTTTGATCTGGTGGTAACCTGAATAGGCGTCCAGGAAATTGAGTATCTCATTTCCCGAGGTTGAATCAACCAGTTGGTCGATGCTCGGTAATGGATAGCAGTCCTTTGGTGTAGCCTTGTTCAAGTCGGTGAAGTCCACGCACATTCGCTACTTTCCCGCTACTTTTGGCACCAGGACGACGTTAGCCACTCATGTCGGGTACAAGACCGGCCTAAAAAGACCAGTCTTTTGCCCCTTGGTGACTTGCTCCTTGATGATCGTTTGCTTCTCTAGCGCGTGCTTCCTTCTGCGTTGTTGTACGGGCTTCATGGTCGGGTCGAGGTTGAGCTTATGCATCACCGTCTCCTCCGGTATTCTGGGGAGTTGATCATCAGACCATGTAAAGACTCGGGTGTACATGGAAAGAAACTCTTTGTATTACTGTTGAACCTCAGACGGTAGGTCGGCTCCAATCTTTACTCCTAGGGTCGGGACATCGTTTAGGAAAACCATTAGCAGCTCGCCTCCAGGCTCGGAGGTTGCGGGTTTTTCCTCGACTTCCCGGGGACCCTTGTTCTTCCCGTCCGGCCTTATGGCTTCAACCGAGATATTATAGCACCTTCTGGCCGTCGCCTGGTTACCTCGGACTTCTCCCATCGCATTTTTGGTGGGGAACTTCATCTTTTGGTGATAGGTAGAGGGCACCGCTTTCGTTCGGTTAAGGATTCCTCGGCCGAAGATTGCGTTGTATGCTATCATACCCTTGATCACTATGAAGTCCACCATGACCGTAACGATTTTGGGTGGGGTGCCGAGAGTAATCGGCAGGCTTAGGGCTCCCTCGGGATAAGTGGCCTGGCCATTGAACCCGCAAAGGGGGGTTCGGATCGGGCGGAGTTTAGACGGATTCTCCCCCATCTTAAGGAAACATTCGTAAGATAATACATCAGAGGCACTTCCATTGTCGACTAGAATCCTGTCTATGTTACAATGGTTTATTATGGCCGAGATGACTAGGGCATCGTCATGCGGGGTGGTCAGCCCTTCCAGGTCTTGGTCGGAGAAGACTATGACATGGGGCTCACTTGGTGGGGCCTTGGGAGGCTCGACGGCTCGGCTCGCCCGCTCAGCTTGACGCTTCCTTCCTCGGCTACTGTCCCCTCCTGATGTAGCTCCTTCGGCGATGACGTTGATGTGGACCCCGCGAGGGGCATTGTCGATTTCCTCTGGGGTGCCTCGGTCTTCCTCACGCCCGGCCACGAACCGGGATAGGTGTCCCTGGCGGACGAGGTGCTCGATCTCATCCTAGAGCTGGTGGCAATCGCCGGTGTAATGCCCGTGGTCATCGTGGAACATGCAATGCTTGCTGTGATTGCGGTTTTTCGACCTCATTGGCTCGAGTTGGCAGAGAAGGCCCGAGCCTTTGATGTCTTCATATATCTTGTACACTGAAGCTGTTAAGGGAGTGTACCTCTCGTACTTCTGAAATGGTTCCTTGTGTTCCCTGTCTCGGTTCCGCCTTTTTCCTGGACCCGAGCTTGGCTCGGGTGCCTGCTTCTTGTCCCCCTATGGACCCGAGCCAGTTACGCCTCGGCATGCGCTGAGTACTTCTTCGCACTCGGCGTGGCGCAAAGCCAGAGTCACTAGCTTGGCAAGGGTCGAGGGAGGGTGGAGGACGAGTTCGCGACGGAGGTTCTTGTCCCAGGAGCCCCCGGTCAGCGCAGTTATGGCCGAGGCTACATCCAGGCGAGGGATTCTCAGGGCTTCCGACTTGAATTGGTTGATGTAAGCCCGGAGTTTCTCTCCTTGCGCCTGTTTGAGAGCCAATAGCCCCACTACCGACGTTGGGGGGCCGCTACCGGTGAAACTCTCCGTAAATACTCGCCCGAATTGCTTGAAATCTCGGATGGATCCGGGGGTGAGGGCCCAGAACCATGCTTGGGCACCTTGGACCAAAGTGGTCACAAAGGCTCGGCACTTCATGGCGTCGGACGCTCCGTGAAGGGTCATCAGGGCGTCGAAGCTGTCGAAGTGGTCGGCCGAGTCGCCTTGGCCGTCGTAGGACTTGAAGGTCAGAATGGAGGTTCTGGGAGATACCTCTGCCTTCAAGATGTAGTCAGAGAATGGGGATTTCTCCTCGTCCTCCGCCGGAGAGACATTTTGCAAGGCGCTTAGGGCGCGCTCCAGTTCTGTGAAACGCCTCTCGAATTCTCGCAGTCGGAGGGATAACTCTGGCTGTCGCCGTGTTGTGGGGCTGGGGGGACTTCCTGGGCGCTCCCCGGGGGCTTCAGTCTCTGGGTTTGGATGGCGTGCCCCAGGTTTTTCCCTTTTCGGCGTGGAGGAGGCCTCTTGCTCAGGGGGAGGAGCTTTTGAAGGTCCTCTTAACCTGTTATGGATAATCTGCCGGCCTCGGAGGGTGAAGCGGCCTTCGGTAGTGTCCTGGGACGCATTCTCGTGGGGAGGGCTCTCCGGAGGGGTGCGTGACCTTCCTTCCCTGGCCACCTGGGTCCTCATGAGTTCCACGAGGATGTCCAGTTTCGCGTTGAGGGCTTGGAAAGTGTCAGCGCCCCCGTCGAGTGGTAGCCCTACCGCCGCGAGAGGAGGGGGTGGTCCGTCAGCTGGGGTGTTGGTGTTGGAGGGAGGGTTTTGTGAGGCCTAAGAGGGGCCTTCTCCCGCCGCCACCGTGGCCATTCCCCTGTCGTCGACGGACATCCTCCCTAAACTTCTTCGCACCATACTGGCTCTTTGATCATTTCCCACAGACGAAGCCAGATGAAGAGGCGTGATCTCACGCTGGTCCTGCGCTGGGGGGATGATCACCGAATAGTGAATTGCAAGGAGGGGAAACGGATCAGGGGGCCCAGGAATGGTTCCCTGGGGTAAACCCTCTGATGCCTAAGTCAGTAGAGCAATGGTGGAAGCTATGAAGGGAGGAGGAAAAGAGAGGCGCGAGATCCCTCTATACCAAGGTGGTGAAGTGGTTCCTACTCAGGGAATCTTAGGTGTGTGTTGGCCTTACCTCTCGCTGGAGGGAGTTCCAGGTTTAAATAGTGCGCCGGCCTCATGAGTCCCGTAAGCTGAGGAGTTTCAGGCGGGAGTTACATTCTCAACGTGGGCTCTTTACATCCTCATCGTGGGATCTTTATAGCCTTAAGGGATTATGGGTCCCTTATCTTCATAAACTCCTGCTCATAAAGGGCTCTCAATGGCAGTGTGGATAAGCAAATCATCAGTCATGCTAAGCATGAAGAGTGCCAACCCTATCCGGGCAATAGGCATAGCTCGGATGAGGATCGGTCAGAGGGGGCGCTGAGTGCTAGCCTTTATCCCGGCGAGAGGATAGATTAGGCGTGGGTCTTCCTCCGACCTGACCGACACTCGGGCCTTCTGAGCCTAAGGGCCGCCAAGGAAGGGTTTGATCCCGAGTGATCTATTGGGCTTTTTAGTCTAAGTGGGCCCTACGGGGCTGTCACTTAGATGAGCTAGGCCTCATTTGGTCCTGGTGGACCTAGTTCGGCTGCTTTTAGATGGACTACAGAAATCCCCCTCTCCACTGAGGTAGTGGGTCGGTAGAAGCAAACTCCTCTCGTGTGGCGCCAGATGCACCGCCAGCACTCCCAGCCCCTAATACATGTTGGCTAACCCCGCAGGAGCTATAGCCAGCCTCTGACCCTCTGCTAGCAGGCACGCAGGCCACTACAACTCGACCCTCAGCAAGCCATCCTCCCAGTGGGGGACTACGAAGGTCGCCAACTAATACGCCAAGTAGGCTACTAGGTGCATCACGTCCGACAACCCATGGGGGTTCCACCCCTCCCGTGGCACATAGATGTACCGTGAGTACGTTTGGAACAGAAGCTCAACCTTGGTGTACTCCTCCCAAGGAGTTTGGTCTCTCGCAAACTCCTGATAAAAATAGAAAGGCCTATTATAGAAGTGGCGGTCTCACACGTTCAACCCTCTGCATAGGGTGTCTACCATGTGGCTTTGGGCTTTTGTATGTTTCTTCTTTTTGTTATATTAATAAAAATGCCTAGCTGATCTTCAGATATGCCTAGGTATTGCCCTAGTAAAAAAAAATGGCACCCGGGGAGTCTGTGCAGCTCGCTCCCTCCCAGGCAAAGCTAAGTCCCGCCAGGTCTTCAGCAGATACCGATAGCTATGCGGAACTCGGTATCATCCATGCCCATCTGTGTGGCTGCGGTGGAGGTCATCCATCACCACCTCCTCATACCCCTCGCCGCTAATCGGCAGCCCAGAGATCCTGAATAGAGACCACAAGTCTAGTGAAGTCTCTCCCTCAGCCGTCGCCACTGTGTTCCACCGGCGGTTGAAACACTGTACCAGCACCTGTAGCAACCCCGTGTAGCAGGGGTACCCATACAATGCTGCAGTCACAGCATATCTGATGTCGGCCCTGTCCAGTGGCACCCAATAGTGGTGCACGATCCCCATCAGCCACTCAGTAGCTCGCTGACGGTACCTGTGCAAAGGGATCACCGCTGAGTGACTGTACCAGCTGACAACAGTCTGCAATAAAATCCAGTCCGGAAGGCTGTGGTCATCGTAGCCTTCTCTAGCATACTGCAGCCCTGATGGCTCCAACACCAACCCTGTGTTACCTTCTATCTCTGCTCAGTGGTGGCCGTGCAAGTCCCAAGAAGCGGACCTATCACTTCGACACGGACCCCGAAATGGTCCGCCCTACTGAAGAAACCCAGGCACTCAGCACTGGGGACCAGCACTGGCTCTAGTAGTCTCCATAAAAACTCGGGAAGCGGTAGAGAACGACCCCATCCAGGTTGTCCCTACCTACTAAGATCTCCCACTCAAACCGGTGGCGCGCCCTAGTGACTTTGGAGTCCCCCTCCTCCATGCCGGACGGGATGTAGCTCCTGACGAACTCGAACATGAGGTGTTCAAGTGGGAACCCAACTGGATAGCCTCCGCTGCGATCGTAGGTGTACATCGGGCCCGCCTCTAAAATCTGGGCTAGCTCCATAGCTCCGACCCCGCTCGCCCCCTCTCCAATAGGGACCTCAGCCACTACCGTGCGCCCTAAGTCAAGCTAGTCCACGCTGGCTGCAGTAATGACCGGCGGGCTCAGAGGAGGCATGGGCCGCTCAGTCCTCCTCACCCAACAATCTTCCTCCTGGGCCACACGCCTCGGGACTCTCTCATCTCTGCCAAATCTTGCCATAGCTGCGAGACAAAGCACAGAAAAATGGTCAGCACACCAGAAAGTCAACGCATACAATGCAACAAAATGAAGGCATATGAAGTGTCAAAATACAACTACAACAACCCTGAATGAGGAGCTCACGGGTTGTACGCCCTCGTCTCCGCCTCCGACGCATGCCCCGTGGGGGGCATTTGTTGAACCCAGATAGTTTCCCAGCAAAATATGAAAGAATAGGGTTTAGGAATTTCTCCGAACACCTTTAAGGCATGGACTACCCAGCCCTTCATACAACTTTCCCAGCCCGACCTAGGGTCCCAACCAGCTATCCGTGACATACGGCGACATCAACAATTTATTGGGATTACTTCCGATCGCTCAGTGGTGGGCTTTTCCCGCACTCTACACGGCCACCCGGGCCAACCCGAGAGTGCCCCAACTACAAGCTGTGTCACGTGGTACCTAGCAACAAGGACGGGGCCTATCCCAAGACACCTTATTCCAGCCCTCCAAGGTCAAAGGGAGACCTAACTAAGTCAACCACAAGCTTTAGAGGCCCACAGCACGTACATACGGCTCACACACGTGTGTCGGACATTTCCACGAACACCTTGTGGGCGCATGGATCCCATCCCTTCTATAGCAAACCGCGGGCCGACCTGCAGCTCCAACATACCAGCCGGGTTCTACAACAACCCTCCAGCAAGTCGGGGCCACCCCTAACCCTCAGACACGTGGCGATGAGCCACTTATCCTTAGCTCTCGGGCCAACTTGGGGCTACCCTACCAACCTGCTGTGCAATGCGACACACACCACGAGGCCAGGCCCACATAACTAAAGTTCCTCTTCCCAGCTCCCATGAGCTCCTACCCTCAGCCCATGCCAATTTTAAGGCCCCTCAGCTAGTTACTCAGGCCGTTCAACAACCCGAGATGTGTCGAGAATTTACCCGAACACCTTGCGAGCAGCAACTATGACACGACAACAATAGGCCCCCACGGGCCAATCCCAGCACCCTTGAGCACTCCGTCCTTCAAAGGACCACGTTAAAGAATCCCAGAAGGCCGTCTGGGCCACCCCCGCAGCCACGGCTCACCCCCAGGGCAGGTTCACCCCAGGGCACGGCCACGCCCTAGGGAGGGCGAACCCCCTGGGGGCCGCGCCCTCCTCCCAGCCCTAGGGCCCCACGGCCCTACCTAGTCTCGGACTCATGCGAGGTTCATTCAGCGTACCCGTGCATGGCAGGAGTCACGAAGAACGAAGCCTGAGGTTACGCAAAAGCACGCGAGTCAACCTCCTCAGTCTACGGGCACAAGCGTCCAGCCGACCAGTTTAAGCCACATATCTTTTTGTCCTCTTGCTCTTGGTCAACGTAGGACGAAAATAGGAAAAAACCAATTTTTATAGAGTGGGGACCGCCTCTCTCCCTCTCCCCCTTTGATCTGCCAACCCCCCCCCCCCAAAGGGGAGGGTTTAGGCGGAGCAGCCTAGACCTCCAAGCTGGTCTGCCTAAACCCCCATTAAACAAAAAAATAGTTTTTTTATAAAAAAAACAGCCCCCAGCCCAGCGCCGAGTCTGCCTTAACCCCATGGGTTTAGGCGGACCAGACAGACTGCTCAGTATGGTCCGCATAAACCATGGGTTTAGGCAGACCAGACCTGCCCCCAGGCCTGGTCCGCATAAACCCATGCCCAAAACAAAAAAAAAAAAATTTTAACAAAAAAAACCCAGCCTCTAGTCCGCATAAACCCCTCTGGGGAGGGGTTTAGGCGGACCAGACTTGCCCCCTAGTCTGGTCCGCCTAAACCCTCCCTCCCCCACTCCGTAACAAAAAAATTTGTTTTTTCAAGGGTTTACCCGGACCAAGTTTAACCCTTGGTCCGCCTAAACCCTTCCCTGACCCTTCATCTTCCCCAATAAAAGCCCCTTAGAAGCTCAAGGGGTGGGGCAATGTGATGCATGCAATCCAGCACATACAAGATCACCCGGACGTAGGCATACTCGCCTCCAGCAAGCAAGGACGGATGCAAGGAGCTTAGTGTGCGTGGTTGACTTGTAAAACGGCTTATACACGCCAAGGGTATGTTGCTCGTACTCCCATCACGCGGCGTTTAGCCATGTCGTACAAGTCCACTCCCGCTACGCACAAGGTGTTATGACCACGGCAAATACACCTACCTCCCGGGTCTGCCCGCGTATGTCAAGCTACGATGGCCACACATGCGCCATGATGCCGCATCTCCCTCCGTCACGGGGTCGTGCCCGACTGCTCGATCCAAGCCGGGCCAGGCCTTTGCCCAGTTACCGACCGATACCCCCTCCAGCCACCAAGTCCAGTCCTCCCTCGGTAAACAGGGCATGGCCCTTGCCTCGAGGAGAACCTCTGTAAAACACACGGGTATCCACCTCATCACGCATTGACTCGGGGACTGACCCACATGTCGGGATTATCTCGTGGCTTGCACCAGTTGTACTTTGGCCGCTACGGCTCGCTTGTAAAGCCCATGCGACTCTCATAAAATATATTCTCACCTGAATGCATGTCTCCGCATCCATATTCGGGTCCCAGCCTCTCCCGCAGCACTCGGTGTATGTGTCCAGTATCCCTGACCCCAGCAAACACCTACCCAAACAAACACGAGTTCATAGCTGCGGAATGCTCCCTGCCCTCCACCCATGGCTTCAGATACAAACAGACTTCTCTTCAGCATCAAACGAAGGTGTTAAGATTTATTCCGATGTAAATAAACACTGACTGCTTACGGTCGGTGGGGAAAGACGTCTAGTACATGACTCCCCATAATCGCCTGCGCACTCGCACCTATGGAACCTCCCCTCTCTCCACATGTCGCCTATTTCCCAAGCCCATGTGCCACATCCTGGCGACGCTCCCCAGTCAAACCTTGGTTTCATAGGTGATTATCGACAAATCGACTGGCACGCCCACATCCCAGCCTCATTTCCCCAATTCCCGGAAACCTCATGTGCCATTCGAGTCCCTCTCAACTTTCCGTAAAAGGAGAGTCTCCGGTACCGCCTGTAGACACGCCAAAATCGATGTTATGTTGAGTAAACTTCATGCCACCATGTGACGCCCCAAAGTGGACTTCAATATTGGCTTAATATGAAGTTTTTCTAATTTATCCATATTTAATTGAGATTTCTTGGCTTTTTAGTTTAACAATTGAAATTCACGCCTGTGGGAAGGGCGTCATTTAATTAAAGACCTAATGAGGGCGTGTTCCATTAATGGACGACTGTTCAAACAGTCGTCGATTCCTGGATTTTACAAATTATAAATAAAAACAAAAGTCACAGAATTGACGTCTTAATGAAGGGCGTTGATTATTTAGCGCCCATTCAAACAGGCGTCATTTGGCAATTTTAAATAAGGAAAGTTCTTCATTTCTATAATTAAATTCAGGAATTGACGACGTCGAGACTGTCGTCATTTTAATTGACGCCCCTACATAGGTCGTCATTTTCACTTCCGTCTCCCTTTTGCCTGCTTCTTTCCAGTAGTAATCCTTTCCCCATTTTGCACCTTGTGTTCGATTGGGAAGAGGGTTCCTTATTAGAGATTCATTGCCTTATTTTAATCCTATTAATGCAAGGATTTTTACCCTATAAATACCACCCTTGAATCTCCCTCGCGCAAAGAGGAGGAGAACAGAAAGAAAAAGAAGAGGAAAACAGATAGAACACATCATAGAGAGAAGAGTTTTCGTTTGTTTTGCAGGTTTAATCTTCTTCCAAAGCTCCTTCTTCTGGTGTTCTTCCCCCACAAGCAGTGTTTCCATTGTGTTTTCGTCATCCTGCCGCAACAACAGCAGTTGAAGCTTTTGTTCTTTCTTCCCTTTACTGTTGCACACACAGCAGAACATACACTCTTTCTTTAGCTTTTATTTTTATTATAACATTCATCACTCTCTAGTTGTTCTACTCGAGATCTTCCCAACACGTTAATATTGATTTGCATCATACTATATCTTGTTTTGCATATCATCCATCATCCCATACCTTGTTACTCCTCTTAGGGGTTTAAAACCAAAACACACAAGGTGTGTGTTCATGCTTAATTTGATTGATTTCATTCTTTTAGAGCGTTGATACTACACACTTTGGCTAATCCATATCTTTGTTTACTTTGTGTGTTTTCTTGCAAGGGTAATCAAGCTACAAACCCCCTTCATCGGCCAGCCGGTAGAAGGAGGAAGGAAGAATCCTCAATCTCACCCGCTCAACACAAGGTACATGCGATCACTCCTTTGATAGTTTGAGGTAACCCCTCTAGCGATCACCTTCCATAGAGCATCTCATGCTCATACCCTTTTTTATCCCACTTATTCTAGCATAATTCTTCATTCTTCAATAATCATCAGCATCATATTATTTGTCTCTCTTTAAAAGGATGTCTATGTGACACGTTCAGAAATTGGTGATCACGGTGGGACTCTTTTTGTTTTAGTTTGATTACCCCTCCCTTTGGCGCCCTCGCGTGCCCCTCCTTCGTGCTCCTCGTAGCACACTCCTTTTGTGCACCACGTGCACACCTCCCACTGGATTAGCTAATTTGCGTGGTGTCCATATCATTTTTATTAGAGGAAAGATTGATTTATGTTTGTGATCAGGGCCATCGGTTCTCTGGAACTAAATAACGACCCTTAGACTGCCGTCTTTTTTACATACAGCGACTGTTCATACAGGCACTGTTTCTTTTTTTATTGCGAGTATTTTCATCATTTTATAATTAACGCCCCTCACAGAGGCATCATTTACAAATATAACGTCTTACACAAAGGTGTCACATTTTTGATTACTGCGTTTTCACGCCCCTGACAGAGGCGTCTTCCATTGGTACAGTGCCTTACTGAAAGGCGTCATTTTTCTTGTCATTACTTTTATTCATTTTTTTAAGTTCAATTACTGCTATCTGACGCCCCTGTGAACGGGCGTCATTTCCATAGGCAGCGCCTCACCTTAAGACGCTATTTTATTCTGATGGCTATATGTTTGCATCATTCACTGTGATTAGCGGTTGACACTCAGTCGTCTCTGGTTGATTTTTCTGTGCCCACAGAACCCCCGTTTACTACTTACTGTTGTTCATTCATTTGATTGACTTGGATATCATCTGCTTGCTATTACCTGCATTAGGCTGCATCTAGGGCATTCGGTTTGGGAGACCTCCTCTCCCCACACTTTTAGGACTCACACCCTCTCTTGGTGAAGGAAGGACCCTCCTTTGAGCATTCCGTCTCATTGGACTGGAAATTCCTAAACCAAGCCTCCGTAAGTCCCCGCACCCGTGGATTACCTCATGGACGCTGGGCATATTGTACCATTGAAGTACTCGGAGTATAGTTGACCCATACGTTGGTGAAGAGAGAGAAAGAACCTAGATACCCGGAGATTATACCCAAATTTTCAACTAGGACCCGCATTCAAAGAAGAGAACTTATTGTAAAACCCATCTTAATCTTTAAAGAAAACCTTAAAACTTTGGGCCCATTACAACTTGAGTGTTTATTATTTTTGATAAGGTGATATCTCTTGGGTATATTTGCTTGTTGAAAATTTATTTCTTCCTCCTTAAGCATGAAACTTCATTCAGGTAAAATCATCAAATTGCCCAACTACGGGTATACTTATGATGGTTATGAGGAGGGTCACTCTGACCCGTTTTATGAAGTTCCCTCTCAGGATCCTATCTACTACGAGGGAAACTACATTCCTTCTTCCACTCAAGTCCACATGGTGGACACCACTTCTTTGGAGGTCGAGCCATCTTCCCAAGCTCAACCTACCGTCCAAAATACTTCAGGGGACGCTTCCCCTTCTTTTAATTTTAATGATGTTCTTAAAGCTCTTGCTCAGTTGGATGACTCCCAGTGCCAGGTGGCTCAAGCTGCTTTAAAGGGAAAGTCTGTTCCATCATCTTCTAACCCTCCCCATGCCATGGGAAGTCACTCTGCTAGTTCCCCCAATGACCAGGTGGTCGCACCTAGGGTGCCTTCGTGCCCATCAACTCCTGTTATGACTACGCTAGCCTAACCGGCAAGTCACTCTATTGCTAGGCCTCAACAACCTCCTGTTTCTCAAATTTTGAGAAGGCTTATGACAAATCAATACTCTTTTCGTCCGGCCCCAGCCGAATCCGATAACCACATTATACTCCTCCAAGAGATGGCTAGTATGGAGGAGCAGCTCAAGAGGGTTACGGCATCCAAGGTCGCTCCCAAAATTATGCTTCCCCCTCTGCCAGTTTTTCACCTACCCCCGTCTGAAATTCCGAATTTCCGACGGTACAATGGAATGGGTAATCCGCACATCCACGTGAAAGACTTTTTATATGAGGCATAATTCTGGCAAGATAACAAGACTTCCCTGGCTTATCTCTTTAGGCGGTCTTTAGATGGCCCGGCACTAGAATGGTTTTACTCCCTGCAGTCGGCGGATGCTGGTGATTTTGATGTAGTTCAACAAAAGTTTCTGCAGAAGTACAAGGACCGTGTGGGTCCCTCCTTGTCTGTTACTGATCTGGTTGTTGAAAAGATGAAGCCCGAGGAGGACTTCGTGTTATTTGCTGATAGGTGGAGAGCTATGGCCGAAATTAAAGGACACATTGTCGGAGACAAAGCAAGTGAAAATGATTATATCAAACTCCACTCCGCAGTTCCGTCATATCTTAGCCATGAACACGTTGAGCACTATGGAAGAGTTCTATGAAAGAGCTAGGAATATACAAACACAGATGAAAGATTCGCCTATTATGGGCATGTTTGAGCCAAGGCCAAAGGTAATAAAGAGGAACGTTAATATCGACAAAATTGGTGCGACCACTGAAGGCACTATTATTAATGAGCAGGTGAGCGCATTTGGTAATTCCACACCCTTCCGCCATCCTCCAAGCAAAGGGCCTCCACCACAACAGCCCGCCTTCCAAAACCAAGTCCACCAGCCAAATAATAACCCTCTTCAGACCTTACGGCCTCTTCCACCTCCTCAACAACGGCCCCACTTTGCTCCTCAGAATCAACCCGCACAGTACCACCAAGTGCCCACACCAGCCAATTATGCACCACAACAACTGCAACAACCAAGAAGACCATTGGGTCCCCGAAGAGCACACTACCCTCCCTTGCTCGAAAGCCTATTAGATATTTTCAATGCCCTTATGGCCGCCAACCTGCTCACCTTGCCTAAAGAAAGAACGATATGGCTGCAACATGTAGACACCTCCCGGTATTGCGTTTTCCATCGGCAGCCAGGGCACAACATTGATCATTGTTTTCACTTCAAGGATGACATACATGATATGGATGAGCAAGGAGATATTGATTGGGATGAGATGAGGAGGGTTATTGCTACTCTAAAGGCCTGAAGGCCTCCTCGGCAACCATCTGCTCAGCAGCACCCACCACAAGGTCAGCAACAACAAGTTCCACAGCAACAGCAGGCTCCTGCACCCCAGCCAAATATGGGAATTGTCAATAATCCACTACCGGAGCACCCGGTTCAAAACAAACAAGTAAACCTTGTCGCCTCAATCTATGAGGTGGAGAGAGGGCAAGTTTGGCATAAGGAAAACGCCTCTGTCGGGGCCATTAATCAAAACTCCAGTCAACCCTAACCACCACAGTTATTAAGAAGGCTTCAACCCGTACCCCCTTCCCAATCACCACGTCCCCTTATACGTTCCAGCACTCCAGGGCCACTCAACCCTAACCCTACTCCTTCACGGCCTCTTCTTTTACGCCAACCCATGAATTCTCCTTCACCCCAAAATCCTCCACCAAATAGACCTCCCCTTATACGCCCCTCGCCGGTAACCGTCACCCCTCACGTTTCACCACAATCTACACCGTCCACCACCATCATGCTTCCAAGGCCCCTTCTTGTCACTCGATCCCCATCACTGCATTCCGATAATCCCTAGCCAACAAGGTCTCTTATAAGAACCCCTCCTTCTGCCAATCCTACACTAGCACCCAACACACCCAACACCATTCCCTCTACATCCTCTGTCCCGTCACCTACCCTAAGCCCGAGAGAGGCTCCAAAAACAATGGTGCTCCATAGTGGATGGAAGTTCCATCTAGTGTTTCCCCAGCGGGAGCAGGAGTCGATACAAGAACAAGGAGAACAGGAACAAGACTTTGCACCGGGCACGGAGTATGACTTGCTAAAGCATTTGGATAGAACACCGGCTCGAATCTCCATTCTGGAATTGATCAAAAGATCTACTACACATCAGTATGCTTTGAAACAATATCTGCAGAAAGTAATGGTAAATGAAGATATCCCAGTTGAACAGGTCACTACAGTTTTAACTCCAGCCAGCAAGCAACCGGCCATCACTTTCTATGAACATGAATTGGCTCCGCAGTCGGCCAGGAAATATGCATTGTGCATTACTATTGACATTAACAAGGTGGCAGTGAAACAATGTCTGGTAGATACTGGGGCATCCATTAATGCTTTGCCACCAAGTACCCTGAAAATGTGTGGCATTCCGGAGAGCCAAATCCGGCCATCTACAATCACTGTTACAACCTATGACAATACCAAGAAGCCCCCCTTAGAAATGATCACTTTAAAAGTTAGTTTGGGTCCAGTCTCGGTCACAGCAGATTTTCATATTCTGGACATGGACCCGACATTCAATGGTATTTTGGGTCGCCCATACATTCAAGAACTTGATGTTGTGCCTTCAACAAATCATCAATGTATAAAATTTCCGCACAAAGGGCGGATTATCAAAGTCACTAGTATGCCCATTTTGCCAACAGAAGATATACACTCCGCAACATCAGTGCCTTCTATGTGGCCTTCCAATAGGCCTTTGCTCTCAATATTTAATGTTGCCGATTTGCGGCAAGACTTGGTAAAATCGTCTCCTTCAATCCCTCCTACCACTCAAATGCTACCACAGCCATCTAAAGGCAAGAAGAAGAAAGGTTTGATGAACACGCCAGGATGAATATTTTGATGAAAATGGGGTATAGAACGGGTAAAGGCCTGGGTGTTAATCTTCAAGGGAGAGTCAAGCCCGTCAGGCATCAAAAGATGATTTCCCGAGGTGGCCTAGGGTACAAAGGGCCAGGCAAAGATGAGAATGAGCCATGGGCCGTGATGACTTCTACTCTCAAGACAGATCGGCAGCCTCTTACATGGACCCTAAAAACACACTTCATGAAAGGAGGCACTCATAAAGATGAGCAAACCATGCTAATCACTTCCATGATAGATGCCAAGATGTACATGCACGGCAGTTTGCCCGCCACTTAGCATCGCTGGTTACATAGAAAGCTTTGGAGTCTTTGCGGCCAGATAAAAGAAGAAAAATGGATGACCCCGAATGTGACTGGTATAGATGGTTTGATATGAATGATATCACTATTGCTCTGAGCCGGTTGTTCATGTCAACTGATCCGGAATGGCCGCCACTGATTCATGAATTAATTGAAAAGCCAACGGCAATCACTGGTAAAAGGCAGCTCCTAAGCAATTACACAGATACTGGGGAGCCTGATGTGCCGTTCGAGGAAGGCTACAACGTGGATAGGCTATGGGCCGGCCTCTTTTCTATTAAATCCATTTATCCAACAATTGTTATCCGCTTGTTCAATCAAATGTTTCACTCAGATGTCCCTAGATCGCCTGCGGTCTTGATAACCTTTTCTCCAGATTCATTTCAAGTTTCTCCCTCGATTCCTCCCTTGCTCCTCGAGCAATTCTCTAAACTTTCCATCACACCCGCGTGCGGGTCATCAGTTGCTCAATCTTTCATCAAACTGTCACTCTCAACACCACCCCCTATTCCTCCCTCTCACTGCCTTTTTCTTGAAAATGAAAACGAAAAAAAAATGCCAAATTTCAAACTTTCCAATCTTTCATCTCCATTGAGGAGACCTCCTATCTTCTTCATGAGTGTGTCCCGACCTAGGGGCCGCTCTTCCAGGATTCATTAGTGGACCTTCCCTACCCCTCCGGTGAGGGGTCTTCATCTGTATCTCCTTCTGTACCCATCTTTTCCTCACCTCCTTCATCTTTGTCGAATTCTAGTGATCAGGCTAGTTGCTCTTACTCTTCTAGTTTTAAGACTCATGGGGTAGCTTCACATAAGAGATCCAAGAATAAGCATATTCCCCGTAGATTCGTGTTGGAGTTAGCCATCAGATGCCAAGCATGTCTAACCATTCCCGAGTTTGTGGAGAATCTGATTATCCTGCCAGAAGTAGAATATGATGATACTTGTGC
Organism: Amorphophallus konjac; assembly: GCA_022559845.1. Taxonomy (NCBI): domain Eukaryota; kingdom Viridiplantae; phylum Streptophyta; class Magnoliopsida; order Alismatales; family Araceae; genus Amorphophallus; species Amorphophallus konjac. The sequence goes on along the minus strand of CM040123.1, from coordinate 282,937,422 downwards.
TTTTAATGAGGGTTTTGGTGTTTATGAGATCATGAATGATGAAGACCCTATTGAAGAGGGGGATGAAGGTTATGAAGAATATGAGGACGAGGCTGATGCTTTTGCCAGTGGCATAAGAAGATTCGATGAACCATCAGCCTCAGTAGAAGAGCCTACCAAAGAAATAAATCTGGGTACTGAAGAAGACCCTAGGATTGTCCTCATTAGTAAGAATTTGCCGCCCTCCGAAGAGGAGGCGCTTATTTCGGTTCTTCAAGAATATAAGGACACGTTCGCATGGAGTTATGAAGATATGCATGGACTACACCCTGCGCTTGTTGAACATCGACTTACGCTTAAGCCAGGGCCCATTCCGGTTAAACAGCGGTTGAGACGTTTCCACCCTAATATGGCATTAAAAATGAAAGAAGTGGTTGATAAGCTTCATAAGGCTAGATTCGTTAGAGTTGTCCTATATCCCAATTGGGTGGCTAACATCGTCCCAATCATGAAGAAAGATGGAAAGGTGCGAATTTGCATAGACTTTCGGGACCTCAACCGCGCGTGTCCTAAAAATGACTTCCCCCTCCCTCATATTGATGTTTTGATCGACAATACGGCAGGATATGAGACTCTCTCCTTTATGGATGGCTTTTCAGGTTACAATCAGATTCGCCTGGCTGAGGAAGATCAAGAGAAAATATCGTTCACTACACCATGGGGAACTTATTGCTATGTGGTCATGCCCTTTGGACTTAAGAATGTTGGAGCCACCTTACAAAGGGATATGATGGCAATTTTTCATGATATGATCCACATTTATATAGAGGTGTACGTTGATGACCTGGTAGTAAAATCAAGAACAAGGATTGAGCATCCCTAGGTTCTAACTAAAGTCTTGCAGAGAGCACAGGAGTATCAGCTGAAAATGAATCCCAAGAAGTGCGTGTTTGGTGTTTCGTCAGGGAAGTTGCTTGGATTCATCGTAAGTAAGAGGGGTATTGAGATTGATCCCAACAAGGCGAAGGCTATAAGGGAAATGCCTCCTCCCAGGAATTTAAAAGAAGTCCGAGGTTTGATCAGGAGGTTACAATTTATTCGCCGATTTGTCTCCCAGTATTCACAAAGATGTAGGCCGTTCTATGAGCTTACTAAGCCGAGAGTCAAGTTTATTTGGGATGACAAATGTCAGGCAGCTTTTGACGGATTGAAGGATTATCTCTCAAATCCTCCTATCCTGAGGCCGCTAGTTCCAGGCAAACCACTTGTTCTCTACATTTCCGTCCTGGATGACTCTGTGGGCGCTGTCCTAGCCCAAGTTGACGAAGAAAGAGAAGAAAGGGCAGCCTACTATTTGTCAAAGCTTCTCAACCCCTGTGAGCAGAGATACTCAGCCATAGAGAAGACTTGTGCTACTTTAGTCTGGGTAGTTCAGAAACTCAAGCATTATTTCTTAGCTCACGAAGTTCATCTCATCGCCCGTATGAATCCAATCAAATTCCTTCTTGAAAAATCCATTCTCACCGACCGATTAGCACGATGGCAAAGCTTTCTTTCTTAATTCGATATTATCTACATTCAGCAAAAAGTGATTAAAGGCTATGCCATAGTAGAACATCTTGCTCATCACCCTCTCCCTAGATTTGACCCTGTTCGCTCAGAGTTTCCAGATGAGGAACTAATGTCTGTCAATCAATCCGATTCGATGTGGATGTTACATTTTGATGGAGATTTGAATTCAAAAGGGAAAGGGATTGGCATTGTTCTTCTATCACCGGAGGGTATCACTATTCCGCTTGCCTCTCAGCTTGCATTTCCAGTTACAAATAATACAGCTGAGTATGAGGCTCTTCTGGCCGGACTAGAGGCCACTCATCAATTTGGTGTTACCCAATTGCGGATTGTAGGTGATAGTCAGCTTATTCTTCGCTAAGTGCTCACCAAGTGCCGCACTCTCAATCCTAAACTCAAACTCTATCAAGAATTGACTTCTGCTTATACCAAGCTTTTCACCAAATTAATCTTTGTTCACGTTCCTCGAGAACATAACATTTTAGCTGATGCTCTCGCTTCTCTCGCATCTTCCTTGGCTTTCCTTCCCGAAAGAGATTCCCATTCTATCACTGTTCACAAGCGGCTCGCTCTAGCTATTAAGGATCCAGCTTTTCTTAATGTTAAGGAGGAGGTGCTCAGGAAGGTTAAGCAAGGTGGAATCATTGAGAATAAGGAGGTCATGCTATTGGATTTAGAAGAAGAATTGGACGATGAAGAAAAGCCGTGGTATTACGAGATTGTTAAGTATTGCCAAGATCAATCCTATCCCGAAGAGGCTACGACTGAAGAAAAGAAAGCCATTCGAAGAGTTGCTCAGCGATACACCCTGATTGGAGGTGTGCTCTACAGAAGAGGTCTTACCGGAGTTTTATTAAGATGCCTAGATGATGATAAATCTTGGAAGGTCGTGGAAGAGGCGCATTCAGCAGTGTGTGGTGGTCATGTCAATAGCCAGATGCTTGCTAAGAAGATCCTTAGATTAGATTTCTATTGGCCTACTTTAGAAGAGGATTGTTCCATCTATGTTCGAAGGTGTGTTAAGTGCCAACTGCACGCCGATAAAATTCACTCTCCTGCTTCTTCACTCCATCCCATGTCCTCCCCATGGCCTTTCTCCATGTGGGCTTTCGATATCATTGGATCCCTTGGTGATCCGAACCTCCTCACAAAACCAAAGTCATTTATACTCACAGCCACGAAGTACTTCACCAAGTGGGCGGAGGCGGAAGCTTACGTGGAGATAAAAGTGTCAACCGTCTGTAAATTTATGATGAAGAACATCATCGCAAGGTTCGGCATCCCGAGTACCATCGTCACTGACAATGGGCCACAATTCATCTCTCAGGAGCTTCAGGACCTCTGCAACAGGTATAACATTGCATTACATCATTCATCTCCTTACTATCCATAGGACAATGGCCAAGCAGAGGCAACTAACAAAACTTTGATCAAGATTATTAAGAAAACATGTGAGGCTACTAAATTTGCGGATTGGCCAGAAAAATTGGTTGAAGCTCTTTGGGCCTATCGCACCTCTATTCGTACCCCTACTGGGCAGACCCCTTTCGCTCTTACTTATGGAATGGAGGCAGTAGTCCCTTACGAGATTCTTATCCCTTCTATACGAGTACAATTGGACAAGGAGCTCCCCATCGATGAGCGTCGCGAATCTCTCCTTGCTCAGTTGGAACTCCTAGACGAGAAGCGTTTGGCCGCCGCCGAGCATGCACGTATTTATCAAAACAGGCTTTTACGTTTTTACCAAAAGAAAGTAATTGAGAGAAAATTCAAAATCGGTGAAATGGTAATTAAAAGAATCTTCGTAAAACCCGGAGGACCTCGTTCAAAGCTTCAACCTAACTGGGAAGGGCCCTTCGTCAAAAAAGATGTTTATCCCGGCAACGCTTACAAATTAATTAATGCTGAAGGTGAAGAGCTGGCTCACCCCTGGAATGGTCTTTACCTGAAGAAATACTACCCCTAAAAAAAAGAGAGAGAGAAAAGGAAAAAGAAAGAAAAGAAAAATTAAGAAAAATCAGGAAAAAGAAAATCAAAAGAAAAGAAAAAAAATTAATTAAAAAAGATTTGCAGACTAGTACGGTACATAGGCCGCAAGCCCGAAAAATCAAAATCCTTAATTCATTCTTCAGTCTTGATGGTTTAACTTTGGGGTCAACTCCCGCACATACTACACGCTTTGCTTTTAAACTCGAGTGGCCCGAAATTCGAGAAAAGTCAGATCCAAACTAAGAGTGTATGAACCTTACCTATTCTATCCACTTCGGCTCACGAGAGGGAGTACGAGTCAAGGAATATTGACCAAACCTGTCCGCCGCCCTAGTAGGTGGAAGTCAGGGCCCAAAAGGGAACAAAATGCTTAAAGCCCAAGTACAATTAGGTTTCTATCAGTTCGAAGAAAAAAAGAAAAAAGAAAATCGAAACAAAGGAAAAGCATGTCAAGAGGGCAAAGTCCCCCCAGGGAAAACCCTGGTCGTAAGCATGATGAATAAGGGCAAAAGAGCAAAAAAAATTTCCTAAGCCAAAGGCCGAATCCCAACGGGCATTAGGGCGGGGGAGGAAAGTCTCCCCATTCTCGGAAACCTCCCGTGAGCTTCCTCAACTTATTCTTCCCTTCCCCCTCCACGGTAGGTTACAAGCTCAAAGCGTGGCGAAGACCGACTAAGAAGGATGGGCCGCAAGGGAATATGAGTAAAAGTACAAATATTTAAGCATGTTGACCCTTTGTTAAATCTGTTAAGAAAGATTAATGAATTTAAGATGGTGATTGTGTAGGGTTTAAGGCACTTGTACTGTGCTAAGTCTCGAAAAAGAAAAAATGTGTTTTCCTTAATTAACGCCTTTACGAGCGAGCGTCATTTCCATAATTCACGACTTCTATGAAGTCGTCATTTTCAAATAAAAAAAAAAACATAAAGATTGATCTTTCAATTCACGCCCTTTTAAAGCGGCGTCATTTCACAAATTCACGCCTTTTCTTATGTCGTCATTTTTCAGGATAAAAATAAAAAATATAAATATAAAAAATATAAAAAAATGATTTTCTAAATAAACGCCTCCCAAAGCGGCGTCAATTTCGCAATCAGCGCCCGTGTACGAGGGCGTCATTTTGAAAATGCAATAAAAAAATAACAGAAATTTAAGCCTGCTGCTGCTCATCTCATATGCTTGATTGCATCTTCGTGTGGACATCTTTTATGTTAAAAGTCGACATTTGCTTGCTTGCATGCTGTATTTCCCTATATATTTTCATTATCCACCTTTATTAATAAGAGGCTTGGCCCCTTGACCCATCAACCAGGTCAAAGAAGAGATAACCCTTGCTTATTGAGCAAGGGGCCAAGCCGGACAGATGGATTAATCTATTTGTTTAAGTGTGAACTACAGGTGCAGGGCACGAACGAACAAACAAGGATGAAAAGAAAGCAAAAGTAAAGGTAGGTACACCAAGTCCACAAGTGCTCAAAGTAACTCAGGTAACAATTTTTTTTTTAATCTAAGTACAGGTATGAGGGTGGAGGGGTACAAAGTAAGTCTCTCTCAACTCTCGCCTCTACCCTCCTCTCTCCTACTCTCTACCTCACTATCGTCATCCCGACGAGGCGCTCGTGGAGGGGGCATGGATCCCCGGGAAGTAGCTGGAGCTCGAGCCTGCTCCTCTGCCTCGCTCCTCTGCCGAAGGGAGGAACCCGCTACAAAAGTGGAACTCCTGAACGCGTACCCTGCAGCTCTCGCTCGGTCCCGGCCTCGCTGGACGCGCTCCTCTGTCGCTCGCAGCCGCTCCTGGGTGACGGCTAGCTGGGCCCTCAAGTCTGTGAGCTCCCGCTCGCATGCTGCCCACTCCTCTCGCTCTCGGGCACGCTCTCTGCGCTCCATCTCGAGGGTTACTCTCAGCTCTGCCACGTCTTGAGGAAGCTCCTCTCGCCGCCTCAAGGCCCTTTCTAGCTCCGTGACTTGCTGATCACGGATGGTCAGCTCTATCTCAGCTAGTGCAGCCTGGAAAAGTGTAAGTTATGCAGGTCGTAAAACGGTTGGATTTCTTCCGTTGGTAACATCATTCCATCCTTGTATCTCTCCTGTATGCATTTTTACTATATGATATTTACGCTATTATAGTATATCAATGACCTTGTAGTTCTGATGAACCTGGAATTTGAGTTCCACTTCATCAAAAATAGTGATAATTCCAGGAGAGTCTTGATCACACGGATAGGCCGTTGAGTCATCTAAGGTTTGGGACGACGGCTCCACTTTCTGAGTTGATACGTGGATAAACAGGCGTCGGCTTAATGTCAGCTTAGAGATCTGGATTCTTGATCAAATCTTGATGGCTTAGCAATATTATCTTTGATTATCTTCTATTCTAGTTTGTTTTAGTTTTTCTTTTAGCCCAGCATGCATCATGTAGGACTTTGAGCTTTAATGATGAAAATCTTCATATTACGCCAATAATGAAGGCCACTCGCTCTTAATAGAGTTGACATGTGATATTCCATTCCAAATCAAGTACTTTATTCTCATTGAAGCCGATCAGGCTGGTTCCTTGAAAGCATTCATTCGCTGGGTCTTTATCTCAATTCATTTTTCTGCAAATCCACCTTGGTTGTAGCACATCCACATTGGCTGGTAACCGCTCTCCAATGGTGTCTTTCCTTCCGTGCCCTCGCGCACATTTTAGTTCTTTAAGATTAGTCCCTTCATCTAGCTAATCATTGCTTCCTTGTAATCATCCGAAGTTGTTTCATTTAGAATTCTGGACAGATTTCCAACGCTTAGTGTCGGAGGCGTGTCACATCACACCTTGGCATCTACTTATCAGTTCATTCTCACTTCATTCAGCTCGTTACACTTTCGTTTCATTCCATTACAAAGCAGACGCCAAGACGGGGCAGCTGTAGACACGCCAAAATCGATGCTATGTTGAGTAAATTTCATGCCACCATGTGACGCCCCAAAGTGGACTTCAATATTGGCTTAATATGAAGTTTTTCTAATTTCTCCATATTTAATTGAGATTTCTTAGCTTTTTAGTTTAACAATTGAAATTCACGCCTGTGGGAAGGTGTGGACGCGGATTTTATTTATTTTTAAATTATTTAAATTTATTATTATTTTTATTTTATTTGGGGAATTCTCTTATTTGTATTAATTGATTATTAGGCGTGCCAGTCACCGGGGTGACAATTTAATTGTGCGCTCGATCTGACTTTTAATCAGTCGATTGTGAAGTCCGAGTCGGGACCCGAAGTCCGTCATACCATAAAGGCAATGACGTTAATTACGCCCTTCCTAAGAAGGACAACCCTTGATTAAACGCCAAAATAGGAGGCCTTATAAGGCAAACAGATATTCATGTACATAACTTTGAACTTCATACCAGGCCCGGAAGGTAGGTAAGAGAATAACATCGACCACAGAAACACACTATATCGCTGAATCGGCAGTTCAAAAATAATAAGACTCAGGGGAAAGGTGAAACAGAGGATATCAATCACGGACAGGATGAGCCACGATCATGACGGAGGTTTAAAGCATCGATTAAAATTTTGGCAGCACCTCCCCATAGTCTGGATCATGCCCAGAGGGAAATAGGCTATCACCCACGGAGTGCCGGGATGAAAGCCGAAAGGAAGAGAGAGGTCGAACCTCTCCGCGTTACACATGTATGCCCTAGGGCAATGTTTGACTCTTCCCTCACAGGAGCTGGTGGCACTCATGCATTGGCATAGCTCATCGGAGCTAAGAGGGAGGCGCGTCGTTGTGACTTCGACACGAATCGATGGAACATAAGGGAGTCTACCTCCCTTTAACTTTATCCTCGGGACATATCTGGTGATCCACGAATATCTCTGTGTGGGTTAGCTCTGGGCATTTGGGCTCACAGGGTGGCAACTTAGGCTCTCGACATGACCACAGATGGAAGGCTAAGGCTCCCAGCGTGAGTGGCAAGAAGGTGGAGGATCCCGGCGTGGCCGAAGGGAAAAGTCCAAGAAGCTCCCGGCGCTGACTTCCCGGCGCGATGGAAACTCTCCAAGGGGGTTCTCGGCGTAGGCTGAAGGGAGGAAGAGGAGTTCTCGGCGTGAGGGTTCCCGGCGCGCTGAAAGCCGCGCCGGGAGCTGATGGCGCCGAGAGTTCGGTGCCGAGAAGGTATTGGTGTTTGGGCGCCGTGAGGAGTTTAGGATTTTACGGTACCCTGTTTTTGGGGTTTTAAGAGTTTTCTGGGAATTTATATCAAAGTAGATTGGCTCTGGGGACTCAGAGATGGGGTTCAACTGGTTTTAGTTGTATATGTTTCAAAGGAGGCCGAGAGTTGAGAGGGATTGGAGGAGAAGAGTCCAACGCAGAGAACTTTTTCACCATTACTATGCGAAGTCCCGAGGACGACTTCAGTGTTATCTTTCATCGGCCTAGGAGGATTTCAGCAGCACCTCCCCCGTACCTAGCGTCTGCCAGGGAGTGATAGACGATCACCCACGGAATGCCGGGATGAAAGCCAGAAAAAGGGGGGTATGGGACCCCTAGCCCGTGTATGTGATTACAGCACCAACTTAATATCCCTTTGAGGCCATTGAAACTTATGCAGTGGCAGAGTTTCCTTGGCTCGTAAGGTTATGTAGGGGGGTTATCCCCAATAATATTTATCCCTTAGGTATATATGGTGATCTGGGGCGTCCTTCGACCGAATTCAAGGTCACACTGAACGGACTGTAGGGGCTATCGTTGTGGTTTCTCCATTGGTGGCAGGAAAGTTTATCAGGGGTTCGAGGGGTATATTTGTGTGGTTTACAGTTCGAAGGGGTGGAAGGCACAAGGGGTGGTCCCCGGCGTGGGGGACTTCTCGGCGCGCCCGTCACCGCACCGAGAACCTGGCGCCGGGAAGCCCGGGCTGGGAAGGCTATATCGAAGGGCTTTATTGACTTGCTGAAGGGGCTAAAGAAAGGGACCTCTCGGCGGCGTGGCTCTCGGCGGGGAAATGACCACGCCGGAAAGGGGCTAAAGGGTTTATGGCTTGATTACGATACTCTGCTCAGGAGACTTCTGGGATTTCTGGCTCGGATTGAGGCAAGATCTGGAGTGCAGGAGGGGATTACATGGAGGTTAGTATCAGTCGAAGGGCAGACCATCCATTATCGAATCCTCGTGGGACGTATGGCGTTTTCTCTACTCACCTACTGCTCAGACGGTCAAGAGATTGATGTCTCTGACCCTGAACGAGATGGGAGCTCGGCAGAAATCTATGATATTCGAGAAAACCACGATCCGAGGGGAGGGAAGGAGGGGGGACAGAGCCCAATAACCCACTGAACGAGGGTTGAGGCTCCGTCTTCGTCCTTCACCAGAGAACGGGCTAGGGAGGGGGTCGAAACACGAGTCGGAAAGCTGGAGCATCTGGGCAAACCAATATTCTGAAGAATAATCGATGCAAGAAGGGGAGACAGACAGCAGATATCTCAATCAATCGAATGCCCAAACGGGCCATGTTGATACTTCATTTCATTGCATCATCCCAAACTTACACAGATCATAGAAGGGAAATGAAAGACAGAGAGGTGGAAATCGAGACCGGAATCCTCCGGCTACATTGATAAATCGAGAAAGACTCGCCAGATTACATCAGGAAAAAAAAGAGGAAAGCATGGGGGAGGGCGGAGCATTGACTCCTCTCCCTCCCCGGTTACTCACCTGAGTCTTCCTTTCTTCTTCTTCTCCCAGCTTCTTCTTTTTTTCCTCTCGGTCTCTCTTCTGTCTTTTTCTATCTCTCCCTATCTCTATCTTCTGTCTCTCTTTGTTCTGGTCGTCCTCTCTTCTTTTTTCGAAGGGAAGGGGGCTTTATAACCGTCCCTCTTTGCCTTCTCGGCAGGCATCTCACGGCGCACCTCAACTGAGGGCTTCTCGGCGCGCAGGACTCCAGCCTCTCGGTGTAGCCATTGGGCTTCGACAAGGGGCTCCCGGCGCCACTATTACAGGCCCACTTAGGTCCCTTAGACCAGGCCCTTTATCGGCCCCTCAAGTACATCAGCACCCAAAAGGGTCCTCCGTTGGTGATATAGTTTGTATTGAGATCATTAGTAGGGTTTTCATCAGTCCGCAGACAGGGGTTTCATCAGTATTGCCATCTGAATGATGACAAAACCGGGCATCATTTTATTGATATCGTCACCTGAATGGTGACGAGATCGGACATCAGCTTTAGTCTGGGAAGACTTCAGCCGGGTGTATAATCTGTGGAGATGATTCTTCTTGTGTTCTGACTTTGCAAAAGCCTTTACAATCTTCATCTGCCGGTACCGGCTTCATCTTTATCTCACATCACATCTGTCAATAAGCCGACATCTGACTTACCCTGACATGTCATCTGTGGATTCATGGATTAGGCAGTAACACAGCTCTTATTAAAGTGTGCTAGGAGGTCTTATTAGTCAAGCGACTACTGCTTTATCAGTGCTGCCGTCTGAGTGACATCGGCACCGGACATTAGCTTGGCCGACAAAGGCTTCAGCCGGGTAAATGGTTGACGAGCTTCATCATTGGTCTTTCACTGTGGGTATGATCTGCTTCCACCCTTGTTCATTTTCAAGGTGTCAACAAATGCCCCCACCTGCGGGCGGCGTAAGCGCAGAATAAGCGGCACGGGACCTGCAGGTGACTTTCATTATTCAATGGTATCTTCCTCAATTTCTCTTCAATCCGGTCCTTAGACCTGATCATCTCGTTGCAACAATATTCTGCACACGTATCTTTTCTATCTTCATATTTTCTAACTTTATTTTCAGCACTTTGGAGCTTCTCGGCACGAGGCCATAGGCTTCTCGGCGCGTGAAGACCTCTCGGCGTGGAGACGGGGGGTCTCGGCGCGCCTAGCTTCCCGGCGTGGAGGACTTCTCGGTGCGCCTTTTGGCTGAACGGGGCTCTCGGCCTGGGGGTTCTCGGCGCGCATTTTACCGCGCCGAGAACCTTTCTCTTCAGGCTTCTATTTGAGGCGCCGAAAGCCTCTTTCCTTCTCATTATTCACAGCTCGTTCTCTCTCTTCATTTTCTTTTCTCTCTCGGCGGTGGCGGCGAGTTCCTCCCCTCCGACCGTCCGGCTTTCTCCCCGTCTTATTAGATTTTGCCCGGGTATGATGCTCTTTGGGGATTCAATCCCTTTTGTTTTCGGGATCACCCCCTCTTGGTTGGTGACTCCCTATTCTTCTTGGGCAGACCCCAAATAAGGGGAGATGCTGCCGAAATTTTCATAGGGTCTCATGTTACAATCTTTATAAGACTGCCCATTGTTTTAGGACTTTTAATTCACTTTTCTTCTTTGACTGCAGACACTGCAATGGCTTCAGGCTCTGCTGCTACATCCTCTGGAGTCGTCGGAACAAGCTCGTCAGCCCAACCAGATATATCACGGGCCACAATAAACTGGCTGAACGTGCATAGCTTGGACTTTGGATACGACAGGATTGCTTCAGTTGATGAATCGTCTGATTCTGAAACTGACACAGTGTCAACAGCCCGGGTATACTCCACGGCGACCAAGACATGCTTCAGGCGGGATGATAGCTACCGGCCAGACCTCCCGAAGGACCGTCACTTGATGCCGTTCATCCGAACTTTCACAGTGGGTGGCATGCGAGACTACCGGATAGCCCGCGTGGTTGAAGCTGCCATCCTTGCCGAACGAGATAGCCTGAAGGAGTCAGTGTATCGCGGCAAGGCTATCTATCTTCCCGGGGAGAAGCGTGATTGGGATGCAGTCCTTGGCATATCGGAGCTGGAGCCGGAGAAGAAAATGCTGACCCGGGCCCCGGAATTCACACCTGCTCGGTGGGATAATGCTAGCGGCCGAGTTCATAGGGAAAAGCCCGGCTATGGTTCATTCCTGGCACCGATAAAGTGGGGATACCGTGAAGAACCCTTTGTGTTGAATTGTTCGGCCGTTCAGTTAAAGTATCATTTGGCCGCTGGTTGGTTTGGAGATACCAAGATCACTGACGCCCACCTATTCCGGGTAGGAGCAGTGGAGTTTACTGAGTTTGTTCTGAAAGAATATGCCCCTCTGCTGGTCAGAGCCGGGGTATATCATAGTGTCTTTGCTTCGAGATTTCGCTACCCCATATCCAAAGGGTTATGCTGCGGAATGTTCGAAGTATTCTGCCCTTTGTACAACATATTCTATACAGCAGAGGGTGAGATGTCTCTTGACCTCTGGAGTTTATCACAGCTCTCTGGTCTGCCTATTGATGGCGAACTGTATGCAGAAGTCTGCTTGGTAGATTCTGAGAAGGATAGCTCTGATGGCGAAGGCAGATATTCCATTGGCTTCTCATACCGGTACCTAATGAAGGCATATCGCTCCATCTGTCTGGCGTACAGTAGAGGGTCCTCCAAAGGTTATCGTCCTCAAGAGAAAGGCAGCAAGCTGAGGATCCGGGTAGGGCAGTGGATTCAGTACTTCTTTGACGGTCCCCTGAAATATGCAGACTTCCCTTCCGTGGGTCCGACTGCTAGCAAGCAGATAAGGGCTCCTCGTTATAAGTCGGCGCTGCCATCTTCATTACGCCGTGCGGGCGAAGGCGGTCCCAACCCAGCAAGGGTAGATCCCATCACACATTGTGCGGCTTATTTCACATTCTGGTTGTGCACTTTCGCTCTCCCTCAAGGGGACGAGACAGTCATTCGGCCAGAAGCTATATACCCAGCCTGTCAGATGGCCTGGGGGATGAGGTTATCGCTTTGCCCAGTGGCCCTGTGTTTGATATACAAGTCTTTGGGGGATCTGTACAAGCACCGGACTCCTCGTTCTTTGAGGACCGTGGGTCCTTTTCATTTCTTCAACGCCTGGGTTTGCAGTCTATTTCCTGAGTTGGCTCCCAGAACCTTGCAGGTAGACACAGTATTGCCCAGAATGGTTGAATTTGCCAGTGCTGAACCTAGTCCTTTCTCTGATCAGCTGTTCAAAATAAGGGGTCGACTGATAAAGGTGCCGGTGGATGCCCCTGGCAGCATTCATTTCTGGAGCTTAGCAGCAGGTTCAGCTCCTTTGATTCATTCTCAAAGAGAATGCAAGGTGGAAGAGGTAGAGACCTATGTTCATCCCGTCTCAGGGGCTGATGCTGTTCGGTCTATTCTGGAGCCGGAACTGGTCAGATGGGCCATGGCCATTCGGCCCAGTGTTTTAGTCTTCAGGAAGGGTGGCCTGCTTCTTCTGGAACCATACTATCCATTCTGCTTTGGGAGGAACTTTGGCTATGACCAGCACATCCCTACATCAGCTGCTCAGTTTCCCCTGGACAGTCGGGCCAAGCATGGGTCCACCATTGTTGGTGATGGCCGGTTGTGGTGGGATTTCTATCATCGCCAGGATGGCGGAGTTTTCAGAGTTCCCACTGTTTCCAACCGTGTTCCCCGGGTTACATCAGGATATATCAAATGGTGGAACACCCGAACCAGCTTTTATAGGGATGGTAGGGGTGCTTTCTGGGATGTGGCCGAGCGCTCTTTTCTGAAACAACAGCCCGGGCCAGTATTTGACATCCCCGAGGCCCACCTGAAGAGGCTTTATTCCCAGAATCAGAGGGAGGCGGAGAACTATCTGGCCCAGCGTCGGGCTTTGAAGGAAAAGAATTTTGACCCGCCTGCTCTTGTCTTCGCTGCTATCAACGAGGACACTTTCATGTAGAGCTTGAAACATCTGAGCCGTGTAGGGGGCGGTCGTTTGGAGGCGCAGCAATACCCATTCCCTGTCGAAGAGCCGCTCCCGACAGTAGTCCCTTGGAGGGGTCCGACAGATAGATTTCATCCATATAGGACGTTTGTGCGTAGGGAGGACATGACTCAGACGTACTACAAGCAAACGTCTTGGCTGTTCATTCTGCTGATTTTACATGGGTTGCCTGCGGAAAGCCCGCTAGCCGGCATCTTGAATAAGCCACTATTCATCTCCTTTCATTATGTCGACGGTTGGGGTATGGACCACCTCGATTTATTACGATGCCTTGACTCACGTGGTCATAGTGATCTAACAGCTTTAGTGGAGAAATGTCAGACATTTGGTGATGTCTGTTGACTTATCAAGGAGGCTGCTTCCCGCTTCAAGGAGGTAGCTTATCTGTACTAGCCACTTTCTGTCTTTTACGATGGCCCAGCAGGTATGATCTCTTCTTTTCTGACTGCAGTGCTTTCTGCTCAGTATTCACACTCTGCATCCACTAATCACATTACCTCTCTGACATCTTCAACAGACAGGCCTGATATAAAGCGACAGGGGCTTTACAGAAAAATCATTGCGCAGGCTGAGAAGCCTACTTATTTTGAAATCCCTGCAGCAGCACCGACTACTACTCCCCTGCCTCCTGGCAAGAAGAGAAAGGCTTCCGTAGTTAAGGCTGCAGTTGGGAAGGCCAGGAAGGCCAAGAAGGCTCATGCTGAGCAGTCGGCTTCGGTAGCGATGGACACTAGGACCAGTCTCCCCGATATTCCCTCATTTGACGAGTTTGAGTCTCAAAGGGAGGCTGCCCAGACATCGTTTCAGGGTAACATCAAAAGCATGCATTTGCGTTCTTCATCATCTTTTGCAGGATCTCAAAGGAGTCCTTGAATCTGACCCCTCCCTTTTGCACAGCTCAAGAGCCAGTTGTGGCACCTTCTGTGGTGGAGACCAGGTTGCCTTCTCCCACGCCGGCTAGTGAGGCGGAGGGTAAGTGTATTTTCTCATCTATTTCATACTTGCATTGTTTTCTTTGCTATATTCCTCAGAGGTCCCTTTTTGTAGCAGTGGCAGGCGAAGAGCAGACTGAGGCCATGATGACAGAAGAATTGCTTCAACCACAGGAGGGTCACAAGACTCAGTCGAAGCAGAGTACTGTTCCGGCCAGGCGCATAATTACCCGGTCTACATCCCGACATGCTTTAGAGGTGGCCCCACAGCATATAGCTAGTGTGGAAATATCCTCAGGCAGTTCTAAGACCGTCTCTGATGAGGAGGAAGCGACTTTCAGCGGCAATGAGGGGGATGCTCCTGAATCAGAGGCCCCGCCTGTATTTGCAAAAGGTGTTCTGCCTTTTCAGCCTGCTAAGCTACTGGTGCTATCTTCTGAGGAGGAGTTGCAAGAGGAGTTTGCCGGGCTCGACACCGAGATCGACATAACTCCACTGTTTGTTACTCCGACTACGGAGCTTCCTCCTCTTTCACCCCAGTTCGAGGGTATGGACCCTGCTTCAAAGGTGGGTTCCTTTTCGTGTTTGTTGCTTCATCTGTTTCTTTTATCTAGTGCTGAAAGTTGCTTTGCTTTGGTCTGAGGGCATTGTCACTGCTAGCTCAGACACAACCGCAGCTTTCACGGACATTTCTTCTACAAACTGGGTTATTGTCCCTTTTCTGCCTTTAACTTGCATGGGAGTTCCTGAGGTCATTCGCCCTGTGCCAGTGCGGATACAGTCTTCGACGGATTTAGCATCATTGGACTTGGGGGCCTCAGGAGAAAGTTGCATTCCTATCAGGGCTTCAGATTTCAGAGCCGAAGCCGATCCATCTAGAAGCTCTACTTTTATACCGGCCGCAGTAATGTCAATTGCACCCGAGTCAGCAGTCCCTGCCATAGTGGCTATAGAGACTGGACTTCTGCCTCCTCCGACTATGGCAGCTCCCTCCCTGTCACCAGAAAGAGCAGCTGAAGATGAAGCCCTTATTCAAGAGACTCATGAAGAGGCAGCTCCCTCCTTCATCGATTCTCCCCCTGTGGATGTTCAAGCTATAGCTTTGGATACAGTGATAGGGGAGGAATCTTCAGCTCAACAGGAGAGCACAGAGAGAGACTAGCCAGCCCCTACAGCATATTTTCCGTCTTCGTCCTCTCAACCGGACGTTGCATTGTGGGAAGATATCGATGGCGAGGTGACCTTTGAAGTCGTCCCCTCTGCCTCCTTTGGCTTCGCTTCCTCTGACAACTTTGTCTGGCAACATTTGGACATGCTACGTCAGCTGGTAGAATCCCAGCCTGGCTTGACGTATCTGCAACTGAAGGAAATCGCCAATCGCTTCACCGCTGGCCTGCAAGCCATGGGCTGCCATTTGAACATATGGGCTCAGCGGGTGCTGCTTCTACTGAAATTCGTGCATCGGAGAGACTTCCTAGCACGGACTATGGTTGATAAGCTAACGGCGTTGAAGTTGCAGAGGTCAGAATATAAGTCTGAGCTGGGGAAGCTGATGCTTATGCTTGATGGACGCCGAGCCGAGCTACAAGGTGCTATTCAGCGGGAGGAAGCTGTGCGGGACCGGATAGCCATCCTGGAGACGGAGCTATCTGGACTTCGAGCCGAGCTGCAGCAATTATCCTTTATCCGGCCGCAGTCCGTAGAGGAGGTAGCCTCGCTGGAGGGACGAGTGATGTCTCTCCAGGACATGTCCATTGGGCTTCAGGAGGAGGAGGCGCGCCTTCATGAGCTATGAGCCGCTCCTTATGTGGGTCTTCTGGCCTTCGAAGATATATTCCGGCGGCCATGATTTGTCTGTCCCTTCTTTTTCTTTTTGTTCTCTTTTGTGATATGATGTCCCCCCGGGGCCCTTTATGTACTCCCTTTTTAATGGAAAGGAATCTCTTGGCTTCATGCGTATCCATCTTATTCTGCATGTGGTTTTATCACTTTGGGAGGTGGGGTAGCGGTTTTAACAATCCCTCATGCGAATGGCTCGTACCTTGGCAGGAGAGCGTCCACCCCTTCAAAGAAAGGATTGGGAACTCGTTCCACCGCGTGACGGCATCCGAGGAGGTGCTTGAACCGAATTTTGTTGGTGGCAGCAAACGTCCTATTGGCCATGTGTGCCGTAAGGGAGACGATTTGCCAGAATGCAAATGAGGAGGTCTCATCAGAGTAGACGTATGGTCTAGGCTGGGTAGAGACTATTGCAGGTGGGACATTGAAAAGGATATGTGGTTCTCATCAGAACGGACATAAAGTACGAACTGGATAGATTTTATCATTGGCCGGGCGATGTCCCGATCGGCCAACGGTTGGCTTCATCATCGATATTGAGTTTATATCGATGCAAGGGGGATTTTAGAATAGACGTAAGGTCTAAACTGGATAGGGTTTAATCATTGATCGGGCAAGGTGCCGGTCGATCAACAGCGGGTTTCATCATCGATATTGGGTTTATATCGACGCAAAGGGATTTCATGAGTTTCATCAGAATAGACGTAAGGTCTAAACTGGATAGGGTTTCATCATTGATCGGGCAAGGTGCCGGTCGATCAATAGCAAGTTACAAGTAGAGGTGTAGGTCTCATCAGGATGGACGTAAGGTCTATTCCAGCAGGTTTAATCGCAGGTGGGACGTTTAAAAGAGGGTATGTAGATTTCATCAGGGTAAACGTAAGGTCTACCCCGGAAGGGTTTTACCATCGGTGGGGAATGGAGCCAGCTGACCGACGGAAGGTTTCATCAGTGAAGGGGAGGTAAAGGCAGCGTGCTGGTTGGCATGGAACTTTGAATTACCACATTACTGACCCAAGCGCCCTTTCGGGTTTTCACCGGAGCCAGCCCCCTCTTGCTTTTGCCCACACGCCCTTTCGGGTTTTCATGTGGCGGGGTACCCGATTTTGCCTGCAGTGCCCTTTCGGGTTCTCACCACAGTTGGGTTTTAGCCATTTTTGCCCTTGTTCAGAATGTCCGAACAAGTCTGGCGGGGTATCTCTATTTTTAACCCCATATTTTTTATGTATATATTTATATATATATATTGAATTGGGACTTTAGCACGGATCAGGCGATGTGCTGCTTCATTAGTGGCTACTCTTATCATCGGTATTGGGTATATACCGATGCAAGGATTTCATAGGTTTCATCAGGATAGACGTAAGGTCTAAACTGGGTGGGTTTCATCATTGATCGGGCAGTGTGCCAATCGATCAACAGCAGGTTTCATCATCGATATTGGGTTTATACCAATGTAAGGATTTCATATGTTTCATCGGGATAGACGTAAGGTCTAAACCGGACAGGTTTTATCATTGATCGGGCGAGGTGCCGATCGACCAATGGTAGGTTTCATCACGGCGGGACGTAAAGAGACATGCAAATTTAAGCGGACGGGTTTCTTTGTCGATCGGGTAGGGTGCCCATCGACCAAAGGTGGGTTTCATCATCGGTATTGGGTTTATACCAATGCAAGGATCTCATGAATTTCATCAGAATAGACGTAAGGTCTACACTGGACTGGTTTTATCGTTGATCGGGTAGGGTGCCAATCGACCAACAGTGGGTTTCATCATCGGTATTGGGTTTATACCAATGCAAGGATCTCATGAATTTCATCAGAATAGACGTAAGGTCTACACTGGACTGGTTTTATCGTTGATCGGGCAGGGTGCCAATCAACCAACAGTGGGTTTCATCATCGGTATTGGGTTTATACCAATGCAAGGATTTCATAAGTTTCATCAGGATAGACGTAAGGTCTAAACTGGAATGGGTTTCATCATTGATCGGGCAGGATGTCGGTCAATCAACGGTGAACTTCACCATGGTGGGACTTTGGACAAGGTATGAGGGTTTTATCAGGACAAACGTAGGGTCTATACTGGGTGGGTTTGATCGTTGATCGGGCAAGGTGCCGGTCGATCGACGAGAAGTTTATGGCGGGAGGTGAGGCTTCTTTAGGATCACCACATTACTGACTCAAGCGCCCTTTCGGGTTTTCGCCGGAGCCAGCCCCCTCTTACTTTTTCCCACGCGCCCTTTCGGGTTTTCACGTGGCTGGGTACCCGATTTTGCCTACAGTGCCCTTTCGGGTTTTCACCACAGCTGGGTTTTAGTCATTTTTGCCCTTGCTCAGAAGGCCTGAACAAGACCGGCAAGGTATCTCTATTTTTAACCCCATCTTTTTATTATTTATTATTTTTATTCTTTTATTCTCTCTTCCCCTCTTTTTTGAGAGGGTGACAAGTCGGAATGTCATTAGATCATGATAAGTGATGGCTTGGTTAGGGCGGAGTGCCGCTATACCAAGAAAGGGTGTAGCTCAGCTAGGGCGGGATGCCGCTAGACCAAGGAAGGGGTAGCTCGATCAGGGCGGAATGCCACTAGACCAAGGAAAGGGTAGCTCGGCTAGGGCGGAGTGCCACTAGACCAAGGAAATGTAGTTTGATTAGGGCGGAGTGCCACTAAACCAAGGAAAGGTAGCTTGATCAGGGCGGAGTGCCATTAGACCAAGGAAAGGTAGTCTGGTTAGGGCGGAGTGCCACTAGACCAAGGAAGAGGGTAGCTCGGTTAGGGCGGAGTGCCACTAGACCAAGGAAGAGGGTAGCTCGATTAGGGCGGAGTGCCACTGGACCAAGGAAAGGGTAGCTCGGCTAGGGCGGAGTGCCACTAGACCAAGGAAAGGGTAGCTCGATCAGGGCGGAATGCCACTAGACCAAGGAAAGGGTAGCTCGATCAGGGCGGAATGCCACTAGACCAAGGAAGGGTAGCTCGGTTAGGGTGGAGTGCCACTAGACCAAGGGAGAGGTAGCTCGGTTAGGGCGGAGTGCCACTAGACCAAGGGAAAGGTAGCTCGGTTAGGGCGGAGTGCCACTGGACCAAGGGAGAGGTAGCTCGGTTAGGGCGGAGTGCCACTAGACCAAGGGAAAGGTAGCTCGGTTAGGGCGGAGTGCCAGTAGACCAAGGAAAGGTAGCTTGATTAGGGCGGAGTGCCACTAGACCAAGGAAGGGTAGCTCGATCAGGGCGGAATGCCACTAGATCAAGGAAGGGTAGCTTTTGCCCGATTACTCGGGGAATATTGGTTGTGCAGCATGATACAACTTGAGGTGTTTACCGTTGAGTGGCGAGAATTGAATTTCCCCTCGATGGTTAACAACTATGTAGGCCCCTCCTTCGTAGACCCTTTGTATCACATAAGGACCTTCCCAATTAGCATTCAGATTTCCTTTTGGGTTGGACGCCATGACTTCTTTTTTCTTGACCATGATGAGGTCACCTTTCTTGAATTCTCGTCCTCTTACGAGTTTATTGAATGCAGTGGCCATGCGGGCCTGATACATTTGGATATTCTTCTGAGCTTGGAGGCGCTTCCCCTCCAATTCAGTCAGTTCTTCTAATCTTCTTTCTGTATTGGTCTGTTCGCCACGGGCTAGGTCATATTGGACTGCCACTCGGAGTGACGGGACTTCCAGCTCCAGCGGAACCACTACCTCTGAGCCGTATACCAATGAGTATGGTGAGCACCCTGTAGGTGTCTTGAAGACGGTGCGGTATGCCCACAGAGCTTCATACATTTTCTCTTGCCAGTCCTTTTTATTAGAACCAACGACCTTGGCCAGCAAAGTGCAGAGAGTCTTGTTAAAAGCTTCTGCCAATCCGTTTGCCTGCGGATTGTAAGGAGTGGAAGTCCTCCAATTGATCTTATACTTTTTGGCAAGCCGATAGACTTTCTGATTTCTGAAATGACTTCCATTGTCAGATATTATTCGGCTGGGGATCCCGAACCGGAAGATGATGTTCTACTTGATGAATCTGGCGACCAGTTCACCAGTCACTTCTCTTAATGCTATAGCCTCCGCCCATCTGGAGAAGTAATCTGTTATGGCTAGTATGTACTTATGTCCGGCCGAGGAAGTCGGCAGTGGACCGACTACATCAGTTCCCCATTGCGCAAACGGCCAACTGGGAACTGTAGGATGCAGAGTCGTAGGAGGCCTTCGAGGCACAGTAGCATGCTCCTGGCATTTCTGGCATGATTTTGCAAATTTACAACAGTCTTCGAACATGGTGGGCCAATAGTAGCCTAGCTTCTTGATTTCTATCGTCATCTTAGGACCAACCTGGTGGGCACCTACTGTCCCAGCATGTACTTCTTTCATCGCTTGCCAAGCTTCCTCAGTGGATAGGCAGCGGAGTAGAATCTTCTTGCGCGCATCCGCCATTATTCGGAACAGAGTCCCATTTCTAAATTCATAAGAATCTTTGATTCTCAAGAGTTTCATCTTCTCTTCTCTTTCCTGCGGTAGCTGTTGGTGCAGGAACCACTATAGCAAGTGCTGTCTCCAGTCAGACGCCTGTACTGCGCTGATAGTGGCAACTTCTTCTTCTTCGGGGCACCCTTCTAGCATATTGGGGACTTGTCGCCGGTTCATAACAACAATGTTCAGTGTTTCATTTGGCGAGACTACTAGTGAGCTGGCCAGCTTTGCCAGTGCATCAGCCCGGGCATTATGTCCACGGCCCACATGTTTGAGTTCAATATGATAGAACTTTGCCATGAGGCGTACAGCTTTCTGGTGATAGGGATTTAGTTCTGGCTTCCTTACTTTGAACTCCCCTTGGACTTGTTTTATTATCAACATCGAATCCCCGAATACCTGAAGCATTTGGATACCCATGTTGAGACTGATACGTAGTCCGATTATCAGAGCTTCATATTCGGCTTCATTATTGGTACAGGGCTTGTTTATAGAAGAGGAAGTATGCACAACCTCCCCCTCTGGTGATTTCAACACAATACCGGCCCCAGCCCGTATCCTGGTCTTTCCATCGGAATCTATCTCCGTTCTGGATGCTCCATCAAAGAATAGTTGCCACATAACTGGCTGAGCTTGACAGGCCTCGAGTGTCTCATCATCGGGTAATTCAGTCCCCAACATATCATTCTCCGGCACAGGATGCTCCGCGAAGAAATCAGCCACGGCCTGTCCTTTTATTGCCCTCTGGGGTATATATGTAATATCGAATTCCCTCAGAATTACTGCCCATTTGCCCAACCGTCTTTCAGTACTGGCTGAGCCAATATGTATTTGAGTGGATCTTCTGCAGATATCAATCTGATTTCATGTGACAGCATATAGTGCCGGAGCTTTTTGACAGCAAAGACTAGTGCCAAGCATGTCTTTTCTATATAGCTGTAGCTTTCTTCGGTTCTAATCAGCCTCCGACTTAGGTAGTACAGGGCCTGCTCTTTGCCTTCTTCATTTATCTGTGCCAGCATTGCCCCCAGGGAACAGTGTGTGGCTGAGATATACAATATCAAGGGTCTGCCCTTAACCGGTGCCCCCAGTACTGGAGAGGTTTTAAGATATTCTTTCAGCTTTTCAAAGGCCTCCTGACATCCATCGTCCCAGAGGAACGGTACATCTTTCATCATGAGCTTGTGAAAGGGATGGCATCTTCCCGACATATTTGATATAAATCGTCGGACGTAAGCCAGGCGCCCTTGCAGAGATCTCAGCTCGTGCAGATTCCTTGGTGGAGGGAGCTCCTGGATAGCTTTAATCTTGGATGGATCAATTTCAATACCCCTATGCCGGACAATAAACCCGAGGAATTTTCCACTGAACACGCCAAAGGAGCATTTCATAGGATTCATCTTGAGTTCATATTTGCGCAACCTCTGGAATACTATCCTTAGGTCTTGCAAATGGTCTTCTCTTTTGCTGGTTTTTACCACCAGATCATCAATGTAGCACTCTACTTTTTTGAAGAGCAGGTCATCAAAGATCTTTGTCATAGCTCTTTGATAAGTAGCGCCGGCGTTCTTAAGGCGAAACAGCATTCTTTTGTAGTGGAATATTCCCTTCGGAGTGCGGAATGCAGTGTGCACTCTGTCTTCTTCAGCAATCCAGATCTGGTTGTATCCGGATGACCCATCCATGAATGACGGGCTTCATGACCAGTAGTCGCATCGATCATCACTTCAGTGACTGGCACTGGGAAATCATCTTTCGGGCAAGCCTTATTAAGGTCCCTGAAATCAACACATATTCTGATCTGCCCATTTTTCTTCTTTACGGGCACAATATTGGCTAACCATGTAGTATACTGGTTTTCTTCGACAAAGCCTACATCAATCAGCTTGTCAACCTCTTTGTTAATCTGATTTATCAGTTTAGGACGCATTCTCCTGGAAGGCTGCTTTACAGGGTTAGCCTCTGGGTTTATTGCCAATCTATGCTGCGCCACATCAGAACTCAGTCCCGGCATTTCATCATATGTCCATGCAAAACAGTCTCAGAATTCTTTCAAGAACTGTATATATTGTTCCCTGACATCTGGCTCCGGCAGTGCGCTGAGGAATGTCGGCCTTGGCTCATCTGCGGATCCCAAATTTATTTCTATCAGCTCATCGACGGTGGCTTGGGCTCCGTCTTTGACTTCGGGCGGGGCTTCTTGCAAATCAATAAAGCCTCCCGGGATATAATCTTCTTCAGTTTCATGCTCCTCTGTTTCATCATACTGGCCATCAGCGGATGCTGGCGCATCATATAGGGCCAATATTACTGGATTCTGTTCAGTCTGCCCTGAGGACGAGACTGGTTCAGCAGGAAATTCAGAAGTGGACTCTTCCGCCCTTAGAGGCTCTTCTGATGTGGGCTCCCTTGAAAGGTCATCATTCTGCAGAGCCCGGAATTCTTCTAGAATGCGCCCGAACTCCAGACACTCCTCCAGCTCTCTGGCTATTTGATCTTCATTCGGGGTTCCCGTATCAAATTTTGCTTCAGCCTGGAACATATCCTCTTTGGAAGATAGGTCCTCCCAGTACCAAGCTTTCTTTGTCTCATCAGATGTCTCTGTTTCTGGCAGGTTGTCTGGGGCTTCATTGTCTGTTATGGATTGATAGATAATTTCTTCATCTTCCAAAGGGTACTGGTCATATCCAACCCCATGGGAATTTTCATGCTGGTAGAAAGTAGAGATGACATCCACTTCGGCTTCATAGTATTCTTGAAGGGTATAGCACAGTCCCGGGTGTTGTGTGACCTTCCTCAGTTCTTTACTATCTCGAGGCGGATCCCACAGCTCCTTGAATACCTTCTTCTGAGCAGCAGGGTGCATTGATGGCATTTGCATCTTGGAGAACATTTGTGAAACCCGTTGGGTAGTATAATCCAAGCCTGTAATCGGTACCATCCGGTTTGCAGCTTCTTTAGGGGCCATACAGTCTTGATCATCCTCTTCGACTGGCTCCCCGGTGTAGAATACAATAGGAGGCTCGCAGAAGTGAGGGATTTCCATAGTCTTCAGTGGCAGCACCGTTTGGTACTCTAGGTTGGCGATGGGCTTGACTAAACCCTGCGGAACCTCCACCTGAGTGTACTTTTGTTTCATTTATTCATCGGCATCATCTGGGTGGATGCTAGGAGGGGTAATCTGGGCAAAGTCACCGTCATAGGAGATGTGAGATACTTCATGCCTTTTGATGTAGCCCTCGGGTGGCGGTGGAGACCAATTTCTTGCCTTGGCCGCCGCCTTCTTATGACTGACCACAGCCTCTTTTCCTTCGCACTTTTGCGACACCTCGGTGTAGTAGGATGCATCGAGCATATGGCACTCGAACACTTCAAAGGGATGCAGATCCGCAAACACCCTTTCTTCTTTTCCTTCATGGCAGTATTTGATGCACTGATGTAGCGTGTATGGCACTATTTGATATTCATGCAGCCACGGTCTCCCCAGCAGGGCTTTATACATGGTATTGGAGTCGATCACATAGAATCGTACCACTGTAGTGAGGTCTCCCAATGTGAGGTTGAAATCAGCTACCCCAAGAGGTGTCTTACACTTTTGTTTGAATCCTGCAATCTTCATGTCTCTGACCTTGGTAAGCTGCAGATCAAAGTAATATTTCTGATAGATGCGGTATGGGAGAATGTTCACAGCAGCCCCGGGATCTATCAGTATCCTGCTTATCGGCTGACAGTTCAGGGAACCCCTCATATACAGCGGTCTATTATGGCCGGAATTTGGGATTAGCATATCATCCTCTGTGAATGTGACTGATGGACCAGAATTCACTTCTGTCAAGAGTGCTTCATACTGTGCCGGCGACTGCAAGGCATCAATAATGGCTTGGCGAGCCTCTTCACTTAGAGAGAGGATTTCCCAGATGGAGAACCTGATAGGGAGCTTCTTCAGCATTTTCATGATCCGGCTGCCCACCAGGACATTAGACAGTCTCATCTCCTCCACCCAACGGGGTCTTGGAGGTTCATGTGGTGCCTGTGGCCTTTGCTGCCCAGTGCCGGTTTCATCCTCTTGATTGGTTTCCCGGGAGGCTTCTTCTGTAGTAACGACCCCTGTTTCTGCTAGAGAGTTACTTCCTTTATTTTCTTCATACTGCTTCTGCTTCCTAATTGCAGCCTGCTGGCATTTATTGCTTTTAGCTGGAGCAGTGCGAGCCAGTTGCTCATTTTCCAAACTGGACAAGAATTCCAGGAATGAAGGAGCCTCTTCTTTTTCTTGGTACAAGCTGGCAGGGGGAGGAACCTGGACACCTCGTACCTCCGGTTCTGGGATTTGGTATGGCTGTTCTCCTCTGAACATAATATTGTGATTAGCTGGTGGCGGGCGCCCCCATATTTTCCCAGAACGTATTGCATGGGCTGAGGTAGAGGCTTCAGCATGGTTGGCTTCTAGCGGGGCATTTGATGCTTCATCCTCATCATTCTCCCCGGGCAAGGAAAAGAGTACCGACAGAGTGTTGCATTGTACTGTCGTGACTTTCTTTCCCCTTTTGGACTTGGGTCGTCTCTTCTTCTTCTGGGAAATTGGCTTTGCTAGCTCCTGCCCCCAGAAGGGCTCATTTTCAGCTTTTTCTTGTTCTGCCTCTGGTTGCTCTTTAATTTTCAATTCTTCGAGCTGCTCCCAGAGTATACAGTCTTTTATCAGCAGGTGTTTGGGCTTTTTCTGCTCATATTCATCGAGCTCATTGATATACTGCTGTAGACGCCTGGCTGCAGGACTTACTTCTTTATGTGCAGGTAGGGGAGTTTGTTTCCTCCGGTTGTGAGTAGGGATCTGGATGACTGGTCCGGTCTCAGCTGTATGCCATACTGGCTTTACTGGAGGCGGCTCAGGCCTCCGGGTGACACCCCGGATAGTCGCCCCACTGGTGCTGGCTGCGAGAGTCTTTTTTCTATTCTTTATGGGCTTCGTCTGCCATCCTTCCTGATCTTTCAGTGGGGTGAGGAGGCAAGCTTCATAAGTATGCCTGGTACATTCTTCAACGGCTTCCTCAAGCAGCTGCTGATAGACTGAAATCATATTGGCGGCCATCTTCCAGGGCGAAGGCTCATGCGGATGAGGTGGCTTCACCTGGTAATCACCCAACTGTAGCTCACCCTTTTTGACCATTCCTTCCATGATATCCTTGAAGACATAACAATCTTCAATTGCGTGCCCCAGCGCACGGTGAAATGGACAGAACAGCGGATCATCTTTCTTTGTTGCATCCGTAGGTCTCTTCGGTTCAGGCAATGTTACCTTGTTGAACTTGTATGCCCAGTTAAATAGTGCTGATGTCTTATCTTTGGGAAAAGAGTAAGCCTTTCTCATTTTGTCTCTCAGAGAGACCTTATCTTTTCTTTCTGTTGCACCCTCAGGCAGGGGAGCTTCATCTGCCTCCTTTTTCCCTTTCTGTTGCTCGAAGGTTCTAAAATCGACGGTGTTAGCCTCAGTATGTGATGGCCGTCGATCATTGGTTTTACCCTTCGGCATAGTGGGAGCATTGGCGGTCGGACGCTTGGACAAGAACGTCTCGACTTCCGCCACTATATTGTTCAGCCGGTCAAATGTCCTGACATCTGCACCGATCATCTTTTCTAGCACCTCTCTCTTGAGGCTCTGTTTACATATCTGCACTGCATCTTCCTGATGAGGAGGTCTTCGGCATCTCATGGCTAAGTTTCTCCACCTTTTGATGTAGTCCAGTGCTGTTTCATCTTGCCTTTGCTTGGTTGCATATAGCTCCGCTATTGTAATTTCTCTTTCCGTGACATGAAATCTGTCGCGGAACTTTCTTTGCATATCAGGCCAATCAACCACTGATCCAGCGAGCAGGCTTGAATACCATTCAAAGGCTATCCCAGTGAGGGACGAGCCAAAGAACTTAAGCAGATAGGCTTCATCAGCTGCCAGGTTGCCCATAATTGTGGTATAGTAAGCAATGTGCTCCCTGGGAGAGCCCTGGCCGTTGAATTTCTCAAATTTCGGCGGCTTACTGACGCCTGGGGGTAGTCTTTTAGCAGCATACTGGGGAGGATACGGTACTTTGTACACATCATAGGTACTTACACCATCACCGGTCTTCTCAGACAGCTTCATCTCCACAATTCTTTCAATCATCAGCTTCTGGGCTAGGGCTGGATCTATCTCTTCTGGGAAGAAGTGAGCTTGTTGCTGGCTGTAGGGAGTCGTCATCATAGTCACGCGCAAGGTGGGTACGGCGGACTGCGTCTGAGATGCAGAGGGCTGAGCTGCTGCTTGCTGCAGAACAGGCTGGCTTGGAGCTTTGCCCTTATCAGCTGGAAGAGGATTAGTTGGGACAGCCATTTCTGCTGAGCTGGAAGTTTGCCCCACAGGTTCGGCTTGCTTGGAGATCGGTGTGGCTTCATGCCTCTCATTTAGCTGTCTTCTGAGAGCACTGATCTCCTGTTGATATCTTCTAAACATCATCTGGATCATGGGATCCAGAGTCGATGGGATCTGTGTATCTTCTGAAGTCCCTTCAGCATCATCAACGAAGGGATTGTCTTCTTCTTCTGCTGTCACCACATTGACTGTCATGGTGGTGATCTTGCGGGTTTCATCATCATTCTTCATCTTATCTTTTGCAGCCTGACCTCTTCTTGTGACGGGGCCTGGTCTGGTAGCCAGCCTGAGCAGTTCATCTGGCTGAGTTGGTAGCATATCCTGCCCCCTGGCGATTCCAGCCATGTTACAGGCAAAGATTTGCATTCTTCCCTTCTGCCTGCAAACTTTTCTTTTTGCCTGGTCAGGGTATTTGAGTCGGTTGAAGACCGATACTCTTTCTTCAGCTTCTTCCCTACACAGGTCTTCTTTATCATATCCGGCCTTGCGGCCTTTTTCATAATCATTTGAATCGGAGGAGGAGACTCCGAGCATCACTTCTTGAAGGGCTTCTCCTTCTTCTTCATCCACGGTGCCCAGAGCACGGGATAATCTTTGCTGACCGAGGGCAGAGTTCCCCAGGTAGTGGAAGTAGTCTTGGACCACTTGTTTCATCTCCTCTGGATTGTGCCTTCGCGGCTCTGGTCGGAGTATCAATCTTTCCTGGCTTTTCTGCTGATGAGCCAGTCTTGTCATCTGAGCATTCAAATGCTCGGCTTTGGAATATCTAAATATGTCAGCCTGTCTGGCACAGGCTCTTGGTCTTCTTGGAATGGCAACCGTGACTGGTTCGCTCATTCCCATATCACCATCTTGGCAGCAGTTGGCAGTGTCAGCATAGTTCCTCTTTTCCCATCTTTTGCCTTTGGCCCTGGGATGGGTGACAGTAAGGTCTTCCTTCTTCTCATATCTTCTGCCCCTCATCACGGGGCGAGTAGTAATCAGATTCCTTCCTTCATCATTTTTTTCATCTCTCCTCCCCCGAGCCTTGGGGTAAGCAGCAACAACATCTCTTCTGTAGTTTCTTTCTTCTCTTCTGCTTCCTGCCCTGAAGCAGGCAACAACATCCTCAGTAGCTTTCTCCTCATATCGAGCTGGGGCCCAGCTCTGAATCTTCTTTGGTCGCCAGACCTGTTCATATCTTGCTGGCTTGGGCGCCAGCGGCTTCCTCTCATCACCTTCCCAGTTGGCCCTCCTAGTGGCCAGAACGCGGAACCTGTTGTCGGTCTGGACAGTCGGGACAATCCTGTCCGGCCGGACTTCTCTGGGGCGACCGTTGAGGTTCACCCTAACATCACCCATCATCATTGTCTTCCCAGAATTGGAAAGACGACGCTCAGCAGCAGCATACCGGCTTCTCCGGTTATTTCTCTTTCCCCTCTGGGCAGCAGCGGGGACCGTGTCCCTCCTTTGAACTTGGTGAACATAGCAGGCGACGGCCGTCGAGGTCATCTTCTCCGGTAAGCCAGCCTTCTCACCAGCAGTCTTCATCGGGGCACTTGTAGCAGTGCCTTGCTTGTTGTTGTTGACCTACAGAAGGTCGGTGAAGACGAGGCCCAGATAGTTGGGCAGCCCGACAGCAGGGGGCATTGATCCGAACGAAAGAGGTACCGCCAGGTAGCCCTCTCGCACATGTATATCGATCGGTTGCTGGTCGAAACATACAGACATGATCCCGGCCGTCATTGTAACTTCCTGAAGATAGAGAAAGCGCACAGGATCAGAAATTTGAGGGGGGCCCGCTGGGCCTCCTATTTTGGCATAGAGATGAAAGGAGACTCGGTCCCACCGGGCGTGCCAGACTTGTGGACGCGGATTTTATTTATTTTTAAATTATTTAAATTTATTATTATTTTTATTTTATTTGGGGAATTCTCTTATTTGTATTTATTGATTATTAGGCGTGCCAGTCACCGGGGTGACAATTTAATTGTGCGCTCGATCTGACTTTTAATCAGTCGATTGTGAAGTCCGAGTCGGGACCCGAAGTCCATCATACCATAAAGGCTATGACGTTAATTACGCCCTTCCTAAGAAGGATAACCCTTGATTAAATGCCAAAATAGGAGGCCTCATAAGGCAAACAGATATTCATGTACGTAACTTTGAACTTCATACCCGGCCCGGAAGGCAGGTAAGAGAATAACATCGACCACAGAAACAAACTATATCGCTGAATCGGCGGTTCAAAAATAATCAGACTCAGGGGAAAGGTGAAACAGAGGATATCAATCGCGGACAGGATGAGCCACGATCATGACGAAGGTTTAAAGCATCGATTAACATTTTGACAGCACCTCCCCATAGTCTGGATCATGCCCAGAGGGAAATAGGCTATCACCCATGGAGTGCCGGGATGAAAGCAGAAAGGAAGGGAGAGGTCGGACCTCTCCACGTTACACATGTATGCACTAGGGCAATGTTTGACTCTTCCCTCACAGGAGCTGGTGGCACTCATGCATTGGCATAGCTCACCGGAGCTAAGAGGGAGGCGCGTCGTTGTGACTTCGACACGAATCGATGGAACATAAGGGAGTCTACCTCCCTTTAACTTTATCCTCGGGACATATCTGGTGATCCACGAATATCTCTGTGTGGGTTAGCTCTGGGCATTTGGGCTCACA
Source organism: Amorphophallus konjac (assembly GCA_022559845.1). Lineage (NCBI taxonomy): Eukaryota > Viridiplantae > Streptophyta > Magnoliopsida > Alismatales > Araceae > Amorphophallus > Amorphophallus konjac. The sequence continues at coordinate 282,907,861 of CM040123.1, read as the reverse complement.
GGGTGGCAACTTAGGCTCTCGGCATGACCACAGATGGAAGGCTAAGGCTCCCAGCGTGAGTGGCAAGAAGGTGGAGGTTCCCAGCGTGGCCGAAGGGAAAAGTCCAAGAAGCTCCCGGCGCCGACTTCCCGGCGCGACGGAGACTCTCCAAGGGGGTTCTCGGCGTAGGCTGAAGGGAGGAAGAGGAGTTCTCGGCGTGAGTGTTCCCGGCGCGGCTTTAGGAGTTCTCGGCGTGAGTGTTCCCGGCGCGCTGAAAGCCGCGCCGGGAGCTAATGGCGCCGAGAGTTCGGTGCCGAGAAGGTATTGGTGTTTGGGCGCCGTGAGGAGTTTAGGATTTTACGGTACCCTGTTTTTGGGGTTTTAAGAGTTTTCTGGGAATTTATATCAAAGTAGATTGGCTCTGGGGACTCAGAGATGGGGTTCAACTGGTTTTAGTTGTATATGTTTCAAAGGAGGCCGAGAGCTGAGAGGGATTGGAGGAGAAGAGTCCAACGCAGAGAACTTTTTCACCATTACTATGCGAAGTCCCGAGGATGGCTTCAGTGTTATCTTTCATCGGCCTGGGAGGATTTCAGCAGCACCTCCCCCGTACCTAGCGTCTGCCAGGGAGTGATAAACGATCACCCACGGAATGCCGAGATGAAAGCCAGAAAAAGGGGGGTATGGGACCCCTAACCCGTGTATGTGATTACAGCACCAACTTAATATCCCTTTGAGGCCATTGAAACTTATGCAGTGGCAGAGTTTCCTTGGCTCGTAAGGTTATGTAGGGGGGTTATCCCCAATAATCTTTATCCCTTAGGTATATATGGTGATCTGGGGCGTCCTTCGACCGAATTCAAGGTTACACTGAACGGACTGTAGGGACTATCGGTGTGGTTTCTCCATTGGTGGCAGGAAAGTTTATCAGGGGTTCGAGGGGTATATATGTGTGGTTTACAGTTCGAAGGGGTGGAAGGCACAAGGGGTGGTCCCCGGCGTGGGGGACTTCTCGGCGCGCCCGTCACCGCGTCGAGAACCTGGCGCCGGGAAGCCCGGGCCGGGAAGGCTATATCGAAGGGCTTTATTGACTTGCTGAAGGGGCTAAAGAAAGGGACCTCTCGGCGGCGTGGCTCTCGGCGGGGAAATGACCATGCCGGAAATGGGCTAAAGGGTTTATGGCTTGATTGCGATACTCTGCTTAGGAGACTTCTGGGATTTCTGCTCGGATTGAGGCAAGATCTGGAGTGCAGGAGGGGATTACATGGAGGTTAGTATCAGTCGAAGGGCAAACCATCCATTATCAAATCCTCGTGGGGCGTATGGCATTTTCTCTACTCACCTGCTGCTCAGACGGTCAAGAGATTGATGTCTCTGACCCTGAACGAGATGGGAGCTCGGCAGAAATCTATGATATTCGAGAAAACCACGATCCGAGGGGAGGGAAGGAGGGGGGACAGAGCCCAATAACCCACTGAACGAGGGTTGAGGCTCCGTCTTCGTCCTTCACCAGAGAACGGGCTAGGGAGGGGGTCGAAACACGAGTCGGAAAGCTGGAGCATCTAGGCAAACCAATATTCCGAAGAATAATTGATGCAAGAAGGGGAGACAGACAGTAGATATCTCAATCAATCGAATGCCCAAACGGGCCATGTTGATACTTCATTTCATTGCATCATCCCAAACTTACACAGATCATAGAAGGGAAATGAAAGACAGAGAGGTGGAAATCGAGACCGGAATCCTCCGGCTACATTGATAAATCGAGAAAGACTCGCCAGCTTACATCAGGAAAAAAAAGAGGAAAGCATGGGGGAGGGCGGAGCATTGACTCCTCTCCCTCCCCGGTTACCCACCTGAGTCTTCCTTTCTTCTTCTTCTCCCAGCTTCTTCTTTTTTTCCTCTCGGTCTCTCTTCTGTCTTTTTCTATCTCTCCCTATCTCTATCTTCTGTCTCTCTTTGTTCTGGTCGTCCTCTCTTCTTTTTTCGAAGGGAAGGGGGCTTTATAACCGTCCCTCTTTGCCTTCTCGGCAGGCATCTCACAGCGCACCTCAACTGAGGGCTTCCCGGCGTGCAGGACTCCAGCCTCTCGGTGTAGCCATTGGGCTTCGACAAGGGGCTCCCGGCGCCACTATTACAGGCCCACTTAGGTCCCTTAGACCAGGCCCTTTATCGGCCCCTCAAGTACATCAGCACCCAAAAGGGTCCTCCGTTGGTGATATAGTTTGTATTGAGATCATTAGTAGGGTTTTCATCAGTCCGCAGACAGGGGTTTCATCAGTATTGCCATCTGAATGATGATAAAACCGGGCATCATTTTATCGATATCGTCACCTGAATGGTGACGAGATCGGACATCAGCTTTAGTATGGGAAGACTTCAGTCGGGTGTATAATCTGTGGAGATGATTCTTCTTGTGTTCTGACTTTGCAAAAGCCTTTACAATCTTCATCTGCCGGTACCGGCTTCATCTTTATCTCACAGCACATCTGTCAATAAGCCGACATCTGACTTACCCTGACATGTCATCTGTGGATTCTTGGATGAGGCAGTAACACAGCTCTTATTAAAGTGTGCTAGGAGGTCTCATTAGTCAAGCGACTACTGCTTTATCAGTGCTGCCGTCTGAGTGACATCGGCACCGGACATCAGCTTGGCCGACAAAGGCTTCAGCCGGGTAAATGGTTGACGAGCTTCATCATTGGTCTTTCACTGTGGGTATGATCTGCTTCCACCCTTGTTCATTTTCAAGGTGTCAACAGAAGGGCGTCATTTAATTAAAGACCTAATGAGGGGCGTGTTCCATTAATGGACGACTGTTCAAACAGTCGTCGATTCCTGGATTTTATAAATTCTAAATAAAAACAAAAGTCACAGAATTGACGTCTTAATGAAGGGCGTTGATTATTTAGCGCCCATTCAAACAGGCGTCATTTGGCAATTTTAAATAAGGAAAGTTCTTCATTTTATAATTAAATTCAGGAATTGACGACGTCGAGACTATCGTCATTTTAATTGACGCCCCTACATAGGTCGTCATTTTCACTTCCGTCTCCCTTTTACCTGCTTCTTTCCAGTAGTAATCCTTTCCCCATTTTGCACCTTGTGTTCGATTGGGAAGATGGTTCCTTATTAGACATTCACTACCTTCTTTTAATCCTATTAATGCAAGGATTTTTACCCTATAAATACCCCCCCTTGAATCTCCCTCGCGCGAAGAGGAGGAGAACAGAAAGAAAAAGAAGAGGAAAATAGAGAGAACACATCACAGAGAGAAGAGTTTTCATTTTTTTTGCAGGTTTAATCTTCTTCCAAAGCTCCTTCCTCTGGTGGTCTTCCCTCACAAGCGGTGTTTCTATTGTGTTTTCATCATCCTGCCGCAATAACAGCAGCTGAAGCTTTTGTTATTTCTTCCCTTTACTACTGCACACACAGCAGAAAGGACACTCTTTCTTTAGCTTTTAATTTTATTATATCATTCTTCACTCTTTAGTTGTTCTACTAGAGATCTTCCTAACACGTTAATATTGCTTTGCATCATACTATATCTTGTTTTGCATATCATCCATCATCCCATACCTTGTTACTCCTCTTAGGGGTTTAAAACCAAAACACACAAGGTGTGTGTTCATGCTTAATTTGATTGATTTCATACTTTTAGAGCGTTGATACTACACACTTTGGCTAATCCATATCTTTGTTTACTTTGTGTGTTTTCTTGCAAGGGTAATCAAGCTACAAACCCCCTTCATCGGCCGGCCGGTAGAAGGAGGAAGGAAGAATCCCCAATCTCACCCGCTCAACACAAGGTACATGTGATCACTCCTTTGATATTTTGAGGTAACCCCTGTGGCGATCACCTTCCATAGAGCATCTCATGCTCATACCCTTTTTTATCCCACTTATTTTAGCAAAATTCTTCATTCTTCAATAATAATCATCATCATGTTATTTGTCTCTCTTTAAAAGGATGTCTATGTGACACGTTCACACTACCGTGAGAGTCCTACAGCCAGGAAGGAGGATACTAGAGATATATCAAACTCCCGTATTTTCCTTTCCCGCCGTGTTCCTTCCCTCATCCCGGTCACCGGCCAACAAAGAAACCCATGAGCGCGACGCGCGCGTGACACAACAGCAGCCTATGACTTAAATGAGCAATTGACCCATGGTACTTGGCATAGAACATGATTCGAGGATCCTCTCACTCATAGTGATAGGTTTCAGTTGGACTTAATCCAACCTTCCACAAGTCACCATTCTATATACCAAAGGGTCACAACATGATGGTGTAGCACATTCTAGCATGCAATGTAATGAGAAAATGTTAGGTCCCTTAGCATGATATAAATGATAGCATGAGACTACACGATAATGTTCAATATGCACACATACACAAATCATTCTAAATTAATGGGCAAACCCTCAAACTCCCCCTTAGTCCAATGATCTTGGAAGTTATGACAATCATGTAACAAAAATGATGAGGAGAATGTAGCCATGACAGACATCATCAAAAATAATGATAGCCAGAAAATCCATATGGTTGTAGATGGAAGAAGCACAAACCAACAAACCACTCATCATCATATTCCTCAGATTTATTGTGAGCAAAGAAAAGGACTATACTGCAAAAGCTGACAGAAAACCTAACATGCAGAAGTTACAAGAATTGAAGATTTAAAAATTTATTCACAAACTTGTGCCTTGAGCTTTTATTTCCAGCTGATCCTTTGTTCAACTCCAAGGCCCCCTGCATCCAAAATTCTCATTTTAAACTTTTTGGTACCCAAGTTTTCTTGGGTCCTTGATGGTCAGCAACACTTCTGACATGTATATTTCTTTTCTTTGCGGCGTTTAGGTCATCACTCCTCATCCAATGGAAATCATCAACCACATGACCGTATTCACCACAATAAAAACAATACATAAATGATTTGACATTCTTCCTATGTGCATGTGCATTGGATTTTTGTGGGTGGATAGGAAATTTATTATGCATGGGATGAGAGTGAGTCGTTCCCTTCAGATGCCAACAGTCCTCGACTGTGTGGCCAGTTTCTCCACAGTGAAAGCAACAATGAGGGGGATTTCTTCTAACAGCCTTGAAGTGCATCGACCGGTCCTGTTGGGTGTGTTGACGCACATGGTCATACCTGGGCTTCTGAGCATGAGTGCGCTGAGCATACCTACTCCCAGTGTTGACATGTCCCTTGCCTTTGTTTTTAGTATTATTTCTTCTGTTCTTGCCTGCTCTTAATTCATCATTCCTCAAGGTAAGGCAATCATGCAGAGTGTAACCAAGCATACCGCAATAAAAATAATGAACATTCATTTTATGGAAAGCATGGTGTTTAGCATTGCCTTTCCTAGTATGCATATTAACATGAGCAGAATCAACTTTCTATTTTTGATAGAATGTTTGTTTTTTCTGATTTTTGTTTTGGTCTGGCTTTTTCGGGGCTACAGATTGCATTGGGGGATGGCCTGAGGTACTGGCTTCATTTTACCCATGGACAAAGGAGGTGTACAACTTGTTCCCAAAAGACTTCTTGTTTACAGGTTTATACCCCAAACCCTCTCTTTGAAAGTTGACCTTAGTGCTAAGAATCTTTTCCAAATTTTCCTTACCCTGCACAGACTTTGACAGAGAGTCATTTACGTTTTTGACCTCATCCTCCAATGAGGAGACGTGTAGCTCAGAACTGGCCAAATCCTCCTCACACGCAGCCAATTGCTCATTGAGCATGGTGTTCACTATTTTAATACTTTATATTTTCTGTTCTAAGGCGTGCAACTTATCAGAACAATCATCAACAATTTCCTTGTCTTTTTCAAAGGTAGCCAGCTTTTCACACAACACATTATTTTGTTCTTTTAAATCTTTATTCTCTTCAATCAGCCTCTTATTTTCGTCAGCCAGATTTTTATCTTTGATCAGTTCATTAATTAGCAATTGATCATTGGAAGAATACTTAGGTTGGTCTTGAAGTTGTCTTACAATCTCATCCAACCTAATTGTTTCAGCTTGTAGAGTTCCACTTTCATCTTTTAAACACCCAATGTGTTCTTTATGCAAATCTAAATCAACCATAAGCTTTTCATTTAGCTCTTCAAGGGTAGAACAATTTTTGCACACGGAGCTTTCACAAGGGTTGTTTTCAAGTTTTCTTTTCAATATCTTATTTTTTGATTTTAACTTTTTATATTTTTTTCCAACTCATTATAAGCATCCATAAGTTCTTCAAATGTAAAATCTTCAGAGTCAGAGCTTACTTGAGATGAGGACGGGTCACTAGATTGCTCCGGACAATCGGCCATGAGGCAGTCATGCCTTCGTTCTTTTTCTTCATGGATGTTCATCAAACCATCTAGAATTTGCTTGGCTGTGCTACAGGTAGATACAAAAGGAAATGACCTGGGATCAACTACAGCTCTCATCAGATTTAAGGCTGTGAGATTGCTGAAATGTATGGACTTGTGATGATCAGTCCAGCTGGCTTTGTCCTTAGGCAGACTGGAAGGACCTTTTGTAATAATCTTCCAGAGCTTAGGATCATGTGAGTTAACACACTTACGTACTCTTCCCAACCATTCATTGAAATCAGAACTAGTAAAGATCGGAGGGGAAAACATCAAAAATCTGATCGACAAAAGTACTCATGATCTCAAAAGCACCGGGATCCTTCTCTACAGATCGTTGGATCTCGGTGTGATAGAGCTTGGCTCTGATACCAATTGTTGGGTCCCTTGGGTGCAAACGGATCTAGAAGGGGGGGGGTTGAATAGATCATTCCAAAACTTTGCCCAATTAAAAACTTAACTCATAAGAACACAAGCTACTGCTATAATGCAAGAAGAGCCCTTAAAACATAATGCACAACGGATCTAACTACGGCAATTCAAGACAACTACACAACACACATTTCACAGGCTATTGGGTTCTGCGAGCAAGATGGAGTCGGTGCAGTAGACTACTGGCGTCGACGTAGCCTTCTTATGTTTATAGCAGATAGATTGAACTGCTACACAGCAAGCTCCAGATGAACGTGTGAATAGAATATAAGTATGTATGGCCACCGAGCTAGCTAGAGTATATGCTTAGTGTTCACAAGTACGGCACAAACTATGAAGATCTGAAATATGCAAACATCTGTGAATGGGGATAGAGGAGATGGATCAATCGCACAAAAACACACCCACTGCACCAGATGTTTTTAAGGTGGTTCGGTTGCAGACCCGCAACCTACGTCCACCCCTTACCAAACCGATGAGGCTTTTCCACACAAGGACGAACTCCTCAACACACACACACACACACACACACACACACAAAGAAGACAAGCTGTAAGTGCAGCGAAAAACACTTCCGCTCTCTCAAGTAGAGCCTTGGACATACACTATTTAATCGATTGTAAAATGAATATGAAATCATGAAGCAAGGTAGGGAGAAGGAAATAGTGGCTTCAGATCAATGTCATGAAGCACTATCAAACTTGGAATGGCTGAAGGAGGGCTGCACTCCTTTCTTCTTCTTCTACTCTTCAGATTTTCTACTGAGGGGACTCCCTTCTTTTCTCTTAAGCTCTCTTCCTTTTCTTTCTCTCAGAAGCTCACGGTGGAAGGCTTAGGGCTGCTCACTCTTTTCTTCTTCTTCTCTCCTTTCTTCTTCTCTCCTTTTCTCTTACAACATTGGAATGGGATGGCCAGATGTTGGGCTGCTCTCACTCCCTTCCTTTCTTTCTCACAGGTTATCTGCTAAAGACTCAAGGGATGTTGGCTTCTTCTTAGGGCAGCAGCAGCTTCAACTATAGAGGGCCGTCCAATTTATAGGCTTCAAGAGGTAGAAAATTTCCCTCCAAGTTAGGCAATTTCAAATGATAAACAAAGGAGGTTTGACCAAGGAGCCTGCAACATCTTTAATTATCATGGGCTGGCTAGCAGAGAAGGACGTCCCTTTGACCAGGAAGATTTCTATCAGACAAAAATCATACTGGCAGACTCCAGGAGAGAGGACAGTAGAGAAGGACCCTTTTCCCTGGATAGTGTACTGACAGATATTTTGTCCAAAAGATGGTTCTGATCACTTATGATGATAGGGACAAAGGTCAGTCTTAGGAACCTCCTCCAGACCTTGAAAACTATGAATTTATAGGTTTGTGGTCCATATTTTAGTCCTCTGGAAGTCCTTAAAAAGTTTTAGAAGATTGGGCAATTTCTTCATACTTGGAGTCGACTCCAAAGTCTTGTGGCGTCGACTCGGCTTCTAGATTTCTCAACCTTCCAGCCTTGCGAGACATTTGTTAACCTTGTGATTTCAACATCACTGGAGTCGACTCCAAAGCATAGTAGAGTCGACTCTTCTTCTTCATTTTTCACTTCTGAAGTGTTGTCACCCATGCTTCACCCTTACCAAGTTATTTGTTACTCTTGTTGCCCATTTGTCACCACTTCTTACCTATTTGTCACCCCTACTTGACTTCAACCGTCGCCACTGCTTCTTCTTTAGGCTTGCGAGTTTCATCATCACATGAGTCGACTCCAAGGCATTATAGAGTCGACTTCTTCTTCTTTGATTTTCACTCTTCCAGCCTTCTTGCCCATTTGTCACTCTTAGCCGCAAGAGCCGTCGCCTTTAGTCTTTTTCATCTTGCCTTGAGCCATTATCTTTATCCATTTGTCACCCTTAGGTGTATATTATACACCGTAGATGCATCATTTTTCACCCTTAAGGCTTTATTTTTCTCGCTTGTCTTCTTCAGCTGGCAAAAGACTTCTGGCTTACTTGTGTTGACTCCGAGATCAAAATTGTTGACTTCAAGTTCTGACTGTGTTAAGCGTTGACTTTGACTAGAGTTTGACTTTAAATAGAGTTACTTGACTGTAGATGAAGTTTACTGGAGTCACCTTGATGGGGTTGACTTTGACTAAACTCAACTTTGACTGGTGTTGACCCCATCTTCAACCGAGATAGGCACTTCTTCATCTTCTTCTAGCTTATCACCCTTATTGCACATATTTGCTAGCCATATTATCTACTTTTCACCCTTACCATGGCATTTGTCTCTTTTGAAAAGTTATTTGTCACGGTTTTTGGCTTGTCAACTTGTTTGAAGCTCACCCCTTTGGCTGTGTCAACTCTACTGAGCATTGCGTCGACTCCACTTGGCTTTTTCTTCTTCCCAACTCTTCCTCTCTCGTGCCAATCTATTTTTCACCCTTGCTGAGTTATATGTCAGCCTTATCTCTTATTTGTCTACTTTAAGAACCTATTTGTCACCCTTATGTGCTTCAGCTGGTGGGTGGCTTGATGTTGGCTAGAGTCAACTCGAAAGCCATTTAGAGTCGACTTGCCTTCTTCATTCTTCAGTATTTTGGCTTGAAATCTTCACACTGCTTAGTCTTGACCTGAACTACAAGAGTGTTGTCATCATCAAATGTAATTAAGACTCGGTTGAATCATTTAATCAGACTTATAATGAGTCATACTCAGACATCATCAAAACCAAAGAATCATATGACACCACACATGCATAACAGATCGAGCCTCGAACACAATCTGGAACCGATGAAGATGCATGAGATCGATGTAGATGTCCTCTTGGCAGCAAGGGGGCGAGCTCCCCTCTTCTTCCTCTTCTTCCTCTTCTTCTCTAGGCCTTTTCTTTCACTTCTTTTGGATGATTTGGATAAAAACTCCCCAAATTTGCACTTGGAGATTATATGGGAGAATTGAGCCAAAAGACCCCTATACCCTTGCTAGAACCATCCTAAAGCCTTCTCACATGTTAGAGAATGAAATAGGGGCATTTTGGACATTTTACCAGGCGTGGATGAGGTTCCACATGCGAGCCTCATCGGATTCTCACTCACACGCATGAAGGCCCTGTTGCCATCGGTCTTGATGGTTCGGTCAACCACCCCATAGGTCGACTGATTTTCAAGCTTCGGTCAACCGAACTATGTAAAGAATTCAATCACTGGGTTCTGGGAAATTCAGTCAACTGGACCAGTGCTGTCGATCGACCGGCCCAACCTTCCTTTCTATTTTAAACATGTTTGTCGCCTCTAGCCAACTCAGGTCGAGCGACCCTTTGCCCAGGTCAACCTGAACACATGAAAACAATAGAATTAAGTGCAATTAGGCTTTAAAACACTTAGATCAAAAGCTACATACCTTAGATTAACATCTTAATGATCTTGGACCTCTTTACACCCTGTTCAAGACTAAAAAGAGGTTTAAACACCCAATTTGCCATTAACAAAAATATAAGCACAAAGGCTTTATACAATTACATCCATTCTCATCAAAACTCACAAAGCTATGAGCATCTAGATCAAAATTCAAACCATGATGGGAATTCAAATCTTAACAAATTTAAATTCTATCAAGAATTCATCAAGAGAATAAAATCCATCAATATATCCGCTTGAAGCAAATCACATCAGTACATTCAAATATCTATTTAAGACATTCACATTGAGCCCATTCAGTCCAAGAGACTAACATCCATTCCTTCTGAACATCACACCAAGAGGAGAATCAAATTAGCAATTTTTCTCTTCTAAACATCACATGATTTCACAATGAAACTGTTACTCAATGAAGCTCATCAAAATATAATCACATGCAATTCATGATCCATTTATAGATATAAAGTTTTGTCATTATCAAAAGCACACGAGGCACAATAGACATTTTTCATCCTCTAGTTTCTGATGATCCTTTTTAAGAATTTTGAGTTCTTTACTTATTATTTTAAATCGCTCAGACAACTCTTCTAATGCATCTTCTAGATAGTATTCAGAATCTAAGTCTAAGTTAGAGCTGTATTCCTGGTCAAATTCCTCGCTATTGTTGGGCATTAAAGCCAAGTTGGTCTCCTCCTCTGATTCTGATGCTGAAGAGCTGGAGGTGGAATCTTCATCTTCCCATGCTGCTACCATGGCCTTCTTTTTGAAGTGCTTCTTGTATTTATTCTGAAGGTCATGCTTCCTTGACTGTTTCTTCTAAAACTTTGAAGTTTGTCCTGATTTCTATAGGTTTTTCATTCTCATAATTTGTTGAAATCATCTGGACAGCCTTGCTACTTCTTCATCAGTCTTCAGGCATTACCTCCCCTTCTTATGCCTCTGATTCCTCAACCTTGAGAGCGATCATTCTATTTTTCGTTGAGGTTTATACTAGCCGCTACATATTGATCTCATGGGCCATAAGTGACCCTATCAGCTTCTCGAGTGACATCTGTGTCAGATCATTTGCTTCCTCAATAGCAGTCACCTTGGGAGTCCAACTGTTTGGTAATGATCTGAGGATCTTTCTCACCATGTCACCCGAACTATATTCTTTACCGAGGGCAACAAGTTCATTTGTGATGTTTGTAAATCGGGAATACATCAGTGAAATGGGTTATGTGGGTACCATGTTAAATTGCTCATACTGGGACACAAGTATGTCTATTCTTGTCTCCTTGACCTTGTTTGTCCCTTCATAGGTAACTCTCAGGTTGCTCTTGATTTCTTGTGTTATTTTGCATGCTAAGAGTGGGTTGAATTCAGTTCTGGACAGCGCACAATAGAGATAATATCTGGCCCTGGCATTCAAAGATACATTAACTTTATTACTTGCTATCAATTCCGCTTTGGGCCTGGTGACAATAAGATATCCCTCATCAACTATCGTCCATAGATCATAGTTTTGACTCATGAGGAACAACTCCATACGAGTTTTTCAGTAAGAATAGCTAGATCCATCAAATAATGGAGGATGGTTGATAGATTGACATTCTGCCATCTCAGTCATTTATGATCTTTTACTTTCACATCACTAAATCTTTAGATATCGAGTGCCTAAGCTCTGATATCACTTGTTGTCTAATAAATGGCTGACCCAGAGGGGGGTGAATGGGTCATTAAAAAATAATCATGATAACCAAGCGTTTAAGATAAATGTAGAATAGAAATGTGGGTCATTAAAAATTGATCATGATAACTAAGCGTTTAAGATAAATGCAGAATAGCAATGTAAATGCTACAATGGTAGTGTAGATAGAAATAAAGAGATACCAACAATCACACAAATGGACGCAATAATTTTATATTGGTTCGGTCCTGACCTCAGTTAGTCCTACGTCCAATCCCCAACAACCACTAAGCTTTCCACTATCTCCTCAACTGGGAATAGTTACGCCGGCTATTTTTGATAAGGTGTTCAGCTACACCATGGGCGCTGCCTCAACTACAGCTCTAACTATTTTTGATCAGGTGTTTGTTCAGCCACACCATGGGCGCCCTCTCACTAGAGCCCCAACTAATTTCTAGGTATAGTCAAACTTACAGGATACCAGCATTCTGTTAGTCACACTACAAGATACATACCTCCTACCGATCTCTCTTAACCTCGAGCAAGAGCTTCTCCCCTCAAGGAGAAGATCACCACTTTACAAGTAGGATTACACATAGTTTGCCTCATAGTTATGCAGTTTGTATACAATGAATTACAGATCATTCAAGACAGAAATATCAGAATGAAAGCACAACTATCTTGAACTATAAAGAAAAAGCCTTTAAAGGAAAATTTAGAGTTACGTAAATGCTTTGAGATGAAGCAGAAAGACTGCAATAGAGAAATCATGGTTGCTTCTTCTTCCTCGCTCAAGCACACAGCATTTATGTGGTTGAGAAAGGATTGAGCTTCTATTTCTCTCAACACTTGCAATGTGACCTTATGCTGGAAATTGGGTTACGAGATCGCATGCTAGGTTTAGCTCGTATAGTTTTGGCACAGAGCTTCGTTTCGCGTATATGCTTTGTTTCATTTTTCTGCACGTGCTTAGCCTGCTTCACACCACTCACACAGCTCACCCACCACTTCATTCTGCACATAGCTTCTATATACAGCTCCCTTGAATGGTGGTTCCATTAGATTCATCTTGATAGCCGTTAAACTTAGCTTGGTAGACTTTAGACACATCTAGGTGATCGTTAGAGAGAGAGCTTCTTAATCTTCCTTGAGTGCATAGCTGTATGTCAGAGAAAACCTTTTCATCTTCAAGAAATATAGCATTTGGTAACGCTTGAGAATTTTCTAGGAATTTTCTAAGACAAAATCTAGTTGCTAAGCAATTTAAAGGCTTAATGGGCTATTAAGAAGGAATTAGGGATTCATTTAAATCCATTTAAAGGCCCTATATTAACCAAAGGGTTAAGCCCAACACAAATGGGCCCAAAGACCCAATTCCAAGACCTTTAGACCCAAGCCCATTAATAGAAACATAAATTGAGTAATTTACGGATTTAAAATGGGATACATACACCAATTAAGGGATAAATAGGAAATAATAAGAAAATTCAAAAATTTTGGAATAATGGCTAATTGGCGGTAGGGGTCCTTCCATGACCGCTAAACTCTTCTGATTCTGTAATTGGGAGAAACGTGAAAAAGCTTGGATCTTTGGCATCCAAATCTCCATGGATCGAAGTGGGTGGACATGTAAACATGTCTAGGACTCTTGAGGATCGATCCTACCCATAATTAGGACTCTAAGTTCAACCAAATCCTCAGCCCTAATTCAAAACCCTATAAATAGACCCTAACTTCGACCCATGCGAACCCTAATGTTGGATCGCGTTTTTCAAAGGTAAGGAGGCTCTGACTCAGGTTAGACCTTTTAAGGATTTTATTCCTCTTACTATGGTCTAACTTTTCTCAAATGTTCGTGCTTGGAGGTCGAGTCTTTGAGGAGATAGAAGCCCCCAAAGTTGTTGTTTCGCTACAAGCTGTGTAGGAACTAGTGTACCGGCCCAGTGAAGAACAAGAGAGTAGAAGCCCTAAATGAGCTTAGTTTACGTTGTGGCTTTAGAACTTTTTGTTCCCCTTTCTATCTTCTACATACCCTCCAATTTTCTCGTATTTAGGTCAAGAGAATCAGAAGATCGAGGGGCGAGAAGTTGCTGGTTTGGCACAGGACGTGCAGGAACTAAGGTCTACTTCCAATAAAAAATCCGAAGTCTAAGGATCAAATCAAAGGTAGGTTATCTCATGAAAAGGCTAAAGCAACATGTTAGGAATAAAAGCCCTAAGGTTTCATTCCGTTTCATGCTTTCTAATGGTGGTATTTCATGTTTTTCTATGACTGCACATGCATGATCCTTACAGCATGTTATCCTTATACCACTTAACCAAAGATGATAATTCTTGTTTAATTCATGTCCAATCATGCATCCTAGTCGTTAAAAACATGTTAGCATGCTTTACCCTTTTGGTCCTCATAAGTTTCACGCATAAATTCTCCTAGAAATTAGCCATGTACCTCGGTTTTACTTCTGTCTACTATAGGGAATGAACAGTCTCTATTAGACCGCCATATGGATATAGCAGCCCTGCGATAGATCGCTAATCACAGCATGCGGTCCTCACCTGACCGCTATTTGTTCTGCTCTTTGCTGCCAGTTAACTCTAAACAGATGGCAGATTTGCCCTATTTATCATATGTTAAGTCTAGTTAATTAGGTTTTATTCCTAATTTTGACCTTGTATTCATATAAATGGTTATATTGTGCGTCCATTATACTAGGTCTCATGGCATACATGTTTTATACATTTATGATTAATTCTATGTACTTTCATGCCAAAACTTATATTCTTGTACTAATGATCATATTTTACATACTTCATGGACTTGTTTAAGTTTTGATTTGATCGCTATTTTACCATGATCCTTTCTCATCTATATTGTGTGTACCCCAGTGCATGGCCATTGGAAACACTTTGCACTTATAAGCACACAATCTTGGACTTGTGATCCTCTCCATTGGATATTCCTTCCACCGGATTAGGTGATCTTGTTTCAAGGCCTCCGTAAGTCTCCGTGAGCCTGGGATTCTCACGAGGACACCGAGCTAGTTGTACCCTAAAAACCTAATTATCTAGAAAGTACTTTTACCGGTGTTTCTTGTGTTCTGGTCACTAGTAGCCCTCTGGAGACCGCAAGAGTCTAGTAGCGGCCATTTACTTGACCGTCACAGACGCCTAGCGGCCCGGCCATGACCACAAGGTTCCATAGATTTCACTGCGTCGACACTTTCTTTCTTCATGCGTAGACTCTGTCAAAAAATGGTCTAGCACTGACCGCTATTTCCAATAAACGGTCCAGTCATGACTGCTATTATCTCAAGTGCTCTTAACCCAAGGTTTGACCCAAGGGTTGATTTCCCTAAGTTCCTAGATGGTCTATTGATGATCTAGAACTTAACACCTTGTTCAATAAGCTATTAATGAATTATGAAAGTTAAAGAACATGTCGTTATGCTGCCGAATTCTTTTCATGGCATGACTTTGTTTTAAATCATCTTTGAACTCTCATGTTCTTAATTGAAGCATTCTTACCTTGACATTGTTATTCTAAGCTTATTATTTGAATTGATACATTATGGGCCTACATTATTGATATTTCTCATGGAAGTAGCTTGATTTATAACTTGAAGATACGATTCGAGCACTAATTGTGTCCAAGGGCTCCATGCTAGCCCTCTCGGCTGATTGTCAGAAATGTGTTGTAAACCATGAGGTAGGATGATACTGGCGTCGCATTGCGCTGGGAGTACTTATTTTTATAGGCGAGTGAAAACCACGAGGCTCTATAGAAAATATACATTCTTGATTACATGACTTTCTAGTGCATGACCTTCATGGTTGTGAATAGTACATTCTCGATACATGCTAGTACATTCTTGTTATATGAAAGGCCACTATACATTCTTAATTGATTATCCTCTCAAAATCACATATCTTCATAGTCATGTCTTGTTACTTGCGTCGTTACTTTGGTTTTGTTCGCATGTATTTATTCTTCTTTTCTAGAGCTAAAATGCTAATTACTTAAACGTTGCCTTCATGTTAATATGAAGATACCTACTGGACAAGTGTGCTCATTCCCTACTTTTTCAATCTTTTTAGGAAATTCTAGCGGGGATTCGGACAACTCAAGTGACGAGTCCGAGAGTGATTAAAGATCGAGAGAAGACCTAGTAGAGTCACGAGTCAAGTCGAGTCTATGTAATTTTCTCTTTATTTGAGTCTAGTAAAATGAGTCAATTATCATTGTACTTGAATATTATTCAATAAAGTGAAGTTTTGAGTATATTATCATGTGCATTCCCTTTTATGCGTAAATGTGTTAGCGCTCTGATTTTATTGCTCGCTTGTGGCGTACTAGCCGGCTGTTCACGTTCCCGATTATCTTCCGTTGTACTTATATCTCAGGGCGTGACAGTTAAAGTGGTATCAGAGCCTAGGCATAAGTATGGCCTAGGAAAATATCATGTCATAGGCTAAGTCCAAGGATTAAGGACCCACACCTATGAAATAAGGAAAGAAAAACTCCAAACCCACGTGAGATTGGGTAGAGCCCGGGATGAGATAGTTCATTAGAGATTATCTAGGTTAAGTTCTATCGGTCCCATCGGAATTAATTATTTGTTGCTTTCTCAGGCACTCCACTTTTTCAATGGCCACTGAACGTGTCGCAAATCGTGCTAACTGGGAAGCGATGCAGCAAACAGTTGGGGGTCTTACGCAAGCCCTATAGACTGTGGCCCAATCTGGTGCACGGGCTGGCGTAGGTAATCTGCGCGGGAATTTCCAAAGTATGAACCCTCCAAGATTCTCGGGATCCTCCAACCCCGACGAGGCGGAGAATTAGATTGATGAAATGAATAGAATATATATTCGACGTTATGCAAATGCACTGATTAAGAAAAGGTCTATCTCGCCACCTTCCAATTGAACAAGGATGTGCGTACTTGGTGGAAAGCTATTCTGGCACGGCCTCCAAACGCACCACATACTTGGGAGGGATTTCTCACACTCTTTCGAGCAAAGTATTTCTCTGAGCATGTTAAGGATAGAAAGGCCGTGGAATTTGCCATACTTCGCCAAGGCATGATGTCCGTGGCGGAGTATGAACTTCAATTTTCTCGTCTAGCTCCTTATGCCCCACATCTGGTGGGCACAGATCTCTTAAAGGCAAATCATTTTATGAACGGTTTAAGCCTAGCTTCATTAAACAACTCAGACCCCAGAATATCCGCACTTATACGGAGATGGTCCAATGAGCTCATTTATGTGAAAGAACCTTGGAAAAGGTCGAAAGGTACAAAGGCAAGAGTGAGGAGTCTAGCCGCAAGTTCAAGAAGCGAGGACAAAAAGAAGAAAAGTCCAGCATCACTTACAACTCCCGGGATAACAAGAAGAGGTCCCGCAATGGGAACGGAATGAATAACCACAAGAACAAGAAGGTAAAGGAGGAGGAAACGCAAGTCGCTGCGGCTTGCTCATTCTGCGAAAATTTGGCCACTAGGCCGAGGAATGCTGGAAGCTCCTTGGCACTTGTTTGCATTGTGGAAGTAGGGAGCATCGTATGCCCGATTGCCCTCTTATGAAGGAACAACCCTCTAACGGTCGACGCAAGCGGCAAGCGTGTCTTAATGCTATTCTAGACGATGATGAAGCGCCCAAGGATGATGGGCTGATGGAAGGTACTATTCAAATTTATTCAGATCCTACATTTTACTATTCGATACTGGTGCCTCTCAATCTTTTATATCTACAGCCTTTGCAATAACTTTACCAATGTCACCTGTTCCTCTACCATCAGACCTAGCAATCAGAACACCTTTAGGTCCCGAAACAAAACTTACAACCTACTACCCCAATAGTGAGGTAATTGTATAAGGTCATAACCTTATGGTAAACCTCGTACCCCTTGATATGGAAGGCTACGATGCCATTCTAGGTGTAGACTGGCTTGTTGACCATGACGCTTACATGAATTGTCGCAATAGGAGAACTTCTTTTCGGAAACCAGGACTCCCACTGTAGCAACCCATATAAAATATAGGAATAAATAAATAAATCCTCCAAATAAAACAAACAAAATATATATATCTAACTCACGAGCTAGCCTAGATAAGTCTCACGTAGGTGAGATTTAATATATATATATATATATCAAATGGGCCTTTAGCCCATAACCACTTCCACGGTGGGAAGGTACCAATTGTTGGGACCGGTGCGATTTGATTCAGAGGGGGGTGAATGAATTGAGTGGGGACGAAGAGAAGTGAAAAGGATTCAATGTATTGAACTGAACTCTCAGCTCCCCCTGATACCATGATGCAACAATTATGCTATGCAATGAAACATTTCTTTTCAAATTTTTTAAATTTGATGATATGCAGTATAAAGCAGTCCTATATGCATTGAACGACTTCCTTGATAGTCATGCACATGATATATGCAAACATTAGACACATGCATCGACTATATGCATTAAATGAACCATTCAAACTCAGTGCAACACATGAATAAGCTCGGTGTAAAGTGCGTACATGCACAAACATGTGAGAAGCATACTCGATGCAATGTATGAACAACCATGAACATGGGTTTAAGTAAACTCGGTGCAGGGTATGCATCGATTACAAAAATGGTTGTGCAGTGCATCTAGCATCTTATGTACACAGTACAATAAATGGCAAGAGAAGAGAATCAGATATGTGCAGAATTAAATTCAGTATCTAAGTCTGGAATGCAGACTGATCAGCTAGACAAGAAGAAGACATCAGAAATCAGACAAACAAATCAACAATTTCAGTTGATGAGATTTAAACAAAGTGTTCAGAGCTAACCTGAAAGGTAGGATCCTGGGGTTTCCATTTGAGTGCCTTGGTTTATTTTACCCCTCTTTGTTCATTCACTTCCAAGGCACACCTGCAAAATAATGGGTTATTTTGATCCAACAGGAACCCAAGCAATTTTGGGTCCTGTATTACCCTCAATAGGTGTTCTTGACCTTTTGCAAACAACGTTGTCATCATAGCCCATCAACTTGCAATTGGACATGGGATGTCCAGACTTACCATGGTAATGATAACTAACAGAATTTAAGTTCCTTTTATGCACCTTATTGTGAGCATTAAATTTATGTGCATGAACATTAAAACTTCTGTTATGTGCATGAGCATTTTGTTTTCTGAACCCTGCCACCCAGCACTCAGAGGCTTTTTGGCCAGGTTTTCCACAATTGAAACAAATAAATGTCTTTTTCATGAGATTAATTTTATTCCTAAAATTATTCTGTTCGATTGGGAATTTAACAGATTTAGCAGTGCGTTTGCCTCCCGGTGCATGCCAGCACTGTGCATAGGTGTGTCCTATCTTTCCACAACAGAAACAGTTGATTTTCTTCTTTCTATTAGATGCACGAGATTCTTCATAAATAAACTTAATGCTCAATTCATCTCGAATCATTATTCTACACTCATGCATATGATGACCTGATATGCCACAGTAATAACATGAGTTGTTCTTTGTGTGTGCATGTGACTGAGTGGAAACATGTTTTGCACCATGCACTCGATCATGACATCTAATAGAGTCAGAAGAACCATTTACATCATCAGATGAGATGTTAGCTTTCCTTTTACTTTCAATCCTTTTCTGATTTCTTCCCTTTTTCAATTGTTTGTCCTCATTTTCGATTCTCTGAGTAGTGGATTTGAAAACAAATGAGGAACACTTTTCTTGTTCTGAACTCTTAACAAAGTTTGCCAGGGAATCCTTTAGATCTTGAATATTAGTTTTCAAGGAAGCAATGTAGTCTTCACAGGAAATGACTTGATTATGCAAACCATCATTTAGACTTTTGAGTGTGTTAATTTCCTGTTTCACTCTTTGTTTAGTGTCATTTTCAACAACTTTCCCTTTTCAATGGTTAACCATTTTTCAGAGAGAACAGTATTCAGAACCATTAACTTTTTATTTTGATCCTTGAGGTACCTATTTTCTTCAACCAGCTTCTTTTCAAATTCTTCAGCATCAGTTTTCTTTTCTAGCAATGATTTATTTTCTTCTTTCAGAGATTTGATTAAATCCTTTTGAAGATTATCATCATAATCAAGATCATTTATCAAGTCTCTTAAAACTGCACATTCATTGCAAGAATCTTCTCTAATGAGTTTGGTTCTGAGGTTCTCATTTTCAGATTTCAAATTATTCAACTCAGCTTTTAGGTAAGTGATATCATGAATCATTTCTTTTCTCATTTTTCTCTTTTCAGATTTTAATTTCTTACATCTTTCAGTACGTTCTTCATTGATATTCCATAAATCATCAATTGAAATCTCTTCGGATCCAGAGCTTACCTTCGATGAGGCTTCCTCATCATCATTTCCCCGGTTTGGCATCAAGCATTGATCCTCTCGCTGTTGATCAGAGTTATGAACATTCTGGTTGGCCATCATGCAGCTGTCCTCATGGTTTTTATGAGCAGAAATGACTCTGTCATATATCTCTTTTCCAGAAGTGCACCTGAGAATAAATAGATATATATCAGTATTAATCGCAGCTCTCAAGATATTAATAACTATGACATTATCACGGTTCTTAATTCTATCCTCTCTAGACCACTTGGTCTCATCTTGAGGTAATTGGCGTGGGGCTTTAGATAGTAGACTCCATAGTTTGGGATCAATGGAGTCTACGTACACACATAGTCCTCCTAGCCAACTATTGAAGTTAGAACCATCATAAACCAGAGGACGAGCCATTTGGACAGATGGCAAACAGATTCAGCGCACATACCAATTGACAAGAAATGTATCAGAAGCGAAATAGCACCGAATACAGCAGGATCGGATCTGCAGGTCGTTGGACCTTCTATGCAGACACCTGCTCTGATACCAATTGTTGGGACCGGTGCGATTTGATTCAGAGGGGGGTGAATGAATCTCCCCTTAAAATTTTGCTCACTTCACAAATTTAAGCAAACTAAAATGCTAATCAAATCTTCTGTTGAACCAGTAAGCAAATATGTGGAGCGCACATATGCATGCATCTAGCGGAAGCAGAATTAAACAAATCAAACCACTGCACAGATGAGTTTTTAGGTGGTTCGGTCCTCTAGACCTACGTCCACCCCACACTCAAACCCAAGTGTGGGTTACTGCTACGCAACACAGCTTGCGTCCGCTGAGCCTTACAGCTTAGCCAACAACTGCTGAGCATCACAGCTTGCTTCCGCTGTGCAATACAGCTTAGCCATCCGCTGACTCACAGCTTGACTGCTGGGGATTACAGCTTAACCCGACCGCTGGGGACTACAGCTTAACCCGACCAGTGGAATCCTCCACTGCAAACGCTGAGCAATATAGCTTAGCTCTGTTGACAAACAGCTTGAAGAAAAATTTAAAAGAAAACACAAAATGGGAAACAAAATAGCAACAGAAAGCTGTATACGATAAAGCACAAAATAGCTCTCAAGGAGCAAGTTGGTCTGGATCTGATCCAAGAGCCAACAGATAGCACCACTTCGAAGAATTCTTCTCTTCTTCTTCTTCACGAGCTCTCTGTCTCTCTTTCTTTCTCTTTCTCTTCTGCTTCTTCTCTCTTTCTCTTCTTCACTCTTTTTCTTCTTCTGGATCGTGTAGGCTCTCTCTCTGCTTCTGCCCCTTCTGCTTCAATCTCGATCACCTCCCTCCTGAGGAAGACGCTTGGTATTTATAGAGCATCAAAAGTACGGCGTGTGTAGGGCTTGTGCCCTCTTTGTCCAGAGATAACCTCAGATCACGTGCCAGGTGCCAACCTCAGATCACGTGCCTAATCATTAGCTTGAATCAATCTGAAGGAAGAGAAAAAGGATCCATCGAGTTAGTTCAGAATTTGAACTAAGCATGTACAGACTTGATAGTGTGTAATGCAGTGTGCATGCAGTGAAGTGTGTACATTCAAAGTGGATGCACAGACGTGCCTTTTACGAATGTACAGACTTTGGAAATGCTTGAAGCACACGATGCAACAAGACCTTGTACAGACTTAACCTGAGCATGGGCTGTACAAACTTGATGGACTGGCGCATGGACATAACAGCAAAGGATGTATAGACTTGTGTGTGTGCGACCAGACAATGTATAGACTTGTGTGTGCGTGCATGCTACAAGGCAATGTATGGACTTTGAGTGCGTGCATGCTACAAGGCAGTGTATGGACTTTGAGTGCTTACATAAACATAGCCGCAAAGAATGTAAAGACTTTAACGGATGTATAGACTTGCTCAACCATGTGGCGTGCAACTAGACGATGTATAGACTTGTCTGATGCAATCTAGGCAAAACTCTGTACAGACTTTAAAGCGTGCAGACAGGACCTCATATGTAATGAGTGTGCATGAGTGTATAGACATCATATGTAGTGTATGCAGTTGTATAGACTTGATGCACGGACAATGCATATGCTTGAACAAGTGGCGATGTATAGACTTTAGAGGCGATGCATGAACAAGCCACCAATCGAGTGTACATACTTTGTGTGCATGTGACAACAATGTACAGACTTGTTGTAATGATGCACAGACTCAATGCGTCAGAATGTAAAGACTTGTGTGTGCGGGCAGACGATGTACAGACTTTAAATCAAGGGATGCATTGGCTGTACAGACTTTGCATATGCATGGAGAGCAGACGATGTACAGACTTTAAATGCATGAGAGACACCTGCACTAACTTCCTATATACTCAAGCAGGACTTTCATTTAGACAGAGACGTTCATGATACGCAATGCTGACTCATAGTGTTTGCTATCATCAAAATCACAGGGGCACAACAAGGTAGTGCTCAGGATATATGAGTATATATAGATAATAGAAAGGTTGTGTTACAAACCCAAACTTCATCACGTTCGAACATCTATTGGTCTTAGGGTTTCAAACCGAACCAGGAAGGTGGCTGCAGAAATAGTAGGATGGTGATATACGTGAGAAACTTTAGACGAGTTAGGATTGCTTTCATGGGAAACTTCTATCCCTATAGGATTCTAAAACCCCATAGCTTTTGTCCCCTATAAATTTAAAGCTCTCTCAAACAAGCTCTGGCTACTGCTATTACGTTCAAAGGAACCCTGCGTCGTTGTCTTCCACTGCACACTCTTGTCATCGTGTGTGAAGAGAAACCTTTTTTCCTTCTACTTCTTCTGCCACCCATACTGTTTCTGTCTACCTACGTGAAGGAAGCCACAGTCATACGAGAGGAAGTGAAGCTTGTTGTTGCTTCTTCCTTCATGTTCGTTTGTTGCCGTCTGCTTCCGTTCGAAGTGCTGTAGTTGTTATTCTTCTTCCACGATCGTGTGCTCCTGATACTTCTTCCTGTTGTTGCTGTGGACGCCGTGGGATTTCCTCTGCTACTACGGTTGCTGTTGCACGAAGGAGCAAGCCTCATCTTCCTGCCGTAGCTGCTATTGCTGCAGTTGATATTCTTCTCTCATGTTCATGAATATTCTCCTCATTCGTCGTCTCAACCAACCATAAGAGGTAGCTGTTCTCACGATACAGAGCCCAACATAATAATCAAAGTCAATTCATGCATATAGGTCTATAGTGTTGATTCCATGATTCCTACATGAGTTTCGTGAAGTTTTACCGAGTTTTAGTAAATAGCGACTAGGTCGAGGGCGCCTATTAAATGAACGCCCGCGCGACCCGTCGCTAATTATTCTGAAATAGCGACAGTGGCCAGGGTGCAGTTTAATGAGTGACCTTTTCCCAACCCGCTAATTCCCTAGTGTATTTAATAAATACCACATGCTTAAAATTAAATATCTATGTAACCTGACGTTAAAACTATTGCATGAGCATGTTCTTGGAATCTTGATATTTTTCTCTATCTATATATGCCTTTACTTTCCTGATTATGTGAACTCCAAATTTATGAATAGTGTTATGTGTCTAAAAACGTACTTGCCCGATGCGTAGCAACAAACAAAGAATGGGCGACAGTCACATAGTCGCTATTTAAAGAATGAGCGCCCATGTACGGTGGCGTTAATTGTAAAACATTTAGTAAAAATTGAAATATATGGAAATTATAATTCTGCGACATGACAGTAGACGTTATTTAAAGATTGGGCGTCATTATAGACGGTCGCCAATTATAATTGAATTATATGATTTTGGAAAAATTATAAGAATTAGTGCCAGTTCATAGAGTCGCTAATTCTTAGTAATTTAAATTAGATTATTATAAATATAATATTGAGTGACCTCTCAGAAAGTCGCTATTTCTGGATATAGCTACCTCTGATCAGGCGCCAATTCTTCTCTCTCATTTTTTTCGTGTTTCTCAGCCCATATCGCGGGTTTACTTGGCACTCTCATCTCACATCCGTAGATGGAGTCCCTATTTTTGATTCTATCGATTACACACTAACTCTCGGTGATGTTTGAACCCTCCGCGGGATATTCCTTCCTTCGGACTAGTGATTTCATGGAGACCTCTATAAGTCTATGCTAGCCTTGGATTCCCTCAAGGCAACCGAGCAGGTTGTACCCTAAAAACCGTGGAACCCTTACTTGTCACGTCACTCTGAAGAAACGTGATGTTTAGCCCTCATAGAGCGTTGTTTCTAGCCTCCTGTGACAAGTTTGTTCTGTCAGCAATTAGCGACACTGACTTGGGCGCCAGAAAGAATTGGCGACCAGTCCAGTGGCGTTATTTCCCTGATTTAGCAACCTGAACCTAGACGCTATTTCATCGAGCCTGTACTGTTCACTGGAATTAGTGACCAGACAGTGGGCACTATTTCTGTAATTCATGGTGACTGAGTGGATGCCAATTACCCAGTTTCATGATATGTCTTGGTTTTCATGAGGTTTAATGATGTGTCATACTTGTTCAAGTTCTGCCCTTGAATTCCTTCATTCGTGAAATCCACCTTATCATACTACAATGGTTTATTCTTTGGAACTCTATATTGGCTATAACTATAGTGGATGTCTAAAATATACATGACTCAATGCTTGTGCATATAGGGCCCGATCTGGTCCTGAGAGGATCACCCGAAAATACTTGTGCCCATGACAGTTGATTGATCACGGTGTGGCATTGCACCGAAGTGCTTGACTTGCTTGATTGTTGACATTCCACGACTCGTACTTGACTTGACTTGACTTGACATGACTTACGTGGCCTAGAATAGTATTTACTTGCTTGATATTATAATAGCCAATTCTCATGACTTGTTATTACATGCTTGACTATCTTGATATACATCACATGATTATCTTGAAATCTTGTTGGTCCATCTACATTACTTATTGTTATTCCGCTCTCAACATTGTCATGCGTACATGCATAGCTAGACTTGCATTCATATAACATGTAATTTACTTAAAGCAAGCTTGTACTTGAGATATAATTCTTACTGAGTGTTCGCTCACCTAGTGTTTTTCCCATATTTTTAGGTAACTCCGATGATGAGAATCAATCGAATGGGAACGGGAACGAGTAAAGAGTGTAGAGCCACCTAGTCACGAAAGCGTCTATCTAGTCATGTCTTTTTCCTATTTCTTGAGTCGATCATTATAATTTTCTTTTATTGAGTCTAGAATGTTCTTTAGTACTCTTTTCTAGAAAGGAGATTATGTAGTAGATTTACCTTAATGGTAATCATGAATAAATTGGATTTGGTTATCTTGCAATTTGCGCATCTCTGTCTATAATGTCGAATTTCCTGATGCTCTGATTGACATGAATGATATAAACTCATCACGCATACTCGGTTCCCTCCGGGCTCGGGGCGTGACAGTTTTTGTGGTATCAGAGCCTAGGATATTCAATTCCTAGGAAAACCAAGTCCAAGGATAGGTTTATACCTTTACCCGGTGAGATGGGACTTTGACCTTTGGTTAAACATAAATTAATATAGTTGTTTAAATCTTCTAGGACCATGGCCGCCGAATGTGCTCAATGGCGCGATATGCAACGCACTGTCCAAGGTCTCACTTAGGCACTACAATAAGTAGCGTAAGGCGGAGCAAACCGTGGAGCAGGAGATCTCCACCGTAGTTTTCATAATATGAACCCACCAAAGTTCATTGGTTCAACCGACCCTGATGATGTGGAGTACTGGATTAGGGAGATCGGACGTATATTTCGTGTCGTGCAATGCACGGATGAAGACAAGGTCCTACTAGCGACTTTTCAACTAGAGCGGGATGCCCGATTCTGGTGGGAGTCGATAGAAGCTTCATTACCCCATGAACATATCACGTGGGGTGAGTTCGTTGAACACTTCAATAGCAAGTATTTCTCGAACTGGATACAAGAGAAGGAGGCTGCGGAGTTTGCCGCATTAAAGCAAAGAACTCTATCAGTGGCCGAGTATGAGGCCCAATTCTCTCGTCTTTCAAGGTATGCACCGCACCTAGTGGGTATCGCGAAGATGAAGGCTAGAAGATTTCTCAATGGGCTTCGGCCACAATATATAACTCAATTAGCACCGATGGACATTCAAGTCTACTCATGAATGATAGGGCACACACAATTATTAGAAGATGCCACGGAGTTGTCCGACCGCATCCGTGGGAAGGACAAGAATGAGCACATTACGAGCTCTGGCATGACCTTCAACAAGAAAAGAGCTACAATGGAGGAGATTCCTCCCAAGAGAATAAGTTCAAGAAAAATAGCAAGCCCTTCTCCATTACTACCACACCTTCCAAAGAGGTGTGTAAACATTGCGACAAGGCCGGCCATAAGGCTGAGGAATGCTAGAGGAGATTGGGAGCTTGTCTCCGTTGCGGGAGCCGTGATCATCGGATTCCTGACTGCCCTCTACTAAATGATCAAGTCGGAGACGAGAAGCCCCCGGTGAAGAAGCAAGCACGTCTTCAAGCACTTCAAGAGGCGGAGCAAGATGAAGGTAGACTGGTAGAAGGTACATTAAAGATTTACTCTAAATCTTCTCATCTCTTGTTTGATACCGGCGCGACACATTCTTTTGTTTCCATGAAGTTTGCTGATCCATTACCTATGGAACCGGAGTGGATAGATTTAGTTATTTCAACTCCTCTCAAAAACGAATCCGAGATTTCACACCATTATCTGAATTGTGAAGTTTTGGTGAAAGGGAAAAATCTACCTGCCGATTTAATATGCCTAGACATGAAGGAGTATGATGTTATACTAGGAGCCGATTGGCTATCCACACACAAGGCAATTGTAGATTGCCGAAATGGCAAGGTAACTTTTAAAGAAATATCAGAACTTGTCTACACTAGTCCTCGGAGTCGAAACAAGTCACCCCTTATTTCGGCCCTCCGAGCTAGTAAACTCTTGAGGAAAGGATGTGTGGCTTTCATAGCATTTATGACCGCCACGGAAGTGAAGGAGTCTAACATAGAAGACATCCGAGTGGTTCGGGAGTTTCTCGATGTGTTCCCAGAAGATTTACCCAGATTACCCCCACAAAGAGAAGTTGCCTTCACCATCGACCTTGTCTCTGGTGCTGGACCGGTTTCTAAGGTGCCTAATAGGATGTCCCCCGCCGAGCTCAAGGAATTAAAGGAGCAATTGATGGAGCTCTTGAAGAAAGGATTCATCAGATTGAGTACTTCCCCATGGGGAGCGCCCGTGTTATTTGTAAAGAAGAAGGATGGATCGATGAGACACTGCATCGATTACCGACAGTTGAACCACCTTACCATCAAGAACAAATATCGACTGCCAAGGATTGATGAATTATTTGATCAAATATCTAGATCCAAATATTTCCCAAAGATTGATCTCAGGTCAGGATATCACCAACTGAGGATCAAGGATGAGGACATTCATAAGATCGCATTCCGAAGCAGGTATGGGCACTACGAATTTGTTGTTATGCCTTTTAAACTAACGAATGCCCATGCAGCCTTTACGCAGTTGATGAATAGCATATTCAGGCCTCATCTGGATCAATTTGTAGTGGTCTTCATTGATGACATATTGATTTATTCAAAGACCGAAGAAGATCATGAAGAACACTTAAGGATTGCATTACAAATATTGAGGAATAATCAACCTTACGCCAAACTTAGCAAGTGTGACTTTTGGCTCGAGGAAGTGTCCTTCCTAGGGCATATGATCTCGAAGGATGGGATTTTTGTTGATCCGTCCAAAGTCGAGGCTGTGAAGAATTGGGAAAGACCAACCAATGCAATCGAGATCTAAAATTTCTTAGGTCTAGCTGGCTATTACCAACGATTCATCAAGGACTTCTCCAAGATCGTTGTCCCTCTTACTAGGCTGACCCGCAAGGAGATTCCTTATAGGTGGGATGAAGAATGCGAGAAGAGCTTTCATGCCTTGAAGGATCATCTAACAACCGCCCCGGTCTTGGCATTACCAACTGAAGGGGAGAAATTTGAGGTATATACCGATGCATTTGGCATTGGCCTCGGATGTGTCTTAATGCAACAAGGGAGAGTCATTGCTTACTCTTCTCGGCAACTAAAGAAGCAAGAGGAGATCTACCCGGTGCACGACTTAGAATTGGCTGCGGTAGTATTTATTTTAAAGATTTTGAGACAATGTCTGTAAGGCCCCATAATTTTTATAAATTATTCTTGGTATATTTAATTATTTTTTTAGAAATTTTAAAGACCCAAAATAGATTAATAAATAAATATTGGATTAAATAAATCATTATAAGGCCCAATTTATGTTAAGTAATTAACCTAGCCTATTTAAATAAAATCCAAAAGGGTTAAAGGACCAAGCCCATTAAGTTTGGCCCATGCTCTAGAAGGTTATTTAGCCTATTTACGTATTTTAAGGATAAATACCATTTTTATGGATAATAATATAGATATTTAACAAAAGAGTTTGATTTATGTTGAACTCTATGCACGTTGGATGTAACGGTCTATCGTGCGACCGCCACAGCCACGTAACGCACCTAGACTGATGTGTTACACCCTATCAGTTCCGTGAATGGAAGAACGAGTAGAAAGATTGGAACTTTGGGATCCTATCTACAAGAGACCTAATTGGGAGAGCTTGTAAGGTTACTAGGGACTCTTAGGGACCAGGTTCTGGCAAATTAAGGACTCTAGAGTCGATCTAAATCTCAAACCCCAGCCAAAACCCTATAAATAGGACCTAGTTCTGAACTGAGCGACCCTTACTTTTGCTCGCGTGGAATCAAGGTAAGGAGTCATAATTTAGGGTAAGTTCTTTAGAAGCTTTTGTTTAGTATACTTTAGACTAATAGTTCTCCAAATTTCATGCTAGGAGATCAACCAAACAAGGATATTGAAGCTTCCAATGTAGCTGGTTCGATCTTAGCAACCCAAGAAACTGAACGCAAGGCCCCTGAAGATCAAGAGATTAGGACATCTAAACGAGGTAATTAGAGTTCAATCCTTTAGAACTTTTTGTTCACCTTAGTTTCATCTTCGTACCCTCAAAATTTCACATCTTTAGGTCAAGAGGCTGAGGAGCTAGAGCAGCGTGAAGTTGCTGGAAACTCATTGGAAAGGGAGAACTAGGGCACGTCTTTCAGACTCAAATTAGAAGTTTAAAGCCCAGTTAAGCAGTATGTTATCTCATGATTGGCAAAAACATCTTGTTAGGGATAAAAGCCCTCTGATTGTGCTTGATTTCATGCATTATAGACTAAGAATTTGATGTTTTAATAGTTCTATACATTCATGCATCTCTTAGCCCTAAATGGAAAATAAAAGAGATTATCTTGTCTATTCACTAAAACCCATGCACATAGTTGGCCTATACTTCATTTATCATGTCTGGAATAGTTGTAGTATTTTGATTTCCAGGCATGTTATGTTTTCATAAACCTTTACTTTATTTTACTGCCAGTAGACGATCTGACGCATCAAGGTAAGACTGTCACAATGATCTAACGGCCTTACGATAAGCCGTCACACCCTCTACTGCATCTTAATTACTATGTTATCTCTGACGGATCTTAACAGGAGCATTACACTACTGTAACGGCCCCTCGATAAACTGTCACAAGACTGTAACGCGCCTATCCTAGACCGTCAGACACTGTGTTCTGTCAGCCCGAGGCAGAATGATAACCAGTTAAGTTTATTTATAAATAAGCCTAGTTATCTATGTTTGGATCTGTTATCATGACTTTAAGTGTAGTTACTGATTCATAATAGAAATTGAATGATTAAGGTATCTTAAGTTATTTTAAGTAATGTTAATTTCTAGTGCCAAAATTCTATAGTTTTGTATCTAAATCATGATTTTCCAAAGATGTATTGACGGAGTTTTATCATGATTCCCTATTGTTACACATCCTCTCTATCAATAGAGTCATTTCTTTAAGTACATGGCATATATTCTGGTATATGGCCATTATTTCACACTTTGCACTATAGGAACACTATCTTGAACATGAGGACCTCTCTATTGGATATTCCTTCCAATGGACTAGGAAATCTTGTTTCAAGGCCTCCATAATTTTCTGGGAACCTGGGATTCCCACTAGGATGCTGAGTTCATTGTACCATTAAAACCAAATTGATTAGAATGCACTATCGATGTTTTCTGGTTCTAGCAATGTAACGGATCTATACTGGACCGTCAGGATCATCTAACGGCCCAATATACGACCATCACATTTCACTGAGCCTATTTTACTATTTCTGGAGTCAGACTAATGTAACGGCCCAACACTGGAGCGTCACATTATGTAACGGCTCAGTACAAGACCGTCACAAAGTATAAGTATGTTAACCCAAGGTTTGACCCAAGGGTTGATTTTTCAAGGTTTTTAGATGGACTCTTGATGATCTAGAACTTATCATATTGATTAAGAAACTTAATATAATGAATGGAAGTTAAAGAAATGTACCGTTATGTCCATAAACATAACATTGTCTTAATTCATTCTTGATCTCTCACACTCTTAATTGAAGTATTCGTTCTTTGATAATTGTTGTCATAAGCTTATTGATTGAACTTATTACATTCTTGGTCATACGTTATTGATACACTCATGGAAGTAGCTTGATTTATACGTGAAGATGTAGTTCGGGCGCTGATTGTGTCCAAGGGCTCTATGCTAGTCCCCTCGGCTGATTGCCAGAAACATACTATTATAAACCATGGGGTATGATGTTACTGGCGTCGCATTACGCTGGGAGTACTTTCTTTATAACTAAGTGAAATCTATGAGCACTCATGAAAATCTAGTGAATTGCTACTTGATTGACATTCTCGTGCGTAACCTTTATGGTTATGAAAGTGAAAAGTGAAAGTGCATTCTTGTTACATTCTTGTTCATGAAAGGCCATGCTACATTCTTATTCATACTTGTTACATTCTTGCTAGTTCATACTTGCTCTCATTCTATCTTAAACGATCCTCTTTGTTACTTTGGTTATTCGCATGATTTATCGCATTCGCATGATTTTACCTTATTCTTTAGAGCTAAAATGTTAATCACTTTAATAGTGCTAATCATGTTGATGCGAAGATACCTACTGGGCAAGTGTGCCCATTACCTATTCCCAATCTTTTTCAGGAAATGAAAGTGATTCGAATTTAGATTCGGGTTATACAAGTAGCGGGTCCGAGAGCAAATGAAAGTGTTGTCAAGATGAGAGTGAAGACTTAGGAAGTCTACAATGTTTAGATTGAGTCTATGTAATTTTTATATTTCTTGAGTCTAGCATGATGAAGATAAGTTGAATTAGTGGTTGTATTTGAATATTTGATTATTATGAAATAAAGTTGGAGTTTGAGTAAATGTTGTGCAATTGCATTTATGTGTGTGATTATCTTGCGCTCTGATCATTCTTACTTGTAAGAGGCTTACCATGCTGGTTGTTCACGTTTCTCGAGCGAGTCTTCCGCTGTCATAAAGGCTCGGGGCGTGATAGTTAAGTTGGTATCAGAGCCTAAGTCTCAGGACTTAGCAAAAAGAGTTATGTCATAGGATAAGTCCAAGGTTTAAGGACCCCTACCTATGAACTAAGGAAGAAACTTCCACACCCACGTGAGGATTGGGTAGAGCCCGGGATGAGATAGTTATATAGAAATAATCTTAGGATAAATCTTCTCGACTCTAAATAACTAAAATGTCTATGATTCTCAGGTGCCCTGATTCTCAATGGCTCATCGTATAAACTGGGACGAGATGTAGCAAACTGTTGCGGGACTTACTCAAGCCCTACAAATAGTGGCCCAAGCCGGTCGAAGGGTTGGCGCGGGTAACTTGCACGGCAATTTTTGAAGTTTAAATCCTCCACGATTCTCTAGATCTTCTAACCCGGATGAAGCGGAAAATTGGATCGACGAAATGAATCGAATATTCGATGTCATGCAATGCACCAACCAGGAGAAGGTTCGACTTGCCACTTTCCAACTCGAAAAGGATGCTCGTACATGGTGGAAATCCATTCCAACGCCACCTGCAGACGTACCTCATACATGGGAGGGTTTTCTTACCCTATTCCGTGCCAAGTACTTTTCCGAGCATGTAAAGGAGAGAAAGGCTATGGAATTTGCCTCCTTAAAACAAGGCGCGATGTCTGTGGCAGAATATGAATTACAATTCTCTCGACTGGCACATTATGTTCCTCACTTGGTAAGCACAGATTTATTGAAAGCCAACCGATTTATGGATGGTTTAAGGACCGGATTTATCCAACAACTTGGAACCCCGAATATCCGCACCTATACCGAGATGGTTCAAAGAGTGCATCTATGTGAAAGAATCATGGAGAAGGTGGAGAGGCTTTGAGGAGAGAGGTCAAGCCGAAAACATGATAGGCAAGAAGAGAAAGAAGTGGATGAGGATGAAAATCGTCACATTAAGAGGTTCCGTAATGGGAACGGTAATGGAAAAAGAAATGGAAAAAGAAATGGAAAGGGAAATGGAAAGAACTAGAAAGTTAAAGAAGAGAAGGAGCAAGCCGTGGCACTTTGCTCATTTTGTGAAAAGTTTGGGCACTCGACAGAATAATGTTGGAAGCGTATCGGCGCTTGTCTCAAATGTGGAAACCGGGAACATCGCTTGCCCCTGTGTCCTTTCATCAACGGACAATCATCAAGGGATAACAACGGACGCGGGAAGCAAGGATGATTAAATGCCATTCTAGATGAGGGAGGTGAGATGATAAAAGGTACTCTCTTAACCCATTCGCCTAATGTTAATTTTTAATACATTAAAATACGTACACTCTCCATAAAAAACTCATATATTGAATTTGGGGACCAAATTCTCTTGAGTGGGGGAGGGTGTTAGGCCCCAAAATTTTTATAAATTATTTTTGTTATATTTAATTATTTTTTTAGAAACTTTAAAGACCCAAAATGGATTAATAATAAATATTGGATCAAATAAATCATTATAAGGCCCAATTTATGTTAAGTAATTAACCTAGCCTATTTAAATAAAATCTAAAAGGGTTAAAGGACCAAGCCCAAAAAGTTTGGCCCATGTTCTATAAGGTTATTTACCCTATTTACGTATTTTAAGGATAAATACCATTTTTATGGATAATAATATGGATAATTAACAAAAGAGTTTGATTTATGCTGAACTCTGTGCACGTTGGATGTAACGGTCTATCGTGTGATCGCCACAGCCATGCAACGTGCCTAGATTGATGCGTTACACCCTATCAGTTCTGTGAATGGAAGAACGAGTAGAAAGATTGGAACTTTGGGATCCTATCTACAAGAGACCTAACTGGGAGAGCTTGTAAGGTTACTAGGGACTCTTAGGGATCAGGTTCTGGCAAATTAAGGACTCTAGAATCGATCTAAATCTCAAACCCTAGCCAAAACCCTATAAATAGGACCAAGTTCTGAACTGAGCGACCCTTACTTTTACTCGCGTGGAATCAAGGTAAGGAGTCATAATTTAGGGTAAGTTCTTTAGAAGCTTTTGTTTAGTATACTTTAGACTAATAGTTCTCCAAATTTCATGCTAGGAGATCAACTAAACAAGGAGATTGAAGCTTCCAAAGTGGCTGGTTCGACCATAGCAACCCAGGAAACTGAACGCAAGGCCCCTGAAGATCAAGAGATTAGGACGTCTAAACGAGATAATTAGAGTTCAATCCTTTAGAACTTTTTGTTCACCTTAGTTTCATCTTCGTACCCTCAAAATTTCACATCCTTAGGTCAAGAGGCTGAGAAGCTAGACCAGCGTGAAGTTGCTAAAAACTCATTGGAAAGGGAGAACTAGGGCACGTCTTTCAGACTCAAATTAGAAGTTTAAAGCCCAGTTAAGCGGTAGGTTATCTCATGATTTACAAAAACATCTTGTTAGGGATAAAATCTCTCTGATTGTGCTTGATTTCATGCATTATAGACTAAGAATTTCATGTTTTAATAGTTCTATACATTCATGCATCTCTTAGCCCTAAATGGAAAATAAAAGAGATTATCTTGTCTATTCACTAAAACCCATGCACATAGTTGGCCTATACTTCGTTTATCATGTCTGGAATAGTTGTAGTATTTTGATTTCCAGGCATGTTATATTTTCATAAACCTTTACTTTCTTTTACTGCCAACAGACGATCTGACGCATCAAGGTAAGACCGTCACAATGATCTAACGGCCTTACGATAAGCCGTCACACCCTCTACTGCATCTTCATTACTGTGTTGTCTCTGATGCATCTTAACAGGAGCATTACACGACTGTAACGGCCCCTCGATAAACCGTCACAAGACTGTAACGCGCCTATCCTAGACCGTCAGACACTGTGTTCTGCCTGCCCAAGGCAGAATGATAACCAGTTAAGTTTATTTACAAATAAGCCTAGTTATCTAAGTTTGGACCTGTCATCATGACTTTAAGTGTAGTTATCGATTCATAATAGAAATTGCATGATTAAGGTATCTTAAGTTATTTTAAGTTATGTTAATTTCATGTGCCAAAATTCTATAGTTTTGTATCTAAATCAAGATTTTCCAAAGATGTATTGACGGAGTTTTATCATGGTTCCCTATTGTTACACATCCTCTCTATCAATAGAGTCATTTCTTTAAGTACATGTGATATATTCCGGTATATGGCCATTAGATCACACTTTGCACTATAGGAACACTATCTTGAACATGAGGACCTCTCTATTGGATATTCCTTCCAATGGACTAGGAAATCTTGTTTCAAGGCCTCCATAATTCTCTGGGAACCTGGGATTCCCACTAGGATGCCGAGTTCATTGTACCATTAAAACCAAATTGATTAGAATGCACTATCGATGTTTTATGGTTCTGGCAATGTAACGGATCTATACTGGACCGTTAGGATCATCTAACGGCCCAATATACGACCATCACATTTCACTGAGCCTATTTTACTATTTCTGGAGTCAGACTAATGTAACAGCCCAACACTGGAGCATCACATTATGTAACGGCTCAGTACAAGACCGTCACAAAGTATAAGTATGTTAACCTAAGGTTTGACCCAAGGGTTGATTTTTTAAGGTTTTTAGATGGACTCTTGATGATCTAGAACTTATCATATTGATTAAAAAACTTAATATAATGAATGGAAGTTAAAGAAATGTACCGTTATGCTGCCGATTTGTTTCCATAAACATAACATTGTCTTAATTCATTCTTGATCTCTCATACTCTTAATTGAAGCATTCGTTCTTTGATAATTGTTGTCATAAGCTTATTGATTGAACTTATTACATTCTTGGTCATACGTTATTGATACACTCATGGAAGTAGCTTGATTTATACGTGAAGATGTAGTTCGGGCACTGATTGTGTCCAAGGGCTCTATGCTAGTCCCCTCGGCTGATTGCCGGAAACATACTATTATAAACCATGGGATATGATGCTACTGGCGTCGCATTGCGCTGGGAGTACTTTCTTTATAAATAAGTGAAATCTATGAGCACTCGTGCAAATCTAGTGAATTGCTACATGATTGACGTTCTCATGTGTAACCTTTATGGTTATGAAAGTGAAAAGTGAAAGTGCATTCTTGTTACATTCTTATTCATGAAAGGCCATGTTACATTCTTATTCATACTTGTTACACTCTTGCTAGTTCATACTTGCTCTCATTCTATCTTAAACGATCCTCTTTGTTACTATGGTTATTCGCATGATTTATCACATTCGCATGATTTTACCTTATTCTTTAGAGCTAAAATGTTAATCACTTTAATAGTGCTAATCATGTTGATGTGAAGATACATACTGGGCAAGTGTGCTCATTACTTATTCCCAATCTTTTTCAAAAAATGAAAGTGATTCGAATTCGGATTCGGGTTATACAAGTAGCGGGTCCGAGAGCGAATGAAAGTGTTGTCAAGATGAGAGTGAAGACTTAGGAAGTCTACAATGTTTAGATTGAGTCTATGTAATTTTCTTATTTCTTGAGTCTAGCATGATGAAGATAAGTTGAATTAGTGGTTGTATTTGAATATTTGATTATTATGAAATAAAGTTGGAGTTTGAGTAAATGTTGTGCAGTTGCATTTATGTGTGTGATTATCTTGCGCTATGATCATTCTTACTTGCAAGAGGCTCACCATGCCGGTTGTTCACGTTTCTCGAGTGAGTCTTCCACTGTCATAAAGGCTCGGGGCGTGACAATTAAGTTGGTATCAGAGCCCAAGTCTCAAGACTTAGGAAAACGAGTTATGTCAGAGGATAAGTCCAAGGATTAAGGACCCCTACCTATGAACTAAGGAAGAAAGTTCCACACCCACGTGAGGATTGGGTAGAGCCCGAGATGAGATAGTTATATAGAAATTATCTTAGGATAAATATTCCCGACTCTAAATAACTAAAATGTCCATGATTCTCAAGTACCTTGATTCTCAATGGCTCATCGTATAAACTGGGACGAGATGCAGCAAATTGAAAGCCAACCAATTTATGGATGGTTTAAGGACCGGATTTATCCAACAACTTGGAACCCAGAATATCCACACCTATACCGAGATGGTTCAAAGAGTGCATCTATGTGAAAGAACCATGGAGAAGGTGGAGAGGCTTTGAGGAGAGAGGTCAAGCTGAAAACATGATAGGCAAGAAGAGAAAGAAGTGGATGAGGATGAAAATCGTCACATTAAGAGGTTCCGTAATGGGAACGGTAATGGAAAAAGAAATGGAAAAAGAAATGGAAAAAGAAATGGAAAGAACGAGAAAGTTAAAGAAGAGAAGGAGCAAGCCGTGGCACCTTGCTCATTTTGTGAAAAGTTTGGGCACTCGGCAGAATAATGTTGGAAGCGTCTCGGCGTTTGTCTCAAATGTGGAAGCCGGGAACATCGCTTGCCCCTGTGTCCATTCATCAACGGACAATCATCAAGGGATAACAACGGACGCGGGAAGTAAGGATGATTAAATGCCATTCTAGATGAGGGAGGTGAGATGATAAAAGGTACTCTCTTAACCCATTCACCTTATGTTAATTCTTAATACATTAAAATACGTACACTCTCCATACAAAACTCATATATTGAATTTTGGGACCAAATTCTCTTAAGTGGGGGAGGGTGTAAGGCCCCAATATTTTTATAAATTATTCTTGGTATAATTAATTATTTTTTTAGGAATTTTAAAGACCCAAAATGGATTAATAAATAAATATTATATTAAATAAATTATTATAAGGCCCAATTTATGTTAAGTAATTAACCTAACCTATTTAAATAAAATCCAAAAGGGTTAAAGGACCAAGCCTATTAAGTTTGGCCCATGTTCTAGAAGGTTATTTAGCCTATTTACGTATTTTAAGGATAAATACCATTTTTTATGGATAATAATATGAATAATTAACAAAAGAGTTTGATTTATGGTGAACTCTGTGCACGTTGGATGTAACGGTCTATCGTGCGACCGCCACAGTCACGTAATGCACCTAGACTGATGCGTTACACCCTATCAGTTCTGTGAATGGAAGAACGAGTAGAAAGATTGAAACTTTGGGATCCTATCTACAAGAGACCTAATTGGGAGAGCTTGTAAGGTTACTAAGGACTCTTAGGGATCAGGTTCTGGTAAATTAAGGACTCCAGAATCGATCTAAATCTCAAACCCTCGCCAAAACCCTATAAATAGGACCTAGTTCTGAACTGAGCGACCCTTACTTTTACTCGCGTGGAATCAAGGTAAGGAGTCATAATTTAGGGTAAGTTCTTTAGAAGCTTTTGTTTAGTATACTTTAGACTAAAAGTTCTCCAAATTTCATGCTAGGAGATCAACCAAATAAAGAGATTGAAGCTTCCAAAGTGGCTAGTTTGACCTTAGCAACCCAGGAAACTGAACGCAAGGCCCCTGAAGATCAAGAGATTAGGACGTCTAAACGAGGTAATTAGAGTTCAATCCTTTAGAACTTTTTGTTCACCTTAGTTTCATCTTCGTACCCTCAAAATTTTACACCCTTAGGTTAAGAGGCTGAGGAGCTAGAGCAGCGTGAAGTTGCTGGAAACTCACTGGAAAAAGAGAACTAGGGCACGCCTTTCAGACTCAAATTAGAAGTTTAAAGCCCAGTTAAGCAGTAGGTTATCTCATGATTTGAAAAAACATCTTGTTAGGGATAAAAGCCCTTTCATTGTGCTTGATTTCATGCATTATAGACTAAGAATTTCATTTTTTAATAGTTCTATACATTTATGCATCTCTTAGTCCTAAATGGAAAATAAAAGAGATTATCTTCTCTATTCACTAAAACCCATGCATATAGTTAGCCTATACTTCTTTTATCATGTCTGGAATAGTTGTAGTATTTTGATTTCTAGACATGTTATGTTTTCATAAACCTTTACTTTATTTTACTGCCAGTAGACGATCTGACGCATCAATGTAAGACCGTCATAAAGATCTAACGGCTTTACGATAAGCCGTCACACCCTCTACTGCATCTTAATTACTCTGTTGTCTCTGACGCACCTTAAAAGGAGCGTTACACTACTATAACGGCCCCTCGATAAACCGTCACAAGACTGTAACGCGCCTATCCTAGACCGTCAGACACTGTGTTCTGTCAGCCCGAGGCAGAATGATAACCAGTTAAGTTTATTTATAAATAAGCCTAGTTATCTATGTTTGGACCTATTATCATGACTTTAAGTCTAGTTACTGATTCATAATAGAAATTGCATGATTAAGGTATCTTAAGTTATTTTAAGTTATGTTAATTTCATGTGCCAAAATTATATAGTTTTGTATCTAAATCAAGAATTTCCAAAGATGTATTGACGGAGTTTTATTATGATTCACTATTGTTATGCATCCTCTCTAGCAATAGAGTCATTTCTTTAAGTACATGGCATATATTCCGGTATATGGCCATTAGTTCACACTTTGCACTATCGGAACACTATCTTGAACATGAGGACCTCTCTATTGGAAATTCCTTCCAATGGACTAGGAAATCTTGTTTCACTACCTCCGTAATTCTCTGCGAGCCTGGGTTTCCCACTAGGACGCCGAGTTGGTTGTACCATTAAAACCCAATTGATTAGAAAGCACTATCGATGTTTTCTGGTTCTCGCAATGTAACGGATCTATACTGGACCGTCAGGATCATCTAACGGCCCAATATATGACCGTCACATTTCACTGAGTCTATTTTACTATTTCTGGAGTCAGACTAATGTAACGGCCCAACATTGGAGCGTCACGTTATGTAACGGCTCAGTACAAGATCGTCACAAAGCTTAATTATGTTAACCCAAGGTTTGACCTAAGGGTTGATTTTCCAAGGTTTCTAGATGGACTCTTGATGATCTAGAACTTATCATATTGATCAAGAAACTTAATACAATGAATAGAAGTTAAAGAAATGTACCGTTATGCTACCGATTTGTTTCCATAAACATAACATTGTCTTAATTCATTCTTGATCTCTCATACTCTTAATTGAAGCTTTCGTTCTTTGATAATTGTTGTCATAAGCTTATTGATTGAACTTATTACATTCTTGGCCATACGTTATTGATATACTCATGGAAGTAGCTTGATTTATACGTGAAGATGCAGGTCGGGCGCTGATTGTGTCCAAGGGCTCTATGCTAGTCCCCTTGGTTGATTGCCAGAAACATACTATTATAAACCATGGGATATGATGCTACTGGCGTCGCATTGCGCTGGGAGTACTTTCTTTATAAATAAGTGAAATTTATGAGCACTCGTGAAACTCTAGTGAATTGCTACATGATTGACGTTCTCGTGTGTAACCTTTATGGTTATGAAAGTGAAAAGTGAAAGTGCATTCTTGTTACATTCTTATTCATGAAAGGCCATGTTACATTCTTATTCATACTTGTTACACTCTTGCTAGTTCATACTTGCTCTCATTCTATCTTAAACGATCCTCTTTGTTACTATGGTTATTCGCATGATTTATCGCATTCGCATGATTTTACCTTATTCTTTAGAGCTAAAATGTTAATCACTTTAATAGTGCTAATCATGTTGATGCGAAGATACCTACTGGGCAAGTGTGCTCATTACCTATTCCCAATCTTTTTTAGGAAATGAAAGTGATTCGAATTTGGATTCGGGTTATACAAGTAGCGGGTCCGAGAGCGAATGAAAGTGTTGTCAAGATGAGAGTGAAGATTTAGGAAGTTTACAATGTTTAGATTGAGTCTATGTAATTTTCTTATTTCTTGAGTCTAGCATGATGAAGATAAGTTGAATTAGTGGTTGTATTTGAATATTTGATTATTATGAAATAAAGTTGGAGTTTGAGTAAATGTTGTGCAATTACATTTATGTGTGTGATTGTCTTGCGCTCTGATCATTCTTGCTTGCAAGAGGCTTACAATGTCGGCTGTTCACGTTTCTCGAGCGAGTTTTCTACTGTCATAAAGGCTCGGGGCGTGACACTATCTCTACGGAGAGCAGTTTACCATGTACTCCGATCACAAGAGTCTCAAGTATCTATTTTCTCAAAAAGAATTGAATATGAGACAAAAGCGTTGGCTGGAGTATCTCAAGGACTTCGACTTCACAATACAATGTCATCATGGAAACGGTAATCCCGTAGCCGATGCCCTTAGTCGAAAGCCGAGAGCATTGTTGGCCAACTACATGATCCAAGAATAGAAGTTATTGGAACAATTCTCTAAGATGGATAAGCACGGACAAGGAGAAAGGGAGTATCACCCTATCATACATGAGGATACAACTAGATTTACTCTCCGAAACCCAAGGACTTCAAGACAATGACCCGGTACTGGTAGAAGTTAAGGGCAAGTTAGAAGAGCAATTTGATTTCAAGATAGCATCACATGGAAGGTTATTGTTTCGAGAAAGGACTTGTGTACCAGATTGTCTGGAATTGAAGAAAAAAAATTTAGGAGAAGCTCACCGATCAAGGTACATAATTCATCTCGGATCTACCAAGATGTACCAAAACTTGAAACGGACCTTTTGGTGGCCCAACA
Source organism: Amorphophallus konjac (assembly GCA_022559845.1). Lineage (NCBI taxonomy): Eukaryota > Viridiplantae > Streptophyta > Magnoliopsida > Alismatales > Araceae > Amorphophallus > Amorphophallus konjac. The sequence continues at coordinate 282,866,651 of CM040123.1, read as the reverse complement.
TGAAAAGGGAGGTAGCGGACTTTGTGTCTCGCTGTCTCACGTGCCAACAAGTCAAGGCGGAACATCAAAAGCCTGTAGGTAAGCTACATCCTCTACATATTCCCAAGTGGAAGTGGGAGGATATCGTCATGGACTTCATTATGGGTCTATCTAAATCTAAAGGAGGACATGATGGAATATGGGTCATCATAGATAGATTGACCAAGTCAGCTTACTTCTTGCCTATAAAGAGTCGATGGTCAGTCGGTGTTCTAGCCGTCTTATACATCAAAGAAGTCGTCAGACTGCATGGAGTTTCTGTTTCGATCGTGTCTGACCGAGACCCGCGTTTCACTTCTCATTTCTAGAAGGGTCTACAACATTCGTTGGGGACAAGACTCAACTTTAGTACAGCTTTTCATCCTCAAACGGATGGTCAGACTGAGACAATGATTCAAGTTGTGGAAGACATCTTACGAGCTTGTATTATCGATTTTGGTGGAAGCTGGCTTGATCACTTACCTTTGGTCGAGTTTGCATACAACAACAGCTACCAGGCAAGTATTCAAATGGCACCCTTTGAAGCATTGTATGGTAGGAGTTACCGTTCATGAATATGCTGGGACGAAGTTGGCGAAAAGCAACTACTAGGCCCGGACATGGTAAGAGATACCATTGAAAAGATTCAACTCATTAGAGAAAGACTCCAAATGGCTCAGTCTAGACAAAAGACTTACACCGATATCAGAAGGAGAGGCCTCGAATTCCAAGTTGGAGATCACGTCTTTCTGAAGGTTTCCCTAGGACGAGGTATTAGAAGATTTGGTGTAAAGGGCAAGCTTACACCAAGATATATCGGTCCCTTCGAAGTTCTAGTAAGAGTTGGCGAGGTTGCCTATCGGATCGCCTTGCCTCCGCAACTATCCGAAGTACACAATGTATTCCATATTTCTATGCTCAAGAACTATGTTCATGATCCCTCTCACGTCATACATCATGACAGCCTGGTGATACAAAAGGATCTCACATATGAACAAAAGCCTTTGAAGATCCTTGAAGGCGAGGTTCATGTACTAAGGAATAAGACGATTCCCATGGTAAAGGTACAATGGAACAAGTGCTCAGAACAAGAAGCCACATGGGAGACCGAAGAGTCTATGAAGAAAAGATTCCCAGATTTATTCCAAAAATTGTAAGTATCCTACGCCCTCCGTGTCTATATGAAATTGTATTTGGGGACCAAATTCTTTTAAGTGGGGGAGGGTGTAGCAACCAGGATAAAATATAGGAATAAATAAATAAATCCTCTAAATAAAACAAACAAAATATATATATCCAACTCACGAGCCTAGATAAGTCTCACGTAGGTGAGACTTAATATATATATCAAATGGACCTTTAGACCATAACCTCTTCCATGGTGGGAACGTAGTGCTTAGCACATATGAGTATATATAGATAATAGAGAGGTTGTGTTACAAACCCAAACTTCATCACGTTCGAACATGTATTGGCCTTAGGGTTTCAAACCGAACCAGGAAGGTGGCTGTAGAAATAGTAGGATGGTGATATACGTGAGAAACTTTAGACGAGTTAGGATTGCTTTCATGGGAAACTTCTATTCCTATAGGATTATAAAACCCCATAGGTTTTCTCCCCTATAAATTTAAAGCTCTCTCAAACAAGCTCCGGCTACTGCTATTACGTTCGAAAGAACTATGCGTCGTCATCTTCCACTGCACCCTCTTATCATCGTGCGTGAAAGAGAAACCTTTTTTCCTTCTACTTCTTCTGCCTCCCGTACTACTACTGTCTGCCTACGTGAAGGAAGCCGCAGTCATACGAGAGGAAGTGAAGCCTATTGTTGCTTCTTCCTTCGTGTTCGTTTGCTGCCGTCTGCTTCCATTCGAAGTGCTGTAGTTGTTATTCTTCTTCCACGATCGTGTGCTTCTGCTGCATCTTCATTTTTTTGCTATGGACGCTGTGGGATTTCCTCTACTACCACGGTTGCTACTGCACAATGGAGCAAGCCTCATCTTCCTGTCGTAGCTGCTATTGCTGCAGTTGATATTCTTCTCTCACGTTCGTGAATATTCTCTTCGTTCATCGTCTCAACCAACCACAAGAGGTAGTTGTTCTCAAGATACGGAACCCAACATAATAATCAAGGTCAATTCATGCATATAGGTCATATAGTGTTGATTCCATGATCCTGTTTGAGTTTCGTGAAGTTTTTCCAAGTTTCAGTAGCGACTAGGTCTAGGGCGCCTATTAAATGAACACCCGCGCGAACCGTCGCTAACTATTCTAAAACAGCGATAGTGGCCCGGGCGCAGTTTAATGAGCGGCCTTTTCCTAACCCGCTAATTCTCTAATGTATTTAATAAATGCCACATGCTTAAAATTAAATATCTATGTAACCTGATGTTAAAACTATTGCATGAGCATGTTCTTGGAATCCTGATATTTTTCTCTATCTATACATGCCTTTACTTTTCTGATTATGTGAACTCTAAGTTTATGAATAGTGTTATGTGTCTAAAAACGTACCTACCCGATGCGTAGCAACGAACAAAGAATGGGCGACAGTCACATAGTCGCTATTTAAAGAATGAGCGCCCTTGTACGGTGGCGTTAATTATAAACCATTTAGTAAAAATGAAATATATGGAAATTATAATTCTGCGACATGACAGTAGATGTTATTTAAAGATTTGGTGCTGTTGTGGACGGTCGCCAATTATAATTTAATTATGTGATTCTGGAAAAATTACAAGAATTCGCGCAAGTTCATAGAGTCGCTAATTCATAGTAATTTAAATTGGATTATTGTAAATATAATATTGAGCGACCTCTCAGAAAGTCGCTATTTTTAGATATAGCTACCTTTGATCAGGCGCCAATTCTTCTCTCTCATTTTTTTTTTTTCACGTTTCCCAACCCATATCGCAGGTTTACTTGGCACTCTCATCTCACATCTGTAGATGGAGTCCCTGTTTTTGATTCTATCGATTACACACTAACTCTCGGTGATGTTTGAACCCTCCATGAGATATTCCTTCCTTCGGACTGGTGATTTCATCATGGAGACCTCCGTAAGTCTACGCTAGCCTTGGATTCCCTCAAGGCAGCCGAGCAGGTTGTATCCTAAAAACCCTAGAACCCTTACTTGTCACGTCACTCTGAAGAAACGTGATGCTTAGCCCTCATATAGCGCTATTTATGGCATCTTGTGAGAAGTCTGTTCTGTCAACAATTAGCGACACTGACTTGGGTGCCAGAAGGAATTGGCGACTAGTCCAATGGCGTTATTTCCCTGATTTAGCGACCTGAACCTAGATGCTATTTCATCGAGCCTGTACTATTCATAGGAATTAGCGACCAGACAGTGGGCGCTATTTCTGTAATTTATGGCGATTGAGTGGATGCTAATTTCCCAGTTTCATGATATGTCTTAGTTTTCATCACGTTTAATGATGTGTTATACTTGTTCAAGTTCTGCCCTTGAATTCCTTCATTCGTGAAATCCACCTTATCATCCTACAATGGTTTATTCTTTGGAACTCTATATTGGCTATAACTATGGTGGATGTCTAAAATATACATGACTCAATGCTTGTACATATAGGGCCCGATCTGGTCCTGAGAGGATCACCCGAAAGTACTTGTGCCCAAGAGAGTTGATTGATCATGGTGTGGCATTACACCGAAGTGCTTGATTTGCTTGATTGTTGACATTTCACAACTCGTACTTGACTTGACTTGACATGACTTGTGTGGCCCGGAATGGGTATTTACTTGCTTGATATTATAATAGCCAATTCTCAAGAGTTGTTATTACATGCTTGACTATCTTGATATATATCACGTGATTATCTTGAAATCTTGTTAGTCCATCTACATTACTTCATGTTATTCCACCCTCGACATTGTCATGCGTACATGCATAGCTAGACTTGCATTCATGTAACATGTAATTTACATAAAGCAAGCTTGTACTTGAGATATAATTCTTACTGAGCGTTCGCTCACCTAGTGTTTTTCCTATATTTTTCACGGAACTCCGATGACGAGAATCAATTGGATGGGAACAGGAACGAGTAAAGAGTGTAGAGCCACCCAATCACGAAAGCGTCTATCTAGTCGTGTCTTTTTCCTATTTATTGAGTCGATCATTGTAATTTTCTTTTATTAAGTCTAGAATGTCCTTTAGTACTCTTTTCTAGGAAGGAGATTATGTAATGGATTTACCTTAATGGTAATTATGAATAAATTGGATTTGGTTATCTTGCAATTTACGCATCTCTGTCTATAAGGTCGAATTTCCTTATGCTCTGATTGACATGAATGATATAAACTCGTCAAGTGTACCGGGTTCCATCCGCGCTTGGGGCGTGACACCCACGTTTCTCTTTTCTTGGCATCAAGTATAAGAAGCTCCCTACCACTATTTCTTCTTTGCACGCTTGCAAACTAATTTCCCACGGATGTGAAGCTTTTCTTGCTTCCGTGATGGTCACCGAGTCTAAGGAAATTCACATAGAAGAAATCCCTATTGTCAAATAATTTCCCGATGAGAAGCACATGTTTCAATAGCTCCCTACAGGATGTCCCCCACAGAACTTAAGGAACTGAAGAGGCAACTTCAGGAGTTGCTAGATAAGGGCTTCATTCGACCTAGCACATCCTCTTCGGGTGCATCGGTTCTATTTGTCAAGAAGAAAGACGGATCTCTCAGGCTATGTATCGACTACCGGTGACTTAATCAACTCACCATCAAGAACAAGTATTCGTTGTGCGTATTGATGAGCTATTTGATCAAATTTCTGGGATAGAATATTTTTCCAATATCGACCTCAGATAAGGTTACCATCAGCTAAGGATCAAAGATGAAGACATCTACAAGTCTGCTTTCCCAATAAGATATGGGCATTATGAGTTCATGGTAATGCCGTTCGGGTTGACCAACGCCCCTGCAGCATTTATGCAACTCATGACCAATGTTTTGAGGTCATATCTTGACCGATTTGTTGTCGTATTTATTGATGATATTCTCATCTATTCTAAAATAAAGGTATAACATGAAGAACATTTAAGAACAGCTCTGCAAACTCTAAGAGAGCATCAACTCTACGCAAAGCTCAGCAAGTGTGAGTTCTGGCTAAAGGAGATCTCTTTCCTTGGCCATATTATTTCAAAAGAAGGTATCGTTGTTGATCCTTCAAAGGTAGAAGCTGTCAGGAATTGGAGCCAACCAATGACCGTAACCTAAGTTAGGAGCTTTATTGGTTTGGCTGGTTACTATCGACGGTTCATTAAGGATTTCTCCAAAATTGATGTTCCGTTAACTAGGCTCACAAGCAAGGAAAATCCGTTCATATGGTCAAAAGACTACGAGGAGAGTTTCTTAACTCTTAAAGAACATCTCACCACTATTTCTGTCTTGGCACTACCTATTGAAGGTGTTGGATTTGAAGTCTACACGGATGCATCTAGCATTGGTCTCGGGTGCATCCTTATGCAACATAGCAAGATGATCTTGATGTGACACAACCTAGGACTTACCAAGCAATCACAATTGGCATTCCAAACGGACCAATAACGGCGACCGCTCACCCGATGCTCACCATGACCCGGGGTAACATGGCATTGCCAAGTGGAGGATGTGAGGGCTGGGCCCTTGCTGGTAGAGGGCCAGCAAGGCCAAGGAATGTTCTCCCAAGGGTATGGCTGCCCAATTCAAGGGAGCCGACGTTGTGCCAAGGGCACGGGTACACTCCTCTCACCACGGTGATCACTTGAAGCAAAGGAACTTAATGATCGAGCTCTCACTCTCACGGCCAGCGAAACTATGAACTAATATTGAAAGAACAATCACAAAATTAAAGCTAGGTTGGAGCACTTACTCGACCGGTTTGAAGAAACCGGTCCCGCTCGGAGACGAGGGCGAGCGGGGAGGCGTGGGTTCCCCACACACCGCGTCGGAGAAGCTTGACCTATTTAAGTGTTACAACACTACACCTCTCGCAGGAGGGGGTTCTTGGGGTGGGGACAAACTATTAATACATCCAAAACTACCTCCACACAAGGAGGGGCCTTCAGCCGGCCAAGCGGGGAGGGGCGAAACTGAGCTAGAAGCTAACAAGGGAGCCGATGCCGATTCTGTCCGCTTCCTGTGCTTCAGGATAGACAGTTGTATACATTGACGCTGCGACCACTCCCGATTTTTGTTGATGACGAAACCAGTTGGAATTTCTTCATAGCTGGATCGGGATGACGTCTAAATATTTTTGATTTCTCTGGTCACAGGTGCTGGTCGGGGCAGAAGCTCGATCAGGGTGGAAGGTCTTCAGTTCTGACTACTTCAGGTTCACAACAGCAGAAAGAAGAGGTGGCCACAAGCGCTCCAGAGCTTAGAATCAGGCACCGCCAGAGTCGTTGGAACCGTCGGTGAGTCTTCTTCGAAGAAAGACCAAAGGGGATGCCAAATGTTGTCGGAGTAGACTGGTAGAGCTCGGACAATGAGGGGGGGTCAGAGCAGGCTGTCAAGAAGCAAAACCGCACATCCGGAGGAAGAAAATGAGAACTCTTGATTCCGGGCGTAAAACAGAGCTCTGCTTCTTGATTCTAGGAGTAGACTTGTCGAAGAAGCTCCCGGCCAAGCCTCGCCTCCAGATCTTCAACAGAGTAGTCGTGGTGGCTTCAGGAGTCAGCTTCAGGTTGCTCTTCAGGGAGGAAGTGCGCAGTCGGGGAAGATCGACTGCTCAGGATGGCCCAGAACTCAAAATGTGATGAGACCACCGCCGTTGTGAAGTCGACTGGGAGACGCTACCAACGTTGCCTCTTGAACCTTGAGAAACATCTGGAGGAAGCCGTGGTCGCCTTTCCAAGCAGCTGTTCTTCTGCAGGTCTTCAGCTGTGGATAGGTTCATCGATGTAGCTCCCAAATGACAACCAAATGATAAGAGGAAGTGGTTGAATGGTAAAGGGGTTATGAAGAGTGGTGGGAGGGGAGTGTGGGGGAGGTATTGAGGGTGGCTAGGGGGTGGTAGAGGAGCTGGAGAAGGGGGGGGGGGCGCAGGGACTTGCAGGTTTCAGCCAAGGTGGAAAGGGGGTGGAGGGTGGTAGATGGTTTAGGTAGAATGGAATGGGGGGGGAAGGAGGGGAGGGGCGACCAGACCTAAGAAGGGGAGTTGGGGGCGCCCTAAGGCTGTGGATTGGAGGGAGTTTCAAATTCAAAGGGGCTAGGGAGGTGAAGGGTTGCATGGGGGAGAGGGAAAAGTCTTTGGGAAAGGGATGGGGTGGTTGGTGGTTGGAGGGTGGAGTGGGGATTGGGGGGTTCTTCTTTGGGACTAGGGTGGAGTAATGAGGAAGGTGTGGGGAAGGGGAGAGGCCTTAATGGGGGTAGGTGGGAGGTAGAAGTGGTTGGGAGGGGAGGAGAGAGAGTAGGGGGTGAACCCCTTAGAGAGGGAAAGAGAAAGAGAGAGAGAGAAGGTTGGGTGGGGGATTCTCTCTCCTAGGGTTTCTCACCCAATATTGGATTCACTCCACTAGAACTAAATAATTTGAACTCTCAAATGGAAATTTGGCATTCATTCATTAATTCAAAATGATGGGAATGGGGTCCTATATATAGGCAACCCATATTTTACAAAAAGACCCGGACATTTGACTCAATGACAAATAACCAAGGAAGGGGGGGCGCCCATGGGCCTAGCCCAATGAATTGGGCCCAAAACTAATCTAATGAGCCTAATGACACACAAACTTAGGGGAATAGCAAAAGACCTAGGGACATGACTCAAATAAAATGGAAAATACATCAAATGATTAAAATAGAAAGCACAAAAATGGATAATTGGGCCTTTATAGAGAGAGGCCCGAGCTCAAATGTCACCGGAGTGTGAAGAAGACCTGAGCCAAAGGGAGTCACGGGTGATGCCTCCATCAAATCTCTTAGGCTGCGAAGAGCTCGACTCCGTCGAGTAGGGGTCCATCTGGCTATGATACTGCTCGAGAAGGTCGGGATCCAGCTGCTGGAGATCCTCCCGACACACCCACAAATCCTCCGAAGGAGGCCGATCCTTCCACCTGACGAGATAGCGCTCGTATACCTTGCTCCGGGTGGTAGTGACATGTTCATCCAATATTCGTTCAATGTGCTCGCGCTGGACTCTCTTGGCTGGTGGTCTCTCCTCAAGGGTGGGTGCTCTCTCAACGGAAGGAATAGGCTCAATATCCTCACTGGGTACCACCGTGGGTCCCTTATATGGCACTAGGTCGGCTATATTGAATGTGGGACTTACTCCATACTCCTTGGGGAGATCTAACTCATAGGCATTAGCGCCAATGCGCCTCAGGACCTGGAAGGGACCAGCCCCACGTGGCTTCAATATGGAGATGGCTCACGGGGAGAGCCTCTCTGTCCTTACCATCACAAAGTCACCTACATAGAATTCTTGGTGACGCCGATGAGAGTTGGCCAGCCTTTTATAAGTATCATTTTTTTTGCTGATGTGCTTGCAGATTTCTTCATGCAGTTCTCTAATATGTTGTGCAAAAGACTCGGCTGAAATGGACACTCTAGCATGCGGGGGAAGGGGAATGAGATCGGAAGATTTTCTTGGTTTGTACCCATGCACAGCTTCGAATGGACTCATCCTTAAGGACTTACTGATGGAGTTGTTATATGCAAATTCGGCATGTGATAAGATGAGATCCCAATTCCCAGGACGATCCTCAACAAGACACCTAAGAAGGTTCCCTAGACTCCGATTGACAACTTCGGTTTGGCCATCAGTTTGAGGGTGGTAGGCTATGGAGAATTTGAGGAGGGTACCCATCAAGTGTCAAAGAGTCTTCCAAAAATAGCTAGTGAACTTGACATCCCTATCGGAGACTATGGTCTTGGGTAACCCATGGAGATGAACAACCTCATCAAAGAACAATCGGGCAACATGGGAAGCATCAGAGGTTTTGGAGCATGGGATAAAGTGGGCCATCTTGAAAAATCTGTCAACTACCACATAGATTGAGTCATACTTTCTTTGAGTCTTGGGTAATCCTAGCACAAAGTCCATGCTTAAGTCTTTCCATGGACGATCGGGGATGGGGAGTGGAGTATATAGGCCAGTGTTTTGCTTCACTTGTTTGGCCGAGGCACATGTGCGGCATTGACCTACTATCTTGCCTATGTCTCTTTTGAGATTTGGCCAATAAAAATGACCCTCAACTAGAGCAATGGTTTTGTGAACCCCAAAATGACCAGCTAATCCTCTTGCATGTAATTCCCAAACCAAGAAATCACGGAGGGAGGTCCGTGGAATGCAAAGCTTTGGTCCCTTGAAGAGGAACCCATCCTCTAAGACAAATCCCTCATGTTCCTTGCTAGAATGGGTGGTCAAGGTGGTATAGATGTGTCCAAAGTCGGGGCAGTTAGGGTACTCATCCTTGAGCCTATCAAATCTGGTCACTTCAACTTGGATAGTGGATAACAAAGAGAGTCTCCTGCTAAGGGCATCCGTCGCTCGATTCTCACTTACCGCTTTGTGTTTGATAACAAAAGTGTAGGATTGGATGAACTCAACCCATCGGGCATGGCGGGCATTCAGCTTTTGTTGGGAGTTGAGATATTTGAGGGCCTCGTGGTCAGAAAAGATGACAAACTCTTTGGGCAACAAGTAGTGCCTCCAATGTCGGAGGGACTGAACCACATCATAGAACACTTTGTCATAAGTGGAGTATATTGTCCTAGCATCACATAACTTCTCACTGAAGAAGGCTACCGGGTGTCCCTCTTGGCTAAGAATTCCTCATATTCCTATCCCGAATGCGTCACATGTGACTTCAAAGACTTTCGAGAAATCGGGTAGGCATAGGACCGGGGCTTGGGTCATCTTCTCCTTAAGTTCTTGGAAGGCTTTAGAGGCTGATTTGGTCCAAACAAAAGTCCCCTTCTTGAGATAGTCGGTGATAGGGGCAGTGATAGTGCTAAATCCTCGAATAAACCTTCTATAGAAGGTGGCAAACCCATGAAAACTTTGGACCTCATGAAGAGTGTGGGGTTCCGGCCAATCTAGAATAGCTTGGATCTTTACGGGGTCCATGGAGACACCTTTGGTGGATACCACAAATCCTAGGAAAGTGATGGATGTGGTCAAGAAGTGACACTTGCCTCGGTTGGCAAATAGGCTCTCATGTCGTAGGACGGTGCAAACTTGTCTAAGGTGATCAAGGTGGGCCTTTTGGGATTGACTATATATGAGGATGTCATCAAAGTAGACCACTAGAAAGACCCCAATGAAAAGCTTAAGAAACTCTGTCATGAGGCGCATGAAAGTACTTGGGGCATTTGAGAGCCCAAAAGGCATGACCAACCATTCATACAAGCCATCCTTGGTCTTGAAGGCCATTTTCCACTCATCTCCGAGCCTAATTCTAACTTGGTGGTAGCCACTCTTAAGATCAATCTTGGAGAAGATAGTGGCTCCCGATAGCATGTCAAGCATGTCATCAAGCCTAGGGATGGGGAACCTATACTTGACGGTGATCTTATTAATGGCCCGACTATCCACACACATCCGCCATGATCCATCCTTCTTAGGAGTGAGAAGGGCCGGTACGGCACATGGGCTTTTGCTAATGCGGATGAAGCCCTTCCTAATGAGTTCCTCTATTTGCCTCCGGAGTTTAGCATGTTCCGTGGGATTGAGGCGATAATGAGGTAGGTTGGGAAGGGTGGCTCCCGGGACTAGATCAATTGCGTGTTGCACATCACGCATGGGAGGGAGTTGATCCGGGAGTTCCTCCGGGAACACATCATGAAACTCCTCTAGGAGGTGCCGGACTTCTATCGAATGGGGGTTGGAGGGGGTGGCTTCTCCTAGACAAATGACTACCACACATAGGGGTGTCCCTTGAGCTATCTCCTCCTCAAGCTCTTTCTTGGTGATGAGGTGAAGGCCCTTGGTCAATCCCGAGGTTACACCTTGTTTGGGTTTTTAGGTAAGGGATTGGGTTGGAGGGGTGGAGTTCCCCATGACTTGAGATTTGGTGGAGTGTTGACCTTGAGGGGGTGGGCTTTTCTTAGGCAAGGGACGTGGTGGGGAGAGATTAAGACGGATGCTCTTTCCCTCATGTTCAAAGGTGCATGTGTTGGTCTTACCCAAGATGGTGGCATCCACATCATAAAGCCAAGGTCTTCCTAGTAAGATGCTACCTACGTTCATGGGAATAACATCACACCATATTTGGCCATGGTAGGAAGAGGAGGTGAGGGGCACAGGGCATTGGGTGTTGACCGGGATGGAGTTGTTGTTGATCCATGAGACCCGATATGGATTTGGGTGGGGGGTGATAGCAAGCCCAAGGAGCTTAATGGTATCGGGGGATACGGCATTGATGCAACTCCCATTATCTAAGATCATTTTTCTCACATGACCCCCTATCTTGACAAAGGTGTGAAAGATTGAGGTTCGATGCCAATCCTCTTCTTGGGGTTTAGTGACGGTGCGTCTAATCACTCCTAGATGGGAGTTGGTAGATGGAGTGGTGTGATCTAGACCCGATTCAAGGTATTGGGTCTCATACTCTTCTTCCCAATCTAGTGATGCTTCATGGACCTCAACCATACTCTCAAGTTCCTCTTGGGGTGGGGAAGCTTCTTCCTCAATAAGTAAGCTAGACAACCCTTTGGATGGGCATTGCCCCGCAAAGTGGCCAAACCCTTGACATCTATAGCATTGTTGGCGCCCACTACCCGGGGTAGTTCCTCCTACATTTGGGCCCTTGGGATTTTCTTCCCTCCGTGGAGGAGGATGGCTAGGGGTGGGCTTGGTTGGAGTGATGGTGGAAGGGGGGTTGTAAGGCCGTAATGGGATATTTCCACTTGGGCTAGGGGCCTTCTGTTGGCACTCAAAATATAATCCTTCGGCGACCAAGCCGCAAAGACGAATGATACGGCCCACTGAAGCACAGAAGCCGATGAAGATCAACTTATCAAAGATTCCTCAAGTTGACGGAGCCCCAAGTCACCTTGAAATGAGCACCGGGGACTTTACCTCAGGAGAGTCGGAATGAACCCGCAACCAACTGGTGGCGCGACCAAGCCTGCCCAATGATCCAACATCGACCTCGTCATGCCGCTACCTTACATCCGTCGCCGACCAAGGATGACAGTCTACCCAATGACTCTCCTAAGAAGGAAGAACGTCCTCGGTCGTCTGCATAAAGGGACCGAAGGTTCTATCAGCAGAAGGCCCCGATCACCCGACATGGGTTCGGCTTCTCGCCATAGTGGGCCCGTTAGTGGCCGATTGATCACCATTCAAGGCGGAATTACCCCGGATGCAATGCCATCCTGCAAGGAAGCTTCGAGCACGAGTCCGTCTCGACCAGAAGCAGAAATCACAGTGCCGAAGGCCATGCCAGCAGGATACCCGTGTGCTCGGGCCAGACACACGCAAAGTTCGGATTAAGGCCATTCGTCACATCAAGAGCTTCGTCAACATCCCGTCAGGGTTTTCCAAGGGCCAGGGCGAGAGGAACAGTCAACATAAGCTTCCGGAACCATCCCCGGACCCATCAGCTGATGCACACCAACCAAATAAGGTAAAACGGCGCGTAAAGGGTCACCGGCGCCGCTTAATACGGCGCCACCAAATTCGGCGCGCCCACACAATCGTGGACTTTTCCCGACGTCGTTTGATCCGGCGCGCCCCCTTCCCAGGGCGCCGGATTAACGAGGTATATATATACCCCGCCTTCGAAACAGAAGAGAACACACGAGGAAAGGGGGAGGAGGAATCAGAAAGAAAAAAAGAGAGTAGATAGCCAATACGAGGAGAAGGGTTGTTGGTTCGAGAGAAAAACCTTGGGGGGAGAAGTAGGGTTTCCCATTGAGGGTTCTCGCCGCCGTCTTCCTCGTCTACTTGTCTGAATATCTCAGGAGCCGGAGAAGAGAAGCCGGTGATCCGATACCCTGTCCTGGAGAAAGAGTCTACGTGGGTCTACGTGGTTTTCTTCCGGTCGATTCCCCTTTTTCTTCTTTGGTTTTCTCCCCCTAATACAATGTAAGTGAGAGAGGGGAGGGGCGATGATACGAGCCTGACCTCCCCTCCCTCACCATCGCCTCTGCCTCTTCTCTTCATCTGGGATGATCTTCTGCTATTAATGTAAACGGCGGCCGAGCGACAACGCCGACGCCGGAATATATGCTGTGTGTACATATCTGCCTGTATCGTTCATCGAATGAATGGAATGCGTTGATGCCCGATGCTATATCCATCTTTCATGCTTTCTCTCTAATTTCTCTTCAGATGTGCATTTAATGTTTCCCGGCGTGCATAGTTCCCGGATCCTTTTTTCCCTATGCTGGATATGCCCCTGGGCTATATGAATCGTTCCCCCCTCCCCGGGGTTCTCTCTCTATTCCAATGTGATGGTCGGGCTCTGCACCATGTGTGCCACGGGTTTTGTGATCAGAGATGCACTCATGTGCGTATCTCTGCTCATCTCCGTCTAGGGAGCAGACCCTTCGCCGCCCCTGTGCCTTTCCTCGTAGGCTAGATGGGAGGGGAAGATCGCTTTTGTCATCCCTTCTTCATACTGGGACGAGCCCCTGTCATTTTTTCTGAACATGATGTATATATACATCCCGTCCCCAAATCTTTACGCTAATCATATAGCTTGCCAGTATTAATTTATCGAGCCTGCGGGCTTTACTGTTCTAATATGTGTCTAGCAATTCGGTTGCCCACTTGTCGTCAGACGATGTCTTGCGCCGCCCTTTCCACTTCGCATCTTAACAGGAGTCTACTCTGTAGCATCACTCCAGTACTCGGGGAGGGGGATATTCCCCCAATCTTTTATGTTAGTCACTCGGTCGACAGGGGAGGCTCATCCGTTGATGACGAGTATCCCTCCCAGCCATTGTGTGCACAGTGATGGGGCTAAGCCCTACAGTTCAAATCCACGATTCTTAATGGACCTCGTGGTGGCCGCGGGTTGTGTGCCCCTTGTAGGCTAGCCCTCGGGGTTTCCTTCCCTCTGTCAGTCATCCCGATTCAAGTGTTGTGGTGACTCGGGTCGCGTGCCCCTCGCAGGCTAGCCCTCGGGGTTTTCGCTCCCATAATGAGTCGCCTCATTCGCTCACTGTCGCCCACGGATTCGGTGCCCCTAGTAGGCTAGGCCTCGGGGTTTTCCTCTCTGTTCGGGTTTGCCGGCCGCCTTTGTGCCACCCGGCCCTCAGGGGTTGCTCCGCCACGTGAGTACTCCCCGCTTCTCCCCGACAATCCTCCGACATGGGGAGATGCTGCCGAAATTTCGGCTCGAACGAGTCTGACTCGGAACAATCGCCGCGCTCGTGTATGAACCTCGCGCGAGCCTGTGACTCGGCTCCCAGATGCCCCGGGGTCGATCCTTTGAATAAATGACTTAAGTAAACTTTCAAAGTTTCCTAAAGTATTTTAATAAACCCAAAAAAATGAATAAAATCTCGATTTTCGTGAGATCGGGCTAAACCGATGCCGTTTATATACGGCGCGCCTTAAAACGGCGCGCCCTTTCCGGCGCGCTTCTTCCCGGCGCGCCCCAATCAAGCCACGCCGTTTTAACTTCCCTCTTGCACCTACGGTTTCCCACGCCATTTTAAGTCCTATACCTACGTTTCCTGGCGCCGTTTCTGATCGTTTTGCTGTCTAAATCCCTGGCTCGCCCCGAGGCAATCCTAGCCTCACGTGGTCGAGATTGGCAGCCCCAATTAGCAGTAGATTGAATAAGGTAAGGGCTGTTTATGCCCTGAATAAACCTTTCTATCATGTTCGCTATCATACGTATTAGCACTTTGCTTTCGTCATCACCTTTTGTGTTACCATTTTCCCCACTGCCGGGGCTTAATAAATATGACTGAGCTCTGCTTACCTTCATAATCATGTCATCATGCTCAGCATAGTTATCATCATCATGCATGCATGCTTGCATTGACCCTCGGGTATATCAAATGGTGTCGACAGAGGGTCGGGTTACATCCGATCGGAAGTCTCTACTATGTGCGATGGTGGTTTCCGGGCCTACGCCCTCCGCCACGCGCCAAGGGTCTCCAGTTCAACGAACCATGTCTCTCCTGCATGATAGATAGATGCATCTCGCATGATTCCGTCATGTTCATAAACGTCGCATCCTTTATTCCGGCCTCGACAGCCCATTATCTCGGCAATTAATCAAAGGTGTTCCCTCCTCATAGGGGATGTAATTAACATCATAACCTTTATGGTATGACGGACTGCTGGTCCCGACCGAACCTCACTTTCGCCTGACATGGGTCAGAATGAGCGCATAGTAAACTCGTCACTCACGTGACTGGCACGCCCGCGTCGTCAATCAGTCAGTTAATTACTAGTTAGTTAATTGGTTGATCGACACATGAAACAAGATATATATATATATATATGTACATATATACATATATACACGAAATAAAACCACAAGATGGTCGGATAAAACACATCGCAAACAGTCTGGCACGCCCGGTGGGACCAGTGTCACCTTTCATCTCTTTGCCGAGATACTTGGGCTTCGAGGCCCTCTCAAAGGCTACTGATCGTTGGCTTGTTTGTCTTTGCAGGCGCACGATGACAACCAATGGATTAACTGGAGTTGGCTTCGGTCCTTCGATCGTTGCTGGACATGCGCAAGGGTACCTCGCGGTGCCCATGGAGTTCCGCAGCTTCCCTACCGCTGTTGGCTTCCCCAACTTCTTGGGGTTAGCCTTTGTTGATATGCTGGAAGTCGAAGCCCCAGAACCTGTCGAGGAAGCTGTGGGGAAGGTGGAGCCTCTGAAGGCTCCCTGCTGTAGCGACTCATCCAAAAGTCCGGCCCCGGTCGCTAGCTGTCTGGTGCACCACGTCATACATGGGACCCGCCCCAATATCGTCAACAAGCACCCTGGAGGACGTCAACGTCGCCAGACCCAGAGGAGTACTGCTGTGATTACCGGGACTCTATCCCAGTCCGGGAAATCTATGATGGTTGGCGGCATGCGCGTCTTCCTCAACGGACGCAATGCACGGGTGGCCCCAGATCGAGTCATCCCCACCATCCCTGTCCACAATACATACCAGGCTCTCGCTGGAAGGAGGGCAGAAAGAGAAGAAATCGGCCACTATGGCCAAGGAAGCTCGGCCCCCAGGCTGAGGAAGTTCAAACAGGTGTGGGTTCCCAAGCAGGCCCAACCTACCCAATAGTTGACACCCATCCATCGCCGTCCTGTGAATGACGAGGCGGAAGAGAGAAAAGAAAGGGGCTTGCCCCCGAAGAAGGAAGAAGAGGTGGTTGCGGATCCTCCGCGCTGCAGAAGTTTCCGGGCTACTGCCCGTCAAGCCAACGTCCCAGCCACGGGACGAAGATTCCAACAACCTGCCGACAGAGATCGGTTAGCTTATATCCTTCCTGCGGGGGGTCGACAACTATCCCCCGTGCTACATCAAGAGCGGGGTCAAGAAGAGATGACATGTTTGGTCAGAAACTACTTTCGAGGGTTAGGCAACCCCTCGCTGGGTCAACAGCGACTGATGCAGACAGTCGCCACTGATGAAGATTACTGCCCATTAATGGCAGATGAAGAAGGTATGGGAGAAAGAATGATGGTGTCGTTAGTCGAAGACAATGGATATGATAACGACTTCAAGATCAAAGCCGATGAAACCATCCCCGAGCGAGAAGAAAGAAGAAGAGTTTCTGTGTTCGAGAGGCTGACCTTCCAGCAGAAAACTAGAAGGATGGTCCATCGGCAGAGGAGAAGGATGCAGGTCTTCACTTGCAACATGGCTGGTATATCTAGCCGATATGGGGTGCTTCCCGCAGATCCCCGAGAATTGGCTCAGTTGGCCGCACGGCCAGGGCCGAGCACTCGCAGAACGGAAGCAGCAAGGGAGCTCCTGATGATGACTAAAGGAAAGCAACCCCAGGTTTACCACCACTGGGATGACAAGGCCCCCGTCTTGACAGCTAATGTAGTGACGGCAGAGGAAGAAGACGACGTCCCCCTCGACATCCTGCCCGAGGGTACGTCCAGGGATACAGCAGAAGTTATCCCCACTACAGCCACTATGGACCCATCGGTCTTGATGCTACTGCAGAAATATCGGCAAGAAATAGACTTGCTGAAGAAGCAGCTGATGGAGAAAATTGAGCAATCCTCAGCTTCCAAACCACCCGAAGTCCTGGGTGAATCATCTCGGGGAGCAGTCCGTCGTGACGGCCCTCCACCACTCTACAGACTGCCTTCGTCATCAGAACCAAGCATGGTGACAATGCAACAGCGGCCACCACAGCCCCAGCCGCTACTACCACCGGTGCTCCCTCAGGCGAACCAGGCACCCCCGCTGCCGCGTCCTCCACAGGCGACCACCCTGGTCACCCCATACCTACAGCAGACGCACTTCTATCCGGAGCCAGTTAACCCCACGGTCATGAACCGGATGATGGTGGAGAGGATGATCGAGCTGAAGCTCACAGAGAAAAGTGAAGGCGACTATGTCGCATTTGATGCCTATCGGGTGCCCTACCCGCAACACCATGGGGCTAAACAACTTCCCCAGGGGTTCAACAAGCCACCCAAGTTTGATAAATTCAACGGGAAGGGGTCCCCGAAGGAGCACATTGCATATTACATGACCGTCATGGGTGATCTGGCCACCGACGAGTCATATTTGTTGAAGTTCTTCGGGTCCTCACTGACAGGACTCGCGTTTGAATGGTACTCTAGCCTCCCGGCCGGGTCGATCAATGACTGGTCGGATATGCAGAGGAAGTTCAAAGAAAGGTTTCATGTTACAGAGAGGGAGGTCATAGTGGCCAAACTCTATTCAACAAGGCAGAGGGCCGATGAGACAGCCCTCGATTATATCAAGAGGTGGAGAAACCTCGGAATGAGGTGTAAGCGGCCCCCGCATCAGGAGGACGCTGTGCAAATATGCAAACAGAATCTCAGAAGAGAGGTTTTGGAAAAGATGATCGGAATGGAAATACGGTCGTTCAACCGACTGAATAATGTCGTGGCCGAGGTGGAAGCTTTCCTGGCCAGACCTGCCCCTACGTCTGCTGCCAGCATGACCCAGAAGGGCAAGGCGGTAGACCGGCGCTCCTCGCCCAAAGAAGAGAACGCTCTTGACATAAAGACGTTCGAACAACAAAAAGGTGAAGGCAAGAAGGGAGTCACCCCACAGCCTGCAGAAGCTCCAGACGGCAAAGAAGGTCCTTCGCTGAGGGACAATATGAAGAAGGCTTATTCCTTTCCAAAGGACAAGACCCGGGTTCTGTTCGACTGGGTAACAGAATATAGCATGGTCACCCTGCCAGAGCCAAGAAGACCGGATGACCGGAAAAGAAAAGACAGTCCAAGATTCTGCCCCTACCACCAGATGTTGGGGCATCCAATCGAAGACTGCTATATTTTTAAGGACATCATCGAAGGGATGGTGAAGAAGAATGAAATTGAGCTGGGAGAGTACAAAGTAGACCCTCCTCAGCCATATGAAGTCCCTCGGAGAAGGGCAGCAGTCAACATGATCTCCCTCTACCAGGCAGTGCCCGTGGAGATCTCTGAAGCAAGCACGCGGAGCACCTATGAAACTCATTTCTTGGAGCCCGCGAAAGAACAGCAGGGATGGCATCAGGCCCCTGTGAAGCATAAGAAGAAGAGGGCACCTCACTCGAAAAAGGGGGCACATATCCGTGGTGTCACACCCCGGCCTGCTCCGCCAGTGGTAGCAATCGTATGGGTCACTCCACCTGCCACCGTCAGGATACCTACACATAATCGGAGGAGACAAACTCCGCTGCTGGTGGTTAAGGAGACCAATCCTGGGGTCCTTCGACTGTAAAACCTCATTGAAGGGCTGGACGAATACGTGCAGCCCGAACTAAAGCCCTTGCTGGTGCGGGACCACGTCCCATGGCAAGAACTAGAGCAGCTCTCACTTGAACAAAAGGAGGAAGCTGAAGAGGCACCCGACAGAGAGGGCAGTCTATTCTGGGGGCACCCACCCGCAGAAACAAAAAAGAAGAAGAAACAAAAGAAGAAGAAAAGAAAGGCCGCTGGGGCCAATAAAGTGCAGGTTGTCTCCTGTAATACCATATCAGCACTCTTCAACTTATCCGCAGAGGAGGAAGAAGAGGAAATTTGCTTCACACCCCAAGCTGGGGGAGGCAAGGCCGAGGCCGCAACTGCTGCACATGCCACCCGATCAGGCCGAAAATGGGGGCACCAGCCGCCACTCAACCACAACATCATGTTCAGAGGGGAACAACCGTACAAGACACCTCCGCCAGAGGTCAAGGGAGTCCAAATCCCTCCTCCATCAGGCCTATATAACAAGAGTGGGGGCAAGGGGGTCCCTTCATTTCTTGAATTCATGAAGATGTCCAAGGGGAAACAGCCTTGCCAGGAGGCTAACTCTACACCCGGGGCCGTTCACCCGCAGCTAGCACAACCTGCTGAAGATCCAAGTGCAGATGGAGCTTGCCCCGTAGCAACTAACAAAGAACACCCAGAAGTCGGTACGAGCCAGAAGGGCGCCGAATCTGAGGAAGATGAAGTAGGTCTGTCAGGGCCCGCAAATCAAAACCTCCCCAAGCCCAGATGGGCTGAGGAGATGAAGCTCCCCAATGTCCGAGCTGGGAGTCGAATAATTAAGCTACTCAAGAAGCTCCCTGCTCGATTTACAATCTTGGAGATCCTTTCTTTGAGTGAAGAGACTCGACAGGCGATTGTTATTGCTCTCCAGACGCCTGCTCATTTTGAGACATGTCTGGCTGAAGCAATGCCGGAGGCTAGCATGACCTTCACTCCAGACGACATGCTGCTGCCCACCATCAGCCACAACAGGCCGCTATATATGAAGGGGCACCTGAATGGAAGGGAGCTGAACAGGATTCTGGTTGACCCCGGTGCAGCGGTCAACATCCTGCCTTATAGAATATATGAGAGGCACCACTTTAACATGTATCTCGAGAAAGTCGGGGATATGCGTATCGCCGGCTTCAATCAGAAATGTGAAGTGTCAATGGGAGTGGCAGAGTTCACCCTCACCTTAGCAGATTTCACTACGACGGTGCAGTTCCATGTCATTGACTCCCGCACCTCATACAAGGCACTGCTCGGCCACCCATGGCTGCATGAAAATATGGTGGTGCCCTCCACGCTCCACCAATGCATCAAGTACAGTCTCCAAGGGAAGGAGTGTTGTGACTCCTCTGTGTTGATGATGTTGACATATGCCTTATTTCATTGGCAACACCTTGTTTTGATTGATTGGCAACTGTCTATGCTTTGATGAAAATCAGATTGTCTGTGACTGTCTATGGTTTGATGAATATGCAACCAGTTCACTGCTTCAACCCAAACATTTTTACCAACCCAGAGTTCAGACCTATCACAATGCACAGTCAACCTACTTCAACAGGTCAGATTGGACTAGAACTCCGGGGAGGCATACAGGTCTTGCATATCAGGCTGCACAATATCAAAGACCTTACACTAGCAATTGGGTAAATGGGTATGGCAACTGGACACCTAGGAACCAACTCTTCTTTAGCCAGCCCAGGAACTACTATGGCCAAAACTTTGTGAACACACCCTGGCAAAGGCACTGGCCCAGAAGTAACAACACTCTCAATAATCATGCTGCTGCCAATAAGAAGAGGAACAACAACAGAAGAAAATCTGTAGGATCCACTGAACAAAATTCATTTAAACAAATATGGATTTCGAAAAGCCTGCTTTCTTGCTTTGCTTCTAATTCATCTGTTATGGAGCCCAATCAGTCTTGGGTTCCAAACCTCTTTACCTAATTGTGTATGCAGGTATGTCTGGCAGCCAAGAATAACTTGTGGTACTTAGATAACGACTGCTCCAGGCATATGACAGGAGATAAGGCCAAATTCTGCATGCTGACTGAGAAACTAGGAGGCCTTGTCACCTTTGGAAGCAACACAAAGGGTAGGATTATTGGATCAGGCAAAATAGGTAAGTGCTCTACCTGTTGCATTGATGATGTTATGCTAGTTGAAGGGTTAGCTTATAATCTACTTAGCATCAGCCAGTTGTGTGATAAAGGATACAATGTTTTATTTGATTCTCAATGCTGCAAGGTTTTTGAACCTGATTCTGAAAGTGTCAAATTTGCTGGAAAAAGAATAAATAATACGTACATGATAGATTTAGATGACATTCAACATACTAACCTTTGCCTTACTGCCAGCAGAGAAGACTTAGCATTTTTATGGCATCGTAGGTTAGGTCATGCTAGTTACACTGTTTTGCACAAACTAAATAAGCATGGCATGGTTAGAGGACTTCCTGAAGTTTCCTTGAAGAAAGAAAATAAAATCTGTGATGCATGAACTCAATCAAAGATAACTAGAAAGTCATTTAAGTCTAGAACAGAAAATCTATCTTCCAAACCCTATGAGCTGATACACATGGACCTTTTTGGGCCAACCAGATCTGTCAGCTTATCAGGGAGGAGGTATGGGTTTGTCATGGTAGATGACTTTTCTAGGTATACTTGGGTTTATTTCTTATCTAATAAGAGAGATGCCTTCTCAGAATTTCAGGAGTTCTATGTTAAAATAAATCAGAAAATTGAAAACATTATGACTGATCATGGATGTGAGTTTGAAAACTCACATTTTGATGAATTCTGCAGGTCAAATGGAATCAACCATAGGTACTCCTCACCAAGGAGACCTGAGCAGAATGGAGTTGTGGAGAGAAAGAACATAACCAAATCAAGCTATTAAAGTAAACAAGACAACCAGTAGCACACAATTCATAGACAATCACACAAACACAAAACACCCACGATTTTTAGGTGGTTCGGTCAAGGACCTACGTCCACCCCACAAGGAGGAAAGGATATTTGCACACCCCCATCCATTCGAGGTGTTTGAAAGTCATTTGGCGGATGCCAACCTATATACAGGGCCTTCCCAGAAGACCTCTGAAGCTGAGACCCCTGAGGGGGCATCAAGAAGCACATCCGGCAGTAGTTGGTATCCACCACCGCCGCGCGGATATATCAAGCGCAAGGTGGTCTCCCATATCACAACATCTGGGGACGTGGGCAGGGTAGCACCCCCAATATTATACCCTGAAGTTAATGAAGTGCGGGTCGCTCAGCGGAACAATCATATTGAAATCCCGGATGGCCTTACCAAGCCAGCTCCCGGCCTTGACAACCCTACTATCGAGCCTTTCAAGACTTGGGAGGTGACACAGGAAGATGGACCCAACAGCTTGTTCTATACAGCTGAGGAGCATCCTACTCAGGAAGACACAGACTGCAGCCTCCCCGAAGATATAAGCAACCCGCCGGTTCCCGTCCAAGGTCTGGAATTTACAACTGATCGGATGGCCATGATGTTTCAGAAGCAACACATTCCCCCCGATCAGTCTCAAAAGCGCAAGGAAGCTTTCCAGAAAATGTGGTATCCCGTAAATCTGGATAAGGAAATGAGACGTGTCTCTCAACATCCAGGGTTGGGCTTCACCTTGGAAGAATATTATTACAGTGGGCGATACGAGGTGGACACCATCTCCGCCTTCTACCCTACTGAAGATAGCCCGCTGGGAGCAACTTTTGATGAATACCCGGTGGAAGCTGAGCATGTTGAACTGGCTCGACCCAAAAATCAAGCAGAGACCATGGCCTCCTGCCGAAGCTGGGAGCAGGTCTACCCTGAAGAGGCGGCCCTTCAAGCCAAATTTGACACGGCTAGCTGCAGTGAAGCCGAAGATACTGAGGAAGCAGGAGTTTCTCCTTCCAATGGAGCCCTACTAATGATAACTTCAACATCCCTTCTACCAATCAGGGAAGCCTCGGTCGACTCCGATCAGGGGGAACAAGCTACCAGGAAAGAAAAAGCCACTTCTACTGATGATACAAGTGCCCTAGAAGGCGAGAACTCCTCAACTTCTGCTACAAAACTGAGATGTCATCCAAGCCCGGCAATAAACAACTACCAGCCTGTCGCGGCTGCAACCTCATCTACAAAGACTGAAGCTGCTCTCTCACCCTTGGGAGCTGCAACGGCAGTGGATTTATGATGGGGACATCACCTCCCATGCCCACCTTCACAGCTCGTCTCCTCGCCCCGGTTGCATTCGGCATGGTTTAGTCATTTAATTTTGAGTCCTATGTAATTTTACTTGAGTTATTTGATGTAATTTGCATTTTATTTGAGTCATGTCCCTAGGTCTTGCATTTATTTTCCTATGTTTGAGTGTCACTAGAGTGTGTAATGTGCTAATTGGGCCCATTTCTTCGGGCTTGGCCCAATGAGCTCCCCTACCCCTTCGGTTATTTGTCAATGAATCTTTTGTCAGGGTCTTATTGCAAAATGTGGGTTTCCTATATATAGGGTCTCATTTCCTTCATTTGGAGGTAATGAATCAATCAATGAAAAAATTGCCATTTGAGAGTCCAAAGCTTAGTGTAGTGGAGTGATTCCAACATTTTTTGGGTGAGAAACCCTAGGAGAGAGATTCCCCACCCTTCCCTCTCTTAATCCCTCTTTTTCACTCCACTTTCTCTCTCCTCATCACCCAATTTCGAATTTTCTTCTCTCTCCTCCCTTCCCAACCACCTCAACCCCCACCTACCATCATTAAAGCCCTCCACTTCCCCATGGCCTCCATTACTCCACCCCCCTAGTCCCAAGGAGATCCCTCACCATTCCAACACCACTTCCCCCATTCCAACACAATCAACCCCTTCCCCACACAACCCCACAACTTCCAATGCCATTTCAAATTTGAAATCCACCCTTCCCTCCACTCACTTGTGCCCCCCCTCACCTTCTCCTCTCACCCACCTTCCCAAATTCGTAGCTCCTCCTCCCACCACCTGTTAGACCCCCTTCCAGACCCCATTCTTCCCTTCCCCCACCTTAGAACACCCCCTCCTAGACCCCCTCACAGCCCGGGCTTTCCCCACACTCATCCACCCCCATTTCCCCTCCCATATACCCCATTCCCCCCCATCATCATCAACCTACAGCTCTCAACTGAAGATCTTCAGCAGACCAGCAAATTGCAGCGGCCACCATGACCTCCTCCGGACGAGTTTGAAGACCGAAGAGCCATCGTCGGAAGCGTCTGCCAGTCGCCTTGGCAATCGAAGTGGTTTCGTCTTCTTCCGATCTCCGAGTTGTCCAGGAGGTCCATTCTCCCACAGCTGCGCGGTTCTGCCTCGGCTGAGGACCTGAGCCGGCGTAGAAGCTCTATCACGACCAGCCCCGAAGGAATCAGTCCTCAAGTCCTTCTTGAAAGTTCTTCATCGGCCTGTCTACTTTCAGAATCAAGAAGCGGAAGCCCATTCAGCATCCGGGAACAGAAGTTACCAATTTTCTTCCACGGTCGCGTGGCTCTGCCTTCCCCAGTCTGCATCGACACCTCCTCACTCTTCTGGCTCCAAAGATCGTCTCCGTTATCTTGTGGCATCCCCGTTTCTTTTTCCGCAAAGAGGACTCACCCACGGTTCTAACGGCGCTGACGGCATCAAATTTGGAGTTCGGGAGCGGCCAGAAAAGGCTCTGCATCCTACTATTGGTGACCTACCCCTGCTAGTCCGAGAAACAGAGGCCCTGTTCAAGATTCTTCCCCAACCTGCGGCGACTCCAGAAGAAATTACAAAAATTTTGAGGCATTCCCCTTCCTGCTACGAAGATTTTGCCGCTGGTGTCGCCATCAGCAAAATTCTTGAGCAAGATCTACAACAGCAACACCGACCCTCTATCCTGGTTCACAGACAGCAGGCAGATTCGGCGTCCACCCTTGTTCCTCGTTCTTTGCTTTGGTTTCCCCACCCCGCTTGGCCGGCTGAAGGCCCCTCCCTGCGTGGAGGTAGTATTGATGTAATATCATTAACCCCCACCCCAAGTTCCCCCTCCTGCGAGAGGTGTAGTGGTGTACTTTGTTTGGGCAGGTCAAGCGACACCGCCGCGGCATGTGGGGATCCACTCGCCTCCCCGCTCGCCCTCGTCTCTGACTGGGACCGGTTTCTTCAAAACGGTCGAGTAAGTGCTCAAACCTTTATTCCACTTAGTGCTTGTCTTTCAATATTAGTTCTTAATTCCGCTGGTTATGCGAGTGAGAGCCCGATCCTCAAGCCCCGTTATCTTGAGTGATCACCGTGGGAAGAGTGCAACCGGTGCCTTCGGCACTTCGTCGGCCTCGTTGAATTGGGCTTCCAAATCCATTGGAAATCAAATCTTGGCCTTGCTGGATCTCTACCAGCAAGGGCCCAACCCCACATCCTCCACTTGGCATCGCCAAGTCACCCCGGGCTTGGGTGAGTGACGATAGAGCGGTGGCCCAACTTGGCCCATTTTGAATGTGACTGTGCTTGCTTGCATTAGGTCCAAGGTTGTGTCACATCAAGTGGTATCAGAGCAAGTCTTTGATTTGTTCTCACAAGTCAAGTCCATGGGCACGCTTGCATTAGAGTTCTCATCGGATCGTTCTATGCATTATCCACCTCCCATTGTCATTGAGTCTACCGACCAAAAGGCCCCAATTCCCATCATATCCCAAGCATACCTACCTAATGGCAGCCCCACAGAAATTGACTTCATTGACATGGAAGAAGATAATTGGGTATCCCCCGAAATTATAGCCACCCTCTCTACGACTGGACAAATTGAGCACAACGGAGACCTAGTCTTCGTTGAATTCCATAAATGGTTCGGGAAGACTAAGTATTTGGATGGGGCTTGGTGTCAAAAGGGAACATTGGAGGGTCCATGTATAATCCTAGGTAAGAAATGGTTAGATGAAAGGAATGCCAACATCGACCCAACACGTCGGACTTGCCTAGTGCATCCGCCACACCTTTCGGGAACCTTTAAATTCAACAACCTTTTATTCTCCCACCCGCGGGAATCCCACCCTTGTTCACCACCCCGGGTGCACCATACTCCGGCCATCATCACCCCACCATCAAAGAACCTTCCCACTCCATTAGTTTTGGAAGAAGTAGTCCACCCGCTTTGCCTCATGAAGACAAATATCCCTCGGGAACCTATCCCCTCCATAGAGAGCTCCCATGTCCCAATTGAAGAGGAAGCCTCGCACAAGGATCTTCACCCTACACCACCCCCTCTAGATAAGGCTGAATTCATCTTAGAAGAGTCCCTTGTTAGGTGGCTAAGGGAGAGCCTAATTAGAGAGACCTCGACCCATGTTTGCCCTCCCATAGAACAAAATTTTCCCCTAGTGCCCCTCTTCTCCTATCACACCACAATCCAAGCATCCTATCAAGTGGAGACCTTAGAGGATTTTCTTAAGGGCTTAGCATGGAAAATTGAGTTCACTAGCATGTTGACCCCTATGGCCGAACAACCTAGGAGCCTTAGCCTCCTACACCTATGCATAGGGTCTATCACCTCGGTTTGCACCAATGGTTGCTACACTAGCGACCTCCTTCTATTCCTCCCTACAACGGATGAGCCCAACCTTCTCCTTGATTTAGAGCTTCTTATCTCGGGTAGAAAGCCAAGCCCTCCACTCATGGCCGACCCACTTGTCAAGAACATTGGCCCAACTATCATAGGGAAGGATGACTTAGCACCTTTTAAGGATCTTGAGGACATGGAGTTCCTCCCCCTAAGTGACCTATTTTATGATCCATATGATCCCTTCCAATGGGAGTCAAGGGACTCATATGACCCAACCATCTTACCAACCACCCACCCTTTCCTACCCTCACCCACCATATTGGGCCAAACCCACCTCATCCATGACCCGGGTTGCACCTTGGGAGCCATAACCTTGGACCATATATCCCTAGGTAATAAGGTGGTGCCCCACCCCATGATGACCACCTTCTTAGATCCATTCGATCCTTTCCAATGGGAGTTCAAAGGTTGTCCCACACCTATACACATGGAAGTCACTTTTGGGAAAAGTATGCATGTGTCTAGGCTTTCCACCCCCTTTGGCATGAACACTATGTTGGGTCCATTCATTCATATCACCCACATGTCTAGTAGAAGGCATGAGTGGGCCACATTCGGATGTCATGGTCCTCCTTCATTCATCATGGATCGTAAGCATGTCAAAAGCATCTACGGATGTCCGGGCCTCTCCACATTCATCACCACTTTGTATGATAGGTTCACCTACGGGTGCCCGGCCCACCCAGGCCCACCAAAGTCTACATGATAACATTGCATGATAAGTTCACATATGGTTACCCCGGCCCTCCAAAATCTATCAAAGTCTTCTTGGCATCAAAGCATGATCGGTCTACTTTTGGTTGCCCAGGTCCACCCATCACCCCTAGAATGTCAACATTCACGAAATTGCATGAAAGCCTTTGCAAGCACATAAGCAAAAAGAATGAGGCTTATAAGAGGCTGGCCGACTCTCATCGGCGTCACCAAGACTTCCATGAGGGTAACTTTGTGATGGTAAGGACTGAGAGGCTCTCCCCGGGAGCCATCTCCAAATTGAGGTCACGTGGGGCTGGTCCCTTCCAGGTCCTGAGACGCATTGGTGCAAATGCCTATGAGTTAGATCTCCCCGAGGAGTATGGAATAAGTCTCACATTCAATGTTACCGACCTAGTGTCATATAAGGGACCCACGGTGGTACCTAGTGAGGAGATTGAGCCTACGTCTTCCCTTGAGAGAGCACCCACCCGTGAGGAGAGACCACCAGCCAAGAGAGCCCAGCGTGAATAAATTGACCAATATTGGATGAACAAGTCACTACCACTGGGAGCAAGGTATATGAGCGCTATCTCGGCAGGTGGATGGATCGGTCTCGTTCGGAAGGCTTGAGGGTAGTACCACTTCTACACCCTCCAAGGAGGGAAGGACACTTACTCGACAGAGTCGAGTTCTCCGCACCCCGGGAGTATGATGGGGACATCACCTCCCATGCCCACCTTCACAGCTCGTCTCCTCACCCCGGTTGCATCCGGCATGGTTTAGTCATTTAATTTTGAGTCCTATGTAATTTTACTTGAGTCATTTGATGTAATTTGCATTTTATTTGAGTCATGTCCCTAGTTCTTGCATTTATTTTCCTATGTTTGAGTGTCATTAGAGTGTGTAATGTGCTAATTGGGCCCATTTCTTCGGGCTTGGCCCAATGAGCTCCCCTACCCCTTCGGTTATTTGTCAATGAGTCTTTTGTCAGGGTCTTATTGTAAAATGTGGGTTTCCTATATATAGGGCCCCATTTCCTTCATTTGGAGATAATGAATCAATCAATGAAAAAATTGCCATTTGAGAGTCCAAAGCTTAGTGTAGTGGAGTGATTCCAACATTTTTTGGGTGAGAAACCCTAGGGGAGAGATTCCCCACCCTTCCCTCTCTTAATCCCTCTTTTTCACTCCACTTTCTCTCTCCTCATCACCCAATTTCGAATTTTCTTCTCTCTCCTCCCTTCCCAACCACCTCAACCCCCACCTACCATCATTAAAGCCCTCCACTTCCCCATGGCCTCCATTACTCCACCCCCTAGTCCCAAGGAGATCCCTCACCATTCCAACACCACTTCCCCCATTCCAACACAATCAACCCCTTCCCCACACAACCCCACAACTTCCAATGCCATTTCAAATTTGAAATCCACCCTTCCCTCCACTCACTTGTGCCCCCCCTCACCTTCTCCTCTCACCCACCTTCCCAAATTCGTAGCTCCTCCTCCCACCACCTGTTAGACCCCCTTCCAGACCCCATTCTTCCCTTCCCCCACCTTAGAACACCCCCTCCTAGACCCCCTCACAGCCCGGGCTTTCCCCACACTCATCCACCCCCATTTCCCCTCCCATATACCCCATTCCCCCCCATCATCATCAACCTACAGCTCTCAACTGAAGATCTACAGCAGACCAGCAACTTGCAGCGGCCACCACGACCTCCTCCGGATGAGTTTGAAGACCCAAGAGCCATCATCGGAAGCGGCTGCCAGTCGCCTTGGCAACCGAAGTGGTTTCGCCTTCTTCCGATCTTCGAGTCGTCCAGGAGGTCCATTCTCCCAGAGCTGCGCGGTTCTACCTCGGCTGAGGACCTGAGCCAGCGTAGAAGCTCTGCCACGACCAGCCCCGAAGGAATCAGTCCTCAAGTCCTTCTTTAAAGTTCTTCATCGGCCTGTCTACTTTCAGAATCAAGAAGCAGAAGCCCATTCAGCATCCGGGAACAGAAGTTACCAATTTTCTTCCACGGTCGCGTGGCTCTGCCTTCCCCAGTCTGCATCGACACCTCCTCACTCTTCTGGCTCCATAGATCGTCTCCGTTATCTTCTGGCATCCCCGTTTCATTTTCCGCAAAGAGGACTCACCCACGGTTCTAACGGCGCTGACGGCATCAAATTTGGAGTTAGGGAACGGCCAGAGAAGCCTCTGCATCCTACTGTTGGTGACCTACCCCTGCTAGTCCGAGAAACAGAGGCCCTGTTCAAGCTTCTTCCCCAACCTGCAGCGACTCCATAAGAAATTACAAAAATTCTGAGGCATTCCCCTTCCTGTTACGAAGATTTTGCCGCTGGTTTCGCCATCAGTAAAATTCCTGAGCAAGATCTACAACAGCAACACCGACCCTCTATCCTGGTTCGCAGACAGCAGGCAGATTCGGCGTCCACCCTTGTTCCTCGTTCTTTGCTTTGGTTTCCCCACCCCGCTTGGCCGGCTGAAGGCCCCTCCCTGCGTGGAGGTAGTATTGATGTAATATCATTAACCCCCACCCCAACTTCCCCCTCCTGCGAGAGGTGTAGTGGTGTACTTTATTTGGGCAGGTCAAGCGACACCGCCGTGGCGTGTGGGGATCCACTCGCCTCCCCGCTCGCCCTCGTCTCTGACCGGGACCGGTTTCTTCAAACCGGTCGAGTAAGTGCTCAAACCTTCATTCCACTTAGTGCTTGTCTTTCAATATTAGTTCTTAATTCTGTTGGTTATGCGAGTGAGAGCCCGATCCTCAAGCCCCGTTGTCTTGAGTGATCACCGTGGGAAGAGTGCAACCGGTGCCTTCGGCACTTCGTCGGCCCCGTTGAATTGGGCTTCCAAATCCATTGGGAATCAAATATTGGCCTTGCTGGCCCTCTACCAGCAAGGGCCCAACCCCACATCCTCCACTTGGCATCGCCAAGTCACCCCGGGCTTGGGTGAGTGACGATAGAGCGGTGACCCAACTTGGCCCGTTTTGAATGCGATTGTGCTTGCTTGCATTATGTCCAAGGTTGTGTCACATCAATTTGCTAATAGAACAATCCGCGCAGCCGCTAGCACAGGAAACAGAGAATCCTCAAGAAGCTCTGGTGGTGTCTGACGAGGAAGTCGAAGTACTCGACCCTCAAGATGGTATTCCAGATTTCGTTGACCTCCAGCCGGCACCTCCGGAGATAGAAAACGGAGGCCAAGCCACAGTCGATGAACTGATAGAAGTCAACTTGGGAAACGAGGAGGACCTTAGGCCTTCCTTCCTCAGTGCCCAACTGTCCCCAAAAGAACAGGAGCTATACATCCAGCTACTGCTAGAGTACCGGGATTGCTTCGCCTGGACTTACAAAGAGATGTCAGGTCTAAGCCCCGCCATCTCACAACATGAGCTGGCAATCAACCCTGAGGCCGAGCCGGTGAAGCAACCACCACGGCGCATGAGGCCAGAACTCATCACCCAAATTTGTGCTGAAGTCGACAAGCTCATTGACGTGGGATTTGTTGAAGAAAACCAGTACACCACATGGCTGGCGAACATCGTCCCCGTGAAGAAGAAGAATGGACAGATCCGGATATGTGTCGACTTCCGAGATCTAAATAAAGCCTGCCCTAAAGATGATTTTCCGGTGCCAATAATCGAAGTCATGATTGATGCTACGACCGGCCATGAGGCCCTGTCATTCATGGACGGGTCGTCTGGTTACAATCAGATTTGGATTGCGGAGCATGACCAAGTCCATACTGCTTTCTGAACCCATAAAGGCATTTATCATTACAAGAGGATGCCGTTCGGACTAAAGAATGTTGGCGCAACCTATCCGCGCGCATTGACCAAAATCTTTGATGAGTTGCTCTACCACAAGGTCGCGTGCTACATAGATGATCTGGTGGTCAAAACCAGAATAAAAGAAGATCATCTGCAAGACCTCCGGATCATTTTTCAGAGGCTGAGGCAGCATGAGTTGAAGATGAACCCCATGAAATGTGCGTTCGGAGTGTCGAGCGGAAAATTCTTGGG
Source organism: Amorphophallus konjac (assembly GCA_022559845.1). Taxonomy (NCBI): domain Eukaryota; kingdom Viridiplantae; phylum Streptophyta; class Magnoliopsida; order Alismatales; family Araceae; genus Amorphophallus; species Amorphophallus konjac. The sequence goes on along the minus strand of CM040123.1, from coordinate 282,835,430 downwards.
CTTCATCGTCCGATATCGGGGGATCGAGATAGACCCCGCAAAAATCAAAGCAATTCAGGAGCTACCTCCGCCAAGGAATATCTCCGAGCTGAGATCACTACAGGGCCGCCTGGCTTATATCCGGCGGTTCATCTCCAATTTGTAAGGGCGATGCCAGCCTTTTCACAAACTAATGATGAAAGATGTTCCCTTTTATTGGGATGAACATTGCCAGACAGCCTATGACAAGCTGAAAGACTATCTGAAGACTCCGCCAGTGCTGGGCGCACCAGTAAAAGGAAGGCCATTAATACTATATATAGCTGCTACACATAACTCTCTGGGGGCAATGATGGCCCAGAATAATGAAGAAGGGAAAGAGCAAGCCCTCTATTACCTCAGTCGGAGACTAGTCAGGACTGCGGAGAAATATACTTACATTGAGAAGGTCTGCCTCGCACTGGTCTTCGCAGTTAAGAAGCTCTGACACTACATGTTGTCGCATGAAATTAGCTTGGTATCCAAAGAGGATCCCCTGAAATATATTATGTCCCAGTCGGCACTCAAAGGTCGCCTGGGCAAATGGGTCGTAATCCTTATGGAGTTCGACATCTCCTATGTACCGCGCAAGGCCGTCAAGGGCCAAGCTATTGCAGACTTCTTCGCTGAACACCCGGTACCTGGGGACTGCCCGTTGGAGCCAGAGCTCCCTGAAGATGAAACCCTGGAAGCCGTTCAGGTACAACCCTCCTTGTGGCAACTATATTTTGATGGCGCTTCCAGAATTGACACCTATGCCACTAGACCGGCCAGAGTCAGGGCAGGAGCAGGCATAGTCCTGAAATCCCCAGAAGGAGAAGTGGTGCACACATACTGCTCCATAAACAAACATTGCACAAATAATGAAGCAGGATATGAAGCCCTGATAATCGGGTTGCAAATTGCTCTATCCATGGGAATTCAGATGCTGGAAGCATTCGGAGACTCCCTACTAGTTATAAAACAGTTGGAAGGAGAGTTCGATGTGCGAAAACAAGAGCTTCTCCCCTATCACCAGCTGGCAACCTGCCTAATGTCAAGATTCTACTTCATTAGTGTCAAGCACATCAACCGAGGCCGAAATGCTCAGGCAGACGCCCTTGCTAAGCTGGCCAGTTCATTGGCAGTCCCGGCAGACACAAGCCTGAATATAATAGTGATCAACCGTCGGCAAGTCCCCAGCGTAACAGAGGTCTTAGCCGACAAACGAGAGATTGAGGTGATGGCCATCGAAGAGGTTCAACAGCCCGACTGGCGAGAACATCTCTTGCGGTGGTTCCAACACCAGCAGCTTCCAAAAGAAAAAGAACAGAGAATGAAGCTCCTGAGGGTCAAGGACTCTTACGAGATGAGAAGTGGAACCCTGTTCCGAATAATGGCAGATGCCCGAAGGAAAGTCCTACTTCGTTGCTTGTCTTCAACAGAGGCAGGACAGGTGATGCAAGAAGTTCATGCGGGATCAGCTGGAGCACACCAGGCTGGCCCCAAGATGAAAATTGAGATAAAGAAATTGGGATACTTTTGGCCCACTATATTTGATGATTGCTGCAAGTTCGCCAAAGCTTGTCAGAAGTGTCAAGAACACGCTAATGTGGCAAGGAGACCTCCAGTGCCATTACACCCGACCCTGCCTAGCTGGCCGTTTGCTCAGTGGGGCACGGACGTGGTAGGGCCACTACCAGCATCTTCATCAGGGTGCAAATATATCTTAGCAGCTACTAACTATTTCTCCAGATAGGCAGAGGCGGTAGCACTAAGAGATGTGACGGGAGAGCTAGTTGCAAGATTCTTCCGGCAGAATGTAATATTCCGGTTCGGGATCCCCAGCCGAATCATCTCTGATAATGGCAGCCATTTTAGGAACCAGAAGGTTTATCGGCTAGCCGACAAATATAAGATTGACTGGAGGACATCGTCCCCCTACAACCCTCAAGCCAATGGACTTGCAGAAGCCTTTAACAAGACTTTATGTACGTTACTGGCAAAGACTGTCAAGTCTAATAAAAAAGATTGGGAAGAAAGGATGTACGAAGCGCTCTGGGCTTATCGTACTGTCTACAAAACCCTAACCGGCTGTTCACCTTTCTCCCTCGTCTATGGGTCAGAGGCTTTGGTGCCGATTGAACTGGAAGTTCCTTCGCTGCGAGTCGCCATCCAGCATGGACTAGTCAGCGGTGAACAAACCAATGCAGAAAGAAGATTAGAAGAGCTCGCTGAGCTCGAAAGAAAACGCCTCCGAGCACAACAAAACATCCAACTCTATCAAGCTCGCATGGCCCGTGCTTTTGACAAGCTGGTCAAAGGTCGAGAATTAAAGAATGGAGACCTGGTAATGGTCAAAAGAAGAGAAGTAATGGCCTCCAACCCCAAAGGAAAGTTGGTCGAAAATTGGGTCGGACCATATATCGTCCGCCGAGTATATGAAGGAGGTGCCTACGTCCTGGTAGACCATAAAGGAGTCATCCAGTTCTCTCCCCTCAACGGAAAGCATATGAAGCTGTATAATGCAGCACAACTGACATTTCCTGAGTGATCGGTCAGAATACCCATATCTTGGCCTAATGGCATTCCGCCCTAGCTGAGCTACCCTTATCTTGGTCAAGTGGCACTCCGCCCTAGCCGAACTACCCTTACCTTAGCCTAGTGGCACTCCGCCCTAGCCGAGCTAACCTTATCTTGGTTCTGTGGCATTCCGCCCTAGCCGAGCTACCCTTACCTTGGTCCAATGGCACTCCGCCCTGATCGAGCTACCATTCCTTGATCTAGTGGCATTCCGCCCGGATCGAGTTACTATTTCCTTGGTTTTGTGGCATTCTGCCCTGATCGAGCTACCTTTCCTTAATCTAGTGGCGCTCTGCCCTAGCCAAGCTACCCTTATCTTGGTTTAGTGGCACTCCGCCCTAGCCGAGCTACCCTTACCTTGGTCCAGTGGCGTTCCGCCCGGATCGAGCTACCCTTATCTTGGTTTAGTGGCACTCCGCCCTAGCTGAGCTACCCTTACCTTGGTCCGGTGGCACTCCGCCCAGATCAAGCTACCATCCCCTGGTCTAGCGGCATTCCGCCCTGATCGAGCTACCCTTTCCTTGGTCCAGTGGCATTTCACCCAGATCGAGCTACCTTTCCTTGATCTAGTGGCATTCCGCCCTAGCCAAGCTACCCATATCTTGGTCTGTGGCATTCCGCCCAGATCGAGCTACCCTTTCCTTGGTCTAGTGGCATTCCGCCCTGATCGAGCTACCTTTCCTTGATCTAGTGGCACTCCGCCCTATCCCAGGTACCCTTATTTTGGTTTAGTGGCACTCCACCCTAGCCGAACTACCCTTTCCTTGGTCTAGTGGCATTCCGCTCGGATCGAGCTACCCTTTCCTTGGTCTAGTGGCATTCCGCCCTGATCGAGCTACCTTTCCTTGATCTAGTGGCACTCTGCCCTAGCCGAGCTACCCTTATCTTGGTCTAGCGGCACCCCGCCCTAGCCGAGCTACCCATATCTTGGCCTAGTGGCACTCCGCCCCAGCAGAGCTACCATTATCTTGGTCTTGTGGCATTCCGCCCTAGCCGAGCTACCCCCATCTTGGTCTAGTGGTACTCCACCCTTGTCGAGCTACCCTTATCTTGGTCTAGTGGCATTCCACCCTGATCGAGCTACCTTTCCTTGGTCAAATGGCACCCCGCCATGGCCGAGCTCTCAAAAGAATACACATATTTCCGTTGCGGGCCTTACGTTCGAATCGGCGAAAGATCATTCATTGGCGTTAGCATTCAGCCCTTGCTAACGAATACACCGCTATGCTCGACACGAGGCCTAGTGATCCAACCAACAGCTGTCTACTACCAACCAAGGGTTGGACATCACATTTCGACCTACCATCCTTTATATAAAAAAAAGAGAAAAGAAAATGCGGTTAAAAATAGGGATACCCCACCAGACTTGCTCCTATATTAGGACAAGTGCAAAAATGGCTATAACCCAGCTGTGGTGAAAACCCGAAAGGGCGCTGCAGGCAAAATCGGGTACCCCGCCACGTGAAAACCCGAGAGGGCGCGTGGGCAAAAGCAAGAGGGGGCTGGCTTAGGCAAAAACCCGAAAGGGCGCTTAAGTCGGTAAAGTGGTAATTTAAAAGTGCCTCTTTTGTTATCCACCTGATGAAACTCCAAAAGGGACAATCATCAAAAGTCCCACCGAAAATCCTTTAACCAAACCCATGTTCGACCCTCGTCATCATCGGCGAGATCGGTCGATCTCTACCCCTAACTTGGACCCTCCGTCCCTGTTAGTAATCCTACCTTTGCTTCGGCATGTGACCCATGCTGATGAACAAACCCATGTTCGACCCTCGTCATCATCGGCGAGATTGGTCGATCTCTACCCCTAACTTGGACCCTCCGTCCCTATTAGTAATCCTACCTTTACTTCGGCATGTGACCCATGCTGATGAACAAACCCGTGTTCGACCCTCATCATCATCGACGAGATCGATCGATATCTACCCCCAACTTCGACCCTCCGTCCCTGTTAGTAATCCTACCTTTGCTTCGGCATATGACCCATGCTGATGAACAAACCCATGTTCGACCCTCGTCATCATCAGTGAGATCGGTCGATCTCTACCCCTAACTCGGATCTTACGTCCTTGTTAACAAACCATGATCTTTGCTCCGACATGTAGCCAATGTTGACGAACTAAACCAGAGACCAATCCTTGTCATCATCGGCAAGGGCAATCAGCATTCTCACAATCCAGTTCTTCGGTATTCCTAATTCAAAAAAAAGAAGCAGAGAGAAAAAGAAAGAAAAATGGGGTTAAAAAATAGAGATACCCCACCAGACTTGCTCCTATATCAGGACAAGTGCAAAAATGGCTATAACCCAGCTGTGGTGAAAACTCGAAAGGGCGTCGCGGGCAAAATCGGGTACCCCGCCACGTGAAAACCCGAGAGGGCGCGTGGGCAACAGCAAGAGGGGGCTGGCTTCGGCAAAAACCCGAAAGGGCGCTTAAGTCAGTAATGTGAACAAAAAAAAGGAAGAAAGAGAAGAAAAATTATAAATCAATGACGAATAGTGATGATCCGTCCTCCATTCGGAAGGCCCTTTATAGGGTCGAAGCGGAGTCGGCATCCGATGTCCCCCCTTATATATCTACATATATATTTCCTTCAAACAAACCCTTTCCGGTTTTTGTCATCATCGGTAATACCGTCTACCCTTTTTGACCCTTGTCATCATCGACAAGATCGGTCGCTACCTTTCCGGTTTTTGTCATCATCAGGAATACCGTCTACCATTTTCGACCCTTGTCATCAACGGCAAGATCGGTCGCTACCTTTCCGGTTTTTGTCATCATCGGTAATACCATCTACCCTTTTCGACCCTTGTCATCATCGGCATGATCGGTCATACCTTTCCAGTTTTTGCCATCATCGGCAATACCGTCTACCCTTTTCGACCCTTGTCACCACCGACAAGATCGGTCGCTACCCTTTTCGACCCTTGTCATCATCGGCAAGATCGGTCGCTACCCTTTCGACCCTTGTCATCATCGGCAAGATCGGTCGCTACCCTTTTGACCCTTATCACCATCGGCAAGGTCGGTCGCTACCCTTTTCGACCCTTGTCATCATCGACAAGATCGGTCGCTACCCTTTCGACCCTTGTCATCATCGGCAAGATCGGTCGCTACCTTCCGATCCTCGCCACCATCAACGAGTCTGGTCGACTACCCTCTAACCTGGGCCTTCCGCCCTCATTGATCAACAAAGCATCATTGCCTCGACGTTTAACCCGTGTCGATGGTTCTAGCATACTTTTCGTCATCATTGGCGAAGTTCACTAGGCACATCCGCCTACGCTACATGTGTCCTGCCCTGGCAAAAGATCCTGCTCCGGGAACGGCTGCGCCGTGGTGAGCGAACACCTCACCCCTTCCTTGAAGGCGTGAGCGCTCTCCTGTGCCATCAGCACGTATCCCTAAGTTCAGACGGTCGGCCAGAGGAATAAAGAGAAGAAAAGAATAAAATAAGTCATGATTGCGGCGACAGACAGAGATGTTTTCATTGATAAGAGCTGTCAGAATACATTGGTGTCCAGGCATTCCCCAGAGGTACATAAGCTTCGAAGGCAAAAAGAGGAGCAGAACCCGATGCAAAAAAAAAGAAGAAGTGAAGCAAAGCTATGGCAAGGGACGCCGAAAAATATCTGCCAACTCCAGGAGGCTTAGTGAGGGGTATTGGGTCAATTCCTGCAAACGGGCCTCGGTGGCTGTCTGCTGCAATAGCCTCTCATCTAGTGAGGCAAGTCGTCCTTCGGCCAGGTCAGCTTCTTCCGTTGTCTGGACCTCTAGGCGCTCGCCTTCCTGCAGCTCGGCTTCGACCTTAGCAAGTTCCACGCGTAACTCTTCCATCTGCGCCGAAAGGAACAACCGACGTTCTAAGATATTGCCAGCAACAGTTCTCAGTTGTTCCACGGTCACCCTCAGCGAAGTAGTGGCGGCGCGGCAATCTGCCCTCTCCAGCTTCACAGCTGTCAGCTGATCAAATACCTCTCGACTGAGGAAATCCTGCCTGTTGGCGTGCTTTAACAGCATTGTAACCCGCGGGATCCAGTCATCCATTGGGCAGCCAAATGCTAGTAATGATTGTGAGAGGTGGTCTATCAGGCCTCTCAGTTGCACGTAAGTTAGACCCGGGGAAGCTGACATGGCCCGCTGGAGATTGTCCAGAGACTGCCACACCATGTCACTGGAAAATTGCAAGCCTAGTGGCAAAGTCTCGGGGAGCTGAAAGTCCACCTTGCTATCTACCTCGGCCCAGATATCATCGGCCACCATAAGGGATGTCGATGGCATGGTCTGTACAGCACCGACGTCCGGCCCGACAATCGCAGCTGCAGTAGCTGAAGGGCTCTCCACGATGGCAACTTCCTTGCCCGCCCTTTGAGGTGAAGCTATGACAGTCGTCTGAGCAGCGGAGGGCGCTTGCTCCTCCTGAATAGTCTCACCGGCCGCTAAAGGAGGAGAGCTTTCTATGACCGACAAGGCTTTGATAGCATCAGCCTCTTCTGCGATAATTTCTCCCGCCTCTATTTCCGGGGGGCCACTTGACTTCAGCAACAATTCCTCGCCGGCAACCAAGGCTTGAGTCCCTGCAACCTCGGTCAGGTCACCGACTTCAGCAGTTGCGCCGGGCTCCTTTGAGGCCGCTGCAGCAGCATAGGTCCATGGAAGCCGTAGGGCGATGGGCCGCACAACAGGTAGAAAGGCCGATTGGCCCATGCCCAAGTCAGGGAGGGGTATGCGAACCATCACAGCTGGCGGTACCACCTCAGCCTGCATCACATGTATGTACATCAGCCAGCTGGCTTGGAAATAAAAAGAAGTGCTGCGGGTGGGAGTCGGAACATTTCCTACCTCAACCGGCACTATATTTAAGCCTCCAAAAGTGGCCTCTGAAGATTCTGGCCCCTCTCCTGTGGTCGGGTATGATGGCCCGTGTTCGGCTCCCGGTAGTCTCGGAGGGCTGAATGTTAAAAGGTCACTTTCATAAGCTGAAGAAGCCCCGGCATCCTCGGCCTCGGTGTCGACCGGTGGGAACCCCTTGTCGTCGCCAGAGCCGCCACCATAATCAACTCGCTCAGAGGAGGATGACTCTTCCGCTGGTTCTTGAATCTCCACTATCTGAGCGGGGACCATGCTACTAGAAGAAGGCTCTTTAGCCGAAACCTCCTCGGCGGTCTCTGCCTCGGAAGCACCCGTTGGCTGAATATCCAGGGGCTTGTCCCTTGGAAGCCCCTGCTCTCCAATAATAGCTCCTGCCATGGCACCGACCTCGGGGAGCATCGTTGGTCGGACATCGACTGGAGTTAAAAGACAAATAGTCAAGACCCAACTGAAAGCACAATAGGCCGCTAAGCTCTACGGGCAAGCTGCAAGTTACCTTCTATTTCTTGATGGGGTGTCGGTGAAGGCAAGTCACCCTCAACAGAGGCCGAGGGGGCTTCCTCCTCTCTCTCCTCAGCCGCGGCTCCGGTCATCACCTCCAACCCAACAACGGCGGAAGTAGTGCCAACAACTAATGAAAGGAAGGATGATTAGCCAAGGTGGCAGAAATAAACAAACAATCCATACAAGAAGGAGAAGTTACCTTCACCATTAGGCCCTTGCATCCAAGCGGCCTCAAACTCGGAGAATGATGGAACCCGAGGAGGGGTAACTATGGGCTCCTCTTCAGCGGCCTTCCTCCGGCGTGCCCGGGTAGCGTGGGAATCTGCCCTCTTGGTCTTCTTGGCCCTACTGATAGCCTCCCTAACCTGGGACCTGGTTCGCTTCCACGAATCCCCAGGGGGTAGCGGTGTAGTGGTCGGAGCTGGCTCCGGAATGTTAAAATATGAAGGCTTCTGCGCCTTGGAAATCAACTCCCTATAATGTCTGGTCGCCTCCACAGAGAGGTGAGCTGCAAAAGTGCATAGGTGAGAAAGGTGCATACTGACTATAAAAGAAGCAATTTCAAGGCTGAAAGAAAAATAAGCATTACCTGGCGGCCCTGTGTATCTAGGGCTGAGCGACCAGTAAAGCAATGCGGGCGCCTTGTCCCGGGAAGCCGCCTCGCGGATAAGCCAGCACGCATCACCAATCTTCTCACTTTTCTCTGCCAGTTGCGCCAGATCTTCATGGCAACAGGAGGATAAGTGATGATATAGACCCAAGTGGTCGAATCCCCAGCCGTCGACATACTTAAAAGATAAGAGGAGCTGATGGTCCCGAATGGCTTCTAGTGGACCAGAAATTGAAAGCCCATGCGAATGAAGCAGGGCGAATATCCAGGGGGTGCTGGAGTACAAGTCAGCCCATCTATCTTCCCTCCTGATGAAAGTCCGGTAGGGATGAAAACGGTCAGCTTCTGGGCACCAACCCGCCACTGTAGGAAGAGGTTCTTCCACCGGAAGGGGGATCGTCTGGAGGGCAATCCGGTCACTGCTAACCCGGCACAGCCCCCAGAGAGTCTTGATATAGTCATCCTTCTAGATCTCTAGCATCTTCGGGTCAGCCTTGGACGACCTACCCTTCACGGCTTTCCTGGCTTCCAGATATGCCATCACCTCGGTGTTGGACCAGGACTTCAATTTCTTCAAATAGGATGGATCAACATCCAAAGCGGGCTCCCGCTGAGAATCCAAGAAATGACGTTCGGCGACATGCCAACAGTCCTTCCGAAAGTTTCGGTAGAAGCCCGTCCGTGCATTCCACCACTTGATGAACTCCGGAGTCACTCAGGGCAGGCGGGCCGGGGTTGGCAACCTGAAGGATACATCCTCCCGATGATGGAAGTAATCCCACCATGTGCGGGCCTCATCGGTAGTCGTCTGACCAGCCCGATGTCTATTCGGGAGATTGAACCGGGCTGAAGAAGAAGGAATCTGCTGCTCATATCCAAAGTTCCGACCAAAGCGGAAGGGATAGTACGGCTCCAGCCACAGTAAGCCGCTCTTTCTGAATACAAGGACACTGGGGCGGATAGACAGTGCCCAATCAATCAGTTCTGGTTCCAAGATTGGCCTCGTGCTCTTGGCCCCGGTGAGCTGCTGAATGAATTCCTCTGTCTCAAACAACCGGCATTGCCACATCATGTTGACGAGAGGACTGGAGCTAGCAGCCAAGCTCCAAAAATGCAGAACTCCTGGGGAATCTGTCGGAACTGTAGTCAGCTTCCCCCGAATAGCAAAAAGCTAATCCGCCAGTGAAGATGGTTCAGCACTAGCAAATTCGATCATCCGCGGCAAAGGACGATCCGACTGCATTGACCAGGGAGCTGCTTCAGGGAACAAGGTGCAGACCCAGGCATTGAAGAAATGGATGGGACCAACTGTCCGTGAATTTCTGGGGATGCGTGACTTGTGCAAATCCCCCAACATTTTGTATGTAAGGCATAAAGCCACCGGACACAGGGATAACTTTGTCCCCCAAGCCATCAGACAGGCAGGGTAGATGGCCTCCGGCCTGATTACCATCTCATCTCCCTGGGGAAGGGTGAACGAGCAAAGCCAATAGGTCAGATATGCAGCACAATGTGTGACTGCGTCAACTCCTGTGGGATTCGGGCCCCCTTGCCGCCCTCTCCCTGAAACAGCAGGGTATGTCGCTTGGCGTCGAGCCCTCTTCTTCCGCTTCACTGCTGTCGGAACTACCGTGGGGAAGTCCTCATATTGCTGCTCCCCACCAAAGAAATATTGAAGCCACGTGCCCATCCGCACGCGTCTCTTTTCGCCAGGCTTCCGCGCTTCCCGTGAGTCAAGCGTCAAGCGCAGCAGGGTGCGGTATGCCTTCATCAAATAGCGGTAGGCGAAGCCCGTAAAATATTTGCCTTCACCATCTGTCTGGTCTTTCAGCCAGTCTGGAAAAAAAACTTCTTCATACGGCTCCCAGTCTATCGGCAAGCCGCTCAGCTGGGAAGGGCTCCAGAGGTCCAGTGAAGTCTCGCCCTCTACAGTATAAAAAGTGTTGTATTCCGGGCAGAAGACTTCAATCATCCCATAGCACAAACCTCGGGAGATCGGATACCTGTACCGGGAAGCATGTACACTCTGATAAATATCGGCATGTACCAGGATGGGAGCATATTGCCGCAATACAAAATCTGTAAATTCAACGGCGCCCGGTCTGAAGGCGTGAGCATCGGTGGCTTTGAGTTCTCCGAACCACCCCACTGAGACCTGATGCTTAAACCGGACCGCCAAGCAGTCCAAAAGAAAAGGCTCATCTCGGTACCCCCAATGAAGCGGGGCGAGGAACAAACCGTATACGGGCTTCTCCCTATCGACGCGCCCGGCAGTCTCGTTCCAACGGGCTGGTGTATACTGCGGTGCTCTTGTCAGCAACCCGACCTCTGGAGATAACTCCTGCACCCCAAGCACGGCCCCCCATTTTTTGGGCTCGCCCGGAATATATATAGGCATATCGTGAGTGACTAACTCGGTCAGGCTGTCTCTCTCCGCCAATAGAGCTCCCTCGGCTCGACAGACGAGAATTATATTGCGCTTCCCACCAAGGTTGAAGCGCTCAAGGAATGCCATCAAGTGTTTGTCCTTGGGATGGTCCAATCTGATGCCATCCCCTCGCTCATACTTGAAGTGGTTGCCGTCAAGAATCAACAGGCGGCCGGTGTCAACTGTGTAGGTCTCCGAGTCCGAGGACTCAGCTATAACGGCTATCCATCGAGGCCCCCGATTAAGGGAATGGACATTCCCCCATGTCACAGCGACCCGGGATGCAGAGGAAGAAGGGATGGATGCCATATTATCTGTAAAACAACGTCCAGAAAAGAACGAGCAAAGTCAGAAAGTAGTTGATCAAAGTAAGACTTCTGACAAAATTTTGGCAGCACCTCCTCAGCTCGAGGGTTTGCCAAAAGAGAAGTGGAAGCCATCCACTAATGGAGCAGCCCCTAAAAGTAGCCATAGGAACTAAGCCAAGGCCAAATAGGACACCCAAGGGATCTAGCTCCGAGGACAAGTCCTACGAGGAGCCTCCCGGGGCCTGAAGAGTGGGTTTAAAACCTGAACAGACCAACAACTCGACTCACCCGCTCGAAGGGCAAGCTCGCCCACAGCCCTAGCTCACTCGGCGCCGCGGTGGAGAGGAATGAAATGAGGAGAGAGAAAAAGTTTTCGTAAATGAACAGGCTGTGAAAAAAAAACAAAGAAGAATGCAATATATAGGGGGCTCCACCCCTGTTAAAACGGCGTGCCCCGGGGCGCGCCGTTTTAAGCAATTGGTGCGCCGTGGAGGCCGTGCCGTTTCAACCTCCAAAGCCCAGGGAGCACCGGATATGTCGGCGCCGTTTTAACTTCGAAATAAAAAGGGCGCGCCGTTTTAAGTGGTGCCGTTCAAGCTTCATACCGCACCGGATTAACGTCCGAAGCTGGAATTAAGTACCGTTTCGAGCTTCCGTCACCCAACGAAGCTCATCCGTAGGTGCTGCTGCACTCCCGCCTCACTTGCACCACCCACGTCTGGGGGGCATTTGTTGGCACTCAAAATATAATCCTTCGGCGACCAAGCCACAAAGACGAATGATACGGCCCACTGAAGCACAGAAGCCCATGAAGATCAACTTATCAAAGATTCCTCAAGTTGACGGAGCCCCAAGTCACCTTGAAATGAGCACCGGGGACTTTACCTCAGGAGAGTCGGAATGAACCCGCAACCAATCGGCAGCGCGACCAAGCCTGCCCAATGATCCGACATCGACCTCGACATGCCGCTACCTCACATCCGTCGCCCGACCAAGGACAACGGTCTACCCAATGACTCTCCTAAGGAGGAAGAACGTCCTCGGTCGTCCGCAACAAGGGACCGAAGGTTCTATCAGCAGAAGGCCCCGATCACCCGACACGGGTTCGGCTTCTCGCCATAGTGGGCCCGTTAGTGGCCGATTGATCGCCATTCAAGGCGGAATTACCCTGGATGCAATGCCATCCCGCAAGGAAGCTTCGAGCATGAGTCCGTCTCAACCAGAAGCACAAATCACAGTGCTGAAGGCCGTGCCAGCAGGATGCCCGTGTGCTCCGGCCAGACACACGTGAAGTTCTGATTAAGGCCATTCGTCACATCAAGAGCTTCATCAACACCCCGCCAGGGTTTTCCAAGGGCCTGGGTGAGAGGAACAGTCAACAGAAGCTTCCGGAACCATCCCCGGACCCATCGACTGACCCACGCCGAGCAAATAAGCTAAAACGGCGCGTGAAGGTTCACCGGCGCCGCTTAATACGGCGCCACCAAATCCGGCGCGCCCACACAATCGGGGACTTTTCCCGATGCCGTTTGATCTGGTGCGCCCCCTTCCTAGGGCGCCGGATTAACGAGGTATATATATACCCCGCCTTCGAAAAAGAAGAGAACACACGAGGAAAGGGGGAGGAGGAATCAGAAAGAAAAAAAGAGAGTAGATAGCCAATACAAGGGGAAGGGTTGTTGGTTCGAGAGAAAAACCTTGGGGGGAGAAGTAGGGTTTCCCATTGAGGGTTCTCACCGCCGTCTTCCTCGTCTGCTCGTCTGAATATCTCCGGAGCCGGAGAAGAGAAGCCGGTGATCCGATACCCTGTCCTGGAGAAAGAGTCTAGGTGGGTCTACGTGGTTTTCTTCCGGTCAATTCCCCTTTTTCTTCTTTGGTTTTCTCCCCCTGATACAATGTAAGTGAGAGAGGGGAGGGGCGAGGATACGAGCCTGACCTCCCCTCTCTCACCATCGCCCCTGCCTCTTATCTTCATCTGGGATGATCTTCTGCTATTAATGTAAACGGCGGCCGAGCGACAACGCCGACGTCGGAATATATGCTGTGTGTACATATCTGCCTGTATCGTTCATCGAATGAATGGAATGCGTTGATGCCCGATGCTGTATCCATCTTTCATGCTTTCTCTCTAATTTCTCTTCAGATGTGCATTTAATGTTTCCCGGCATGCATAGTTCCCAGATCCCTTTTTCCCTATGCTGGATATGCCCCTGGGCTATATGAATCGTTCCCCCCTCCCCGGGGTTCTCTCTCTATTCCAATGTGATGGTCGGGCTCTGCACCATGTGTGCCACGGGTTTTGTGATCGGAGACGCACTCGTGTGCGTATCTCTGCTCATCTCCGTCTAGGGAGTAGACCCTTCGCCGCCCCTGTGCCTTTCCTCATAGGCTTGATGGGAGGGGAAGATCGCTTTTGTCATCCCTTCTTCATCCTGGGACGAGCCCCTGTCGGTTTTTCTGAACATGATGTATATATACATCCCGTCCCCAAATCTTTACGCTAATCATATAGCATGCCAGTATTAATTTATCTATCCTGCGGGCTTCACTATTCTAATATGTGTCTAGCAATTCGGTTGCCCACTTGTCGTCAGACGATGTCTTGCGCCGCCCTTTCCACTTCGCATCTTAACAGGAGTCTGCTCTGTAGCATCGCTCCAGTACCCGGGGAGGGGGATATTCCCCCAATCTTCTATGTTAGTCACTCGGTCGACAGGGGAGGCTCATTCGTTGCTGACGAGTATCCCTCCCAGCCATTGAGTGCACAGTGATGGGGCTAAGCCCTACTGTTCAAATCCACAGTTCTTAATGGACCTCGTGGTGGCCGCGGGTTGTGTGCCCCTTGTAGGCTAGCCCTCGAGGTTTACTTCCCTCTGTCGGTCGTCCCGATTCGAGTGTTGTGGTGACTCGGGTCGCGTGCCCCTCGCAGGCTAGCCCTCGGGGTTTTCGCTCCCATAATGAGTCACCTCATTTGCTCACTGTCGCCCATGGATTCGGTGCCCCTAGCAGCTAGGCCTCAGGGTTTTCCTCTCCGTTCGGGTTTGCCGGCCCCCATTGGGCCACCCGGCCCTCAGGGGTTGCTTTGCCACGTGAGTACTCCGCGCTTCTCCTTGACAATCCTCCGGGATGGGGAGATGCTGCCGAAATTTCGGCTCGAACGAGTCTGACTAGGAACAATCGCCGCGCTCGAGTATGAACCTCGCGCGACCCTGTGACTCGGCTCCCGGATGCCCTGGGGTCGATCCTTTAAATAAATGACTTAAGTAAACTTTCAAAGTTTCCTAAAGTATTTTAATAAACCCAAAAAAATTGAATAAAATCTTGATTTTCGTGAGATCGGGCTAAACCGGCGCCGTTTATATACGGCATGCCTTAAAACGGCGCGCCTTAAAATGGCGCGCCCTTTCCGGCGCGCTTCTTCCCGGCGCGCCCCAGTCAAGCCACGCCGTTTTAACTTCCCTCTTGCACCTACGGTTTCCCACGCCGTTTTAAGTCCTATACCTACGTTTCCTGGCGCCGTTTCTGATCGTTTTGCTGTCTAAATCCCTGGCTCGCCCCCGAGGCAATCCTAGCCTCCCGTGGTCGAGATTGGCAGCCCCAATTAGCAGTAGATTGAATAAGGTAAGGGTTGTTTATGCCCTGAATAAACCTTTCTATCATGTTCGCTATCATACGTATTAGCACTTTTGCTTTCGTCATCACCTTTTGTGTTACCATTTTCCCCGCTGCCGGGGCTTAATAAATATGACTGAGCTCTGCTTACCTTCATAATCCTATCATCATGCTCAGCATAGTTATCATCATCATGCATGCATGCTTGCATTGACCCTCGGGTATATCAAATGGCATCGATAGAGGGTCGGGTTACAACCGATCAGAAGTCTCTGCTATGCGCGATGGTGGTTTCCGGGCCTACGCCCTCCGCCACGCGCCAAGGGTCTCCAGTTCAACGAACCATATCTCTCCTGCATGATAGATAGATGCATCTCGCATGATTCCGTCATGTTCATAAACGTCGCATCCTTTATTCCAGCCTCGACAGCCCATTATCTCGGCAATTAATCAAAGGTGTTCCCTCCTCGTGGGGGATGTAATTAACGTCATAACCTTTATGGTATGGCGGACTGTTGGTCCTGACCGAACCTCACTTTCACCCGACATGGGTCAGAATGAGCGCATAGTAAACTCGTCACTCACGTGACTGGCACGCCCGCGTCGTCAATCAGTCAGTTAATTACCAGTTAGTTAATTGGTTGATCGACACGTGAAACAAGATATATATATATATATGTACATATATACATATATACACGAAATAAAACCACAAGATGGTCGGATAAAACCCATCGCAAACACCTTCATGGGGGTGGTCGGAGTTGGTCGTGACCCTATGCTTTTAGGATCGGCCGATCGAGGAGTAGCAAACCGAGGGATCCTAGCTATTTGGTAGGCTAGCTCAAGGTTATCAACATCTCTCATGAATAGTTCTCTCTTGACGTGACTTTGGAGTCAATTTCTAAAGCGGGACAAGGTGACGGCCGGATCCTCATGAACTCCACACTTTAAGAGATAGGAGTCGAATTTCTCAATATATTCAACCACAGTCTTCCCTTCTTGGGTGAGGCTTTGCCATTCATCTAAGAGCATTTGGTGGTAGGATTAGGGTAGGTATTTATTTCTAAGTTGGTTCTTCATACCCTCCCAAGTGTCAATAGGCTCTACCTGCCTAATCATTCTTAATCCTTCTTGGTTTAGCCAATAAGTTTTGGCTAATTTGGTGAGATGCATTTTGGCCAATCTTACCCTCCTTTGATCGGGCATAGGGTACCATTCGAAATATTGGTCCATGGCGGTTTCCCACTCTAAATAGACACTTGGTTCATGGGAACCATCAAAGTTTGGGCCCTCTACCTTAATCATCCTTAAGAGAGGGTCATCCGGGTCGTCCCGTGGACGCCTTTCATGATTTTGATGGTGGCGAGGCCTCTCATAGTCATGGTATGGGTCAATATTCAAGTCCTCCCTATTAATTTCAGCATGTGGAGGGTGGGATCTTGGTCCATTGTTCCTTGGGTGGAACTCATTCCTATGAAATTCAACATGTGGAGGGTGGATTCTTGGTTCATTGTTCCTTGGGTGGAACTCATCCCTATGAGGGTCATCATGTGGAGGGTGGGCTCTTGGGTCATTTTTCATTGGGTGGAACTCATCCCTATGAAGTTCAACATGTGGAGGGTGGGCTATTGGTTCATTGTTCCTTCGGGGAACTCATGTTCTTCTAGCCGAGCGAGCCGAGTGGAAAGGGACTCAAGTTGGGCAAGAATGTTTGTAAGGGCGGCATCTACCCGGTTCATTTGGCCTTGGGGTTCCTCCCTAGGGGCATCTTGGTTGAGTTGAGGATTGGGATCCATGGGAGGAACCGAAGACGATGGGTCAGGTCGGTAAATGGCGCAACTACGGGTGGACATGCAAGGGAATGAAATGAAAGATGGACACAATGCAAAAGGCCCTAGGACTTAGATTTGATAGACACAAGTCAATGACTTACTCTGATACCAATTGATGTGACACAACCTAGGACTTACCAAGCAAGCACAATTGGCATTCCAAACGGACCAATAACGGCGACCGCTCACCCGATGCTCACCATTACGCAGGGTAACTTGGTAATGCCAAGTGGAGGATGTGAGGGCTGGGCCCTTGCTGGTAGAGGGCCAGCAAGGCCAAGGAATGTTCTCCCAAGGGTATGGCTACCCAATTCAAGGGAGCCGACGTTGTGCCAAGGGCAAGGGTACACTCCTCTCACCACGGTGATCGCTTGAAGCAAAGGAACTTAAGGATCGAGCTCTCACTCTCACGGCCAGCGGAACTATGAACTAATATTGAAAGAACAAGCACAAAATTAGAGCTAGGTTGGAGCACTTACTCGACCGGTTTAAAGAAACTGGTCCCGCTCAGAGACGAGGGCGAGCGGGGAGGCGTGGGTTCCCCACACGCCACGTCGGAGAAGCTTGACCTGTTTAAGTGTTACAACACTACACCTCTCGTAGGAGGGGGTTCTTGGGGTGGGGACAAATTGTTAATACATCCAAATCTACCTCCACACAGGGAGGGGCCTTCAGCCGGCCAAGTGGGGAGGGGCGAAACTGAGCTAGAAGCTAACAAGGAAGCCGATGCCGATTCTGTCCGCTTCCTGCGCTTCAGGACAGACAGTTGGATACCTTAACGCTGCAACCACTCCCAATTTTTGTTGATAACTAAACCAGTTGGAATTTCTTCGTAGCTGGATCGGGATGACATCTAAATTTTTTTGATTTCTCTGGTCACAGGTGCTGGTCGGGGAAGAAGCTCGAATAGGGTGGAAGGTCTTCAGTTCTGACTGCTTCAGGTTCACAACAGCAGGAAGAAGAGGTGTCCACAAGCGCTCCAGAGCTCAGAATCAGGCGCCGCCAAAGTCAATGGAACCGTCGGTGAGTCTTCTTCGAAGAAAGACCAACGGGGATGCCAAATGTTCTCGGAGTAGACCGGTAGAGCTCGGACAATGAGGGGGGGTCGGAGCAGGCTGTCAAGAAGCAGAACCGCACACCCGGAGGAAGAAAATGAGAACTCTTGATTTCGGGCGCAAAACAGAGCTCCGCTTCATGATTCTAGGAGTAGACTTGTCGAAGAAGCTCCCGACCAAGTCTCGCCTCCAGATCTTCAACAGAGTAGTCGTGGTGGCTTCAGGAGTCAGCTTCAGGTTGCTCTTCAGGGAGGAAGTGCGCAGTCGGGGAAGATTGACTGCTCAGGATGGCCCCGAACTCAAAATGTGATGAGACCACCGCCGTTGCGAAGTCGACTGGGAGACTCTACCAACGGTGCCTCTTGAGCCTTGAGGAACGTCTGGAGGAAGCCGTGGTCGCCTTTCCAAGCAGCTGTTCTTCTGCAGGTCTTCAGCTGTGGACAGGTTCATCGATGTAGCTCCCAAATGACAACCAAATGATAAGAGGAAGTGGTTGAATGGTAAAGGGGTTATGAAGAGTGGTGGGAGGGGAGTGTGGGGGAGGTATTGAGGGTGGCTAGGGGGTGGTAGAGGAGCTGGAGAAGGGGGGGGGGGGGCGCAGGGACTTGCAGGTTTCAGCCAAGGTGGAAAGGGGGTGGAGGGTGGTAGATGGTTTAGGTAGAATGGAATGGGGGGGGGAAGGAGGGGAGGGGCGACCAGACCTAAGAAGGGGGGTTGGGGGCGCCCTAAGGCTGTGGATTGGAGGGAGTTTCAAATTCAAAGGGGCTAGGGAGGTGAAGGGTTGCATGGGGGAGAGGGAAAAGTCTTTGGGAAAGGGACGGGGTGGTTGGTGGTTGGAGGGTGGAGTGGGGATTGGGGGGTTCTTCTTTGGGACTAGGGTGAAGTAATGAGGAGGGTGTGGGGAAGGGGAGAGGCCTTAATGGGGGTAGGTGGGAGGTAGAAGTGGTTGGGAGGGGAGGAGAGAGAGTAGGGGGCGAACCCCTTAGAGAGGGGAAGAGAAAGAGAGAGAGAAGGTTGGGTGGGGGATTCTCTCCCCTAGGGTTTCTCACCCAATATTGGATTCACTCCACTAGAACTAAATAATTTGAACTCTCAAATGGAAATTTGGCATTCATTCATTAATTCAAAATGAGGGGAATGCGGTCCTATATATAGGCAACCCACATTTTACAAAAAGACCCGGACATTTGACTCAATGACAAATAACAAAGGAAGGGAGGGGCACCCATGGGCCTAGCCCAATGAATTGGGCCCAAAACTAATCTAATGAGCCTAATGACACACAAACTTAGGGGAATAGCAATAGACCTAGGGACATGACTCAAATAAAATGGAAAATACATCAAATGACTCAAATAGAAAGCACAAAAATGGATAATTGGGCCTTTATAGAGAGAGGCCCGAGCTCAAATGTCATCGGAGTGTGAAGAAGACCCGAGCTAAAGGGAGTCACGAGTGATGCCTCCATCAGATCTATTAGGCTTTGAGACAATTGAAACGCCATGAAGAAAACTACCCTGTCCATGATCTGGAATTGGCTACTGTTATTTTCGCCTTAAAGATCTGGTGACACTACCTTTATGGGGAGAAGTTCACTATATTTTCGAACCATAAAAGTCTAAAATACATTTTCACCTAGAAGGAATTTAACATGAGACAAAGAAGATGGCAAGAATACCTTAAGGACTTCAATTTTACTATTCAGTTCCATCTGGGCAAAGCAAATGGCGTAGCTGACGCTCTTAGCAGAAGACGAATGGCAACTCTAGCAAGCCTCCGGAAAGGTATGACTTGTCTTATCGAGGATTTTACTCAATTGAATCTTTTTTTTTTATGAAACCCTACCTAGGTGCAATGGGAGAGTGCACCCTCTATCAAGGATAGAGAGAAAGCCACTCCACCATCACAACACTAGGAGGTTAGTTTTTATTAAAGACCAAGGGGAGAAAATTTACAACATCCGGATGATAGGGAATCCTAGCTTGTCCTTTTGAACAATTCCCTTTATATGCTTAGGGAGTTGTTGAAGTGAGAAGAAACAGAAATTACATTTCAAATCACAAGCATAATTGGCCAAAGAATCAGCTACATTATTTGCTTCTCGATAAATGTGGCTGATTGAGTCAAAAGTAGATAATAGCCTCCAAATTTCTCTCACATAGCTTGTGATCTTCCAAGGACAAGGAATTTTCCTGGTGACCACATGCACAAGGGCTTGAGAGTCACATTCTATAAGAGCTGGCTGAGTTGAGACTGCCTTTAAGAATTTAATTCCATCCATGAAAGCTCTGGCATCAGCTATGATACAATTACTTTGTGCATAGTAGTGAGAAAAGGCAATAATAGGATTACCCGAAGCATCTCTAATAATGCCACCACCACCCGAGATACCTACCTGTTTTGACACTCCATCAGTGTTGAGTTTGAGATAAGGCCATGGGGGGCATAGACACTTAACCAGCTTATATGGCAATTCCCTTGTGTGTTGAGTTGTGATATCAAAGGCAGCCAAGATCTGCTTCTTTTTAAGCTGGTTCCTGCAAGTTTGCCAGCCTCATTTTTTGTTTAACCTGGGTTATGATTTTAGAAATCAGAGCAGTTGGTTGAGGAAATATATCTTCATGGATTACAACATTCCTAGCACACCAAATCTCCCATAATCCGTGAGCAATAATCCCAACAGTAAATAGTCCAAAAGCAGTGTTACTATTAACTGCGTGAACAGAATGAGTTATAAGATTCCTTGCAGTATCACCTGAAATTGGAAGACCTTTGGCTCTGAAGAATGACCATATATTGGATGCCAGATCACTCTTAACAAACAAATGGTTTGTGTCCTCCTCCTGACTTTGCTTACAACATCGACATTTAGAGCAAAGTGGCACACCCTTGCGTTTTATATTACTATCTGATGGCAGACAATTATGCATAACCTTCCAAGTAAAAATAGATATTCTGATGGGAATCCATTTAGACCAAATTTGTTTCCAGCAGGATTGAGATTCAGACAGTTGTTGGATGTTAAAAAAACTATGGTAAATGGAGGATACAGTGCAGTTCCCACTTGAAGATAGACTCCATATAGCATTGTCAGGGATATCAGTAAGCTCAATATAGTGTAGAGCTCTTTTTATAACATTAGGGAGGGCAGTATCAACAAGGTTAACCATATCCTGAGTTGGCTGAGTAATGATTTCTTTGACTGAAGCTTTGTGATTTTGAATGAGGTGAGAAGAAACCATAGATTCTAAGTTACAATCCCCTATCCAGGTATCTTTCAAGAAGTTGATGTTTTGACGATTGCCGATAATGAATCTCTGATGTTGGATGAGAATGTTTTTGGCACGCAGCCAGCTATTCCTTGCAAACCCCTTCATCTCTTTGAAACCAATAGTGCTGATGTGGTTGCCTCTGATATATTTGGCTCTGAAAAAACCAGCCCATAAGGAGTTAGAATGCAATACATGTCAGAGCATTTTAACCCGAAGAGCAGTCTCCATGTGCCTTAGGGACATGATTCCCAAACCCCGCTGGGATATTGGTTTGCATATCTTCTGCCAGGCCCTCCAATGTTTCCGGTTACCAAATGGGGATGAGCCCCAAAAGAAATTGGCAAGTGACTGATCCAAAATGTGATGAATTCCCTCATGAAGAGGAGAGGAAGTGAGAATGTAAATTGGAATTGAAGAGAGCACATGTTTGATAAGAATCAAGCTCGCTCCTTGGGAGAGGAATTTAGTTTGCCATCCTTCAATCTTCGTTTGAACAGCAGTAATAATACCTCCATAATGAACTTTTTTAATTCTACCCAGAGCCAAAGGGTAACCCAACTATTTGTGGGGGAAGTTCTATCTAGCATACCCTGTGATTTGTTCAATTCTGTGGGAGATTGATTGGCCTTGTTTTGAGTGAAGAAAGTAACCACTTTTTTCAACATTAATGAGCTGACCCGAGGCTTGTTCATATGACCTCAGAATGGCCATCAGAGTATTGATGGAGCTAGCAGTAGCATTAGCAAAAATTAAGGTATCATCTACAAATAAAAGATGGGAGATGACAGGACATCTCATGGGGCCATAAAACCACCTAATAGAACCATTCATACAGGCATTTTGAAGGAATCTGCTGAGAGAATCTTGAGCAATTATAAAGAGAAATGGTGCAATGGGATCACCTTGCCTAAGACCCCTTGTAGACTTAAAAAATCCAACAGATTTTCCATTTAAAGAAATTAAAAACCAGCAATTGCTAATCATGAGATTAATCATGTCAATGAATATGCTATTAAATCCAAATTGCTTCAACACTGCTAGCAGAAAGTCCCACTCGACCCTGTCATATGCCTTAGCCATATCCAGTTTTAAAATAACATTACTCCCTCTGACTTTTCTCCCAAGTTCTTGGGTCATCTCTTGTGCCAAAGCAATATTATCAAAGATGTATCTGCCTTTAACAAAGGCAGACTACTCCTTGGAAATAATAGTGGGCAGGAGACTACTCAGTCTGTTGCATAACACCTTGGATATAATTTTGTAGGAAATATTGCACAAGCTGATTGGTCTGTACTCAGAAATTGCAGAGGCATTATTGGTCTTAAGAATGAGGGCAATTAGAGTTGATGTAACCTCTCTAGGAAGGGGTCTTCTTTTAACAAAGAATTCCTGAACAGCATTGACTACTTCCATATCAATAGTAGACCAAGCTTTTTGAAAAAATATACCCTGTGAATCCATCCGGACCAGGGGCACTATCAGGGGATATAGAGAAGACTGCCTCCTTTATTTCCTTGTAATCAGGAACATCACACAAAAATTGGTTGTCATCAACCGATATCAGATGAGGGATGCAATTAAGTAAGTCCCTGTTAATAAGATGTTGTTGAGAGGTGAAGGCATTGTGAAAGTGGTCCACAGCAATGTCTTTAATTTCTTGACTGTCTGATGTTGTAGTGCCCAATTCTGTCCGAAGATGAGTAATTGAGTTCCGTCTACTATTAGCCATAGTTGTCATATGGAAGAATCTGGTATTTCTATCACCTTCTTTTAACCACCGAATTCTGGACTTTTTCTTCCAAAAAAGCTCTTGCTGTATAATGCAGTCAGTGAGTTTTGATTTTGCCTTATCTAACAATTCCAAGTTAGTAGTACTTGGAATAGAATCAAAAGAGTGTTCTGCCTGCAGCACCTCATCTTCAGCAATTGAGAGGTTGTTGTGAACATTTCCAAAAACCTACTTATTCCAAATCCGTAACATATTCCTTACAGCCCTAAGTTTGATACATGAGGTGGTAAGGCAGAAGTGGCAATGGGACTAGTCTTCCAATACTGAGTAATAGCTTGTGAGAATGCATCATGTGTGGTCCACATCTGTTGAAAATAAAACATGCTCTTGACTTTATTTGTGATGGCCAATCTGATTAGAAGAGCAGCATGATCTGATGCCTCTCTCGATAGATGCTCTATAGTTATTGGAAACTTATTTAACCAATATGGATTAATGAATGCTCTGCCTAGTCTGCACCAGATTCCATTTGCACCCTGCTGGTTGTTATACCAAGTATATTTGGATCCCAAATATCCTCCGTCAATAAGACCACAGTCATTAATATAGTCCTTGAATTCAGACATAGATTTCAAAAAAGGAGCATTGCCTCCAACTTTTTCATCCATATTTAGAATACAATTGAAATCACCAGCCACAATCCACGGACCTTTGATCAGCGAATGAACATGGAGAAGGGAGGCCCACAGAGGTAATCTCTCAAGACTACTACATTTGGCATAAATGAATGATGCATGAAAGAGAGGTAAAGCAGAATTATTTTGCTACAGAGAAATATGTTGCTCATCTTGATGAATTATAACAAAGTCAAAGGGCTCTTTCCACAAAACCCAAATATGAGCATTTTCCTATTGATTAGCCAGACAGTTATGCATTCCAAGCTTCTTGCAAGTATTTCTTAACAGAGAGGTTTTAACTTTGGGTTCTAATATGACAATGCAGTCCACATTGTATTCCTTGATTAAGAATTTTGCCTGACCAAGAATCATTCCCAATACCTCTAATGTTCCAAATAATGAATGTCATTAGCCTTTTGATGCTAAATGAAGATTTCTTGTGGAGCTAATCCTTTTCATGCCTCTGGTAATTACACCTGGCCGTTCCTTGTATAAAGTGGTGATATTGCTGATCTCTGCCTGAAGAGCAATGTCTTTACATTTTTGCTGAAGTCCTTCCTGCTGCAAGGTTGGAGGTTCACCCACACTTAATTGTACTGATCCTTCCTTTATTACCACACTGTTGGAATCATTTTGGTTTGAAGGGAGCTTGGAAATATCCTCAGCAGATTGCTTCAAAGAATTAGCAAAATCAGTCTTCATTGTTTGATCAAGAATCACATCTGACATTATAGTCTACTTATTTCTTGGATAACCTGGAGCAGGAATTATTGTAGAATCATTGGGATCTAAACTATCATTAACAACTTGTTGCAATGAGCACTGTGGAGGATGTTCTGAGTGTACTAATTTATCACCAGAACATAAAATCTGCTTGTCCTCATGTGGAATTGAATCATGAATACCCCCTGAAGCTACAGGGATAACACACGGCATAGAGACCCAATCTTGAGTGAAAAAAATACCACGACTTCGGTCTTTTTCAATATAATCATCACGTAAAAAATCAACAAAACCTAAAGTCATCTCACATTCACCTTCCAGTTTACTTACTACTGTACCAGCGTGAATATGGTCCCCACCAGACATACGTAATGCTTTAGCTAGTACACGGAAATACATACCATGATACTTCTGTCTATCAATAACTGCATGCATTGCGCGGTGGATGTAAAGAAGTAGACCATTGTCTCGGCAATAATGAGACAAACTCATATTTGCGGTGAATCCCCCTGTTAGGTAGTCATGCATTATGATAGGGACACCAAATTCACTAGCAAACACAGCCCTTTTGATCATTTCTTCACACGTACCTACAGTAGCATTCAAGTAATGCCCTTTAATTTCACCTGTTTTGGCCTGTGCTTTATAAATTGCTTCGGCACAAAATAAGAAACGGTCTCTCCAATGCATAAATGGTTGTGAGTTCACGTTTTCATCATCCTTGGTAAAATCAAGTCCACCATGAAGACATTCATAACACGCTCTACTGTAGTTTTTCGCGGATAATCCCAATTTTGGTTTAATCATACATCCCAATAGGGGACGACCATACTTGTTCAATTTATCTCTTTTGCTTTGGATACCGTGAGGTGGGCCTTCGAAAGTTTGGGAATAAGCGGGAGGAATTCACAAATCCTCCAGACGTAGAGCTCGTAAAGCGTCAAATCCAAATACATTACCTACAATAGAAGTAAACATGTTAGTAACAGAATCTTCTTCAAAAAGGTCTAAAGGGTAAGCTACATAAGCAATATATTGATTTTCCTCCCCAACAACGGCTTCGATGTGGTAGCATCGTCCTTTGTAACGATCAAGACTAGTAAGTCCATTCATCCACACAGTTGTCCATGTACTAGTAGAAGATTCGGCAGCTACTGCAGCCCCTACTTCTTCAGGCGGAACTCCGAGTTGAGGAGTTACTCGGAATGCTGCCAAGATATCAGTATCTTTTGTCTCATAATCAGGAGTATAATAAGTCAATTTGTAATCTTTAACACCAGCTTTGAATCTAACACTTGCTTTACTCTCTATTTGTGGTGACATAAGTCCCTACCTACAACTCATGAATTGAGAATTTTCACAATGACAAGATCTACTCGACACGGATTGGGCGTGAATGAAACCTTTGAAAAAAAAAATCTTTCAAATAATTTTCAATTCAACTATTAATTAATATTCTCAATTAATTAATAATACCATGTATTTGATTCGTCAAATACATCATTATTGTATACTCTTTGATATGTATGGTGCAACCCAACCTTATTTTGCAAGTTTGTAGCTTATCCCCTTCTTTTTTGAATCTAAATATCTATATCTAAATACTAAAAAAATGCCCTCTTGACAGTAATATATGTTGTATATGTAAATCCTAGATGTGAAAATAGGCATAATTCATCCATGAAAAAGCAGGGTATAAACCACAAATGGGCCAAAATCCCTATGAAAAAAAATAAATAACAATGGACAATGAGATCAAAAAATGAATCATAAATCGAGTTCAGGTTCGAATTACATAATTACATAAATTCTAAAATCTGATATGTATGGGATTATCTATATAAATATAAAAAAAGAAACACACTTCTTCATGCTTCTTATTCATCTTCATCTGCTTTATTTTTTTTTTAAAGTGTGGTTAAACTTGAAAATTCATCCATTAAATGAGTAAATGATTAAATTAGATTTGGTTGGATGGTACCAACTAAATCAAGTGCTAACTTTCATTTATTATTGAATTAACCGATCAACTTGCTATCGGACATTTTTTTTATTCAGAAATATTCCAAAAAAATTCGACATATTTAACTTGAGCATGATTATGAAAATAAATCCTACTACTTCCGGTCCTACGGTTTCCACACTTGAAGAAAAAAACCTAGGGCATATTGCTCAAATTATTGGCCCAGTACTAGATGTCGCTTTTTCCCCGGCAAAATGCCAAATATTTATAATGCTTTGGTAGTCAAGGGGCGAGATATCGTTGGTCAGCAAATTAAAGTTACTTGCAAGGTACAACAATATTTAGGAAATAATTGAGTTAGAGCTGTAGCTATGAGTGCTACAGACAGTCTAACGAGAGGAATGGAAGTGATTGATACGGGAGCTCCTTTAAGTGTTCCCGTCGGTGGAGCAACACTCGGACAAATTTTCAACGTTCTTGGCGAGCCTATTGATAATTTAGGTCCTGTAAATACTCGCACAACATCTTCTATTCATAGATCCGCACCCGCCTTTATACAGTTAGGTACGAAATTGTCAATCTTTGAAACAGGGATTAAAGTAGTGGATCTTTTAGCCCCTTATCGCTGTGGAGGAAAAATCGGACTATTTGGGGGAGCTGGAGTGGGTAAAACAGTACTCATTATGGAATTGATCAACAACATTGCTAAAGCTCATGGGGGTGTATCCGTATTTGGTGGAGTAGGCGAACGTACTCGTGAAGGAAATGATCTTTACATGGAAATGAAAGAATCCGGAGTGATTAATAAACAAAATATTACAGAATCAAAAGTAGCTCTCGTCTATGGTCAGATGAATGAACCGCCGGGAGCTCGTGTGAGAGTTGGTTTGACCGCCCTAACGATGGCGGAATATTTTCGGGATGTTAATGAACATGACGTACTTCTATTCATTGACAATATCTTTCGATTCGTCCAAGCCGGATCAGAAGTATCTGCCTTATTAGGGAGAATGCCTTCCGCAGTGGGTTATCAACCTACCCTTAGTACAGAAATGGGTTCTTTGCAAGAAAGAATTACGTCTACAAAAGAAGGATCTATAACTTCTATTCAAGCAGTTTATGTACATGCAGACGATTTGACTGACCCTGCTCCTGCTACGACATTTGCACATTTAGATGCTACTACCGTACTATCAAGAGGATTAGCTACAAAAGGCATTTATCCAGCAGTAGATCCTTTAGATTCAATGACAACTATACTCCAACCTCGGATCGTTGGCGAGGAACATTATGAAAATGGGCAAAAAGTGAAGCAAACTTTACAACGTTACAAAGAACTGCAGGACATTATAGCTATCCTTGGATTAGACGAATTATCCAAAGAGGATCGTTTAACCGTAGCAAAAGCGCGAAAAATTGAATGTTTCTTATCACAGCCCTTCTTTGTAGCAGAAGTATTTACTGGTTCTCCAAGGAAATGTGTTGGCCTCGCGGAAACAATTAGGGGGTTTCAACTGATCCTCTCCGGAGAATTAGACAGCCTTCCCGAGCAGGCCTTTTATTAAGTGGGTAACATTGATAAAGCTACCGCGAAAGCTATGAACTTAGAAGTGGAGAGAAAATTGAAGAAATGACCTTAAATCTTTGTGTACTAACCCCTAATAGAATTATTTGGGATTCAGAAGTGAAAGAAATCATTTTATCCACTAATAGTGGCCAAATTGGTGTATTACCAAACCATGCCCCTATTGCCACAGCTGTAGATATAGATCTTTTGAGAATACGCCTAAATGACCAATGGCTAACAGTGGCACTGATGGGGGTTTCGCTAGAATGGGTAATAATGAGATCACCATTTTAGGAAATGATGCAGAGATAAGTACTAACATTGATCCGCAAGAAGCTCAGCAAGCTCTTGAAAAAGTGGAAGCTAACTTGAGTAAAGTAGAGGTAAAAGACAAGCAATTGAGGCGAATCTAGGTCTCAGACGAGTTAGGACATGAGTAGAGGCTATCAATGTTATTTCCGACTAGTTGATGCATCAAAACAATCAAAAGAAGTTCTTTATTAGACTGCATGATTAGATAGCATGTTTTGATTCCGATAATTGAAAACAATTAAGTCTAATCTAATACAACAAAAAAAAGAAGATGAGTAGAAAAACTTATTCGATACCATCCGGTATCTAATAATAGTACTCAATTGAATCTAGATGTAGAGGTAGAAGAAAAAAATGGTATTATTGCCAATATCCGGTCACAACCTACATTGATTGAAGATCTAGTTAAATTACAAGAAAATGACCCTACACTAATGGAAATCAAGGCTAATATTGATCAAAGGCCAGAATTCTCTATCTTAGACGATGGAAGGATACTATTCAAAGATCGAATATGTGTGCCGAATCATGGCGACACTAAGAAGCTGATCATGGAGGAAGCTCGTAAGATAAAATACACTATTCACCCTAACGCTACCAAAATGTACCAAGACCTGAAAAGGAATTTTTGGTGGCCCAACATGAAAAGAGAGATAGCATATTTTGTATCTCGCTGCCTCACTTGTTAACAAGTTAATGTGGAACATCAAAAACCCGCCGATAAGCTGCATCCCTTAGATATTTTCGGGTGGAAGTGGGAAAGCGTAGGGATGGATTTCATCATGGGTCTACCGAAGACACGAGGTGGACATGATGGTATATGGGTGATCATTGATCATTTGATAAAATCGGCTCATTTTCTACCTATTAAAAATCGATGGTCCGTAGATATCTTAGCTGCCTTATACATGAAGGAGATCATCAAGCTGCACAGTGTCCGAGTGACCATTATCTCTAATCGAGACCCTCAATTCACATCTCAATTCTGGAAGGGTCTACAACATTCATTAGGGACCCGACTTAATTTCAGCACTACTTTCCTTCCACAAATGGATGGGCAAACTGAAAGGACAAATCATGTAGTGGAAGATATGCTTAGGGCATGTGTTATCAATTTCGATAGGAGTTGACACGATCATCTACCTTTAGTGGAATTTGCCGACAACAATAGCTACCAAGCTAGCATTCAAATGGCGCCATTCGAGGCACTATATAGAAGAAACTACCGCTCACCAAATGCTGGAATGAAGTTGGAGAAAGGCAACTTCTAGGCCCATAAATCATTCGGGATACTACCAAAAAGATAAAGCTCATTCGAGAAAGACTCCATATGGCACAAGATAGATAGAAATAATATGCTGATAATCGAAGGCGTGATCTGGAATTCCAAGTAGGAGACCATGTGTTTCTCAAGGTTTGTCCGGGTCAAGATATTTGAAGGTTCGGCATCAAAGGCAAGCTCACTCCAAGATTTATCGGCCCCTTCGAAATTCTTGAAAGTGTGGGCGAGGTCGCTTATTGATTAGCATTGCCTCCACAATTGTCTGGCATCCATGATGTATTTCATGTATCCATGCTCAAGAGGTATGTTTATGACCCCTTCCATGTTATAAGTCATGATAACTTGGAGGTTCAAAAGGATTTGACGTACGAACAAAAGCCAATCAAAATAACAGAGCAAGAAGTATGCCAACTTCGGAATAAAACTATTCCTATGGTCAAAGTCCAATAGAACAAATCTTGGCCGCACGAAGTGACATGGGAAATGGAAGAAGCAATGCGCAAACGATTCCCAAAATTATTCAATTGTAAGTACACTCTTCTTAACAATCACACGTATTGAATTTGGGGACCAAATTCTTTTAAGTGGGGGAGGGTGTAATGCCCGAGAATTTTCTAGGAATTTTTTGAGATAAAATCTAGTTACTAAGTAATTAAAAGGCTTAATGGGCTATTCAACAACTGAGATAAAATCAAAGATGATGGAAGTTACCTTGCCGTCATGGCAATCAACAACTACCTTATGTATGGATAGCCAATCGGCTCCTAGTATAACATCATAGTCCTTCAAATCTAGGCATATCAGGTTAGCATGTAGATTTTTCCCCTTAACCATGACTTCACAATTTAAATAGCGGTGTGAGAGCTCGCAGTCGTGTCCGAGAGGAGTTGAGATAACTAGATCTATCCATTCCGGTTCCATAGGTAATGGATCGGCAAACTTCTTGGAAACAAATGAATGTGATGCGCCAGTATCAAACAAGACGCGAGCAGACTTGGAACAAATTTTTAATGTACCTTCTACTAGTCTGCCTTCATCTTGTTCCGCCTCCTGAAGAGCTTGGAGACGTGCTTGCTTCTATGTCGGGCGTTTCTCGTCTCCGGCTTGATCCTTAAGCAATGGGCAGTCGGGAATCCGATGGTCATGGCTCCCGCATCGGAGACAAACTCCAAGTCTCCTCCAGCATTCCTTAGCTCTATGGTCGACCTTGTCACAGTGCTTACACACCTCTTTAGAAGGTGTGGTAGTAATAGAGAAGGGCTTGTTATTTTTCTTGAATTTCTTCTCTTGGGAAGAAGTACTTCCATCGTTGGTTCTCTTCTTATTAAAGGAGGGCTTGAAAGTACTGGAGTTTGTAACAGGCTCTTTCTTGTCCTTCCCACGGATCCTATCGGATAGCTCCGTGACATCTTCTAATAGTTGAGCTCTTCGAACCATCTCCGAATAGACTTGGATGTCCATCGGTGCTAATTGAGTGATGTATTGCGGTCGAAGTCCATTAAGGAATCTTCTTGCCTTCATCTTTTTGGTACTCACTAAATGCTTCACGTACTTTGCCAACCTAGAAAATTGATTCTCGTACTCGGCCACTGACAGAGTTCGTTGTTTGAGTGTGGCGAATTCTGCGGCCTTCTTCTCTTGGACACGATTAGAGAAATACTTGTCATTAAAGTGTTCAACAAATTCCACCCATGTAATAGGATCTTGTGCTATTGTATCTTCCACGGACTCCCACCAGAAACGGGCGTCCCTTTCCAATTGGAAAGTAGCCAGTAACACCTTCTCTTCGTCCGTGCATTACATAACACGGAATATCCTTTCTACTTCTCTGAGCCAGTGCTCGGCATCGTCGGGATCTGATGAGCCAATAAACTTTGGCGGGTTCATATTTCTGAAACTACAGTGGAGATCACCCGCTCCACAGTTTGCCCCGCCTTGCAGCACTTGCTGTAGCGCCTGTGTAAGGCCTTGAACACTGCGTTCCATGTTACGCCACTGGGCACGTTCGGCAGCCATCTTCCTACAAGAGTGTAAATAACATATATTAATATATAAGATTATTGCAAGGGTCTAAGCCCTAAGTTAACTCACTTCATGGCTCTACCCAATCTCACCGGGTAAAAGGTATAAACCTATCCTTGGACTTGGTTTCCTAGGAATTTAATATCCTAGGCTCTGATATCACAAAAACTGTCACGCCCCGAGCGCGGAAGGAACCCGGTATGCGTGACGAGTTATATATCGATCATGTCAATTAGAGCATAAGTGTATTCGACACATAGACAGAGTGCGTAAAAGTAAAGACAACCCAATCCTTTATTCTTAATAACCATGAAGGTAAATTCCTTTACATAACTTTGATAAAGAAAATGCTAAAGGACAACTCTGACTGAATAAAAGGAAAAGTACAATGATGGACTCAGTAAAAGACACGAATAGTTGGACGCCTCTAAAACTGGATAGCTCTAAGCTCTTCACTCTTGACTATTCCCTTCTGAGTGATCCTCGTCATCGGAATTACCTAAAAAATATGGGAAACACTAGGGTAAGCGAACGCTCAGTAGGAATTATATCTCAAGTACAAGCATGTTTTAAGTAATTACAGGTTACATGAATGTAAGTATAGCTATGCATGAATGCATAAAATGACAAGAGAGAGAGTAGAGTATCAAGAGTTTATGAACTAGAAAGATTACCAGTGTTCATGAGAAACTTATCAAGATAGTCAAGCATGTAAATATCAAGCCATGTTGCAAGAATTGTGATGTAAAACAGCCCTAGGATGGCTAAATATGAAATGAGCAACCTAGGACCTAGACCCGCAAGCATGCAAGCACTCCAATGATTCTCACAATAGCGTCTTACCCTCACGGCACACGCGATCACCCGGCGGGGCCGAGGGATGATGGCAAGGGTCCGGGGCAAGACCCAATGATTCTAAGTGACTTAGTCAGCTTAGGCTGACCCCCAAAGGGCCTAGGATTCCCAACTTCGTGGGCGTCTGGCCCGCAGGGCGGGGTTTGGGTGGCACTCACTCTCGGTCCGCAGTGGACACCTATAAAGTAGCGTACAAGATCGGGCTCTCTTCTCACCGTCCGACGGGCATGCAAAGCAATACTAGACTTGCAGAAATAAGACAGTCAAGGGTAGTATCAGAGGCTCACCTGATCGGTGTGAAAACACCGATCCCGCTCGGAGACAAGGGCGCGCCGGGAGGCGAGGGTATATACCCGATCGCCGCGGCGGTGTCGCTTGACCTGAAAGTGAAAAAAATACAACACTACGCCTCTCGCAGGAGGGATGATCTTCGGGTAGGGATTAGGCTTAGTACATACAAAACTACCTCCACGCAGGGAGGGGCCTTCAGCCGGCCAAGCGGGGTGGGGAATTATGCAAAGGAAACCCGACTTTCCGAGTTCCGCCGGTTCTGCCAATCTGTAGGTTCGCCAGACAGTGGGGCGGTGATGCTGCTGCTAAAAATTCCACATATCTCAGATCTTCATGAGACTTGCGCCAAAAGTTCCCCAACGGGCTGAGGATGGTGTCTGAATTTTTACAGAAGCTCTGGAACTCGGGGCTCATCGGGCCGGCGACTGGAACAGGTCAGCAACTTCTGTCTCTGGTTGGTGCAGAACTGATACAGCAGGTTGGAGATGGTACTGTGGGCTCTCCTGAACTCCGATTGAGGCGAGACTGGAGGTGACGCTTCCGTGGTCGGAGTATCTTTGAGCCGAAGCTGACAGAGTTACAATCGAAGGTCGGAGAAGAGGGCAGTCGTCGGATGAGTGGGTGCAGGTCGAACCTGGATCCGCAGGAGCAGTCTACATACTTGGACGAGGAAAATGGGAACTAGGGGTTATGGAAGCCGATTGATGCCCTGCCTTTTGGGGATGAAAGAGGACTCAGAGGAGAAGATTTTTGATGAAGAATGCCTGCCCTGATTCCCAGGAGGTTGGCCGCTGTAGAGCTTCAACTCTGGCTCAGGTGCTCTGCTAGGGAAGCTGCGCACAGTCGGGGGAGAAATGCTCTCACGGCCAGCTCGGAGCTTGGATCCAGACGAAACCACCACCGTTACGAAGATGACTCGAAGACGCTTCTAACGGTACCTCTTGGGCCTTCAGATTCGCAGGGAGGAGGACGTGGTGGCCACTTCAATCTATGGCTAACCTGCTGCCTGCAACCAGAGCTTGACCTGCAAAAGAAATGAGTGTGAATGGAGGGGTGGTGGTGGGGGGCGACCTTGGCTGGGTTTGGGGTTGGATTTGGGCAACGAAGGGAGCTAAGGGGGTGGGAGATGGGAGGGAAATTCGAAATTGGGCTTTGGGAGAAGCTAATTTAGCATTGGGAAGGTGGTGGGATGCTTTGGGAAGGAGAGTGGGGTAGTTGGGGGTTGGGAGGTGGGGTGTGGATTGGAGGATGCCACCTTGGGGTTCGGGGGGAGTTAAATGAGTGTATGGGGAAGGGGAGGGGTCTTAATGAGGTGTGAGTGGGGAGGAGAGAGAAAATTCCAAAAATTGGGGTGGGGGGAGAGAGAGAGATAGAGAGAGAGAATGAGAGAGAGAGAGAGAGAAGAGAGATTTGGTAGAGAGGAGTAAGACTAGAAAATTTTTCTATTCAAATGATTCTTCAAAAGTTGTTTACATGGAGAGAGATGGGGCCTATTTATAGGCAACCACTTTTTACATGACCAAAATGGCCCTGACATTAAGACAAAAGACCCAACAAGTCCTAGACTCAATCCTATGGGCCCACAACCTAGGTACGTGACTCAAATAAAGGAAAATTTACATGATATTGACTTAAAGAAAATGTGAAGATTACATGACTAGACTCAGAAATACATGACTAACATAGTGGCGCTTGCCGACGAACAATCCGAGTCCGGAGAAAATGTGGAGGGGCTAGGGATGCCCTCATCATCTCTCCTCTTAAACATGCAACTCCGTTCAGGTAAAATCATCAACATGGCAGGCTACGGATATTCTTATGATGATGAGGATGAGAATGTTTTTGGTCAATATGAAAGTCCCCTCCAAGATTCCATCTATCATGAGGGAAATTACCCTCCTCCTCAGTCTCGTTATCCTCAAGTCCATGTGGTTGATACCACTCCTCAAGAGGTCGTGCCCTCTTCTCAGGCTGTGCCTTCCAACACTTCGGGGAACCCTTCCCCATCCTTCAATGTCACGGATTTAATTAATGCACTATCTCAGTTGGATGATTACCAGCGGCAGGCAGTTCAGGCCGCTTTGAAAGGAAAGTCTGTTCCTTCTTCATCCTCCAATCCCCCTCCGGCCGAGAGTGGCCATCACCCCGTTACTGACCAAGCGGTCCTGCATAAACCTCCTTCCCGTCCACCAACGCCCGGTACGGCCATGCCAGCCCAACAGGTGAGCCACTCTGTGGTTAGGCCCCAATTTCCCCAACCTCCCCGAATTCTACGGACGCCTATACCGCATTCTTTTATTCAAAATCCGGCCCCAGTCGAGTCCGACACTAATGTTCTACTGCTTCAGAAGTTGGCTAGCATGGAAGAGCAACTGAAGAAGGTCACTATGGCTAAGAATGCCCCGGAGATCTCGCTCCCTACATTGCCAGTCTTCCACTTACCACCATCTGAGATGCCGAATTTTCGGCGATATAATGGGATTGGTAACCCTTTTATCCATTTGAAGGATTTAATGTACGAGACCTCCTTTTGGCAAGATAACAAGGCCTCTTTGGCTTACTTATTCAGGAGATCTCTGGAGGGGCCAGCCCTTGAATGGTTCTATTCATTGGATCCCGCTGATGCTGGTGACTTTGATATCGTTCAGAGGAAGTTCTTGCAGAAGTACAGAGACCGGGTCGGACCTTCCCTCTCACTCATGGACCTGGTTGCGGAAAAAATGAAGCCCGAAGAGGACTTCATAATGTTTGCTGATAGATGGCGGTTGATGGCCGAGAAGCTGAAAGATACACTGTCGGAACAAGAACAAGTTAAGATGATAATTTCCAACGCAACTCCTCAGTTCCGGCATATCCTGGCCATGAATAGGTTAACCACCATGGAAGAGCTCTATGAAAGGGCTCGTTATATCCAGACACAGATGAAGGATTCGCCCATTATGGGCATGTTTGAGCCGAAGCCACGGCTATTCAAGAAAACCACAACTGTCAACAACAGCGGGCCCACGACGGAAGGCACTATTGCAAATGAGCAGGTTGGCGTAGTTGGCCACCCCCACCAAGCTAACCCACGTCCTAACCATCCTCTACCACAAAGCCACCATTTCAACTCCACTCCACAACGCCAATTCGCACCCCAACATTCCTTTGCTTCACCGCCAAACCAAGCGCCCCGCGCTAACCCTCCAGCTCGCAACAGTACCACCAGGTACCACCACCTACCAACTATAGCCAACAACAACAATGGAGACCACCATTTGGCCCCAAAAGGGACCACTACCCTCCACTACCAGAAAGTCTCCCGGATATTTTCAATGCTTTAATGGCTGCCAATTTGCTCATATTACCAAGGGAAAGAACAGCGTGGCCCGCTAATGTTGACACATCCCGTTACTGCGCTTTCCATCGTGCACCTGGTCACAACCTTGATCATTGCTTCCACTTCAGAGATTACATTTATGACCTAAATGACCAGGGTGACATCAATTGGGATGAGATGAGACAATTCATCGCCACCATGAAAGAAAGAAGGTCTCCTCGGCAGCAACAGGTTCAGCAGCCACAGCAACCAGCTCAGCAGCAGCAACAACAAGCTCCAGCGCCTCAGCACGATATGGGGATCGTCCACAATCCACTGCCGGAACACCCGCCAAACCAGCACGTAAACCCTGTCACGTCTCTCTATGAGGTGGAGAGAGGGCAGGGATGGCATGAAGAAAACGCCTCTATCGGGGCACTTCATCATAATCAAAATCAACCTCCGCGCCTCTTGCGCACCCCTTCTTCTTCTCCTACCCCTCAATTGGGCCGATCTCTTCTGCGCCACGTTAATCCACCTACCTCTGCCTATTCTCCGACCTTGCCGTTTCGCCCCCTTCTTACACGCTTACCATCTCCACAGCCTACGCCACAACAAAACCCATCCACCACCAACCCTTCGCCATTGCCATCTAGGCCACTCCTCATCCGCCCATCGCCAACGCCCACTACACACGCCACCACTACTCCTTCACCGGCAAGGATCCCACCACCATCGGTTCCACCACCTTTTGTACCTAGAACTCTTCTCATTCCACCCCCCACCAATTCCCCCCACATTCGGGTATCCCTTGCTACTCCTACGCCTCCTACCAGGGCACCAACACCCCCTATGGGGATTCCCTCTACGGGAACTCCCACTCCACCACTTCTTAACACCAACACACCTTCTTCCTCTGCTAATCCTCCTCCCACACTTGCCCCGACAGAGGCACGTCAAGGCGTGGCGCCGCTCCGCAGTGGACGGATGTTCCACCGTATTTTTCCACAGAGAGAGTTAGAGCCCGTGCAGGGGCCGCAAGAACAAGAGTCAGTGCCAGGGACTCAGTATGATTTGCTAAAACACTTGGACCGAACCCCAGCAAGGATTTCAATCCTGGAACTAATTAAAAGGTCCACCACTCATCAGCTAGCTTCGAAAGAATATCTGCAAAAGGTGATGGTCAATGAGGACATTCCAGTTGAGCAGATAGTCACGGTTTTAACGCTCGCTAGCAGTCAGCCGGCAATTACTTTCCATGAACATGAACTGGCACCACTCCCAGCAAGAAAGTACGCTCTATGCATCACAGTTGACATTAATAAGGTGGCTGTTAAGTAATGTCTGGTGGACACTGGGGCATCCATCAATGTCTTGCCACCTAGCACCTTGAAGTTGTGTGGCATTCTGGAAAGCCAAATTCGACCGTCCACTATCACAGTCACTGCATATGATAACACGAAGAAACCTCCTATAGGCATGATTACGTTAAAAGTAAGTTTGGGTCCCGCCGCCATCACAGCAGATTTTCACATTCTGGATATGGACCCGACATTTAATGGCATTCTGGGATGCCCCTAGATTCAGCAACTCGATGCGGTGCCCTCCACAAATCACCAATGCCTTAAATTCCCACACAAGGGCCGCATCATTAAAGTTACCAGTATGCCGATTTTGCCAGAGGAAGATATTCATGTAGCTTCATCAGTTCCATCCATGTGGCCGGCCAACAAACCACTATTATCTGTGCTGGACGTCCCTTGTCCACGACCAATGCCAGAAAAAGTCACAACGGTTGCTATGACACCCCTGCCTCCCAAGGGGAAAAAGAAGAAAATAATGATGAACACCTCTGGCTGGAACATCTTAATGAAAATGGGGTATCAAAATGGCAAAGGTCTGGGTGCCAATTGTCAAGGCAGGATTAGGCCTGTTAAACCTCAGAAGCTGGTTACACGAGGTGGCCTAGGTTACAAAGGGCCAGGCAAAAACAAAGATGAACCATGGGCATTTATGACATCTACATTAAAAACAGATCACCAGCCGCTCACTTGGACATTGAAGACACATTTTGTCACGGGTGGCCTTCAAAATAATGAGCAAACTACCATAATTACTTCCATATTAGACTGTCAGGATGTTCATGCTAGACAGTTTGCTCGTCATATTGCCCCGTTGGCCACATACAAAGCCCTGGAATCCTTAAGGCCTGACAAGCGAAGGAAAATGGATGATCCAGAATGTGACTGGTACAGGTGGTTCGATATGCAGGATATTAGTATTTCTTTGAGCCTCCTCTTCATGCCGACTGATCCGGAATGGCCGCCACTTATTCATGAATTGATTGAGAAGCCGGCCGTGATTACAGATAAGAGGCAGCTGCTGAGTGACTACACTGATACGGGAGCGCCAGATGTTCCGTTTGAAGAAGGTTTCACTGTGGATAGGCTATGGGCCAGCCTCTTTTCTCTCACTTTCATGCATCGATCTGTGCTTGCTTCTCTATATTCTCATCAGTTTGGTCGCGTGCCAAGACCGCCTCCGATTATAATCAATTTATCTCCAGATTCAATCCAAGTTTCTCTCCCAATTCCTTCTTCGCTCCTCGAGCGATTTTCTAAACTCTCCATCACGCCCCCGCGCGGGCCATCACTGATTCAATCTTTCTCTGATCTGGCAATTCCCACCCCTCCTGCTATCCTCCCTTCACACTACTTTCTTCTTGAAACAGAAAATAAAAATGAAGAAAAAGATAAAAACAAAAAAAACACCAAATTCCCAACTTTCCAAACCTCCATTTCTGTTGAGGAGACCTCCTATTTCTCTTCTGAGTGCGTCCCGACCCAGGGGCTGCTCCTTCAAGATTCATTGCTAAATCTTTTCTCCCCCTCTGGTGAGGGGACTTCCTCTATATTACCTCCTGTATCGCTTTTTCACCTCCTTCCTCTTCCTCCTCACCTTCTTCTTCACCGCCCTCACCTTCTTCTCCATCTCCTTCTTCGTCTTCTTCGTGAGCCTCTTGGCCTCCTTCGGTCTCGTCGCCGGCCGTCGCCGTTGGAGCCTCATCGGCCGCCACCACCAGAGGTTCCTCGTCGGCCGCCGCGGGAGGGACTTCCTCGGCATGGGCGTCTTCGCCCAGGTCCACGACCTCTGGGGCAGTCACCCGCTGCCGTTTGGGTGCGCCGCCGGCCATCATTTTGCTAGGGCTAGGGTGTGTAGAGGGGTAGAGAGAGAGAGAGAATGAGAGATGGGGGAGGGAGTCTTTCGGTTAGGGTTGCAGAAGAAGAGAGAAAGAGGGAAAGAGAACGGAGGAAGAAGAAGAAAGGAAGGAAGGTTAAGTCGAACGGTCAAAAAGAATTAACGACTTAAGGAAGGCCGCGTCTTGTGGAATCAACGACGGACATCAAGGCGTTTCTTAATAATTGACGACATTTCTTAAGGCGTTATTTTTGTTTGCATGGGGAATGATAACCGTCGTCAGACGCATTTAATGGCAATTGATTGATTTGATGGGAATAATCATTACTGTTTTTGAGTAACGACTACGATTGAGGCGTTATTTATATGAAACGTGACTTTGCTGAAAGCGTTACTTTTGGAATTTCAACGAATATATTTTGGAATATGAATCGAATTAACGCCTTGTCCTAGGACGTTTTTCAGTTAACGCCCATTGGTGAAGGCGTCGATTATGAGCGATCAATCATGGAAGACGACCTGTGCTGGGGCGTCGTTTATAGAATTAACGACATTGCTTGAGGCGTTATTTGCAACAGAATCACAGAACGTTGGAAGGGTTATTCAGAAAATAGTAAGATGGCTCAATAAAGGAAATATCATTGATTTATATGAAGAAAAAGATTACAATGCTTAATGAGTCATTTTGGGCCTCAGTTTTCTCAGGGCTATTACATAAGATTTCCATTCATCTCTGTCTTCATTCAAGCTTTCCACAGGATGATGAGCCTTATTGATTTTCCACAGAGCTTGGATTGTGGTTGTTTCTTCTCCATCTTCATTACTGCCAAGGTCCCGTCTCTTGATAGGAGGCAGGTGTGATGGGTCCTTGAATACTCACCGTGGAAGCCCGAGTTGAAGGAGGCACCGATGTGAATTGTACAAGACGAATTCTGAAGCGCCTATGAGTCGAAGGTCCGTCCCGGAGAGAATCTTGCACGAAGTTCTTGAGTCTTGAGTATTCCCGTGGCGCAAGTGAAGAGATTCTTTGGCATTACTTTGAGATGCTCTCTCCATTCCGCTCTCTTCTTGATTTGAGGAATCCGGTTCGTCACTCTATTGCTTTTCCCAAGTGAACCGGTCATATAAGAGAGTGGGCTTTTTGAGAAGATTCTTGAGGATTGTTGGGTTTCGTCACATGGATCGAATTTGAAGTGGAGGTCTACCCAACTAGAGAATGCTAGCATGCATCCGTAGATGGGCCTTCCCATCGCCGCCGAGGTAAGCCCGCTATAGAGATAGGCTAGAATCGTCGGTCCCACTCTATCTCCTTCCCATAAGCTCACTATAGCGCTTAATTGGGCTTCTTCTAGAAAGTCCTCCGTGGATGGGAATAAGATTGCTCCTGCCAAGCACACCACGAAGACCTTTGCTACCCGTTCTATCTCTTCATCTTCTTTGGCTTGATCCGCTCTCTTGTACACCCATGAGGCGAGCTTTAGAAGATTGATTCCTTTAGTAGCTTTGATTTGATTCACTAGGTTGGGGTTAGATATCAAGCTTGTTAATAGCTCATGAGAGGAAATTGGTTTTGGCATGATGGCCATCTTTTCCTCATCCCCTTGCTTCATTCTCTTCAAGCCCAAGAGCATCTCCAATTCTTCTAATAGGATCGTGGCTTCAAAAGTAGAGAAGAGAAAGGTATGAGTAGAAGGATGCCATATCTCTACAGGAGCCCCTATAGCTGCCCAGTCAAGATGAATTTGATCGTCATGTTTGGCATGGGTAACTAGACTCAGAAGGTGCCATCTTGTTAAGTACACCCTCATATCTGAAGAAAATTTGGAGAGTATGAGAGGCAGCCACTTAATTTTTGTAAATCTCCTTGCTCCTGGGACATTCGGGAAGTCCTGTGGAAGGAAGAAAGGAAGAACAATGCAGAGAAAGAAGGATAAAAGAGCATGTAGAAGAGAAGAACATTTAAGACAAAAGTGGAAAGGAACAGAAGGATTTTATCTTTACCTGGTTCATGGAAATTCTACTACTGATGTGCCCGTTAATCTCGGTTAGTCTGGGAATTGAGGACTTTGATCTCTTAAGTGCCCTCTCCATCTTCGGTTTGAAGGAATAAGCTCGGACGGTTGCGGTGCCTGCAGAAGAACACGAACAGACAGAAGAAGCAGCAGAAGAACAGAGCTCCGAAGGATTGCTTTGATTGATTTGAGGAAGTGCCTTCCGTTTATAGAAGTTCGGGGAGTCTTAAGGCTGTTCGGAGTTAGAAGGTTTATGTCTATTAGGACTGGGTTTAGCTTTCGAATCGAAAATGGAAGTTTGTGCTTAATTAACGCCTTCTGTTAGGGCGTCAATTATTGAATTGACGACCTGACCGAGGTCGTGTTTTGTGTAACGCCCTTGAGTGCGTCGTTTCCTTCGTGAACGCTTGATGCATTTTACGTCTTACTGAAGTGCATGTTTTTCTTTTTGACGCCCTCATTCTCAGGTGCCTTTCATGTTTTGACGCCGTTCAGTCCAGGCGTGGATTTGTGAGCTTATGAATTTGCTTCCCTACGTGCTTTGATGAACTTAAGTGCTATTATTTCGTTGGAGTTTTATTTTATTAAGCACTTATGATCATGTTATGCTTTGAATTGAGGATTATTTATATTGAAATTTTGAGAGAACTAATGAACTCTTGAGTATAAAAGATTACAGGTTTCGAGATACTCGAATTAATGCGGAGGTAACATCATGCTGTTCTTGTAAGCATTTTTACTATATGGTACCTACGTTATTATAGCATGTCAAGGACCTTGTGGTTATGATGAACCTAGAAGTTGAGTTCCCCTTCATTAAAAATAGTGATAGTTCTAGGAAAGTCTTGATCACACGGATAGGCCGTTGAGTCGTTGAAGGTCTGGGACGATGGTTCCACTTTCTGAGTTGATGCGCGGACAAACAGGCTTCGGCCTAGTGTCAGCTCAGAGATCTAGATTCTTGACCAAATCTAGATGGCTTAACAATATTATCCTTGATTATTTTCTATCTTTTAGTTTGTTTTAGTTTTTCTTTTAGCCCAGCATGCATCATGTAGGACTTTGAGTTTCATGCTGAAAATCTTCATATTATGGCGATAATGAAGGTCACTCGCTCTTGATTGAGTTGACATGAGATATTCCATTCCAAATTGAGTACTTTATTCTTTTTGAAGCCGCTTAGGCTGATTACTTGAAAATGTCCCTTTGTTGGATCTTCATCTCAATTCCCTTTATTTTTCCCACAAATCCACCTTGGTTGTAGCACGTCCACATTGGCTGGTAACCGCTCTCCAATGGTGTCTCCTTATCGTGCCATGCGCTCATTTTTTTTACTTGTTTAGTTTAATCTCCTTTATCCAGCAAATCGATGATTCCTTGGAATCACTCGGAGTTGTTTCACACAGAATCTTGGAAAGATTTCCAATGCTTAGTGTCTGAGGCGTGTCACATCACACCTTGGCATCTACCTATCCGTTCGCTCCACTTCATTCCGTTTGTTGCACTTTCACTCCATTTTCATCTCACTCCCTTGCAAAGCAGACGCCAAGGCGGGGCAGCTGTAGACACGCCAAAATTGACGCTATGTTGATCAAATC
Organism: Amorphophallus konjac; assembly: GCA_022559845.1. NCBI lineage: Eukaryota > Viridiplantae > Streptophyta > Magnoliopsida > Alismatales > Araceae > Amorphophallus > Amorphophallus konjac. Next base: position 282,792,828 of record CM040123.1, on the reverse strand, counting down.
TCATGTCACTATGTTGACGCCCCAAAGTGAACTTTAATACATTCATAATATAAAGTTTTTCTATTTTTGTGTGTGTTCTTGGTTTGGTCTTTGCATTTTTTGTGATTCGCGACCTGAAGAGGGGCGTGTTTTTAATCGCGACCTTATCTAGGGCGTGTTCAAAAGAAAGGACGACCAAATGTCAGGGCGTCAATTCCTGGTATTATCCGGTTTCAAAATAATTCAAATTATCGATTAACGTCCTTCCTCAGGGCGTGTTTTCAAGTAACGCCTTCATCTCAGGCGTGTCCTCATAATTTTCAAATAAAGTAAGTTTTATTGCCAAAATTAAATCCAAGAAGTGACGCCCTTGATCATGGTCGTGTTTTGAGTAACGTCTTGATGTAGGTCGTCAATTTGTGATTTGATGCCCTTCTGAAGGTCGTGTTTTATCTTTCGGTGTCCTGCTTAAACTCGTCTTTCCTGAGTAGTTCCTTGCCTCCAATGGTCTCCTTGCTCGAATTGGAACTAGAGTCCTGCCTCTTTTGATCATTGCCCGTTCTTATCCTTCCGAATCTGAGGTTATCTTGGATCTGGAACCCTATATAAGGATGTCTTGATCGACCTCGCGCGGGGTTGGCAGGGTTACGTTGGCAGGTTACGAGATTAGATGAGATCAGAGTTTACTGAGGTCAGAGGTTACTTGGTTTACAGAGGCTCTTCATCTTCTTCCTGTGCGATCTTTTAGAAGAGCTTTGCTTCCTCTTCTTCCTGTCAATAGCATCGACGTCGGTTCCCCTTTACTGTCGTCAGGGACAGCAGGGGTCTTTGTTTACTTTGTTTATGTTATTTTGTTTTCATCGATCATCATCACGTCCACTGTGTTTTTTTTTCCTTCTTTTGCATTAGCTTCATCATATCTCCTCCTTCCCTATCTCTTTAGGGGTTTTTTTTTAAAAAAAAAGGTGCGCATTTTTTGTTCTTATTTCATCATCATATCATCTTTGGGATTGATACTACATTCACTTGGCTGATCCACTTCTTTTGCTTGTTTGTTTTGTCTCTTTTGCAAGGTAATCAATAAAGAAAAACCCCCTTCATCGGCCGGCCGATTGAAGGAGGAGGAGGAATTCACAATCCAGCCCGCGTTCTATTTTCCACCAGGTATTCGCGATCTTCTTTGTTTCTTCTTGAGGTAACCCCTCTGGCGATCACCCTCCTTAGTAGCACCACGTGCTTCTTTTCCTTATTATTATATCATCTCCCCTTATTTTTATTATGCTTTCTCATATTTAAACTCTTCTTCATGTGTGGATTTATCACGATCTACACCTGCAGCCCAACCGTCAGTCGTTCAGCCACTTCCTTCAGCTGGAGGTAAGACAATGTCAGCTGAGATTCTACGACTCGACGCAATATCTCTAAATACTGCCAAACAAAGTCCTCTGATGAATTGAAGCCGAGGGAAGCTACTGGTGCCACATCAAAAGTGACCTCCTTGTCTATGGAAGCCCATAAACCAGTATCTGGCTCAGAAGAAGAAGATGGGACAGCCACCAGAGCCAAAGAAGCGGGCACCACAGCAGCTTGCTCATGCTCCGTCGGGCCCTTTGCAGAGCTCTCTTCTACAAGTGCTGGAGGAGGCAAAGGCTCTGACCTTACTACTGGCACAGATGGAGTCGCAGGGTCAGGCGCAATAGTCATTATGGCCGTCGGAACAAAGGCAGAACCACTCGACGGGTCGGCTTCAGCCCTCAACTCTGTTGCAGGCACTGTAGCAGAACTTTCTCCTAGTGAGCCTAGCTCTACTGACGACACTTCGGCAGCTGCGTGTATTCTTACTGGCACATGACGAAGTATAGTAACCGCTTCTGAAGAAGACACGGTGATGGGCAGCAACATATCTAGAACCTCCGATGGAACAATGTTGGGGCCAGAAGATGATACCAAAGGGCGATCAGCTGTGTCGTACTCCTGGAGCAAGGTTTCAGTAAGCACCAAGACGGCAAAAAAGAATGAAAAGGTATGCATCTCTGCAGAAGGGTGGGAAAAACTTACTATGGCCACAGCACCTATCTCTTTGAGTGCTTGTATAGAAGACTCTAACTCTAAAGATGAAGCAACAAAAGGAGGAGTTATCTCCACCTCCATGTCTATTCCGGAAAATTCTTCCGGCAACATTCCCTCAGATGATGGTACCAGCAACCTCGGGGGACTAAATATTAAAGGACCACTCAACAACGCAGAGGGTGCCACTGCCCCTTCGCTGGCAGCCACAGATGCTTGTTCATCACCTTCTGAAGAATCATGATCAACTTCTTCGTCAGAAGGGGTGGCAGAACTACTGGAAGAAATATCTATGCTAATCTCGAGTTGGTCCACCTCCTCTGAGGCCTTGCGGGTCGTTGAGCGGGTGATTACACACCGCAATGGGATGTCACCCTTCTTTAACGAAGTTTTGTGTCCTTCATGCTAAAGAGGAGCGTCCGTAGCAGGCGTCTCAACCACAGTACTAACCACCCCTACTGCTACAACACAAAGATATACATAAGGCAGGGCAAGAAGATCACTAAGAAGAGAAGAGTCAGAAGGATAGAAGTCACTTGGCTCACCCTCGGCCTCACTGGCAGGCGTGGGAGAAGGGAGTCTGACATCCTCCTCAATAGTGGGGACACTCTCCCCTATGGTTTCAACTGCCCCAGTGGCCCCTATCGTGGCCATGGCAGAAGATCCCATATCCTCCATCTCCAAGGCGACCTCCTCAGCACTCGTAGTGGTGCCAGCTGCTCCTTGAGCTGAAATCCGACAAAGGAGGTGTCAGAAGAATGAAGACAATGAAAAGAACATTACTACAAATAGAGAAGGAAAGTAATGTCACCTTAGGCTGCTTGCTGAGTGGCCTCCTACTGAGCTGCAAACTGTTCAAATGATGGCACTTTAGGCAGAGGAGCCTCAGCTGCATCAGTCGAAGACTGCTTCGAGGAAGTTTTCTGAGCTTTCTTCGCTCGGCCTATGGCGACCTTCAGCAAAGAGGCCGCTCTCTTTTTACCAGGAGGCAGCGGAGTAGTGGTCGGCACTGGAGTAGGAGCGTCAAAATATTCCGGCTTCTGGGACTGGGAAATGATCTTTCTGTAAAGTCGCTGCTGCTTTATGTCTGGGTGATCTGTCAAATGAGGCACATGCCATTGTAAAGAGAATTAAGCAACAAGCTACTCTACATATCAACTGAAGAAGACTTTACCTGCCGGGCCGTTGTAAAAAGATGAGAGGGGCCAATACTGATAAGCTACCTCCTTGCTCCGGGATGCAGCTTCCCAATAAGCCAACATACATCACCAATTTTCTTACACTTCTCGGCTAAGTCAGCCAAGTCCGTATGACCATGGGAAGCAATGCAATAATACAAGCCAAGGTGGTCAAGACCCAGCCGTCAGCATAATGAAAAGATACAAATAAAGGTTTGTCCAGGACACTAGCTACAGGATTGTCAAGGGTCAGTCCATGGACATTCATCAAGATGAACAGTCAAGACGTGTGTTGATAATATGTCGGGGTTCTATCTTCTCTATTAACAAATGCTCGGTACGGGCAAAAGCGGTCAACCTCACTTTTCCATGAAACAGCTCTAGAAAGCGGCTTCTCAATGGGAAAGGGATATTGCTGAAGTTCCAAGCGAGAATCACCAATCTGGCACAGATGTTCTAGATTCTACGTGAAAGTATCTTCATCTATGTCAGCAAGCACATGCACCAGCTGCTCAGTCGCTTCCTCTTTTGCGGCCTTCCTGTGTTCTATATATGCATCTACCTCCCTCGGATTTTGGGAGAATAGCCTCTTCAAATGGGCTTCATCAATGTCAAAAATTGGCCCGGGCTGTTGGCTCAGAAAAGTGCGCTCGGCTACATCCCAGCATGCCAAACTGGCATTGCGGTAAAAATCGGTTCGAGCATTCCACCATTTCACATATTCTGGAGTGACCAAGGGTACACGGTTCGGCACCGGCATTCTAAAAACATTGGCATCTCGATGGTGGAAGTAATCCCACCAGGAGCGACCCTCGCTTGCAACGGCCGAACTATGCTTTGACCTGCTGTCCAAGGGAAACTGAGCAGCTGAAGGCAGAATGTGCTGATCATAGCCAAAGTTTCGGCCAAATCTATATGGGTAATAGGGTTCTAGATGAACCACGCCCCCTTTTCTGAACACTAAAACACTGGGGTGGATTGATAGAGCCCAATCAATGAGCTCAGGCTCCAGAATTCACCTGGTCACTGTGTTACCCGAAATGAAATGTGTAAAAGTCTCCACTACCTCGAGCTTGCACTCACGCTGGCGGTTTACCAATGGAGCAGAATGTGCTGCTAAATTCCAGAAATGGATGGTTCCCGCTGAGTTCATCGGAACCTTTGTTAGCCGGCCTCTAATAGAGAAAACATGCTGGGACACTTGGCCGGGTTCGGCACTTGCAAATTCCAGCATCCTGGGGTACAATGTAGTTGTTTACAAGGTCCTGGGAGCCAGTTCTGGGAAAAAATTGCATACCCAGGTGTTGAAGAAATGAAACGGCCTCACTGTTCTGAAAGAGCGGGGGATCCGATGCCTATGAGTGTCTCCTAGAGATTTGTAAACCAGACAAAGCATGGCTGGACATAGAGCGAGCCGCATGCCCCAAGCCATCGGACATGCCCGGTATATTGCCTCCGGCCTAATGACTGTCTCATCTCCCTGTGGGAGAGCAAAGGTGCACAGCCAAAAAGTGAGGTAAGCAGCACAATGAGTAAGGGGATCCGCCCCAATTAGATTCGGCCCTCCGCGGCTGATTCGCCGAAGTGAAGCAGGCAGCTCTGACTTGAATTTGGGAGGCTTGCTGGGCTTACCCGCAATAGGAGCCACATGAGGGAACTCATTGTACTTCAGAGGGCCGCCAAAGAAATATTGAATCCAATGTCCTACTCGGACTCTCAGCTTGCTACTCTTCTCCCGGGTATGATATCCCCTGGATGATCCCTTGTTAAGTGCCAGGCAAAGGGAGCAATATGCTTTCATCAAATACCGATATGAAAAACTGAAGTAATACTGACCCTCACCGTCAGTTTCATCCTTGATGAAGTCATGAAGGCAGACCTCTTCGTAAGGTTCTCCGTCAATCGGCAGACCCGACAGCTGTGACAAACTCCAGAGGTCCAATGAATTTTCACCCTCTACTGTATAGAAAGTATTAAACTGTGGGCAGAACACTTCAAACATGCCACATCACAATCCTTTGGAAATAGGGTACCTAAAGTGGGATGCATATACACTGTGATACACCCCAGCCCTGACTAGTAAAGGAGCATATTCCTTCAGAACATATTCTATAAACTCTACCGCTCCCACACGGAAAAGATGAGCGTCAGTCACTTTGGTGTCTGGAAACCATCCAGCAGCCAACTGAAACTTAAATTGAACAGCCAGGCAGTTCAGAACAAATGGCTCATCTCTGTAGCCCCACTTGATGGGCACCAAGAATAAACCATAGACGGGTTTCTCTCTGTTTACCCGACCTGCAGTAGTGTCCCACCTGGCCGGTGTGAACTCAGGAGCCCGCGTTAGCATCTTCTGCTCCGCCTCCAGCTCGGTTACTCCCAAGACGGCGTTCCACTTATGCCGCTCTCCCAAGAGATAGATGGTGTCTCCGTGATATACAGAGCCTTTTAAGCTGTCTCTATCCACCAACATGGCCCGTTCTACCATCTGAGCTAGCATGACAGCTCTCTTCCCCGATACATTGAAGGTGCATATGAATGGTGCGTGATGGTGATCCTTCGGAAAGTCCGGACGATAGTCGCCATCACGATTGAAGTCCAACCCGTCCTTAGTCGTCAGGACGCGAGATGCAGACACTGTGTCCGTTTCTGAGTCAAAAGATTCGTCAACTATGGCGATCCTCCGAAGACCTCGGCCCAGCTATCTGATGTTCTTCCAAGTCACGGTAGGGCCAAATGCTCTGCCCTGGGAAGAAGCACCAGCATCAGCAGTTCCGGAAGCAGCACGGCTAGAAGTGGCGGCCATTTCAGCAACTGCAAATAAAAAATGAAAGCAAATAAGACAATATTGTTGATATGTTTTTACTTACTCTTCATTTCTTTACCCGGACTCCAAAGTCCTTCCTATCCCTTCTACTAAATCGATGTGAGAAACAAATGGAAAATAGAAGGGGTACAGAAGGGCTGTGTGAACCTGTGATCGCCACCAAGGTGCCAAACGTGATGGACACGCCGTACCTTGGAAGGAGGGGAGGTACTCGACTTTAACCAGCACTGCAGGGGATGAGCGGCCCGTGAAGAACCGCCTTAAGGGTGGTGCGGTCGCTCGACAGACCGCTCATCAGTGCTAGGGTGGAACGCGGGATGAAGAACGAGGGATGATGAACAGTTGAGGATTGGCCGCGGGAAGGAGATGAACGGTGTAATATTGGCCGCACTTCCCTTAGAACGGACAGTCTAGAACCACCCAATGCCACCACGCCCTAAGATGCAAAGGTCCAACCTCCACCCTTTTCGGCGGCCAGAAAGGATGGGCCTCGTGTTAGTGTGTTGCTGACCTACGAAACAGAGTGTAGAACACAAAGAAAAACACGATATCAGAACTATAGAATGTAGCAAATGCTTAAACGGAAGGAAATAAACATAACTAAATGAAGTGGGGGATACCTGGGGGGTTTTAAACCCCTAGGGGCACCAAAAACGTGGGAGGATGTGTGAATGACAGTGCAAGTCAAGAAAAACGTGGAGAATGTGTGTGAAGAAAACACGCTTGCAACTAGAGGAGACAGAACTATCAAATGCAAAAAGACTCAAAACAGAGATTACTCCCTGGACCGGAGGCCTGTAGTGACGTAGAAGGCCTCCCTCCCTAGTGCTAGGTCGCTCAAAGATTCGACAGGGCTTCGCCGTCGACCAAAAATCTCCCCCCCCCTTTCGAAGGTAGCCTCTATGGTCTATTTATAGAGCCTAAGAAGCCATCCCCGAAATTAGGGTTTTCATCCATTTTTAGGTCGAGAATATCAAAGATAATATGTAGATAATCGAATTACCTTTCATCCAGAAGAAACGGCACTCAAAATGACTCAATATCCACGGAGAAAATGATGGGAGAAGTTAGGGATAAAACCACAGATAGAGAGAGAAAACCCTTGAAATTCTCAGGAACCGAGACGATGAACGGTCTCACGTGATAGTTAGGTGCGATAGATAAACACAGATCCAGAGGGGGGTGAATGGATCTTTTAAAGAGTTTTGACCAATTTAAAATTCGTATGAAATGATTAGCACAAGATCAGTGGACAATTGCTCAAACATAAAAGATGCAAACCCAATTAAACTCTAGAACATGAATAATCAATCAGATCACGGTCCTAGCATGCATCTAGCGGAAGCAAGCAATCAAACAAACCACTGCACAAGGGATTTTTTAGGTGGTTCGGTCCATAGACCTACGTCCACCCCTCACTCCCAACCGGAGTGAGGCTTCCACTAGTAATCAGCTAGAAAGTAGACTCAGTCTGCAAACAAGTTGCTGCCACACAGCTTGACCAGGGGAACAACCTCCCCTCTTCCTCCCAATCGGAGGGACACCCCAAGTGACTCCCAGCCACTTGGAAACCAGAGACACACAGTCTCTCTTCCTCCAGACCAGGTGGGAATACCTGGGCTTGCAACACACAAGACCAGAACTGGAGGACTAATCCTCCCTTCCTCCAAACCGGAGGGAACCCACAAGTGACTCTCAGCCACTTGCAACCTAGAGGTCTCGGACCTCCCTTCCTCCCAGCTGGAGGGAAACAACCAATGACACCCAGTCAAAGGCAACCAGAGACGCAAGTCTCTCTTCCTCCAAACCGGAGGGAACCCGACCTCACACTAGAGGATCGGAAGAACAACTAGTGAATAGTTAAAAGGAAAAACAAAAACGTAGCAACAGAAAGCTGGAAAAATGAAATGCATAAAATCTCTCACAGGAGCAAACTGGGTTGGATCTGATCCAAGGTCCAGTGAAGACAGCAAGACTTCTCTTCTTCTTCACGAGCTCTCCATCTCTCTTTCTCTTTCTTTTTCTTCTTCTGCTCTCTCACAATCTCACAGTACGATCTCTCTTCCTCTTTCCTTCTCGAGCCCTCTTCTTTCTTTTTGCTACTCTTTCTGCTTCTGTTTTCTTCTTCTATCACTCTCTGCTCTCACTTCTTCTTCTTCACTCACAGTCTCGATCAGCCCTCTTCTGTTCCTGTTAGTCACCTTCTGAGGAAGACATCTTCTATATATATAGCAGCAGCTTAGGGCGTGTGCTTTCCACTTCTCCCGCCCAAGTGACGCTACCACGTGTCAGCATCTCAGCTCCTTAGATCACGTGCCAGGTGCCCACCTCGAGTCACGTGCTCAGACACATTAACCTCGTCCTACAATCCTATCAGTTAATCAGTCGAAGACAGTATTAGCTTAAGGCAATGTTCAGACTTCATTCAGCAATCACGGCAAGCATGGATGGTTGTACAGAGTTGATCGTGTGAGGCAAGACGAGTGTATAGACTTCTGACCACATGCTGTAATATGCATATATAATGCAATGTATAGACTTTCGAAGCAGCAAATAAGCAAGTATGTACAACGTGAGAGTGTATAGACTTGAAGCCCTTCAAGCGACCTCAATGTACACACTTGACAAATGATGTATGGACTTATCATAAAGGGATGTGCAGACTTCTGTGTGATGCATGAAGCAATCGAATGTATGGACATGCAACACGGGAGTGTATACACTTGATGTTTACATGCATGAGAACTCTATGTACAGACTTGATGTGATCAATGCACAAATGCAGATTATGGACATGGCGTGAATGCAACAGCAATGTATAGACTTCATGTGTAGAAGACTAAGACATTGTACAGACTTCACATGAAGCGCTAGACGATGTACAGACTTGTGTTCGTTCAACACACAGGCTGTACAGGCATTGAGGCGAGCACTGTCCAGACTTTGAGGCAAGCTCTGTATAGACTTGATGAGAATGCATGAAACAACCGAATGTATAGACATGAAACAAGGAGTGTATAGACTTGGTGTTTACATGCTTGAGAGACCAAAGTACAGACTAGCTAAGCTTTCGCTAAGTCTGTATAGACTTGACCATGCAGACGACGGCACCAGAGTACAAACTTGAATGCTTTCGTTAAGTCTGTATAGACTTGACTATGCAAGGAGGAGTGTATGGACTTTAGAATGCATGAGACACCAGTGTACAGACTTTGAGAAGAACGATGCATGAACAAGCCTAGCATGAACAAGCCTAACCAATGTATAGACTTCACCCTTGAAGATGTGAGCGAGACACTGTATACACTTGGCCCTTGAAGAATGTACAGGCTCTGAAGACTTGAAGGCCACGATGTATAGACTTGGCATTATGAGGCATGCAGGCTGTATAGACTTCCGATGCCATGAAGACAATGTGTAGACTTATGAAGCTTGAGGCCGATGTATAGACTTGGAGACCCTGAACCAGTGTATAGACTTGAAAGGCTTGAACACAGCGATGTGCAGACATTGTGATGTATAGACTTAGGATCATTTGCCAAGGCTGTACAGACTTCAGGCTTTGAACGTGTGTGCTGTGAATCAATGTATAGACTTGGTGAGCTTCAAAGCACAATGTGCAGACTTTGCGATGTATAGACTTAGGGTTCAACTGTGGATGTATAGACTTTGAAGATGCAAGCAATGTACAGACTTGGAGAATGGCTTGAGACACAGACATGCTGCTCGCTGTACAGACTTTGGGTGAAGGCATGAACAGTGAATCAATGTATAGACTTGGATGCCCAACGCCAATGTACTGACTTGCTTTCAAGGAATGCACTGCTGTACAATGTATAGACTCTCAATGTATGGACTTGCCAAGACAACTGGAGGGTGTATAGACTTGCCAACGAAAGGGCTACACAGACTTGAGCAATGCAAAGGCAATCGAATGTATAGACTTCATGATGTGTAGACTTGCCAAAACAACTGAACCGTGTACAGACTTGAACGAGCAAAGTATGTACAGACTTTATTAAGACAACGGATGTATAGACTTAGAAGATACAGACTCTGTATAGACTTGCGAAAGGAAACGAATGTATAGACTTTGAAGCAGAAGCCAGGCAAACGATGTGTAGACTTGGCCAGAACGTAGGGAAAGCCGCCAATGTGCAGACTTGATCATCCAGTAGTGTATAGACTTTGTTTCGAGCAACGTAGGTAAAAGAGACAATGTATAGACTTTGAACAAAGATGAACAAGGCACTCTGTACAGACTTAGAGATCTGGGGGGTCGACCCATCTGGAAGGGGGTCGACCCACTTCTAGACTTCAACAATCAAGCTTCAGGCAGGCTGTCTAATGATGTATAGACAGTGCAGAGAGAGTGATACACTGGCTGTGCAGACAACACCCATTGTACAGACTTAACCTCAGCAGATATGAAATGCATGAGTCTAAGTCTAGACATTCATAGAAACAAGGTTATGAAATGCAGACATTCATTGACTTATGGCAGTTATGAAATGCACCAATGCACACAGCCTGTTCGATGTAATGATACTCAAATAAGATGTTCATTGAAACATTCATATGCAACACATGTTCATTGAAACATTTATATGCAACACAAATAGATGTATATGCAGACTCAAACAGTATGCTGACTATGCAGATTCAAACAGATTTATATGCAGACTCAAATAAATGATGACTTATAGTGTTTGCTATCATCAAAATCACAGGGACACAACAATCTCCCCCTTTTTGATGATGGCAACACTATGAGTCAGTATGATTAGATCAAATATTTCTCCCCCTTTGACTTCAGCAAAAAGACATTAATTGAAGAGGGAAGAATATGACTGCATAAGATGAGTGAATTAGAAGCTCCCCCTTTAATGACAATTAGCTCCCCCTTAATAGAATAATGATTAGAAATGTTTTGAAGGTTGAAACCAATTGAGATGAAGGGAGAAAATCAACAAAAGCACAGGGAGACTCAAAAATGCTGACTAGATCTCCCCCTTTATGAAAAACACTCAGCATGACATGGAAGCTCCCCCTGATTAGATGGAGTGAAAGGAGTGATGAGCATCTATCAGCAAAGCACATGGGTATACAAGAGTTACCACAGTCTGTAATCACAGTGAATAAATGAGGAAGCAAGATTTTCATTAGCACACCAAATTCATAAATCTTTGTAAACGAAATTCAGATTCTTCAATTATAATAGATTGTGAATGAGTTTAAACTTACCATCATGATTTAAGAGTGATGTATTTAAGGTTTATCAGGAAAATTCATTACTCATATCTGAAACATCTTTTAATAAAGATGAACCATGAACTCATTTGTTATTCATGTTGAACCTCCTTCCATCTTACTCATGTAAATTCAATGACTCATATGGAAGTTACACAAGTTACTATTGAGATTAAACAGAAATAAATGAGACTGAACTTGTCTTTAGATTCTCAGAATTTTCTATTGAACATCACTCATTTTTTCTAACCAAGTTTGGTTCAGTCAACACCTTTTTACATGTGGCATAACACTTCTTAGGTGAAGTGACCCAGTTACTCAGTGTGACAACCACATTGCCTCTGAAGGAGAACAGAGTTAGCAATGGAGTATCTTTTTACATGAGGAGACACCTTGATCAGAGGCCAGAATCCCCAGTTACTCAACACAACCATGCCATTGCTCTGCCAGATTTTCAAACATTCTGAAAAGAGAGTTAACTATGGCACTTCATGACATGGGCTTAATCCATTTCTTTGATAGAGAACCCAGTTTCTCTGTGACCACAGTCATTGCTCTTGCTTTAAATTTTTAAGTGTTTTCAGATTTTTCAAACAATGCTCAGTACACTGAAATGTTTAAGAACAATACTTTCTATATGTATCTTAACCAAAGAAAGCCATGTCATTTAAAATTTCAGATTTCAGAAGGTTTTGCATGAAGTTAATGAGACAACTGGTTAAGATTTATTAAGCAGAATGAATCAGATATTTTCAAGTCCTTTACATCAAAACTTAAGAAATACATTAGACTTAAATCAATTTGATTTATCAAAATATTCTTAAGCCAGTATAATAGAAGATTCTTCTTTTCAGAATGTGTCTGATTTATGTCTAGGGTGCACTGACTAAAATCTTTCCTCATTCAGATGAATCAATGATATTTTAGCAAATCAGTGGAGTCAACAATGCATTTTTATCGAGAGAGTAGCAGAGAGCAATTATGATGAGACAAGGATTTAACATTAGAACAGTTCAGTTTAGAAGACACTAGCTGAGTCTGGAGTACAGACAGAACAGCTACATAAGTGTAGACAGTAGGGAATTCAAGTGAACTACTCATTTGCCAAGAATGGATCAGATTGCTAGACAGAAGGAGTTCAAGAGGTGAAGAGATGAAACAGGAATGCTCCCCCTATCTAGATGCAATGAGTCATTTCTTTTTAAATTTTTCAATGCAAGGAGATACAATGCAACTAACTACATATATGCATGTTTAAAGGCTCTCCTGGAGAAATTTAGCAAATGAGATTATCATGATTATGGAAACATCAGTCAAACTCCCCCTTACAAAGTGCATGATATGCAATTAAAGCACTGAAACATGATTTTAAAATATATGCTCATTCAGAGATAAACTACAATCATTTCCATGAGCATTTCAGATTTTTCAATTAGATTTAGTTAGACAATGCACAAATAAATTATCATGATATGCAGTGCATTCAGATCACACAAATTCAGAATACAGATTTTTCAGAATTTACCTGAATGAGGCTTTATCATCTTGGGTGCCTTGGTTTAATTTACCCCTCTTTATTCCTCAGTCCAAGGCACACCTGTAAAGTATTTGATCATCTTGATCCTGTAGGGACCCAAGCAACTTTGGGTCCTGCGTTAGCCCTGACATGTGTTGTAAGCAAATTCATAGCAACATGGTCACCATGATCCATCAGATAGCAATTATCCATAGAGTGACCAAACTTCCCACAATATCTATATGAAGTGACTGGTTTCTAGTTTTTATGATGCATAGTAACAGCAGCATGAGGTTTATAAACATGATCATAAGATTTTCTGTTATATGCATGAACAGTTTGGTTCTTATTCCTAACCAGCCAACATTCAGAAGATTTGTGACCTTGCTTCCCACAGTTATAGCATGAAAATCTTGCAAATGGTTTTGTAGGGAATTTGACAACATAGGGGTTAACAAACTTCTTCTGAACATGCCAACAGTCCTTGACTGTATGGCCATTTTTTCCACAGTGAGAGCAAGCAGAAGAATTTCTTCTATGAAAGCCATTTTTACCCCAAGTGGATCTAAACCAGCACTCAGTAGCCCTGTGCCCATGCTTATTGCAGTTGAAGCACACAATGTGCTGACTAGAATTGTGTTTAGATCCGTATGGACCATGAAAATGAATGGAAGACCTGGCATGCAGTTTATTGTCTTCTTTCATGATAAAGCATGCATTCATGAGATGACCATACTTACCACAATAATAACATGAAGCATCAGGCTTCCTAGTAGCATGGTTTCTATCAGAAAAATTTCTAGAATGTAATGTTCCACTAGCATGCTCATCCTTTAACATTAATATGCAATCTTCCATTATGTGACCTTCTTTCCCACAATAATAACATGACCCCTTTTTAATATGAGTGTGTGAGAGATCATGTGAATTGTGTGCAACCTTCTTTATAGCAATAGGAGTGTCTTTGTCCTTTTTCTGTGAATTTTCATTCTTTTTCAATTTTTGAATTTGTTCTGCATATTTGGGACTGACAGTGGGTTTTTGTGCAGTAAATTAAAAAACAGAAGAACCAGCAGTTGTGTTTTGATCAGAAGCTTTTACAAACACAGTTGAAGTTTTATTGCTATTGCTCCTTTTGTTTGTCGGACCGTAACCCAGTCCCTCTCTCTGAAAGCTAACATTATTTCCAAGAAGCTTATTCAGATTGTCCTTTCCTTTGACAAATTTTGACAAGGAGTTTTTCAAATCTTGAATTTCAGAATTTAAGCCAAAAATATTAGCTTCATATTTGGACAGATCTGTTTCACAGGAAATGACTTGTTGATGCAAGGCATCATTCAGACTTTTGAGTTTTTCAACTTCCTGTTTTAATTTTATTTCATTGTCAGCTTCAGATAGGGACTTATAAAGATCATCAACTTCTTGTTGAAGGGATGTGATTGTTAACTCATATTTAGCTATCTTTTGTTCACAGCAAGTGACATTCCCACTCAACATTAGGTTGATGTTTTTCATATTTGTAATTTCATGTTCTGCATTCAGCAACTCACTAGAGCTCACAAGGCTTACACTCTTTCCTTTTTCTAAAGTGATTAGCCTCTCAGACATTGCTGAGTTTAGGTGATTCAGCTTATTAATTTCCTCTTTCAGTTTACTGTTCTGCTCTAGGAGTTCATCATCAAGCACCCATTCATCTGAAGAAAATTGACATTCATAAAACTTTTCTTGTTATTTTTCAGATTGAAGTTTGTCAAGATTTTTCTGAATCTCTGAATTTGTTACTCTATCAGCCTCTAATTTTTCAGAAATCAATCTATTTTCTTTTTCAAGAATTTTTGATTTGTGTTCAGATTATTTGAGCTGGTTATTGAGTATTACATTTTCAGACTTCATGTTTTCCAATTCAGAGTTGACACACTCTAAATCTCTCACTAATTTTTCATTCTGAACAGCATTATTGTGATGATGCATCTCCTTTAGTTCAGCAATTTCGCAAACAAGCTCTTGATTCTCTTATTTGTGTGAATCAATTTGTTTCATAAGAGTTTGTTTTTCAGATTTCAAGTGATCTAAATCTGAACTAATAGAATCAAACTCTGTTAGCTATCTTCTAAATATATCATTTTCAATTTTCAGAACTTCAGGGCTTTCACCTCGAGATTTAGCATCCTCATGTTTCTTTAGCTTCTTTATCAGTTTTTTATTCTTCTTCTTTAGTCTTTCATAGGATTCTAACAGATTGGCATAGGCATCTTCCCAATCGTCTAAAGTGTAACTAGAGAAAGGATTAGTTACCTCTTCAGCATCTTCGGATTCATCTTGATCACTGCCATGGTCGCTCTTGTCAGCCATCAGGCAGCTGTCCTCATCTCTCCTCTGAGTTAGCTTCAACTTTTCCAGAATGTCCTTAGCAGACCCGCAGTCATAAAAACAAGAATGTAGAGCCTTGTCAGTAGCTTCTTTCATTAATTTCAAAACTTTCTGATTCTCTCCATTTCTTGATCTGTGACTGTTAGTCCATTTGGACTCTTTCTTTGGCAGTCTGTGAGGACCATGTGAGATTAACTTCCACAGATCCGGATCCATCAAATTCACATAGTTTTGTAGACTGCTAACCCATGAGTTAATATTAGAGCCATTTAAAACCGGTGGAGAACCCATTGATTAAATCGGCAAGCAGATTAATGCAGCAGAGTATAAATTCAGAAATGCACCAAAGACAACAGGATCCCTTGCAGATCGTTGGATCTGAACAGTCAGAGAACCAGCTCTGATACCAATTGATAGTTAGGTGCGATAGATAAACACAGATCCAGAGGGGGGGGGTGAATGGATCTTTTAAAGAGTTTTGACCAATTTAAAATTCGTATGAAATGATTAGCACAAGATCAGTGGACAATTGCTCAAACATAAAAGATGCAAACCCAATTAAACTCTAGAACATGAATAATCAATCAGATCACGGTCCTAGCATGCATCTAGCGGAAGCAAGCAATCAAACAAACCACTGCACAAGGGATTTTTTAGGTGGTTCGGTCCACAGACCTACGTCCACCCCTCACTCCCAACCGGAGTGAGGCTTCCACTAGTAATCAGCTAGAAAGCAGACTCAGTCTGCAAACAAGTTGCTGCCACACAGCTTGACCAGGGGAACAACCTCCCCTCTTCCTCCCAACCGGAGGGACACCCCAAGTGACTCCCAGCCACTTGGAAACCAGAGACACACAGTCTCTCTTCCTCCAGACCAGGAGGGAATACCTGGACTTGCAACACACAAGACCAGAACCAGGAGGACCAATCCTCCCTTCCTCCAAACCGGAGGGAACCCACAAGTGACTCCCAGCCACTTGCAACCTAGAGGTCTCGGACCTCCCTTCCTCCCAGCCGGAGGGAAACAACCAATGACACCCAGTCAAAGGCAACCAGAGACGCAAGTCTCTCTTCCTTCAAACCGGAGGGAACCCGACCTCACACTAGAGGATCGGAAGAACAACTAGTGAATAGTTAAAAGGAAAAACAAAAACGCAGCAACAGAAAGCTGGAAAAATGAAATGCACAAAAGCTCTCGCAGGAGCAAACTGGGTTGGATCTGATCCAAGGTCCAGTGAAGACAGCAAGACTTCTCTTCTTCTTCACGAGCTCTCCATCTCTCTTTCTCTTTCTTTTTCTTCTTCTGCTCTCTCACAATCTCACAGTACGATCTCTCTTCCTCTTTCCTTCTCGAGCCCTCTTCTTTCTTTCTGCTACTCTTTCTGCTTTTGTTTTCTTCTTCTATCACTCTCTGCTCTCACTTCTTCTTCTTCACTCACAGTCTCGATCAGCCCTCTTCTGTTCTTGTTAGTCACCTTCTGAGGAAGACATCTTCTATATATATAGCAGCAGCTTAGGGCGTGTGCTTTCCACTTCTCCCACCCAAGTGATGCTACCACATGTCAGCATCTCAGCTCCTTAGATCACGTGCCAGGTGCCCACCTCGAGTCACGTGCTCAGACACATTAACCTCGTCCAACAATCCTGTCAGTTAATCAGTCGAAGACAGTATTAGCTTAAGGCAATGTTCAGACTTCATTCCGCAAGCAAGGCAAGCATGGATGGCTGTACAGAGTTGATCGTGTGAGGCAAGACGAGTGTACAGACTTCTTACCACATGTTGTAATATGGATATATAATGCAGTGTATAGACTTTCGAAGCAGCAAATAAGCAAGTATGTACAACGTGAGAGTGTATAGACTTGAAGCCCTTCAAGTGACCTCAATGTACACACTTGACAAATGATGTATGGACTTATCAGAAAGGGATGTGCAGACTTCTGTGTGATGCATGAAGCAATCAAATGTATAGACATGCAACACAGGAGTGTATAGACTTGATGTTTACATGCATGAGAACTCTATGTACAGACTTGCTGTGATCAATGCACAAATGCAGTGTATGGACATGGCGTGAATGCAACAGCAATGTATAGACTTCATGTGTAGAAGACTAAGACATTGTACGGACTTCACATGAAGTGCTGGATGATGTACAGACTTGTGTTTGTTCAACACACAGGCTGTACAGGCATTGAGGCGAGCACTGTCCAAACTTTGAGGCAAGCTCTGTATAGACTTGATGAGAATGCATGGAACAATCGAATGTATAGACATGAAACAAGGAGTGTATAGACTTGGTGTTTACATGCCTGAGAGACCAAAGTACAGACTAGCTAAGCTTTCGCTAAGTCTGTATAGACTTGACCATGCAGACGACGGCACCAGAGTACAGACTTGAATGATCTTGTTAAGTCTGTATAGACTTGACTATGCAAGGAGGAGTGTATGGACTTTAGAATGCATGAGACACCAGTGTACAGACTTTGAGAAGAACGATGCATGAACAAGCCTAGCATGAACAAGCCTAACCAATGTATAGACTTCACCTTTGAAGATGTGAGCGAGACGCTGTATACACTTGGCCCTTGAAGAATGCACATGCTCTAAAGACTTGAAGGCCACAATGTATAGACTTGGTGTTATGAGGCATGCAGGCTGTATAGACTTTCGATGCCATGAAGACAATGTGTAGACTTGTGAAGCTTGAGGCCGATGTATAGACTTGGAGACCCTAAACCAGTGTATAGACTTGAAAAGCTTGAACACAACGATGTGCAGATATTGTGATGTATAGACTTAGGAGCATTTGCCAAGGCTGTACAGACTTAAGGCTTTGAACGTGTGTGATGTGAATCAATGTATATACTTGGTGAGCTTCAAAGCACAATGTGCAGACTTTGCGATGTATAGACTTAGGGTTCAACTGTGGATGTATAGACTTTGAAAATGTAAGCAATGTGCAGACTTGGAGAATGGCTTGAGACACAGACACGCTGCTCGCTGTACAGACTTTGGGTGAAGGCATGAACAGTGAATCAATGTATAGACTTGGATGCCCAACGCCAATGTACTGACTTGCTTTCAAGGAATGCACTGCTGTACAATGTATAGACTCTCAATGTATGGACTTGCCAAGACAACTGGAGGATGTATAGACTTGCCAACGAAAGGGTTGTACAGACTTGAGCAATGCAAAGGCAATCGGATGTATAGACTTCATGATGTGTAGACTTGCCAAAACAACTGAACCGTGTATAGACTTGAACGAGCAAAGTCTGTACAGACTTTATTAAGATAACGGATGTATAGACTTAGAAGATACAGACTCTGTATAGACATGCGAAAGGAAACGAATGTATAGACTTTGAAGTAGAAGCCAGGCAAACGATGTGTAGACTGGGCCAGAACGTAGGGAAAGCCGCCAATGTGCAGACTTGATCATCCAACAGTGTATAGACTTTGTTTCGAGCAACGTAGGTAAAAGAGACAATGTATAGACTTTGAACAAAGATGAACAAGGCACTCTATACAGACTTAGTGATCTGGGGGGTTGACCCATCCGGAAGGGGGTCGACCCACTTCTAGACTTCAACAATCAAGCTTTAGGCAGGCTGTCTAAGGATGTATAGATAGTGCAGAGACAGTGATACACTGGCTGTGCAGACAACACCCATTGTACAGACTTAACCTGAGCAGATATGAAATGCATGAGTCTAAGTCTAGACATTCATAGAAACAAGGTTATGAAATGCAGACATTCATTGACTTATGGCAGTTATGAAATACATCAATGCACACAGCCTGTTCGATGCAATGATACTCAAATAAGATGTTCATTGAAACATTCATATGCAACACATGTTCATTGAAACATTTATATGCAACACAAATAGATTTATATGCAGACTCAAACAGTATACAGACTATGCAGATTCAAATAGATTTATATGCAGACTCAAACAGATGATGACTTATAGTGTTTGCTATCATCAAAATCACAGGGACACAACATCACGATAGACCACCCAACGGGATGAGCGGCCATCTCCTAGGCCATCCAACCCTGTCGGTGGAAATTCAAATAAATCGTAAATATTATCCAACTATCCATCGAACTGACCGAAATTATCACCGTTGGACTCCCATTGATGAACGGCTATCATCAGACCGTACATCTACAAGAGCGGCCAAGAAGAAACCGCCCGTGCCTTGTCGATGATAAATTAAAATAGATTAGATAATTAGATAATTATCTGAAAACCAGCGACGTTAGGACTCTTGAGAGATAGACGGCTTAGGAGGGACCGCACAATGGTCTTATGCGGCTATGTCTAGGCCGTATATATGCTTGTCGGTGATAATTCAAAAAATCAGCTAAATATCCCATAAATATATGAACGGCCCAGTATCAACCGCACATATGGTTGTGGGCGACTGTAGGTTGACCGCACATGTACATGGATGCTTGAAATTCATAGAAAAGCTCAATCAGCCAAAACCAAGGCCCATTAAGCCCAGAATCAACTCGGACCTAGCCAGGGAGGGAGGCTACCCATAAAATTGTCCCAGAACGTGCCAGAAAATAGCCCAGTGAGTGATGGACAACTCGAGGCATCAACAAATGAGAGTAAGAGAAATGACTCAACATATCGGTAAAAAACGGGTGTCAACAGATGCCCCTCCTTAACGTCCTCTTTGCAGGGGAGCGAGCGGAGGTGAAGCGAAAGCAAAATGGAACATGGAGATGAAGCGGAGATGAAGCGAAGCGGACTGAAAAGTGGGCGTTAAGATAAACCGACACCCATTTTTACCAACAAGCGATAGGAATTTTCTAGAAAAACTCTGAACCAAACTCAAGGGATGATTAGACTAAAAGCGACACCAATCTGGAGGTACTAAACTAAATAAACAGTCACACACGATCAATCTCATGGGAGACACAATTCCGCGGACCAATGAGGTGACCGGAATAAGCAGCGAAAAAATAAAGAAGTAGATTAAAACTCCAGACGGGGACCTCTTAATCAACCAAACCAAGCGAATTGACCAGAGAGAACCTTCCAACTCAGAGTGGAATTGTTCCTCTTACCCAAACATTGAACGCACTGCTAACCATCACTGGTGGGATATTTTGCAAGCAAACCATGGGTCATGAATGCTCAAAAGATGCGCATGATGCATGTTGGGCTAAAATAAAAGAAATCATTAAAACAAATGCGAAGAAAGGATAAAATATAAAATACTTGAGAATAATATTGCTAAACTGGAGAATCAGAGTCAAGACACTATCCGCAATCACGGCGTGCAGGATAGAACCATCCTCCTCAGGTTTTCCCAACCCAACGGCCTATCTGGAGATTAAACACGTGAACCTGGATCATCATCATTTTTGTTAAAAGGGAACATCAGATCCTGGAACACGTAGATAACCAACTGGTTCACGAGGTAATATAACATAGTACCATATAGTAATGCAATAAGGGATGTAGGGACAGAAGGCCATACCTGACTTACCTGTGCAGGTGAAATGGCACTTTTTGGATTTTCATTTCAGATTTTTTTTTTTGGATTTTAATGAATAAGACAAATAAGATAAGCATAACAAAGATAACACAATGATTAATTGAGCGACAAACAATACGACATAACATGACGATCAATATAACATAACAAAGGCAAACGAGCACATATGCAAGGCATAAACAGGCAACACGCATGCACGAACACAGCATGACAAGACAACAATGCGGTGGGATAACATACGGTTGGGACAAGAACATGACGGATGATCACGTGGGTTGAGACAACACAGGGAACATAGAGGGACGACTATCAACATATGCAAGACAACTAACAACATGTGGTGAGGGATAAAATAACATGTGTGGGACAGCACAGTGGGACATAGACATGAGATAAGGACACGGCGGGACAAAAGACCTGAACAAAATACGTACTTCAATCCAAACCCAAGATCAGACGAAGCAGAACCGTCGGGTTCGTTATCGTGAGGCGAAACCCTATCACATAGATATAATCATTGCAAACAAAAGTTGAGAAGGACACAAGCTTCAGAATAGATCGAGAGAGTGGATCGAAGAAGAGAATAGATCAGAACATGTGGATAGGAGACAGATAGAATAAAATATGGAGCAAGGAAAGCTTGAGCACCTGCAACCTGCACACTTAGCAAACGGAATACGTATCTGTCCTTCAAACAAACAGATAGGAAGGAACAAAAGACAAATATTTTTTTTTTGATTATTAATTTTTTTGATTTTTTTAAATTTTTAAAAATATTTAATTTTTTTAGGATTTTGAAAATATTTGATTTTTAGAATTTTGATAATATCTGATTTTTTTTTAGATTTTTGAAATAGCAATCCGCAGCACCCAAAGACGGGCTCAAACTACTGACCAGGCATCGTCGTTCCCACCCCTTTCATTGAAAGCTTCCCTTAAGCAGGGCGTGCATGTGAGGGTGGCTTACCTCAACCAACCGTTTCTAAAGAACGGTGCCCCTACTAAAGCCATACCCGGGATACAACCCAGCCTAAGAGGGAGAAACAGAAGAAAAATTGTAGACAAGCTTCGTGCAGGGTGGGAGATATCAGGACTTGAATTCCTTCCAAGGCACTACCCCTCAAAGAGTAGGTCTGTTGCGCCGGGGCTTTAGGTCTTCGACCATAATTTTACATAGCCCTTATCGGCCAGATATTGAAATAACACTCACTTTTGATTTTGATACACGCATGATACTGCACTACCCTTCACCGTTTTATGCGAACATCAACTCTTGTTAGGAGAAGCAGGCCCGGTTACTAGGATCAGGGGCATTTTTCATGGTGTTTTTCACTCATTTCTTTTTTCCTTTTCTTTTCTTTCAAGACTGCCCCTATTTGAAACCTCTCTCGTATCGGGGAATGCCTAGGTTGGTTATTTCGTCCGTCGATCTCTTGCCCCTGCACTTGGCCGAGTAGAGAAGAGAAAAGGCCTTTGTGCATACCCATGGTATGGCCAAAGCAGCAACGATGTTGCATTGGAGAGATTGGTTATGGCTCACCGTGTAGTCTGTGAAAAACCCGTACGCAAAGGTCACCCTCAACAATCAGGGAAAGGAACTAGACTCATAGCGCGGAGCTATCACCAGCCTAAGATGCTGCAGAAGCGACTCATTTTAATTAAAATATGCAAATTTCTAAAAGCCACTTAACCATGTTGAGGAATAACATTATAAACAAGTGTAGGAATAAATAGAAATATTAGCAATGACAGCAAATTTCTAGCACAAAATAAAGATACCTTTGCAAATCTATAGCGTGAAAAAAAAGTGGCGTCCTGAAGCGATCTCGATCATCGAGCTTTAAGGAGCGTGAGTAGCTTTGTTTTCCTTGCTTGCCAGGATAAAATGGAGAGGATAGCAAAGTGTAGAGATTCCTTGATATGGAGGAGCGACAGACATCAAACTGGACGAAAAGGATAAAAAGGAAGAGAGACGAGCGCTAGAACTCCCTCGTTAAGGCACAGAGGCCCTGATAACGAGGAACCAAATACATAATGAACAGAGATTAACTGAGATCAAGGCGGGCTAAAGCCTCAAAAATAACAAGAAAAAGGGTAAGAACCCTGCAAGGGTGAGGAGGAAAGAATAGAAAGACGATGAAAGGATAGCTGCGAAGATAAGGAAGAGGGAGAACGATCATCCGAGTTGGTCGGAGAAAAGGAATAGCGATCACCCGCCAGAGGCGGGGAAGAAAATGTATGAACACCCAACAAGGTTGGGGAAAAGGAATGGAAACCACCCGACAAAGTGGGGGAAGGATCAGAAAAACCACCCGACGAGGTCGGGGAATGAGCACAAGAAATCCCCAATAGGGTCGGGGGAAAAAGATGAGAAGTGAAATCCGGACGTATCCAGGGAGAAAAACTATAAGATGCCCCGGGATCAGGGGAAGAGGAGGACATAGGCTGAGGCCTAGAATGGTGAGGATAGGAGAAGATGGTAGAAATATAGTCAGGTGGCGGAAGGTACACCACCCAAGGATAGGAACTGAGCAACTAAAAAGATGAATGGATGGAAGAAGGAGAGGAGGAAGTGGACCCCCGAGTGCACAACTGACGGCCCTTGAACTTATGCCATCGCTTCTTCTTGGCAGAAATCTGCTTGCAACAATTTTGGCTGGCGCGGACTCGGGCCTTCGGGCTTCTTGTCTTGCAATGTTTCCTTAAATAACGATCCCACCTGGTAGACGGCCTGGCCCGATCATGAATATGCAGGTTCATTGGGACGGTTGCCCCTAGCTGTGTTGTACCAGCCATAGAAAGACATTCCAGAATAGTCAACTCCTTGGGATGAGCACCAGGAAGCAGTGGAGTTTTATCATTCGGTATTAGCAGCATAGGATTCTACATCTTCACTCGGCAGTTGGGCATGAAGCATAACTCCCTTGCTAGAAGCGCAGGACGGAACTGAGGGAGGGCGATGCATGGCGTTGACGTGGCCGCTTCACTAATAAGCTGAGGAAGATGAGATAGAAAATGCAGAATGCCCCTGGTCGATCTCGAAGACACGGCCAATTGCCCTTTGAATGCTAAATTGATTAAACTTCTGGCGACCGTGTGGGTTAGCACCATCTGGGCGGAAAACTCTTCTGGGCCAGTGAATTGAATAGCAATCAAGCGAGAGGTGATAACAACATCAACAGTGAATTCTCCGGTGAGCAAAGAGATTGCCACCGGCCTCGCTTTTGACGAAACTGGCACCAGGGCACAGGAACTCTTCTTAGCAACCATCTTCATAGCAAGTGCAGGCTGATTGTCCCTAGAATAGCCAGGGACCAGGGCTCAGACTGGCATGCGGCAAATGAAATCTTAAAGCTTGTAATGCACGGTCAAAGCTCGGCTCGGCTCTTTATCTCCCTGGGAACTAGACTCGAGGGGCACCAAAGGTAGTGTGTACCTGCTCCGTGAAGTGGGAAGTGGTAGAGGGAGGTTAGAAGGAGGAGGTTTGAAGGGCGTGGGTGGCGATGGTGCAAGTGATTAGGTAATAATGATGATGATGGGCATGGGTTGAGGTAAAGGTAAAAGTGGAGGTGTGGGTTTAGGCTCGGCCTGCTCGGGCTCAGAGGATGATGGCGAAAGGGGGAGTGAAAGAAGTGGTGGCGGTGGTGGCAAAGGTGATGAGGGTGGCAAAGGGGGTGATGTGGTTGATGGAGATGGCGAAGGTGAAGAGGAAGGAGGTGAAGGTAGGGGTGGGGAAGAAGGAGGAGAGGAAGGTAGTGGCGTAGTGGGGGAAGTGGCAGGTGGTGGCGCATTTCGACATATCTTTACGACACGTCGAGAGGTGTTGGGGATAGGTGTGGTGGTGGAAATGGAGGGTGAAAGAGAAGTTGCCCGAGTGGAGGCTGGGGTAGGTAAAGGTGGTGGAGGAGATGGGATGGAGGAAGAAGTGGGTAATGGAGCAGGTATCTTATCAACTGAAGAAACACCAGGGTGCCCCTGGTCTTGAAGTGGAGACGGTTGCCAAGGCGGCACGGCTTGTTGTTGCTATTGCTTGCTGCTGAGATCCAAAATAACTTGGTGTATGATAGCCCAATCAATCATCTTCTTATCTTCCAAGCTATAAATAAGTTCCCGGAACTTAGGGCAATCCTTAATCAAATGCCCCTGTTGACGATGGAATTCACAGAAATGAAGCAAATTTCTGACTGCGGGTCGGCAAGGCATAATCGGAGGGAGTTGCAACGCATGGGTGGCCATCAAAGCCCTGAAAACATCTGTAAGAGATTCTGACAATGAAGAGTGAGAAGCCCGCTTCGGGCAAGGTGGATACCAAGGGGTATGAGAAGGTAGTGGGGATGGTCACGGAGGTTGAGTAAGTAAGGGGGATTGCGTAGATGAAGGCGGAGGGCTAGTAAGTGAAGGGTATGGAGGCATGGAGGGAGCGGGAATATAATGGACGGCATCCACCCGCTCTGGGTGTAGTGTTTCCTTGACCGGGAGTGGAGAGGCGTAGGGAGATGAAATAGCAGAAGGCTGACTCGTGAAGGGATACGTAGTGGAGGCATATGGGTGTGTGGGAGCGGAAGGCCGACTCGTGGAGGGATATGTAGTGGAGTGCTGGCTCGTGGTGGAGGGCGGAGGGAAAGTGTATGTGGAAGGCGAAGGTGGAGGAGACTCGTGGTCAAAGAAAACTAGGAGTTGTTGGCTAACGAAGCGGGCTCGACTGTAAAGCTGTTGCCAGGAAGTGATATCATTCAGGGCTAAGATGCATCTAAACTCGGGCGTTGCATTAGAAATAACTATCTTGATTTGTTCACCCTCCGGAATATGCCCCAGGACTTGCGCGGCTAGGCGACGCCAGCGGTCGGCAAACGTGGAGAATTCCTCATCGGGCTTCATCTTCTCTTGGGCCAGATCCACCATAGAATATCTGGGCCCAACCTGGTCTTGGTACTGCTGAATAAATCTTTCTTGTATAACTTAAAAATTCATCATTTGCTCTTGTGGTAACGTGAAGAACCAATCCTTGGCCGATCCCTCTATAGATAGGCCAAACAAATAGGCCACCAAGCGTTGATCATGCTGGAACTGGGCTGACTAATATAAGAAATCCTTCAAATGGATGTAGGGGTCACCAATTCCACCATAGCGACGATATACGGGGATCTGTGACGTGGTGGGA
This sequence comes from Amorphophallus konjac, assembly GCA_022559845.1. Taxonomy (NCBI): domain Eukaryota; kingdom Viridiplantae; phylum Streptophyta; class Magnoliopsida; order Alismatales; family Araceae; genus Amorphophallus; species Amorphophallus konjac. The sequence goes on along the minus strand of CM040123.1, from coordinate 282,766,954 downwards.
GTTGAAGACCCTGGAATGCAAATGGGATATCCAAAGAAGTTTGGGGATTGATTCGGTGTTGTAATTCATCAAGCTGGCGTTGGGCCTGAGTGATCATTTCCTTGGTAGGAAGAGTCCGAGAAGGATATGGGCCAGCCTGAGCAAGAGAGGATGAACTTAAACCAGGATAATGATGATGGGTCGAATAGAGGGACCCAGTCTGAGGAGAAGGAAAGCCTGTTCCGGGAATGGAGGGATGCATGGGCCTGGAAGAATCGTGAATGTGGGGACGAGAATTGATTGGGCTAACAGCAGCATGGGCGGGATAAGAAGGTCTATTAAAAGGATAGGGTCCATTGGAGGAATAGGGAGATGGGCCCGCGTGAGAAGAGGAATCCACATGGGGATAAGAAGGTAGATAAGAATAGGAGTATGGTACAGGGGAAAAATGCTCCATGGAGAGAGAGTGGAGACTTTATACAGTCAAGAATTTCAAAGGAATACAAGGATAGAAACAAGCCTAGGACAATTGCAACTAAATGGAGACACACAAAGATGAACTAAACCGAATGAGCCTAATCTGACAAAAGGAGGTGAATGATGATATCGCAACACACAATGAAGGGGAGAGATGAGACAAGAATCAACCAATTGACCACCCAAGTTATAAATGATGCACGAAGATTTTATAAGTTCCTCTTAGGACCTTAGTGGATTAATTAAAATGTGAATTCACTCAACCATAAGGTACCTAACCAGGGTGGGGGACGGGAAACTGGCAGACTCTAAGGGACTCTCTCTCTCATGAATGCAGACCCTAGACTAGGGGGTGGTACGGTACAACCTGCCCGGCGTCCGTGTGGGAATCCACGGCTCACGGGGACTTACGGAGGTCCTCGGCAAGGTCCCCTAGTCGGCTCCAAGGAGTATGGTGGCAAGAGGAAACCCTACCTCGGTAGGAATGCAACTAGAGGTGAATGAAATGCATGAATCCTATGTGCACCGTAGTGCATGCAAAGTCTAGCCTTGCAGCTAGCAATCAATAATCAAATAAATATGTAAGAAATGAAAACAAGTATGCAATAATGATATAAGAGTAGGGGGAGATCAATAATCAGCACCAAGTGTCATGAAAATCAAATAACATGACAATCAAAGTGAAGCACGGGTGCACTGTAGCACGACAAGGACGGTCTCTGTAAGACCGCTCAGGGAGATAGACGGCCTGTCAACGACCGTATAATCCAGGGAGTAACGGCAGACTAACACGAAAATCAAAAAACTCTGGAATGGAAGGAGACAGTAAACAGAAGCATACCAGGTTGAACGGACTCCATGTAGACCGCGTAAGAGCTGGAACGGACCTACAGCAACCGTGTAATTGCAACCAAACCAACACTATGGGGACAGAGGCGTACCTGTGCTAGCAAGATGGACGGCCAATAATAGGTCGTATACAATGTGAACGGGCAGTAATGGATCGCGTATAACAGCAGGCTTTGCTGAAGAGTTGGCGATGTTCACAGAGAAGGGCGGTGGACTTTCAGCCGCAGAAACGATGGACGGCGTCGGAGGAACCGCGCAAGTTCCAGAGGACAGAAAATGTGACCCAACCTGCAACCACTTCAGGAAGAGGACTAACACAGCAAAAGAAAGGGTAAGCAAATCACTAACACGATAGGCACTAGGTGTCCCACCGTGATCACCAAAAAATGGGGTGTTGATATATTTTTACTTACTCTTCATTTCTTTACTCGGACTCCAAAGTCCTTCATATCCCTTCTACTAAATTGATGTGAGAAAAAAATGGAAAATAGAAGGGGGACAGAAGGGCTGTGTGAACCTGTGATCGTCACCAAGGTACCAAACGTGATGGACACGCCGTACCTTGGAAAGAGGGGAGGTACTCGCCTTTAACCAGCATTGCAGGGGATGAGCGGCCCGTGAAGAACCACCTTAAGGGTGGTGCGGCCGCTCGACAGACCGCTCATCAGTGCTGGGGTGGAATGCGGGATGAAGAACGAGGGATGATGAACGGTTGAGGATCGGCCGCGGGAAGGAGATGAACGGTGTAATATTGGCCGCACTTCCCTTAGAATGGACAGTCTAGAACCGCCCAACGCCACCATGCCCTAAGATGCAAAGGTCCAACCTCCACCCTTTCCGGCCGGCCAGAAAGGATGGGCCTCGTGTTAGTGTGTTGCTGACCTGCGAAACAGAGTGTAGAACATAAAGAAAAACCCGATATCAGAACTATAGAATGTAGCAAATGCTCAAACGGAAGAAAATAAACATAACTAAATGAAGTGTGGGATACCTGGGGGGTTTTAAACCCTAGGGGCACCAAAAACGTGGAAGGATGTGTGAATGACAGTGCAAGTGAAGAAAAACGTGGAGAATGGGTGTGAAGAAAACAAGCATGCAACTAGAGGAGACGAAACTATCAAATGCAAAAAGACTCAAAACAAAGACTACTCCCTAGACCGGAGGCCTGTAGGGGCGTAGAAGGCCTCCCACCCTAGTGCTAGGTCGCTCAAAGATTCGGCAGGGCTTCAGCGTCGACCAAAAATCTCCCCCCCTTTCGAAGGTAGCCTCTAGGGTCTATTTATAGAGCCTAAGAAGCCAGCCCTGAAATTAGGGTTTTCATCCATTTTTAGGTCAAGAATATCAAAGATAATATGTAGATAATCGAATTACCTTTCATCCAGAAGAAACAGCACTCAAAATGACTCAATATCCGCAGAGAAAATGATGGGAGAAGTTAGGGATAAAACCACGGATAGAGAGAGAAAACCCTTGAAATTCTCAGGAACCGAGACGATGAACGGTCTCACGATAGACCACCCAATGGGATGAGCGGCCATATCCTAGGCCATCCAACCCTGTTGGTGGAAATTCTAATAAATCGTAAATATTATCCAACTATCCATCGAACTAACCGAAATTATCGCCGTTGGACTCCCATAGATGAACGGCTATCATCAGACTGTACATCTACAAGAGCGGCCAAGAAGAAACCACCCGTGCCTTGTCGATGATAAATAGAAATACATTAGATAATTATCCGAAAACCAGTGACGTTAGGACTCTTGAGAGATAGACCGCTTAAGAGGGACCGCACAATGGTCTTATGCGGCTATGTCTAGGCCGTATATATGCTTGTCAGTGATAATTCAAAAAATCAGCTAAATATCCCATAAATATGTGAGCGGCCCAGTATCAACCGCACATATGGTTGTGAGCGACTGTAGGTTGACCGCACATGTACATGGATGCTTGAAATTCATAGAAAAGCTCAATTAGCCAAAACCAAGGCCCATTAAGCCTTGAATCACCTCGGACCTAGCCAGGGAGGGAGGCTACCCATAAAATTGGCCCAGAATGTGCCAGAAAATAGCTCAGCGAGTGATGGACAACTCGAGGCATCAACAAATGGGAGTAAGAGAAATGACTCAACTTATTGGCAAAAAACGGGTGTCAACAAATATGAAGACAAAAATAGAAGAGGAAATTTTAAGAAAATTTTGACAGCACCTCCCCATGATAAGTGTATGCCCAGAAGTCAAATAGGATGAACACCCACCAAGAAGGGGTGACTTTGTAATGAAGAGGGGCGTAGTCCCGTATGAGAAACAAAAGAAGGACCTCACGATGAAGAGATGATCAAGAAGGAAGAAAACTCCTCTGAAGAAGCTCACGTCCAGCGTCGCCACGGTAAAAATGAAGAAAAGAAGAGAGAGAAGGCTCAGGGTGAAATGAGCCTTCTCTCGTCGTCTCGGCGCTAAATGGGGTAAAACCCTAAGGCGCGCCGAGACGCTGCTGCGCCGAGAGCGCAATAATCGGAAAAGGCGCGCCGATGCCTCCCGTGCCGAGGGCGCCAAATGAAAAGAGGCGTGTCGAGAGTGCTGTGCCGACATAAACTCCGCGCCGGTTGTATGCCACGCCGAGATGGGGGTGCCGATACCGTCAACCACGCCGGCTTGTTCACCCTGGGATGCTGCAACCAGGAAATTAAACCTACAAAGGGTGATGTATGTCCATATATGCTTGCAATGTACTGGGCTATACAACCAGAATGAAGATTCCAAGCTATGGAAATGCACTATAAACATGAGCAGGCCTGAAGAGAAATATAGAGTGTGGTGCAATATACACCCGCAGGTCCCGTGCCACTCATCCCTCGCTTACGCCACCTGCGGGTGGGGGGCATTTGTTGACACCTAAAATATACAAGAGCAAAAGAAGAATCCAAAGCAAGCTCAGGGCTCTGCAGACCAATCAAGGGTGCGGCTTCTGTGTCATCCCTGGAAGTTCTGAGGATCAGAATAGAAGAGGTCCACTACCCCTAACACTCTGTTCGGCTGAAGTCATCTCTGGCTAGGCCGCTGCCCAGCACGGCTATAATTTAGATAGTCTTTTTTTTAACCTAAAACTGGCCAGACAGGAAATGCACCGGTCGAGTGCACCCTCCCTCAGAGAGGGAGAGTGTTCCCACTCCCCCAGGCAAATACCTGTGGCCCTGACTTTTTATTGATTAAAGGAGCAATTTTACATGATCTGCGGGGCATTCCCCTGGGTGTACAAAGGGCTTAGAATGTCAGCCCATAGAAATCTAAGGAAAAAAGATCCAATTGCGTAATCCCAATCAAAGGGATCTAATGAAAATGAAAAGAAGGCAACCCTGCCCTTTCCATTCTATAGGCCCCCTTAGCCAATTGAGGAAGGTCCCTGACTTTGGTATAGACTTTGTTTGCCTCGATACTACATGCATAAGAAGCCAAAGCATCAGCTATCTGATTTCCCTCCCTATATGTATGATTGATCATACTCCCATTATCTTTAAGATAAGCCAAGGTATCCTTCCACCATGGATGAACTGCCTAGCTAGGAGTTGTACCACTCCGGCATGCCTCCACAAGAATGTAACAGTCTGAAAAAACTGCCAGCAATTTGATACCTCCTTGCTTCGCAATTGCCAGCCCATCATGCAACGCCCTTGTTTCTGCCATCAAACTGTTGCCGAAACCATAGCTGAAGGTGAAACCTATTATTAGATCACCAGAAGAATCCCTTATACAGCCACCTCCTCCACATATTCCAGGATTACCTTTTGAAGCCCCATCTACATGCAGTGTTAGCCCATGTCTTGCCAGATTGTAGAATACCAAAATAGGTTGTTTAACATGAACCCGGGGGAATAGGCCGAATGAAGCTAAGCAACTGACTTGTGTTAGAGATAAAGGTCTGTGGAAATTTATTTTATCCAGCATTGAGGTTACTGAAGAGAGGATATTTCTTTTTATTGCTAATCTGTTCAGGGGAATCCCTTCATATTTCAATGCGCATCTCTATTTCCATATTTCATTTAGCATCAGGAAAATAGAATACATGCCAATAGAACTGAAGGTAGATTGCATCCTAGTTGTAGCTAATATATTCCAGCATCGAGCAGTGATCTGATCTCCAAGCCAGACCTTACTACTCACTAGCGGGCTTATCCAACCCCATAGTTCAGAAGCAAGCTCACCTTTGATGAAAACATGATTAAGATCTTCATAGCTGGGAGAAGAACAGCAGCAACATCTTGAGGCCATCTGAATGCCACAGTCAATTACCCTGCTGTCCATCGGAATTGCATGATGAATTAATTTCCAGATAAAGATAGCAGCTCTTGGACTTATGACTGAATGCCACAATTTTGCCCAGGCTGGCCTTAATATCCCTTTTATGCGAACCATGTTGCAGGTTGATTTAATTGAGAAATTTCCTTTTGCAGTACCAGTCCAGACACAAATGTCTATCTCATTCCTGAGCTGAATATTTGGAATTTGGACATTATTTCTGATGCAGCCCCAGGCCTCATGATGATTACACCTGAGCACATCGCTGACAGAAGCAGTAGGGATGGAGTTCCCCCTTTCCCTATCACTTGCCTGATCAACTTCTACTGCGGGGCCATTCCCAGTCCAATTGTCTCTTAGAAAGTCAATTGCATTTCGAGATCCTACTATCCACCTGCAGTTTTCTATTAAGATCTCTCTTGCCTGCCTGAACACAGCTTGGGGCATTCCAACAGGGAACGACTTAGTGCAGTTGGCAATATGAGATTTAATAAATCTCTGTCTAGCATAAACTGACCACAGTGATGACCCCTGTACAATGTTCCATAAACTCTTAACTGCAAAAGCAATCTGAACCCAGTGCAGATTCCTTATTCCTAAGCCACCTTCAACACGAGGCTTCTGAATTTCAGACCAAGCAATCCAGTGCCTGCGGTGAATCCCATTATCCCCTTGCCAAAAGAAAGTAACACATTGACTATCAATAAACTTGATAATTTTCTTTGGAATGAAGCAGACTGAAGCAAGGTAGATTGGCATACTTTTTAGCACATAGTCTATTAAAACAGCTCTGCCAGCTTGAGACAGCAATTTGGACGGCCAGCCTTCTAATTTGGTCTGAATCCTATCTATCAGAAATTTGAAATCTGAGCATATGTATCTACCCTTTTTAATGGGGATTCCAAGATAATTAAATCCAGTAGCCTGATACTTGTATTCAGTTAAGGAACGGATAGACTGTCTTAAGGAAAGAGGAGCTTTATCTGACAGAATAAAGTTACTCTTAGCTACATTGACTTTCTGCCCCGAACAATTTTCATACCTTCTGATGAATTACTGAAAGGCCATAATATTCCTTTTACTGGCATTCAAGAAAACCAGAATGTCATCTGCATAGAGAAGGTGAGAGATCTGTTTAGCCCTCCTAGGCCCAGAATAGCCCTTTAGTCCCCCAGATTGAAATAGGACTGACAAGCCTCTACTTAAAACTTCTGATGCCAATATGAAAAGATAAGGAGCTATTGGGTCTCCTTGCCTTATACCTCTGCTGGATTTGAAGAAACCTGAAGCTACTCCATTAAAATTTACAGTGAACGAGTAGTTATATAGGAGCATTCCAATTAAAGAAGTAAACCTGGTATTAAACCCTAACTTCCTCAGGATAGCTAAGATGAAGTCCCACTCCATCCTATCATATGCTTTTGCCATATCCAACTTGACAATCATGTTATGGCCTCTGACTTTCCTATTTATATCCATCATGAGCTGCCTTGCTAGAGACTATAATTTAGATAGTCAAGCTGATAACAACTATGACAAACTCCAAGCAATCATATGCCTGCTAAAGAGGGTCCTCAGATAATTCTAATTTTCATGAAATGGGATTCATATTGCCTCACACATATGCGTGAACGCAAGGTGTTAAACAAGTCCCAGGAATAACAAATGCATATGCCAAGAAGCCCACGAGACAAATGAAAAGAAGCCCATTAGATGAGCCCCAATCCGGCGCAGAGTGCTGAGTGAATGGGCCAAGCCTAATACCAGGTGAGACGCGCCGAGATGATGCATGCTGGGCGCGTCGGGGAGCTCGTGCCGGGAGCAGGGGCCATCCCTCTATAAAAGTTGCTGCCTTTGACAAGCAAAAAAAATAGAGAGGACGGACAGACACGAGGACAGAATAAAAAAAGCAGAGGGAGCCACTGAAAGAAAGAGAGCCCAAGAGCCCGCTGAGGGATCTGAAAGGAGAGAGAGCTGCATAAGTTCGGAGAAGAAGATTCAAGGTGGGATCGGCTCTAAAATGCCCTGAGGGGCTACATTCTCCCCTTTCCCCATCTTTTATTTAGATAAATTTTCCTTTCTTTTGGTCTGCTTCTGAATGATGTTATTTCACTAGCATCAAATGCCAATGTAACCCTGTGGTTAAAGGGGTCGTCTACATATAAGATTTTTTTTGTCTGATTCTCCCTTCTGTACTCATTGTGTATGTGTTCTCTGCAATGAAACTAAGTATGAGGCTCTAGAGTTATCTCTTTTCCTCTTCGCCTTTCTGAAGTCTGCTGTCAGTCGGTGTGAATGGATTTGGTTCCGATGCATGCTTGCCCCTCCGATTAAACGGATGATTTCTATCGCATCGTTCCTGTGCTTTCAACCTCACAATCCCGATGAGAGCCTGAGATAGTCCATTTCATGGCCTTTCATTCGTGAGAGGACGAGGGATATGCTCAAATCAGAGGTCATAAGGTTTCCTCTATAATCTGGCCCCCAGTGAGTCTCCAGAGTGGAAGCCCCCGTCTCCTCGGAATAATGTCATTCCTCTCGGGCAATCTCAAAATCCCTTGAAGAAAAACATCTCAGACCCTTAGGTAAAATACCTCAAAGTCCTCGAATAAACCCCCTTCAAAACTCTCAAGAAACCTCTGAAATCCTCAGCTCATCATCCCTCTTAAAAACCCTCTGAAACCCTGATCCTTGAAGCCTCCCGATGCAACCCTCTCTCGACGCGAGTTCCGCGCCGAGTGCTGCCCATGCCGTTTGAGCTATTCCCATCGCGCCGAGACCTGTCTTCTTTGTCTCGCTGATCTCCACTTATGTCATTAGCCTCGTGCCGATGCCCTCAACAATTCTAAGCCCTGTGATCCATTGTTATAAGACCCCATTACCCCGAGGAGGAGCAATAGCCTTCATTCGACCTTCATGGGAGCTAAATCTATGGGGTTAGGCCTCCTTACATTCTGCAACCCTATTGGCCTGAGGAGTTCTGCCACTGCATGTTCTCCGTCGGCTATATAGGGAATATTAATAAATCTCACGATAAGTGGACACTGTCCCATCGGATTGGGATCCTTTTGGATCTCGGGGTACGCCCATTTCTCCTTTGGCTTTCATCCCGTCACTCCGTGGGTGGATGACCTATACTCCCTGTTTGGCACAGTCCAAAACAATGGGAGATGCTGCCAAAATTTATTCATGGTCTTTACTTTATCGTATCGTGTGAAGTTTTTATTAAACTGATGAATCAACCCCACTTGGTGTGGCAAAATCCCTGAGAAAGGCCATCTTATGGCTCTCTGCTCACTGTAAGAGGGGAACACAATCATTATGGCTACATGGTCTTCCTGGACCTTATGTGGATGAGTTTACCCCCCACCCTCCAGCCTATCTGACTGTCACCATTTGTGAGCCCATGAAACCCTCATTGAACATAAGAGTTCCCATCAATAGAATCCACCCAAAACCCACAACCTCACAAAGCTCAAAGGCTTCTTTTATCGACGCCAGATGCCTCCTGGCACAACCCTCTCTCGGCGCAAGTTTGGCACCGGGTGATGGGCGCGCCGAGAGCCAACCGTTTCGATTGAGCATCGTGCCGACCACCGCGTCATTTCATCCTCGCGCCGGAATCCCATCCACGCCGATTCATCCTAACACCAGCTACCATTCAAACACTCAACTTCCCAGCAACTTTACTGGGCCTATAACCAGTCTAAACCTGATACCCTAACCTCCATTGGCCATCATGCCAGTCTTCATCATATCATGGGGGATCATGATTCTTTATCCAAGTCTAAAGGAGCTAAATTAGCGGGGTTTTACCGCCACATTGTATCGTTTGACTGCAACATTTTCTGCTAACCCCGTTGGCCCTTGGAGTCCTGTCACTGCATGCCCTCCAATGGACTCTTTAGGGGATATCAACAAACACCATGACAAAGGACATTGTCCCGCTGCACTTAGATCCTCTTGGATTTCGGGCTACGCCCATCCTTCCTTTGGCATCCATCTCGGCACTCCATGGATGGATGTCTTATATTCCCACTTACCATAGACTAAGATAAGGGATATGCTACCGGATTTTTTCCGCACATCATTATCACATCTTGTATCGCATGATTATCTACACGTATTCTATATCCTGCTCATGAAGTCGGCATCATAGTTTTATCTTGCTTTGCCCTTAAGGCATCCTCTCTTGGCAATTAATCAAGGGTTGTCCTCTTTCTTAGAGGGTGTAATTAACATCATAACCTTTACGGTATGGCGGACTCCGAGTCCCGACACGAACTTCACAATCGATTGAGCGAGTTAGATCGAGCGCACAATAAACTTGTGACGAACGTGACTGGCACACCTGATAAAAATTGCTAATGAATAAATAAAGCCATACAAATAAATAATTAGCAAACCAAGAACAAAATCCGTCCCCACAACCCTACCGTCCTTCTTCATCACCGGGACGATGTTAGCTACCCATTGAGGATACAAAACTACCCTGATGAACTTGGCCTTATAGAGTTATCCACTTCTTCTTTGACCTTCAGTGCGAGCTTCGGATGAAGTCGCCTTAACTTCTGTTTGACAGCTTGAGCATCGGGTTTCAAGACCAGACGATGTTCAACTAAGGACGGGTCCAGACCCGACATGTCCTCGTAGGACTAGGCAAAAGCATCGGGGAATTCCCTGAGAACCGCCACAAGCACAGCTTCCTCTTCAACAGTTACATTGGCACTTATCAATATAGTCTTTGGATTATCCTCAGTGCCAAGATTGATTTCCTTGGTGGATTCGTTAATGGATACATTAGGCTCATCAAATCTCTTGGTTCCATCGACGAAGGAAGCTATCGGATCACTACCCTCTTCTAATGGCTCTTCTTCTTCTTCTGCATCATCCTCCTCTTCCAAGACATACACCCCTAGACCATCATCTGTCGGAGATCCGTCTAGTTTGATTGCCCCTAGGGAGATGGGAGTGGAGGTGAATTTAGAGACCTGACAAAGTTGTGCGCATTTACCAGCCAACTGGCTGATATAATGTGCGGGAACCTGACGGACACTAGACTTTTTGGAAGGGAAAGATGCTATGTACAAATCTGAACCTAACCTAGACTCTACCCTACTATGTACAAGAGAATCTTGTGGAAGGGAGTTCAAGGTGGAAAGAGTCGACCCTTGGCCGAGGAACCATTTTGCAAGGAGGCCGTTTCCTCAATAGCGAACTCGCATGCCCACATTTGAGAATTGGCATTTTTTTTTGTGGTCATGAGTGAAAGTGCAAACCTGATGTGTGGGTTGCCTCATGACCAGATAAGTAAGGAGCGGAGGAAATGGTGGATGGAATAGAAAGGGGATAAAGAGAACAGGTGCGGGCCTGTCATTCGGAAGGAAGACGCCTGAGGAGGAAATCTTGTCGGGAGGTTTATCCAGGTGGAAGAGGGAGAGGAGACCGAAGTCTTCCTTGAGTGACGAATCGGGTGGAATTTCATTTCTCTATGGGACTTCCACTTTGTGACTCGGCTCCTGCCGAGTACCAGGCTGAATCGGCCCTATGATGAAGCGACCGTACACCAAATCTTTGCCTAGAGCAGCCCCAGGTGGCTCTCCTGGAGAGTAGCCCAAACCTGCGCGACCCTTAGCAACCCAGAGTTTTCTTCTATGCGCGGGCCCTTGTTCAATCTGACTTGGGCCTTTACCCATGGTGAAGCCCATCCTGGCCATGATCTCCCATCCTTTACCCGGAGGGATGTTGTGATGTGTAATCGGCCGAGGAAGGAAAGGGTAATCGGGTGGATCTAAAGCAGACGGCCCCACCGCGCCCTCTATGGAGAGAACGGGTTTCTTGCCCTTATCCGGAATAGTCATGAAGGGAATCTGTTCGGAAGTGATGGCATTAAGAGTTTCCACTAGCGGGATACTCCTGATCTTGATTACCCTACCATTGTAAGGGAATTTAAAACACTGGTGGGCTGTGGATGGAATCCCAAGGGTTTGCTCAATCCAAGGCCGCCCTAGGATGGCCTTATATGCAGGGTCGACATCGAGGACAAAGAAATCCAATGTCATAACCATCGGTCCTAAACCAAGTTGGAGGGTCACCTTCCCTTTCGCGCACCTTTTGGAATTGTCATAAGCTGAGATGGTGGTGCATACCTCTTCTATGAAGTCCCGCGATCAATGACACCCAAGAGGGGGGTGAATTGGGTGTTCACCAATTTTAAGGAAAACTTTTAGCTTTTTACAAAGTATGTGGTAAATAATAATTAGCAATTGAAAACTAATTAACCAATTCTCTCAAACTCACCGTTCCCACACGACCATACAACGAAAGCAATCAAACCACACAAATAACACACAATGCACAACGGTTTTTAAGGTGGTTCGGATGCAATGACGGCAATCCTACGTCCACACCTCACCAAATCCGGTGAGGCTTCACTTGGGAATGAATCTCCAAACAGAGACGATGCTCCAAACACACACGCAGGATGACACCTGCACACACACACGGGGACGCGCCCCAAACTACACACGGAGACAAGCTCCAACACACACACACACGGAGATGAACTCCAACACGATCCGACAACCGGATCACTACCACACACACATGCTGCGACAAGTGTAGCAAACCACACACTAAAAGAACTGGATCTAAGAGATCCACACATACACACGTAGATCTAGGAAGATCTAAGCACACACAAATGGAACACAATGACCACACACGACCATAGACCCACAACGATCCATACACACACGAATGTTTCCAGATTGTGAAGAACACAAATATAAAGCCCAAAACACAACAACAATGAGGCACAGTTTAGAAGACTCCTGATTTGGCTTCCCTTGAGTGTATGATATAGAGCTTGGAACGATGCTTCCTGCTTCACTTGAATGGCTTCAGATTAAGCTTGAATGGGCTTGGAGTGGATGTAGAGTTGCTGCACGGAGTACTGTTCACGGCTACAGTACTCTTCCTTTTTCACATTGATAACCTCCCTTTGATCTCTTCTTTAAACTCTTGCTTGCTTCTTGATAGCCTCCCCCTTGATCTCTCTTTGTTGGTTCCTTGGTTCTTCACTTCATAGATGCTTATTGGCTTGAGAAGTACCTTGAATAGCTTGTAGATGGATGAAGAACTTGCTGCACGAGGTACTGTTCATGGAGCTATAGTACCTCTTCTTCCTCCTTGGATAGCCTCCCCTTAGATCTCCCTTGAAGCCCTGTTGGTTGGTTAGGGTTATGGCTTCAATGAGATGTTTTATATCTCTTAAATGGTCCAAAGACAAGCCCCAGACCAGATCCACAAATCATTGTGGATTGGGTGTCTTTAGGATTAAACAAATGGGTGGAAAGACCACTCCTCGAGCTTGAAACAAAAGTAAACAAAAGGGGGCCTCGGGGCTGGCGGTCGACCGGTGGAGGGCCGGCAGTCGACCGCTAGGGGCCATCCTGTAGCTGTGTGGCTGCTGGAAAAAATGGTCGACCGCTAGGGTCCTGGCGGTCGACCGCCAGGTTTACAGGTTGCCAATCTTCAATTCTGTTATTTCAGGTCGACCGCCAAGGGTCCACAGGTCGACCGCCAATCTCCAAACCTGCAAAAATGAAATGTTAGACCAATGAAACATGTCCAAAAGTCAAGAGCTTCAAGTCCATATCAAATCCATACATTTTGGGATTGAATTCAACTTAGAATATGCTTTGAACATTTCTACATTTCCCCCGGAAACCCCCGCAAGGGGCGCTACCCCCTTGACTGCACAGGTCGATCTGCGGGTGAGGGCGCACGATGGGCAGAAGGGTTTCATGTTGAATGTGCATGAATGAGGTGTATACATAAGATACACAAGGTGAGATCGATGCTAAGCATGAGATACACAAGGTAAGAGTCTCACCAATGGTTCTTGATAGTAAATGACATATACCACCTGTTTTGGATTGTAGAGGAGCAAGGTGCTTATCCACAAGTTTAGTTCACCAGGTGACTGCCATGTGTATGATTCTGCAAGCAAGATAGTTAAGGTTAATACCATGCTTGTTCACATTAAAGAGGTTATGAAACCTCTTGCCTCTTGTAAAAACAATTCAATCAAGCATGAATCAAGACCATGTACCATTGCCATTTGCCATCTCAAACATATTTAAACATGAATGTGCAATCAACCATAAGTTTAGTTATCATCACTCAATCACACATTAAGTTTAGTTATCATCAAAACCATAACGCCAACAATCATCAAAATCATAACTCAACATTCTAGATTTTTTCCCTGGAGGCCAATCTTCTTGATGGTCTTCATGGGACACACATTGATGGACGCTCCCATGTCTATGAGGGCGGAGTCAACTTTAACTCTGTTGAGAGTGACAGTGAGGCATAACGGGAGTGACTTGCTTTCTGGCAAAGTAAGGTCTTTATTAGAAAATGAGATGGATGGTCCACATGTAAGGGCCATGATAGCTTCGGTCACACCACTTGCTGGGAGATCTTCATTGACCATGATTTTCTGAAGGAATTGGAGTAGAGTGGCTTGGTGTGACGGAGATTTCCTGAGGAGCTCCAGGATAGAAACCTTAGCAGGGGTCCTATCTAGATGCTGGAGAATGTCATACTCCACGGGAGGACTTTGAGAATTAACCCCTTCCTCCGGCTGGGATTGCCTTTGGGATGGGGGAATAATGCGATTCCGGAGAGTGACATTGACCGAAGCTTCCTTCGGGTCATCCTGTTCCAAAGGTTTTGGGCGAATGAGCTATAGGGGAGTTGTAGAGCCAAAGATATATGATAGGAAAACTGAATCATCTCCAGATTCCGTAGGAGAAGGAGGAGGGACCGATTTTGGCTGAGGTGGTCTTAAGAGGACCAAAGGGCGTTCCTACACTAACTAAGCTTGTGTAGAAACATAGGGCTCTTGATGTGGCACTTGAGGAGGGTTGATTAGGGTGAGTGGGTTTTGGGTAGCACTTGGGGATTGGCTAGGTGGTGAGATCAAGTTCCGGGACTGAGAGAACATGTTGATGTTCGCCCAAGCTTCATGAGCTGCGACTTCCATCTTCCCGTACCAACCTGGGAATCCTTCCACGCCCCACATCTGAGTCCTTTTGAGAACTCGTGGTTCCATTCTGATCACCGTGTTCACCCGCTCGTGTTGCTTTGAAGTAGATGGATCTTTTGTGGGCTGGTGAGTTGGCAAAGGGTTATGCACAATACCGAGGTCCCTATTAGGCTTTTTGAGGTTGACAATAGCTAGATTCACATCTGCCCAATTGATTCTTCCCTCATCATTCATATCATATACCCAATCCCGAAATTGGAAGCAGTGGAATATATCATGGCCGAGAGTTCGGTGATATGGGCAATATCAGGAGGTATCGACGTTGGGAGGGACTTGCTCCCACTGAGGGGGAAGCTGAATGGAATCTCAAGACATAAGGGCAAAGATTATGTCACTTAAAGTTTCAGGCAACGGAGGATAAGAAGCCCTTTTTGGCATAGGGGGGCCGTAGCTTTGCGTTGCAGGAACATTGGAATAGGGCTTGGGATTAGCTTGCCCCTGGCTAGCAAAAGCCTGAGTGGGATGGGAGACCCGGCGATTATTGGTCTTGAAGGACTGGCCAACTGCATTGACATGTTCATTTATGGTGACACCCTCGGTGGTAGGGACAGCTGGGGCTTTTCTACCCTTGGTGCGAGGCTCAAAGAAAGGAGGTAAGGTAGAGTCCCTTACCTGAGCTTGAACTATTCGAGCTCGATTGTAGAGTTGGTGAAAGGTGTGGAGTTCACTAAGCATTAGGATGGCCCTAAGCTGTGGAGTGGCGTTGTTTACTAACATGGTAACGGCCTGGGATTTAGGAATACGAACCTCCGTCCTAGCAGCCATAATCCTCCATCGGTTCGCAAAACTAATGAAGTCCTCATCGGGCTTCATATTCTCCGTGACTAGGTCAAATAATGTGGGGGAAATGGATGACATGTGACCAAAGTGAGCGAGGAATCGCTCGGAGATTATATCAAAGTTGATGAGATCAATGGCCGGCAAGGATGCGAACCAATGTAGGACCTCACCCTCAAGACATTTTTGAAATAGATGAACTAAACTGTCGTGTAGCCATTGGTGGGAGTCCATAAAGAAATATGAAAGATGATGATGAGGGTCAGTAGTGCCATCATACCTCCTATATTTGGGAGCCTTGAATCCGGGTGGAAAATAAGCATTAGGAAGCTTGCAATATTGGGCTAGTGAGTGGGGACGTGAATTAGGCATACTTTCGGCCACTGCTTGCCGAATGTAGCTTTGGATCTCCTGTCGGAGTGAGGGGTCCATCCCCTTCGAAGGGATACCCATGATTGGTTGAGTTTGGGGTGAAGGAACCCTTTGTGGAGGCGTCGGATAGCTGAATTGGATTGGAGTTTCGGGAATGGGTCGGCTCGTGGACCCTTGGAAAGGAACTTGAGCACGGGAAGGTGCGGCATGTAGAGATAAGTGTGGGAGGGCCGGAGCCTTCCCACGAGAGGCCATCATGGCTAAATCTGTGGGGGAATAATAGGACAGCACGTTAATCAACTCTTAATCATCGTGCGGAGATAATGTAGGAGCCCGCAGGCTACCACGACCATGGTCGCTCGGGGAAGACGAAGCCGAATCGGCGTGGCCAGCCTCATTTGGTGTGGCCGAAAATATGCCTATGAAGGTATCCAAACCATTATCCTCTACCTGAAATAGAGGATTGCCCCTAATTCCAGAATTGAATTGAGCTGGAAATTCCTCTTCATAACCCGAGTTTGAATAAACTCTCTCCATCCTAAACTAGTTATTAGTTGGTTTAGAATGGAGAAAATGAAAGATTTGGAGGGGGAAAAGAGAATTGATGTTTTCCGAACACAACCAAATGTAAACACAAGCAACGCCCAATTTTTTTTTTCTGATTTCCACTTTCTTCCCTTTTTTCCCTTTTTTCCTTTTGATTCACTCGGAGAAGAGGAGGAAAAACTAAGGGTATTGTGGAATGAACTCCGGGATCCGAGCAGAATATTCACTCAACCCAAGGTGACTAATGGGACTTTCATGGTACAACCTGCCAGGCGACCGTGTGGGAATCCACGGTTCGCGAGGACTCACGGAGGTTCCCAACTGGACTGAACCAATTGCACCCGAGTGGGAATCCCTGGGTGAAGGGTTCAATGCCAACGGGAGGGTTTCCTAAAAGGGGTGATGCCAGCTCTTCCTAAACCCAAACCCGTAGATTAACCTGCAGAAACTAATCACACAATGCACAGACAAGCAAAGTTAAGAGAGAAATGACATATCTAGAACACACATATAATAGTACTACGGAGGAGAAGTATAGAGAAGACATAAGGCGGCCAAAGTGATGGTCGCCTAGAGGTCTGGGCGTCCAGAGTACTGGTCGTCCAGAGGAGAGGGTGGCCAGAGTGCTGGCCTTCTAGTAGGGATGAGGGCGGCTAGGGCGATGGTCGCCTGGAGGTCTGGGCGGCCAGAGCACTGGTCGTCCAGATGAGGGCCTGGGCGGCCACTGGGTTGGTCGCCCAGGGACCTAGGCGGCCAGGAGTCTGGCCTCCTTCTGTTCGAGTTGTAGAAAACTAAAAAATAGTGCTACGGAAGTAAAGCTAATGTATCAACATAACTACACTAACGTTTGACTTCAAGCATAAGAGACTTACAGTAGGCACTAGAGGGTCCCACTGTGATCGCCACTTCGCTTGTAGGCGCCCGGAGATGGCGGCGTGCGATTGGGTGAGAGATGTGAGATGGAATGGGTGAATGGGAGTCTCCATGCGAGGGCACCTACAGAGGAATAAAAAAGATTAGGACGTGATCGCTAGAGGTCTTTTTACCTGAACCTCGTAGGATGTTGATCGCGGGGAGATGTTCAAGATGAAGAGGCGTGGGTTTCATCTTCCTCATCCTTGGCCGGCCAAGGGCAAGGAGCCCTGCTCGTCCCTTGTGCTAAAGTTCTGCAATGTAGCTCAGAAAAACACAGAAATGAAAGCCATTAGCGAACTTGGAGTGCAGTATGTGATCTAACAACTAGAAAACACGTAAGAAACTGGTGGCCAAAGTACCTGGGGGTGTGGGAAGGATGGATGGCTGAGACTTTCGACCATCCACCTCCCCTTTGTGTTTTAAGAAGAAAACCTCTTATGTTGGGTCTAGGGGGATGCTACATGCGATGCTATACTTACCTGGAAGTCGAGATGCACATAGGAAGCAGAAGATGAGAGGTAGAGAAGTTTAAACCGGG
The DNA here is from genome assembly GCA_022559845.1 of Amorphophallus konjac. Lineage (NCBI taxonomy): Eukaryota > Viridiplantae > Streptophyta > Magnoliopsida > Alismatales > Araceae > Amorphophallus > Amorphophallus konjac. Next base: position 282,749,088 of record CM040123.1, on the reverse strand, counting down.
TTGAATGAAGAAGGAGTAGCCTCCGGGACAAGGTTCCGGGAGTTCTCCCTTCTCTTCCATGTCAACTCTTGAAAAACCACCCTCCCTGAATCTCCCAACTCTCTCCCCCAAAAATCCCCTCTCCCTTCCTCTTGTACTGGAGGTGGTGGAGTTTTGGTTCGACAAGCCGAGGGTTACAAAACGTGGGTGGAGATCGTGCAGAACGAGGGAGAGAATGTGGCCACGAGCTGGGCCACGTTCTCTGACCGAGTTAACAGGGGGAAGGCGGCCAAATCGTTGGCCACCTTGAGGAGGAGGGCGGCCAGCACTCTGGCCACCTTCCTGGGGAGGGCGACCATCGCCCTAGTCACCCAGGACTAGGGGCGGCCAGGACCTTGGCCGCCCAGACCCATGGTGTTGGGCCCCTTATGGACGAGGCCCAATAGCTAAGGGGCTATGGGCTGGGCTTAAAACTCAAACATCGATAGAAATGAGTACAACAATCAAGCGTCATTCACTCGAGGGCCCATTGGGGATCCGTGAGATGTCCGAAATTAGGCGTCTACAGTAAGCTCATTGAGACGAGGTCCTCCTCTGATTTTTCGGAATATGAGAGAAATGTGAGGACCCTAGGTGCTGAGACGGGGGTCCTCAACGAGATGGGCTCTGACTCTGTCAGCAAGGTACATGTTTTAGGTATGTACAAAGTATTTTGTACATTCCCTTCTTTTTTGTAGACTAACCCCTGATAATGCCTGAGTCTTGGATAGCAGTTGGTGCAGCAGGGGAAAGGTCTTCCTCCCATCCTGAGGAGGTCGACATCGGTGCGGGTTTACCCCGGATCCCGTTAGAGGAACAGGTTACCATTGACCAGGCAACAGCTTCTGACGAGCCTCCCGCCTCCGGTATATCTCCTCTAGAGCTTTTTCTTTGATGACATTAATTATCATTCTTGAATATTAATGTCCATCCTTTTCAGTCGCCCTTGTTGCTATGGAGCCAACGGTCGACCTCGGCACTACTGCAGTCGAGGAGGGCACTATGGAGACACATGCTGAACAGGGATTAGCTCCTGCTGGTACTCCTTCTCCAGCCTTAGGGAAAGAGTCTTCTTCCCGGGCCAGCCTAGTGGGCGAGGCTACTCCCGGTACTTCCATGATGAGTTACATCTTGCAATCTTGCTCATATTACTTTTATTGTGGTGGTACACTCACAACTTCCCTTTTTCCAGGTTCAGCAGGGAGAGCGACGGAGCCGGCAGACCTCCCTATCCTTGGGATGGATTGGCCTGACGCCCCTGCACTTGGGATGGCATTGAACACCATCATGGCTGAGCAACTTCTTCAGGGCCTCGACCAGTTGATCTGGACAGACCCCCTACCAGCCGTGGATTCTTTGAGGAGCAGTTTGAGGACCTTCACGGGGAGTTACCATTCACTGGGCCTTCCCCAGGATATGTGGGTCGCCAAGTTGACAGCTTTTTGGAGCGAGTTTGTTCATCTTCACCTTGCACAGGAGTAGAGACAGAGGACCCAGTTATAGATCCAGCAGGCGGAGGAGCACCTTCGCGAGCTTCGGGCCTCCCAGGCCAAGCTTGATGTCGAAGTTGAGACTGTTTGCGCGCTTAGTAGGAGAGCTTCCCTCCGAGTAGAGGAGCTACAGAGGGAGCTTGAGGAGGCTGAGCTGGCGTGTAGCAGTGCACAGGCCTAGGTGGAGGCTCTCCATCATAGACTAGAGGGACTCAACGAGGACGTTGTTCATGTGGAAGCCAGTCTGGTACTTTTGAGGGGGAACGGATCAGGCGCCTGACGAGCCATGACATCATTTTGTACATGGACCCCCCTTTTTTTAGTCACCTCCGAGGGCTTGTCTCGGGCTCCATTCTTTGATGACATTGATGGATAAAGGACAGAACTTGATGTTGGGTCCCGTAGTGTAGGAACACGGATCTAGAGGGGGGGTGAATAGATCCTTCTACTAAAAACTATATCCAATTAAAAACGCAACTAGCACACAGCGGAATATACAATATGAGTAATTTAATCTAAACAGGTTTAAACTAGATTCACTCAATCTCACCGAGGTCACACGATTGCACAAACAGATAGGATAGAGAACACACAATCACAAGAATCAATCACAAGACACGGTTATTTTTAAGGTGGTTCGGGACCACGACGGGCTCCCTACGTCCACCCCTCACCAAACCGGTGAGGCTTCACTACACGCTACAAATGTAGCAACACGGGGATGAACCCCAACAACACACACGCTGCTTTCGCAGCAAACCACACACACACGAGGCCTTGCCTCAAGCTACTGACACAGCAGCAGCACACACACACACACACACACACACACACACACACACACACACTGGGGAACACACCCTGAACAAATTCCTCACACGGAGTCGCAACTCCGTCCACACACACGTAGGACAATGCCTACACAACCACACGTGTAGCAACCCTAATAAATGAATAATTGAAATGAATTAAAACATATATATTACAGAAGTAATATATATAAAAGGAATAGGGTTAATTGGACGAAATAAAACAAATTAAAAATAACGCCTCTTATTAGGGCGTTAATTCAAAAAGAAACGCCTCTATCAAAGGCGTGACTAAAGAAAGGACGCCCACACGTGCGGTCGTCAACTCTCACGACCAAATGGGTAAGTAAAAGAAACGCCTCTATCTTGGGCGTGTTTTAAAACACGAAACGCCCTTTTTCAAGGCGCTTTTTAAGAAACGCCCTTATGCAAGGCGTTAATTCAAGAATACACGCCCTGACCAAAGGCGTTAATTCCATTCGAGTTCCGTTCGACACAGGAGCTTATCCAGGGAAGGATTATGTTAATCCAGTAAGTATTTAATAGGGCAAGGACTCTATATTGGAAGCATTGCTTCTACTAGAACACTAACCTTAACAGGACGTCCAAAATCCTATAAATAGTCTTGATCGAGCAAACCCTAAACCTATTTGATTCAAGCCTCTGCCACGGTAAGTGAAGAACAGAACTGTTCTTCTTATTCCTTTCTTTCTGTTTGGAGTGTATGAAGAACTAACGTTCTTCATCTCCTTCTCTTCTTACAGGTTGAAGAGAGAGCACACGCTGTGAAGAACATAGGTAAGGTTCTTCTAAAACTTTTCCTAACTACGGTTATGTCCCCATCTTCCTCATCTTCTTTTCTTTTCCTTACAGATCGATTGTTGGGTGAAGTTCCTGAAGACAGAAGATCAATATCTTCATCATCCTCATCAAATACAATCACCTTCTCTTCTTACTACTACCAGCGGGATTCTTCGTCCCTTCGATTAAACCAAATCAACCATTAAAGGTAGGTTTTCTCAAGCTACTGTAGCCCAAATGAAATTAATGCAAGATATATATATATATAAGCATGTCATGCATATGATTATTATAGTTTTCGTGCGTTTTCTGAAATATTTTGAAAGAAACGCCCTTGATTAGGGCGCTAATTTAAAAGAAACGACCATACTAGTGGTCGTCAATTTAATATTTGACGCCCTCTACGCAGGCGTTAATTTCATAAGAATCGCATGTGATTAATAATTGATCCTGTTTAAAAATTACAATACATATGAAATATTGATTTTTAATATCTTGCATGACTCTGTGAATTCCTGTTAAATTTTACTGCCATGACATGTCTCCTGTCTCTCGAAATATTATTTATTAAAATATCGTAAATCCCTTGAAATTCACGACTTGGACAAAGTCGTTTTCCATATTCTAACGCCCCAGTACAAGGCGTGAATATTAAAAGTAACGCCCCTTCCTAGGGCGTGTATCTGTTAAAAACCTGAAATTCACATGTTCTGTAAAATGGAATTGGAAAGTAACGCCCCTTCAAAGGGCGCGTTTTTGATAAATTTCTGAGAATAATTATATCCTGTCGAATATATAAATGATGAGACGCCTGCCCTGCAGTCGTCAACTTTTAAGAAACGCCCCCAGTAAAGGCGTGTTTTTGATAAATTAATAAAATAATGGAAATTCTGCAAATTGGCAATATATGTAAACGCCCTTCAGTTAGGCGTTAATTACTTGAGACACGACTTGACCTAAGTCGTTATTTTACTGTAAACTGATTTTCCCTCTGACTTGCTAACCGATGGTTTATATATTATACATATATATATATATCGGCACTATTCTCCACTCCGTGAGTATAGTCCCACGTTTCATGTTGATTTATCGATCACACTCAACTCTCATTGACATACAAGCTCTCCATTGGACATTCCGTTCCTTTGGACTAGCGAGTTAGTCATAGAGACCTCCGTAAGACTCCTCGTAGCCTTGGATTCCCTCAAGGCCGACTGAGCTGGTTGTACCCTAAAAACCCGTTACACGATCCTTGCCATGTCAATCTAAAGAAAACATGGTATACCGGCCCTTATGATTATACAAAGAGTATATCATAAGAAATTCTTAATGGGATGATGATATCATGCCATATCATGTCGTTCTTGTAAACCTCAATTCTATGATAAGAATGAGGGTATCTTACCTTTGATATACTGTTCGTGTGGACCTCAATTCTAAATAAAGAATGTCCATATTGATTTGTCATGGTACCTAAGTTAAGGGAACCATATTCTACCTAGTTTTATCGAACTCGTGATTATACCGTTATTATCGCCATTCTATGTCCTTTGTCATATTTTGGACTCTATTCTATCAAAGTTGTCATACGTATCTACAAGCTTGATTATTGAAATTCTATATTGGCTATATAAACAAGAGTGGATGTCAAAACACATGATAAATGCCTGCGCATATAGGGCCCGATCTGGTCCTGGGAGGAGCACCCGAAAGTACTTGTGCCCATGGGAGTTAAAATGATAAGGTATCTGGCATTATACCGAGTACTTGACTTGCTTGATTGGACATTCCACACACATCTTGTACTTGAATCGTACTTGACTTTACATGAAATGCGTGGCCCGAAAAAGGGTAATTTACTTGCTTGATACATGATAGCCAAAGTTCTTGACATGACTCGATAATGGTACTTGCTTGAATATCTTGAATAACTTGTATCTTGTTCATGAAAGTTCATCTTATTTCTTTGATATTACATTCTCTCTATCTTGTCGTTTCATGCGAGCATGCATAGCTTTATTGCATCCATGAAAATGTAATTACTTAAACCACTTGCTAGTACTTGAGATATAATTTCCTACTGAGCGTTCGCTCATTCCGTTTGTCCCTTTGTACTTTTCAGGTAAGTCCGACGACGATGGAAGTCAATCGGATGGGAATGGTCAAGAGTGAAAGTGATAGAGCTTCTACAAGTGTCGTCTAGTCTTTTCCATAGTTTCTTGAGTCAACTATGTATTCTTTTCCTTTTTATTTAACAGAGTATTGGATTTGTAATAGTCTATCCATTATGAAATAAAGGATTGGGTTATCTTGCTATTTTGCGCATCTCTGTCTTTGTGTCGAATACACGACCACTCTGATTGACATGATTGATATAGACACGTCGCGCATCTCCGGGTATCTTCCGCGCTCGGGGCGTGACAGTCTTTGTGGTATCAGAGCCTAAGGTATTCAATTCCTAGGAAACCCAAGTCCAAGGATAGGTTTCAAAACCTTTAACCAAGTGAGAGTGGGTAGAACCAAGGGTTAAATGATCAATGAGTCCTTTATAAGATCATAGTGATATAATACTAACATAGCTATTGTAATTGTAGGATAATGGCTGCCGAACGTGCTCAATGGCGCAACATGCAGCGTACCCTTCAAGGGATGACCCAAGTGCTACAACAGGTAGCACAAGGTGGTGCTCCACGAGCTGGAAGCTTACACCAAGCATTCAAGAATATGAATCCCCCGAAGTTCATGGGATCGACCGATCCAGACGATGCCGAGCATTGGGTTCGGGAGATTGAACGTATATTCCGTGTCATGCAATGCACGGATCAGGACAAAGTCTTATTAGCTACTTTCCAGTTAGAAAAGGATGCTAGATGCTGGTGGGAGTCGATTGAAGCTACTATTGACCCAACTCAAGTTACATGGGGTGAATTCGTTGAATATTTCAACGCCAAATATTTCTCTGATAGGGTCCAGGAAAGGAAGGCCGCCGAATTTGCCGCATTAAAGCAAAGATCTTTATCGGTGGCTGATTATGAAGCACAGTTCTCTAGACTGTCTAGATATGCTAAGCATTTAATTGGCACGGAAAAGATGAAAGCCCGTAGATTTCTTAATGGGCTTAGGCCCCACTACATTACTCAACTGGCGCCTATGGATATTCAAGTTTATACTGAAATAGTGCGCCGAGCTCAGTTGCTTGAAGATGCCACGGAACTATCTGATAGGATCCGTGGGAAAGACAAAAAGGAGCAAGTCACAAGTTCGGGTTCTTTTAAACCCAACTTTAAGAAGAGGCCCAATAATGGAGGTTCTTCCTCTCAAGATCAGAAGTACAAGAAATCCAAGCCTTTCTCTATCACCACTACCCCTTCAAACGTAGTATGCAAGCATTGTGACAAGGCTGGTCACAAAACAGAAGAATGCTGGAGGAAATTAGGAGCATGTCTCCGTTGTGGGAGTCGTGAACATCGGATTCCCGATTGTCCATTAATGAATGACCAAGACGGTGAGGGTAAACGCCCAGTGACAAGGAACGCGCGTCTTCATGCAATCCAAGAGACCGAACCAGAAGAAGAAGGCGGATTGGTGGAAGGTACATTAAAAATTTGTTCCAAATATGCACATGTCTTATTTGATACGGGTGCATCGCATTCCATTATTTCCAAGAAGTTTGCTGACCCATTACCTCTAGAACCAGAATGGATGAAAATAGTGTTGTCTACTCCTCTCGGAAACGAGACGGATATCACGCATCATTACCAAAACTGTGAGGTGTTGGTTCGAGGAAAGAATTTTCCTATTGATCTTATCTGCTTAGATCTAAAAGAATATGATGTTATACTAGGAGCAGATTGGTTATCTAAGTACCAGGCAACGGTTGATTGCCGTAATAGCAAGATTGTTTTCAAAGAATTTCCAGAACTGACTTATACTAGTCCTAAGAGTCGAAGCAAATCCCCTCTTATTTCGGCTCTTCGAGCAAGCAAGCTCGTCAGGAAAGGATGTGTATCCTTCCTTGCTTTTGTCACTAATAAAGAAGCTAAGGAAACCAAGATAGAAGACGTTCAAGTAGTACGAGAATTCCCAGACGTATTTCCGGAAGAATTGCCGGGATTACCCCCGCAAAGAGATGTGGCCTTTACCATCGACTTAGTCCCTGGTGCTGGTCCGGTTTCAAAGGCACCATATAGAATGTCCCCTGCTGAACTCAAGGAGTTGAAGAGCAGTTGATGGAACTAATCCGAAAAGGGTTTATTAGACCAAGTACTTCCCCGTGGGGAGCACCAGTCTTATTTGTAAAGAAGAAGGATGGATCCATGAGATTGTGTATTGACTATCGACAGTTGAATCATCTTACTATCAAGAACAAGTATCCACTGCCGAGAATCGATGAATTGTTTGATCAGATTTCAGGATCCAAATATTTCTCCAAGATTGATCTCCGGTCGGGATATCATCAATTAAGGATCAAGGATGATGACATTCACAAGACCGCATTCAGAAGCAGGTATGGCCATTACGAATTTGTTGTTATGCCTTTTGGACTAACAAATGCCCCTGCTGCCTTTATGCAGTTAATGAATAGCATATTCAGGCCTTACTTGGATCAATTCATAGTAGTCTTCATCGATGATATATTGATATATTCTAAGACTAAGGAAGAACATGAAGAGCATTTGAGGATTGCATTGCAAGTCTTGAGGACAAATCAATTATATGCTAAACTCAGCAAATGCGAGTTCTGGCTTGAAGAAGTGGCTTTTCTCGGACATGTCATATCCAAGGACGGTTTATCTGTGGATCCGTCAAAAGTTGAAGCTGTGAGAAACTGGGAGAGACCCACTAACGCAAGCGAGATCAGAAGTTTCTTAGGTCTTGCAGGCTATTATCGGCGATTTATCAAAGATTTCTCTAAGATCGCCGTACCACTTACAAGATTAACTCGTAAGGAGATCCGATATGAATGGAGTGAGGAATGTGAAAGCAGTTTCCAAACTCTCAAGGATCATCTCACCACAGCTCCGGTCTTAGCCTTACCAATTGAAGGAGAGAAATTCGAGGTCTACACTGATGCTTCTGGCATTGGCCTCGGATGTGTTCTAATGCAACATGGGAAGGTCATAGCATACTCTTCTCGTCAACTGAAGAAGCATGAGGAGAATTACCCCGTCCATGACTTGGAATTGGCCGCGGTAGTATTTGCCCTAAAGATATGGAGACACTATCTCTATGGGGTACAGTTTACTGTATACTCCGATCACAAAAGTCTCAAATATCTATTTTCACAAAAGGAGCTGAACATGAGACAAAGACGTTGGCTAGAATATCTCAAGGACTTCGACTTCAGTATACAATACCATCCCGGAAAGGGTAATTATGTGGCTGATGCCCTTAGTCGAAAGCCGAGAGCAAAGATAGCAAATTGTATGATACAAGAATGGAGGTTACTTGAACAATTCTCCGAGCTCAATATAAGCTTGGACACGGAATCCAAATTTGTCACACTATCTCATGTAAGCATACAGTCAGATTTGTTATCTGAGATACAAACACTTCAGGATGATGATCCTATGTTAGTAGAAATCAAAGGCAGATTAGAAGGACAATCTGATTTTCAACTAACTTCTGATGGAAGATTATCGTTCAAAGATAGAACTTGTATACCCGATTGTCCGGAATTAAAGAAGAAGATCTTAGATGAAGCTCACAGATCAAGATACACTATTCATCCTGGATCAACTAAAATGTACCAAGATGTAAAGAGGAACTTTTGGTGGCCCAATATGAAAAGAGAAATAGCGGACTATGTATCACGCTGTCTCACATGCCAACAGGTCAAGGCGGAACACCAAAAGCCTGCGGGAAAACTACATCCTCTAGATATTCCTAAGTGGAAATGGGAGGATATTGGTATGGACTTCATCATGGGTTTGTCTAAATCTAAAGGAGGACATGATGGAATCTGGGTTATCATTGATCGATTGACTAAATCGGCACATTTCTTGCCAATCAAAAGCCGATGGTCGATTGATGTGCTAGCTGCACTATACATTAAAGAAATAGTCAGGATACATGGAATTCCTGTCTCAATCGTGTCTGATAGGGATCCCCGTTTTACTTCTCATTTTTGGAAGGGATTACAACATTCGTTGGGGACAAGGCTCAACTTTAGTACTGCTTTTCACCCACAAACGGATGGTCAGACCGAGCGAACTAATCAAGTTGTTGAAGATATGCTGAGAGCATGCATTATTGACTTTGGAGGAAGCTGGCATGACCACTTACCTTTAGTTGAATTTGCATATAATAATAGCTACCAAGCTAGTATCCAAATGGCACCTTTCGAAGCCTTATACGGAAGGAGTTGCCGATCTCCCATATGTTGGAACGAAGTTGGAGAAAAACAACTATTAGGTCCAGACATGGTAAGGGATACAACCGAGAAGATACAAGTAATCAGAGAAAGATTACAAGTTGCTCAGACAAGGCAAAAGGCTTATGCTGATACCAGGAGAAGAGATCTTGAATTCCAGGTTGGAGATCATGTATTTCTTAAAATATCCCCTGGACGTGGCATACGAAGATTTGGTGTTAAGGGCAAGCTTACGCCAAGATTCATCGGACCATTTGAGGTACTCGAAAGAGTTGGCGAGGTTGCTTATCGCATCGCGTTGCCTCCTCAGTTGTCCGAGGTACACAATGTATTTCACATATCTATGTTGAAGAAGTATGTGCACGATCCGTCACATATTATTGAGCATGGAGATCTGGTGATCCAGAAAGATCTCACATATGAACAAAGGCCTTTAAAGATATTAGATCGAGAAATACGAGCTCTAAGGAATAAGGTTATTCCCATGATCAAGGTGCAATGGAATAAGAATCCTGAACGCGAAGCGACATGGGAGACCGAGGAATCTATGAAGAAACGATTTCCCGAGTTATTCTAAGAGGTATATGTCCTACACTCTCCGCGTGTATAATTATATATATATTGAATTTGGGGACCAAATTCTTTTAAGTGGGGGAGGGTGTAGCAACCCTAATAAATGAATAATTGAAATGAATTAAAACATATATATTACAGAAGTAATATATATAAAAGGAATAGGGTTAATTGGACGAAATAAAACAAATTAAAAATAACGCCTCTTATTAGGGCGTTAATTCAAAAAGAAACGCCTCTATCAAAGGCGTGACTAAAGAAAGGACGCCCACACGTGCGGTCGTCAACTCTCACGACCAAATGGGTAAGTAAAAGAAACGCCTCTATCTTGGGCGTGTTTTAAAACACGAAACGCCCTTTTTCAAGGCGCTTTTTAAGAAACGCCCTTATGCAAGGCGTTAATTCAAGAATACACGCCCTGACCAAAGGCGTTAATTCCATTCGAGTTCCGTTCGACACGGGAGCTTATCCAGGGAAGGATTATGTTAATCCAGTAAGTATTTAATAGGGCAAGGACTCTATATTGGAAGCATTGCTTCTACTAGAACACTAACCTTAACAGGACGTCCAAAATCCTATAAATAGTCTTGATCGAGCAAACCCTAAACCTATTTGATTCAAGCCTCTGCCACGGTAAGTGAAGAACAGAACTGTTCTTCTTATTCCTTTCTTTCTGTTTGGAGTGTATGAAGAACTAACGTTCTTCATCTCCTTCTCTTCTTACAGGTTGAAGAGAGAGCACACGCTGTGAAGAACATAGGTAAGGTTCTTCTAAAACTTTTCCTAACTACGGTTATGTCCCCATCTTCCTCATCTTCTTTTCTTTTCCTTACAGATCGATTGTTGGGTGAAGTTCCTGAAGACAGAAGATCAATATCTTCATCATCCTCATCAAATACAATCACCTTCTCTTCTTACTACTACCAGCGGGATTCTTCGTCCCTTCGATTAAACCAAATCAACCATTAAAGGTAGGTTTTCTCAAGCTACTGTAGCCCAAATGAAATTAATGCAAGATATATATATATATATAAGCATGTCATGCATATGATTATTATAGTTTTCGTGCGTTTTCTGAAATATTTTGAAAGAAACGCCCTTGATTAGGGCGCTAATTTAAAAGAAACGACCATACTAGTGGTCGTCAATTTAATATTTGACGCCCTCTACGCAGGCGTTAATTTCATAAGAATCGCATGTGATTAATAATTGATCCTGTTTAAAAATTACAATACATATGAAATATTGATTTTTAATATCTTGCATGACTCTGTGAATTCCTGTTAAATTTTACTGCCATGACATGTCTCCTGTCTCTCGAAATATTATTTATTAAAATATCGTAAATCCCTTGAAATTCACGACTTGGACAAAGTCGTTTTCCATATTCTAACGCCCCAGTACAAGGCGTGAATATTAAAAGTAACGCCCCTTCCTAGGGCGTGTATCTGTTAAAAACCTGAAATTCACATATTCTGTAAAATGGAATTTGAAAGTAACGCCCCTTCCAAGGGCGCGTTTTTGATAAATTTCTGAGAATAATTATATCCTGTCGAATATGTAAATGATGAGACGCCTGCCCCTGCAGTCGTCAACTTTTAAGAAACGCCCCCAGGAAAGGCGTGTTTTTGATAAATTAATGAAATAATGGAAATTCTGCAAATTGGCAATATATGTAAACGCCCTTCAGTTAGGCGTTAATTACTTGAGACACGACTTGACCTAAGTCGTTATTTTACTGTAAACTGATTTTTCCTCTGATTTGCTAACCGATGGTTTATATATTATACATATATATATATATCGGCACTATTCTCCACTCCGTGAGTATAGTCCCACGTTTCATGTTGATTTATCGATCACACTCAACTCTCATTGACATACAAGCTCTCCATTGGACATTCCGTTCCTTTGGACTAGCGAGTTAGTCATAGAGACCTCCGTAAGACTCCTCGTAGCCTTGGATTCCCTCAAGGCCGACTGAGCTGGTTGTACCCTAAAAACCCATTACACGATCCTTGCCATGTCAATCTAAAGAAAACATGGTATACCGGCCCTTATGATTATACAAAGAGTATATCATAAGAAATTCTTAATGGGATGATGATATCATGCCATATCATGTCGTTCTTGTAAACCTCAATTCTATGATAAGAATGAGGGTATCTTACCTTTGATATACTGTTCGTGTGGACCTCAATTCTAAATAAAGAATGTCCATATTGATTTGTCATGGTACCTAAGTTAAGGGAACCATATTCTACCTAGTTTTATCGAACTCGTGATTATACCGTTATTATCGCCATTCTATGTCCTTTGTCATATTTTGGACTCTATTCTATCAAAGTTGTCATACGTATCTACAAGCTTGATTATTGAAATTCTATATTGGCTATATAAACAAGAGTGGATGTCAAAACACATGATAAATGCCTGCGCATATAGGGCCCGATCTGGTCCTGGGAGGAGCACCCGAAAGTACTTGTGCCCATGGGAGTTAAAATGATAAGGTATCTGGCATTATACCGAGTACTTGACTTGCTTGATTGGACATTCCACACACATCTTGTACTTGAATCGTACTTGACTTTACATGAAATGCGTGGCCCGAAAAAGGGTAATTTACTTGCTTGATACATGATAGCCAAAGTTCTTGACATGACTCGATAATGGTACTTGCTTGAATATCTTGAATAACTTGTATCTTGTTCATGAAAGTTCATCTTATTTCTTTGATATTACATTCTCTCTATCTTGTCGTTTCATGCGAGCATGCATAGCTTTATTGCATCCATGAAAATGTAATTACTTAAACCACTTGCTAGTACTTGAGATATAATTTCCTACTGAGCGTTCGCTCATTCCGTTTGTCCCTTTGTACTTTTCAGGTAAGTCCGACGACGATGGAAGTCAATCGGATGGGAATGGTCAAGAGTGAAAGTGATAGAGCTTCTACAAGTGTCGTCTAGTCTTTTCCATAGTTTCTTGAGTCAACTATGTATTCTTTTCCTTTTTATTTAACAGAGTATTGGATTTGTAATACTCTATCCATTATGAAATAAAGGATTGGGTTATCTTGCTATTTTGCGCATCTCTGTCTTTGTGTCGAATACACGACCACTCTGATTGACATGATTGATATAGACACGTCGCGCATCTCCGGGTATCTTCCGCGCTCGGGGCGTGACAACACGGGAGTAAACTCCCAACCACACATGGAGAACGCACCCCAAGTTACACCCGACCACACACGCGGATATACTCCGCACAAATCGACGCACACACGACAACACACACACTCGGAGAACCCTTTCTCCAAACACCCACACAAAGTATTATGTCAAATGTTTATGAAGCAATGACAAATATATGGTATGACCCCTCAACCAAATTATATAGATGGAAACTAGAAAGTTGCATCAAGTAAAAGGCTCCCCCTTCTTCAGCAAAATCTGATTCCCCTTGCTCGTTGACGGATGATCATAATCTTGACATCATCTTCTTCCTCTCCTCTAGCCGCTCCTCTTTTCCTTCTTCCAATCTCTTCTTCACCTGAAAGAATAGATAGAAATAATAAGTTCAAACTTTAAGCTAATCTCAAACAAGAGTGTGAAAATGAATGGTTTAGAGATCCCCCTCTTCATCTTCAACCTATACGAAAGAACACATGAGCATTAAGATTGTTATATCACAAAAGTCACAGCTCATATATATATTCAAGAGATAGGACATGTGAAGCCCTCCTATAATGCCTTAAAGCAGATTTTTGAGCTCTATCAACAAAGATCAGAATGAGGATGATTTTGCAGTGATTAGAGCTCCCCCTTTCTCTTCTTCAAACGTATTTGAATGCTTCTGCAGGATGAAGAACGTTCTTGAAGAAAGATGATTGATTCTTGCAAAAATGAAGTTGTAACTTGATTTCCTTCGCAGCTTCCAGTAGAGAATTGATTGAAGACTTGAATCCACCTTCTTCCCTTCACATAGAAGCTCAGAAGAACGTGGGAGAAGCCATGGAGCTGCTACTTTCGACCTGCACTCACAAGGGTTAGAGAACACACCCAAATTTCAGATCCAGCATCATCTCCCTTGGGGTTTGTAACTCAAGAGATGTATATATGTGTTTAGGTCGGTCAAGAGACAGCCTGGGGACCAGATCCACGAATTAGGGAGACATTTAGGACATTTGGAATTGATTGGTAGGACTTTCGATACAAGAAAACGGCGGTCAAACATCACGGCTGGACGTCCGACCGGAAGGGGTCAACCCCAAGGTCGACCCTCGGGCACACAGAAGCCAAACAGAACCTAAAATTTGGTTCTGGGTTACAGGGGTCGACCCCAGGGGTCGACCATCGTGCTTCCAGAACCTAAAACAGAACCAAAGCTGGTTCTGGGTTATAGGGGTCGACCCCAGGGTCGACCCCTTTCAGCAGGGTTCAAACATTTGGTTTTGTTTTGATCAGAACCTGAGAGGGTCGACCCCTTCTTATTTGGGCCTGAAAAACCACTAAAAACACCATCAAATCAATGGGAAATAATTGATTAAATATTACCATCATCCCATGAAGATCAACCATGATTTTTCATCCTGAAAAACATGATAAAGCAAGAGGTTAGATCAAGATCAAAATATATGGGTCATTCATGAACATATGAAGCTAGTCTTGAGACCGAGACCCAAATGACATGAAATATGATTACAAAATAATTAGCATGAGGCATATAAGAATCCCCATGAAAGATCTGTATGAAAGCACTAGAGATCCCAATTTTCCAACTCAAGATTACAAGAGTATCACCATGGATTCTAATATAAATCCTTACCATTGCATGATGAACAATTTTAGAATCAAGGCACGTAAAACAATATTGAGTCACATTCCATTTGATCAATCTCCAAGCTCATGAAACCATACATCACAAAGTAATCTCACCAAGTGTAGAGACAATGTATATGTAATGTTTGTGCTAACCTCAAAGCACGTATGAGCCTTATAGAATCACAATGCATCAACATGATGATAAGCCTTATAGAATTACAATGCATCCACATGATGATATCCCAATAGAAACAGTTTGGAATCATTTTCACAAACATTTCATACTTCATAGCTAGAGGATAAGTCAAGCAACAAAGACATGAGTAACCATTCACGCACATGGACAAGCAACAAAGGCATTTTGTAATCATCAAAATCACATACACAACAATCTCCCCCATTTTGATGTTGACAAAATATTATGTTATAATGCTCTCTCCCCTTTGACATAATCAGAAATGGGGAGCATGACGGGAATCCAAGATGGCAAGAACTAATTGCAAAATTGTTTGATACCGATTGTTGAATGCAAATGTGGATAATATGGTCATGTAGAATGCAAAATGACAAAACGATATGCAAATTGCTCACGAGTTGCAGCAATTGGAAATGATGTATGGCATGACAATAATGAGCAAGCAAACAAATACTCAACCACCCATAGAAAGGTATTGACTCATTCAAGTCCTGATGAGTTAAGCAGATAAGATCACATGCAAAGCTCCCCCTTTGACATTGACACAATAGATGACTGACTTTGATTTTCAAAATTTTGATTTTTAGTTTTCTTGTGAAATGCATGAAACATGATGTATGAAAATGATGAGACATGAAATGCATACAATGTAATCAAGCAGATATCTATAGATACATGTAACATAACTCCTTCACAAGAAGTGATACCAATTGATTTACAGTGAGGGGATAGGTGTAGGAAAAGTACAAGTGAGTCATTAAGTTCAGAATGCTCATGATTACACCTAGAGGATTGTGCAGATAAATAGGAGAAGGCATACAGTTGGTCAAGTAATCAATCAAATTTTCAAAATACATATCAAATCAAATTACCATGTGTAAGTGAGTAACATGAGTATGAATCTTAGCCATATGGATAACCGGATTTTCAAGTAAACACAATAGTAAGTTCACAAACTACATTTCAATCTAGAGAATAGCATATTGGAGGCTTCGCTCTTCCTCATCAAATTATCATCAATAATTTTCACACTGACAATCTGAATTTTTCTAAGAAGGATCAGGTTCAAATAATTCCTTTTTACGCGAGGAGACATATGGAGCTCATGCCAGAATCCCCGGTTACTTAGAATACTGAACCTTGTCACCTCATTTGAACAGAGATACCTTAGTCAACACTTTTAAGAAATGAAGCACATCACGTCTCAGGTGACATGTGCCCAGTTTACTCAGTGAGACTTAGCATTGCTCTGCCTTTCATGTCAACTTTTTTTTTTAATGTGGAGGCAGGCAGCTTTTTCCTCAACTGTCTCTTATCATCCTTGCAGCAAGTTGAATTATTTTAGAGTGTTGAAATGAAATTCTTATATCCTTATGAATAACACTCAATTCCACATTAAAGTGCATGAAGTGTACGAATTTGATTTAACATGTATGGAGAAAATTTAACTTAGAACAGGATAGTGTAGCTCCCCCTATGTAAATGCAATAAGCATGAAATGCTCCCCCTGAGAGTTTGACATGAAGCACACTTGTTAAGACTCAGATGCAACATTATTTAACAATGGAGTGTTTGGTCTTAGAAGTTTCAAAGGAAGGGGTTAAATAGCATATAATAACATGCAAGCATACAATGGAGATATGCATATGCAATGCAAAATGAAAAGATATGTAATTTTAGTTTTCACATGACACTCTATATGCACCTAATGCAACTAATCCATGACACGCATTACCAATTGTTAAAATGTGAGGACACAATTTTATTCTGAAAAGAGAATTCAAAAAATTCATTCAAAACATCAAAATCATCACATGTGAACTTTTCTTGAAAACAGTTGTGCTTTTATCCAGAAAGATGAATGGCACATTGGTAAAGACCATGAAACATTGATCAACTTCAGTCTTCAAGATGTTCAGCCACAAACATAATATCATCATGCTGAGAGAATGTAAAAACATCATTTTCAAAATTTTCAGCATGCAAACCTCCCCCATAATCAATGCATGATTTCATAAGATTCATTTAAGTTGGATGCCATATGCATAGATGATTCATGGTACCGGGCGGAGGCATATTCTCATGCATGGTGATAACTTTCAGACAGACTTGACCTGTCCTTCCACATGTCACCATTTTATATACCATGTAATCATTGAAATGATGATCAGAAATAAATGTATTCTCATTTGACATCGGGGGTTTAGCAAAACTCATTCAATGGCTACACTCTCAAATATACTGCTCAGATGTTTCAATACCATTCAACCAAGCATTCATTAGCCACATTGTCAAGAACAACCAAGGGGTATTGAAACCTTCAAAATCACTGTCTGTCAAGTTATGGCATTAACATCAAGACCAAGGAGCTTCAAACAAACACTTTATTTTCTCACCTTTGTCTTGAGTTACCTTTATAAGTATTCTCAAATTCTTCGCGTTATTTCGCTTGTTGTCTTCTGCGTCAATAAGCTCCTTTCTTTCTCTCCTGTAAGAAATAGAATGATATTAGCCAGAAGAAATGGAAGTAGATCAAATCTGGCATTGAAGTCCTCTTGAGCTCCTTTCTTTCTCTCCCAACCTGCAATATCAGAAACTCAATTTCATATCAATCTCAATTCATTACAAGTGAGAAGCCCAATTTCAGTGCTTTTCTTCCACAAGGCAATCTTCTATGAGCTACAAGTGTGAATGATGAGCTTCAAGTATCAACTCAGGGATAAGCCCATGTTCACCAAGACATCACACCAGAACTGGCCAAGTCGACTTGAAGCCTTCCTCTTGGCCTCAAGGCAATCCTGCAACAAGGTTCTCATTTGGTTGTTTTGGGTACCCAAATCTTCTTGGGTCCCGAATGGTTAGTTGCACCTCTAGAGGGTACCTTCCACAGTTTTTGGGCATGCATATCATCAAAATATATTAAAGAGCAATCATACATGGTATGCCCAAACTCACCACAATAATGACAACAACCAAAAGACTTCAGATTTTTCTTGTAAGAATGAGCATGAAATTTTTGTGGGTTTGAAGAGATGTTTTCATTTTTCAAACTAAAGCAATTGTTCTTCCTATGATCGAACCTTCCACAATGCAAACAGTTCAATGGAGTAAATCATTCAAATGGTCTTCGTGCATGAACATAAGAGTTATCAAAAGTTCTTTTGTGTTCAAAAACTCTCTTGGCTTTGTGAAGCCATTCATTTTCTTGCATGTTTCTAGATCTTCAGATTTCATCAAGAAGCAATCATGCATCATATGACCAAGTTCACCACAATAAACATATGAGATTTTCTTTATGGATGCATGTGTGTGTGCAACATGATTTTTCATGGCATTCATCGTGATTCCAACAACACTTTTAGCCTTTTGATGTAAGTTTTGTTTCTTTTCCAGATTTGCATTTGATCTCTTTGTTGTTTGAGCAGCAGTTTGATTTGGAGACCCATTTGATGTGCTGGCTATGTTTGTATGGACAAAATATGTATAGACTTTATTTTCAAAATTCTTTTTGTTCACAGGATTATAGCCCAACCCCTCTCTTTGGAAATTCACCTTAGTCCCCAATATCTTGTTCAGATTTTCATCCCCATTCACAAACTTAGACAATGATGCATTCAAGTCACCAATTTCAGATTCAAGGGATGTAATGTGCAATTCATAGTTAGCTATTTCTTATTCAAGCACATGTACCTTATCAGATTCATCAACTATCACAGATTTCTCTTTTTCAAGATTTTCAAGTGGTGAGGACACACGGCGCTATCCTCGACGGAGCACCCGGCACACCGCTACCTCCTTGTGGCTCGGCGACGGCGGCACCTTCTAGTTATCTTTTCATCATGTTTAGGCCATGTTGGGCCTCAGTCTGGACTTGCTCAGGCCTTGTGGGCCTTGTCTTTTGGTCCCTGCGTGGACATCTTATTGTTTGGGCACTTATTGGGCCATATAGTGGCCAATTGGGTTGCTTTGTGGGGTAATGGATCTTGTTATTGGGTCAAGGGCTTATTGGGGCTTGAAGCCCACTTAAAAGAGGCCCATTAGGGTTTAGGGGGCGGCCCCCTCCCCATCTAGAGGAGGAGGAGGCAGCCGCCCCCCCCCCCCCTTCCTAGTTCTACTAGGGAAGGTGGGGGGCGCTCCCCTCTCCCTTCCCCTTTTCCCCTCTCCTCCTTTCCCCAACTCCACCCCTTCCTTATCCCACTTAGATTCCTTTCCTATTTTCTAAGCTTGCTGAAATATGGGCCGCCTTTCTCTCCTTGGAGCTGGGCGCACCCCTCCCTTCTAGTTAGATTAGGGTTTTCCCATCCCCTATAAGTAGTTCTCACCTTGTACCGATTACAGTTTACACATGAATTTGAATACAAGTGAGTATTGTGCAAAGCTTTTTGCGCCCTTCTCTCTCTCTCTCTTTCTGCTCCTGCGACGGGAGAACGGCGGGGTGTGACGCCTCAGCCCTCGGTGGACTCCGGGGTTCCCTCTTATCCTCATCTTCTTCCTCAACGGTTCGTGTTCGTGATTCCAGATTTCTGCCCCGACTTGTAGCAGAGCTCGCGCCCCCTTCCTGGATGAGTTTTGCCACGACCTATTTTCTGGAGATACGTCTGCGGATCAGCTTCGCGTCGGCACCCATTTTGCATCAATCGGAGATCGGCACTGCCCGTACCGATTTTCTCCGCCGACCTGCGCCAGCACCACTTTCTCTGCTCACCCAGCGGGGAGGCCCTGATTGCGAATTTTCCCCAGGCCTCCACGCTGCGTCTTTTGCCCTGGTTTCTTCAGGGTTCGTAGATCTCCGAGTCAACTTTCCAACGCCGCCGACGGCGTCGTGTTTCGACATCGTCACCGTCCGTGGCGGTCGATCTCGTGGGGTTGCGCCAGCGCATCTGCCCAGTCCGCCCAGCGAACCAGCCCCGACTTTCAGCGACTCCTGCGGCTCACACCGGCGTCGTCTGCCAGCGCCATTTGGCCGAGGGCGATCTCTGCCAGTCAGCTTTCACCCCCAACCGGCCCGGACTTGTTCGGGCACCAGAAGGCCGATTTCCAGATTTTACCGTCGGCGAGCGCAGTTCTGCGCCCACAGAACCTGATCTGACTTTCAGCAGCGCCCACGGTCACCACCGGCGGATCCAGCACGCCCCCTTTGGCCGGAGCGTTCCTCCAACAGTCAGCGACGCGTCCTCTCTGACGGTGCCTCAAACGGGCGTCGTATCAGCCCGTGAGACCCCCCCTCCGCCCAGGCGCGCGCGACACCGGTTTCTGCGGCGTTGCACCCGAACCTCCTCGTGGCCGACCCGTCACCGAGTGCAGCCCGTCAACCCGTGTCCGGCAGCCCCGAACGTATTGGTTGTAGCCTTTTACCTCCCTGCGAGGAGTGGGCCGTTATTGGGTTGTATTTTATTGACCTCTGGTGTATCGGGGTTGTTGGTTCACGGCCGGGGTTCCTTCCCCACGCCTAGGCGTGGAGGTACGCGCTCCGACTCCCCTCCTTTTGCTTGCTCTTTTAGTATGTGATTGATTATGCGGCGTGAGAGAGGGTAGGTGCCTAGCCACTTATTGCCATCACCGCGGATCGTGAGTGAGAGCATCCATCCCTAGCACTAGTCGAGCACCGAGCTAGGACTCGACTCCCCTTGTCTTTGGAGGTCGACTATACGCCTAGACACGTGCGCTTCCCTCCTTGGGACGGCCGAGGTCGGAGTTTCTGTTGAGAGACGTCCCTCATTCTGTGGGATATCACGGTGGTCAGCCACTTGGCGACCCTTGAGCGTGCTACTGCCGGCCTCAGTTAGAGTCTTTTGTGAGTCTTAGTCCGTGTCGGTCCCCGTCCCGCGTCAAATTTGGTATCAGAGCATGGTTACCAACTTGTCCTTACAGGTTGGGTCTTAGGGTCGTGTCTAGGTTTTGGACGTGTCTTGTTTGAGTCTTGCATCTCATTGCATTCGTGTCCCTCTAGGTCTTAGGGTGTCAGCCTACCCTTCCCTTAGTCTCCTTTGCATGCCCACTCGGGGTGGTTCGGATTACCATCGCCCGGACGCCATGGGTGACCAACACCCACCTCAGGGACGCCCATCTCTAGTGGATCTGATTACCCAACTTATGACCCGTATGGACAGGTCCGACCAGTCCATCAAGGAGTTGACTGAGCATCTAGATGGCCGTCTGAAGATCATTGAGGATCGTGCCAGAGTGTCTGACTTAACCATCCAGGGCCTTGTTGGACGGATTGGGAGAGTTGATGAAGTGCCCCACCAGGACCCTCCTAGAGCCGATCGAGCCCCTCCAGTTGCTGCCGCTCAAGCCCCTCGGGCTCAGGAGCGACGTCCACGAGCCCCCGACTTTGATGACTATGGGTCCGAGAATGATTTTGAGGGGAATGGGCGCCAGTACCGTGGTCGTCGACCACATCAGGATGAGGATGATAGGATCCTTAGGACCGTCCGTGCCGATCCACCCACTTTCGAGGGGTCCCTTGACCCAAAAGTCTACATAGACTGGGAGAATAGCATGGATAGGTATTTCGAATGGGTTGAGATGTCTGAGCTTCGGCAAGTCCGATTTGCCAAGATGAAGCTCGTGGGGAGAGCCCAGACCTACTGGAGGAATGTCGAGAGCTTGATGTTGCAGAGGCAGGATCCACCCATAGAAACCTGGATTGACATGCGGCGTAAGCTCCGCGAGAAGTATGTCCCTCCTTCTTACCGCCAGAGGCTCATCGACCGATGGCAGACCCTTAGTCAGGGCGATCGGTCCGTGACCGAGTACATCGCCGAGTTTGACGAGTATTATTTGCGATGTGGAGTTGATGAGGAGAAGGGCATGCCTGTTTCGCGTTTTCGCCGTGGTTTGAGGCCCGAGTATCAGTATGAGCTCTACCGTCGCCAGGTAGACACTTTAGAGCTGGCTTACCAGGTTGCCCTAGAGTTAGAGCAATTTGAGTTGGAGTTTGGCCCCACCTTTCGTCAGGGGATGCCTAGTCAGCGGGGTCTTGACCCTCGCTCCACTTCCACCCAGTATGGTCGATATCCGGCGGCTCGGCCCGCGGAGCCTCTTCGCCAGGACCCCACTGGTCCCAGGCCTCGTCCACCCCTTCCTAGGGACCCGTTTCCTCCACCTCGCCAGCAGCCGCCCTACCCCCCCACACGCCCTACACTTCCACCTCCCGCGCACCCTGCGCATTCTCAGCCTTTACTCCCCGCGCCCCGTCATGATGACAAGGGCAAGAGTCCTATGACCGCTGGAGCCTCATCCAGTGCGGGCGCACGTACTACTTGTTACCGGTGTGGCGGATTTGGCCACTTTGCTGATAGATGCCCCACTCGAGAGAGGAAGGCCCTTGTCATGGCAGACCCCACTTCCACTGAGTCCCTCACTGAGCCTATTCCTGTTAGTTATGAGGTAGACCAGGACTTGGTTGAGGAGTTCTTCGATGATCTGCTCGAAGGAGAGCAGGATGGTGCCCAGGGTAGCCACTTTCAGGGTGACCCACAGTTAGGGGTAGTTAGGTGCATTCTAGCCCAGCCCCAGGTGAGTGACGACTGGCGTCGCACCACCATTTTTCACACCTTCTGCAGGCTTGGGGGTAAAGCTTGCAAGATTGTCATTGATAGCGGGAGTTGCATCAACGCCATATCTACTGGCACTGTTACCCGCCTTGGGTTAACCCCAGTTGACCACCCTGCCCCCTATAGGGTTTCGTGGGTCGATTCTACCTCCATTCCTGTTAGGCTCCGTTGCCTGGTGCCCCTTCAGTTCCAGACCTATCAGGATGAAATTTGGTGCGATGTTCTACCTATGGAGGTAGGTAGCATTATTTTAGGGAGGCCGTGGTTGTTTGACATGGATGCCACCCTACAGGGCCGTGCAAACACTTGCACATTTGATCACAACGGCCACAGGATCACCCTCCACCCAGCCCCACCTAGGGACCCTACTGTTAGGGGACCAGCCGGCCCTAGTGCCACGACCACCCCTCACCAGGGGAAGGTCAGCCCACCACCACCACCACCTCCGGTGTCAGTTTCCACCCCCTCTCCCACCCTCACCATAGAGGCCCCTCCGACTAGGAGGTTGATGATCATCAGTCCCCGAGAGATGGAGAGAGAGGTTGCTAGTGGTGTCCCTCTTTTAGCTGTGGTTGTCAGGGAGACGGGTGAGGTGGTCCCCAGTCTCGAGGGAGTGACAGACCCTCAGTTAGCTGAGATGTTGCGAGAGTTTGCTGATATTTTCCCGGAGGACCTTCCCGAAGGCCTTCCACCATTGCGTGACATTCAGCACGAGATTGATCTTGTCCCGGGCTCGTCCTTGCCCAATCTTCCACATTATAGGATGAGTCCCGCGGACCACGCTGAGCTACAGAGACAGGTTGATGAGTTGATGAGTAGGGGTTCCCTTAGGGATAGCAAGAGTCCCTGTGCTGTTCCCGCCCTGCTAGCACCAAAGAAGGATGGCACATGGCATATGTGCATCGATAGCCGTGCGATCAATAAAATCACGGTTAAGTATAGGTTTCCCATTCCCCGGCTAGATGACTTGCTTGATATGATGTCAGGAGCCACGATTTTCTCGAAGATCGATCTTAGGAGTGGCTATCACCAGGTGAGGATCAGACCAGGTGATGAGTGGAAGACTGCATTTAAGACCAAGGATGGTCTTTACGAGTGGTTGGTCATGCCCTTCGGGCTGACTAACGCCCCTAGCACCTTCATGCGGGTGATGACGCAGGTGTTGCGTCCTATGATTGGAGTGTTTGTGGTCGTCTACTTCGACGACATCTTGATTTATAGCCGCACTAGGGAGTTACACCTAGACCACCTTAGGCAGGTGTGTGTTGTTCTGAGACGGGAGAGCTTGTTTGCCAACCCTAAGAAGTGTAGCTTCATGACTGACCAGGTTTCTTTCTTAGGGTTCATTGTGTCCCGTGACGGAGTCTCCGCTGATCCGGAGAAGATCCGTGCCATAGTGGAGTGGCCCGAGCCCCGCTCACTCCACGATGTTAGGAGCTTTCATGGTCTGGCGACATTCTATCGCCGTTTCATTAGGGGGTTCAATTCTATCACCGCCCCGATCACGGATTGCATCCGTAAGGGCGAGTTTACCTGGACGAAGGCTGCTGCCACAGCCTTCCAGATTATCAAGGTTCGCATGACCCAGGCACCCGTTCTTACACTTCCTGACTTTTCTAAGGTGTTTGAGGTTACATGTGATGCCTCAGGTGTAGGCATAGGGGGAGTGCTTAGCCAGGAGTCCCACCCTATAGCCTTTTTCAGTGAGAAACTCAATGATGCCAAACTGCGTTACTCTACTTATGACAAGGAATTCTACGCAGTTGTCCAGGCTTTGCGCTATTGGAGGCACTATCTCCTCCACCAGGAGTTCGTGCTCTTTTCTGACCACGAGGCATTGAGATTTCTCCACACCCAAAAGAAGTTGAATGCCAGACATAGTAGATGGGTGGAATATTTGCAGGAGTTTACATTCGTTCTCAAGCACAAGGCAGGTGCTGAGAACAAGGTGGCCGATGCTCTTAGTCGGCGGGTGATGTTGATATCCACCATGAATGTTCAGGTGGTTGGTTTAGAGAAGTTGAAAGAGGCCTACATTGATTGCCCGGACTTCGGTCCCATCTATTCTGCCCTTCAGTCAGGACCGTCCCGTGAGTTTAGCGAGTATGTCCTTCAGGATGGTCACTTATTTCGAGGTGATAGGTTGTGCATCCCACGGACTTCAGTTCATGATTTTCTTACGTGGGAGCTTCATGCAGGAGGTCTTGCGGGCCACTTCGGCCGAAACAAGACCATAGAGGCTGTTGAGCACCGTTTCTGCTGGCCCAGTTTGAAGAGGGATGTGGCCCGCATAGTTGCCCAGTGTCGTATTTGTGCCCTAGCGAAGCAGAGGAAACAGAACACTGGCCTTTATACCCCTCTGCCTGTCCCTGATAGTCCTTGGCAGGATATCAGCATGGACTTTGTGCTTGGTTTGCCCCGTACTGCACGGCGGCATGATTCTATTTTTGTTGTGGTTGACCGCTTCTCCAAGATGGCCTTGTTTATTCCTTGTTCCAAGACATCGGATGCCTCTAGAGTTGCCAGGTTGTTCTTCACCCACTGTGTGTCCAGGTTTGGGTTGCCGCGTACCATTGTTTCTGATAGGGATGTGCGTTTTACGAGCTATTTTTGGAAAACCCTTTGGCGGATGATGGGCACCCAGTTGAAGTTCTCCACCGCATACCACCCCCAGACTGACGGTCAGACAGAGGTAGTCAATAGAAGTCTAGGGGATCTTCTGAGGTGTTTAGTGCGTGATAGAGTTGGAGATTGGGACCTTGTCTTACCATTAGCAGAATTTGCATATAATGATTCGGTCAATAGGTCTACAGGGTTGAGTCCATTTGAGATTGTCACTGGTCGAAGACCTAGGAAGCCGATTGATTTGATTCCCTCCCCCATTCAGTCCCGAGTCTCTGAGTCAGCTGAGTCTTTTGCGGAGCATATTAGACAGTTGCATGACCATGTCCGTCGTCATATAGAGGCCAGCAACGCACGTTACAAGGAGTTAGCTGACGCGCACAGACGCACACGTGAGTTCCGCGAGGGAGAGTACGTCATGGTCCAGGTTAGACCGGAACGGTTTCCTTCGGGAGCCGTAAAGAAGCTCCAAGACCGCGGTGCAGGACCATTCAGAGTGTTGAGGCGTATTGGGTCGAACGCGTATGAGATCGAGCTACCAGACGACTACGGGATCAGTTCGACGTTCAATGTCTCTGATCTGGTAGCTTATCGGGATCCCGCGGTGATACCCAGTGAGTTATTTGGGCCTGACCCTCCTGTTGTGAGTGATACACCTACTGAGAGTCCACCTCCTCCAGCCCCATTACAAAAACGCGAGCATATAGATTGCATACTGGATGAGCAGGTGACTACTACCAGGAGCGGAGCCTACCAACGCTTCTTAGTGCGTTGGAGAGGGCGCCCCGAGTCGGACAACACCTGGATTACACGTGGAGAGATGGAGCGGATCGATCCGGACCTGCTGGAGCGGTACCTCAGCGACCGTGACCCTTACTCGACGGGGTCGAGTTCTTCCCGCCCGGGGAGAATTGGTGAGGACACACGGCGCTATCCTCGACGGAGCACCCGGCACACCGCTACCTCCTTGTGGCTCGGCGACGGCGGCACCTTCTAGTTATCTTTTCATCATGTTTAGGCCATGTTGGGCCTCAGTCTGGACTTGCTCAGGCCTTGTGGGCCTTGTCTTTTGGTCCCTGCGTGGACATCTTATTGTTTGGGCACTTATTGGGCCATATAGTGGCCAATTGGGTTGCTTTGTGGGGTAATGGATCTTGTTATTGGGTCAGGGGCTTATTGGGGCTTGAAGCCCACTTAAAAGAGGCCCATTAGGGTTTAGGGGGCGGCCCCCTCCCCATCTAGAGGAGGAGGAGGCAGCCGCCCCCCCCCCCCTTCCTAGTTCTACTAGGGAAGGTGGGGGGCGCTCCCCTCTCCCTTCCCCTTTTCCCCTCTCCTCCTTTCCCCAACTCCACCCCTTCCTTATCCCACTTAGATTCCTTTCCTATTTTCTAAGCTTGCTGAAATATGGGCCGCCTTTCTCTCCTTGGAGCTGGGCGCACCCCTCCCTTCTAGTTAGATTAGGGTTTTCCCATCCCCTATAAGTAGTTCTCACCTTGTACCGATTACAGTTTACACATGAATTTGAATACAAGTGAGTATTGTGCAAAGCTTTTTGCGCCCTTCTCTCTCTCTCTCTTTCTGCTCCTGCGACGGGAGAACGGCGGGGTGTGACGCCTCAGCCCTCGGTGGACTCCGGGGTTCCCTCTTATCCTCATCTTCTTCCTCAACGGTTCGTGTTCGTGATTCCAGATTTCTGCCCCGACTTGTAGCAGAGCTCGCGCCCCCTTCCTGGACGAGTTTTGCCACGACCTATTTTCTGGAGATACGTCTGCGGATCAGCTTCGCGTCGGCGCCCATTTTGCATCAATCGGAGATCGGCACTGCCCGTACCGATTTTCTCCGCCGACCTGCGCCGGCACCACTTTCTCTGCTCGCCCAGCGGGGAGGCCCTGATTGCGAATTTTCCCCAGGCCTCCACGCTGCGTCTTTTGCCCTGGTTTCTGCAGGGTTCGTAGATCTCCGAGTCAACTTTCCAACGCCGCCGACGGCGTCGCGTTTCGACATCGTCACCGTCCGTGGCGGTCGATCTCGTGGGGTTGCGCCAGCGCGTCTGCCCAGTCCGCCCAGCGAACCAGCCCCGACTTTCAGCGACTCCTGTGGCTCGCACCGGCGTCGTCTGCCAGCGCCATTTGGCCGAGGGCGATCTCTGCCAGTCAGATTTCACCCCCAACCGGCCCGGACTTGTTCGGGCACCAGAAGGCTGATTTCCAGATTTTACCGTCGGCGAGCGCAGTTCTGCGCCCACAGAACCTGATCTGACTTTCAGCAGCGCCCACGGTCACCACCGGCGGATCCAGCGCGCCCCCTTTGGCCGGAGCGTTCCTCCAACAGTCAGCGACGCGTCCTCTCTGACGGTGCCTCAAACGGGCGTCGTATCAGCCCGTGAGACCCCCCCTCCGCCCAGGCACGCGCGACACCGATTTCTGCAGCGTTGCACCCGAACCTCCTCGTGGCCGACCCGTCACCGAGTGCAGCCCGTCAACCCGTGTCCGGTAGCCCCGAACGTATTGGTTGTAGCCTTTTACCTCCCTGCGAGGAGTGGGCCGTTATTGGGTTGTATTTTATTGACCTCTGGTGTATCGGGGTTGTTGGTTCACGGCCGGGGTTCCTTCCCCACGCCTAGGCGTGGAGGTACGCGCTCCGACTCCCCTCCTTTTGCTTGCTCTTTTAGTATGTGATTGATTATGCCGCGTGAGAGAGGGTAGGTGCCTAGCCACTTATTGCCATCACCGCGGATCGTGAGTGAGAGCATCCATCCCTAGCACTAGTCGAGCACCGAGCTAGGACTCGACTCCCCTTGTCTTTGGAGGTCGACTATACGCCTAGACACGTGCGCTTCCCTCCTTGGGACGGCCGAGGTCGGAGTTTCTGTTGAGAGACGTCCCTCATTCTGTGGGATATCACGGTGGTCAGCCACTTGGCGACCCTTGAGCGTGCTACTGCCGGCCTCAGTTAGAGTCTTTTGTGAGTCTTAGTCCGTGTCGGTCCCCGTCCCGCGTCATCAAGATTTTTCAATCTACTTTCAAGCAGGGAGATTTGAATTAGCATCGCACTGTTCTCCTTTTTGAGTTCTTCATTTTCATTTGCAAGTTTATCATTCATAATCAATTCATTGCAAATATCATGATCAAATGAGTTTGATTCCATTTTGTTTCTTAGATCTTTTTCAGTTTTCTCCAATTGATCAATTATGTTCTTGAGGGTAACATTTTCATTTCTCAAACATGCAATGGTTTCTTTGTGGCATTCAACATCATGCTCTAAAAGTTCATTGATGTTGTTAAACTCAGAACACTTATCACAAGGTCTATTTTCATGGAGCATGTTTTCATATTACTTTTTCAATTTTCTGTTTTCTGACTTGATTTTATTATATTACTTTTCCAACTCATCATAAGCATCAACAAGATCATCAAAAGTAAATTCTTCAGAATCTGAATTTACCTCTTCTGTATTTTCATCACTTTGTTGATCAGCATCATCGGCCATGAGACATTTTTGCCTTGCCTTTTCTTGAGCTTTGATCAACCGGTCCATAAGCTCCTTTGCCGTCATACAAGAAGATACAAATGGATACTTGTTAGTACTTACAGAAGCTTTCAATAGACTCAAAGCAGTAACATTATCATGATCCATCATTTTATCCTGATTAGACCACTTGGTCTCATCTAGAGGTAATATGTGTGGACCATGATAAATCAATTTCCAAAGACTAGGATTAATAGAATTGATCACCATACAGAGTTTGTCTAGCCATGAATCAAAATCCGAACCAGTGAAGATTCACAAACAATTCATTGAGACATGTTCAACAGAAAAATTCATGATTGTAGAATGCACTTGGATCACTCTGTAGATCGCAAGATCTAAGGACAACAGAGCCTCGCTCTGATACCAATTGTTGGGTCCCGTAGTGCAGGAACACGGATCTAGAGGGGGGGTGAATAGATCCTTCTACTATAAACTAAGTCCAATTAAAACGCAACTAGCACACAGCGGAATATACAAGATTGAGTAATTTAATCTAAATAGGTTAAACTAGATTCACTCAATCTCACCGAGCTCACACGATTGCACAAACAGATAGGATAGAGAACACACAATCACAAGAATCAAACCACAAGACACGGGGATTTTTAAGGTGGTTCGGGACCACGACGGGCTCCCTACGTCCACCCCTTACCAAACCGGTGAGGCTTCACTACACGCTACAAATGTAGCAACACGGGGACGAACCCCAACAACACATACACTCCTTTCACAGCAAACCACACACACACGAGGCCTTGCCTCAAGCTACTGACACAGCAGCACACACACACACACACACACACACACACACACTGGGGAACACACCCTGAAAAAATTCCTCACACGGAGTCACAACTCCGTCCACACACACGTTGGACAATGCCTACGCAACCACATAGGATTAAACTCCCAACCACACACGGGGAACGTACCCCAAGTTACGCCCGACCATACATACGGATATACTCCGCACAAATCGACGCACACACGACAACACACACACTCAGAGAACCCTTTCTCCAAACACCCACACAAAGTATTCTGTCAAATGTTTATGAAGCAATGACAAATATATGCTATGACCCCTCAACCAAATTATATAGATGAAAACTAGAAAGTTGCATCAAGTAAAAGGCTCCCCCTTCTTCAGCAAAATTTGATTCTCCTTGCTCGTTGACGGATGATCATAATCTTGACATCATCTTCTTCCTCTCCTCTAGCCGCTCCTCTTTTCCTTCTTCCAATCTCTTCTTCACCTGAAAGAATAGATAGAAATAATAAGTTCAAACTTTAAGCTAATCTCAAACAAGAGTGTGAAAATGAATGGTTTAGAGATCCCCCTCTTCATCTTCAACCTATACGAAAGAACACATGAGCATTAAGATTGTTGTATCACAAAAGTCATAACTCATATATATATGCAAGAGATAGGACATGTGAAGCCCTCCTATAATGCCTTAAAGCAGATTTTCGAGCTCTATCAACAAAGATCAGAATGAGGAAGATTTTGCAGTGATTAGAGCTCCCCCTTTCTCTTCTTCAAACGTATTTGAATGCTTCTGCAGGATAAAGAACGTTCTTGAAGAAGGATGATCGATTCTTGCAAAAATGAAGTGGTAACTTGATTTCCTTCGCAGCTTCCAGTAGAGAATTGATTGAAGACTTGAATCCACCTTCTTCCCTTCACATACAAGCTCAAAAGAACGTGGGAGAAGCTATGGAGCTGCTACTTTCGACCTGCACTCACAAGGGTTAGAGAACACACCCAAATTTCAGATCTAGCATCATCTCCCTTGGGGTTTGCAACCCAAGAGATGTATATATGTGTTTAGGTCGGTCAAGAGATAGCCTAGGGACCAGATCCACAAATTAGGGAGACATTTAGGACATTTGGAATTGATTGGTAGGACTTTTAGTGCAAGAAAATGGCGGTCAAACATCGCGGCTGGACGTCCGACCGGAAGGGGTCGACCACAAGGTCGACCCTTGGGCACACAGAAGCCAAACAGAACCTAAAATTTAGTTCTGGGTTACAGGGGTCAACCCCTGGGGTCGACCCTGGGTCGACCCTCATGCTTCCTGAACCCAAAACAGAACCAAAGGTGGTTCTGGGTTACAGGGTCGACCCCTTTCTGCAGGGTTCAATCATTTGGTTCTGTTTTGATCAGAACTTGAGAGGGTCGACCCCATGGGTCGACCCTGGGTCGACCCTCATGCTTCCTGAACCCAAAACAGAACCAAAGGCATTTTGTATGAGGATAAAAAATTCTTTCAGGATAAAAAATTTCATACTTCATAGCTAGAGGATAAGTCAAGCAACAAAGACATGAGTAACCATTCACGCACATGGACAAGCAACAAAGGCATTTTGTAATCATCAAAATCACATACACAACACTTGAGATCTTTGCTTCCATCCTTTGTGCATGCATTTTTTTTATATCACTTTACCAGTCCTACCGCCCTTTCGGATTTTCGCCAGGACTTGCCCCCTTTAGCTGATGAGGGCATCTCCCGACACCCCTCTAGCTTTGACCGCCTGCACACTCTTGATATGGATTGATCATGGTCTACACTTGTTATCTTCATTTCCCAAGTTTTATTTTATGTATTTTCTTTTTATTGAGTCCTATCTTATGTATTTTCCTTTATTGAGTCATATGGTTTTAGTCCATTTCCCTTGTTATGTTTAATTGGGCCTTATTACTTTAGTTATGGGCCCATAGGATTGAGTCTAGGATATACTCGGTCTTTTATCTTATTGTCAAGGGTATTTTGGTCATGTAAAGAATGGTTGCCTATATATAGGCCCCATCTCTCCTCTTGTATTCAACTTTTGATGAATATTGAAGAAAACCCTTTCAAACTCTCTCAATATCTCTCTCTCTCTCATTATCTTTCCATTCTCTCTCCTCCTCTCTCTAAATTTCGAAATTCACTCTCTCTCCTCCCTCTCTCAACCACTTCCAACCCCCACCTACCTCCATTAACTCCCCACAACTTCCCACAACCCCTCTTTAATCCTCACCTAGTCCCAAGGAAGTTGCACCACTCAAAACCCCACCCTCCAACCACCACCTACCCCTTTCACTTCCCTAAGCATATCTCCACCTTCCCAAGGCTGAATTAACTCATTCCAAAGCCCAAATTCGAATCTCCCCTTCCCTCCTTGCTCCCTAAGTCGCACCCCTCCTCTCCCCTCAAGCCAAGTTCGCCCCCTCCTCTCTTCTCCACTCCAGCTTTGTGTGCAGGCCGACCTGCAGTTTAGCACTCTGTTGCAGCGACGTCCACGACTACATCCTGGTTCTTCTGGTGGCGTGGCCTAACTTTCTGGAAAGGCCTCCCTATGCTCTTCTCAGGCGAGGTGGAATCACTCCATTCCGAGTTCGTGGCCGTCCGTGAAGGCTGTTCTTCCCCGACTGCGCAGAACCTCTCAGACCAGGATCCAGAGCGGCAGAGAAGACTCTCCCACGACGAACCTTGAAGGAACCAGTCTTTGAGGTCTTCTACAAAGTTCTTCCTCCCCCTGTCAGCGTCCAGGAACAGAAGGCGGAACCCCGTTCGGCATCCGACAACCAGAGATACCAATTTTCTACCACACCCACGCCGGTCTGCCCCCTCACAGTCTGCACCGACCACCGTCCACTTCTCTGGACACCCAGCTCATCTCCAACATCAGAAGACTTCCCCGTTTGTTTTAATGCAAGGTATACTCGTCCACGATTCAAACGAGTCTAGCGGTGCCAAATTTGGAGCTAAGGAGCGATTGTGGCAGCTTCTGCAACCTGCTGTTTCAGACTGAGCTCGGCCAGAGACCAGAGCTGCATCTATCTTCCAGTCGCTGGAGCAGTCAGTCCCCAGATCAGAACGTCGTCCAAAAATTCAAGCCGCACCCCTCTCCGGTTAGCAAGCTTTTGGCGCAAGTTTCATCAGATTCAAAGCTCGGTGGAATTATTGGCAGCATCGACATCGGCCCTCTGTCCAGAATTACAGAAGCTAGGCAGAATCGGCAAAGCTCGGAAAGTCGACTCTATCTCGCTCGTTCCCCTCCCCGCTTGACCGGCTGAAGGCCCCTCCCTGCGTGGAGGTAATTTTTGGTTGTAATACATTAACCCCCACCCCAAGATCCCCCCCTTGCAAGGGGCGTAGTGCTGTACCTCTTCACATTTTCAGGTCAAGCTCCATCGCCGCGGCGATCGGGTGTATACCCTCGCCTCCCGGCGTGCCCTCGTCTCCGAACGGGATCGGTGTCTTCACACCGATCAGGTGAGCTTCTGATCACACCCTTGTAGCTTCATTTCTGCAAATGTAGTATTGCCTTGAATGCCCGTCGGACGGTAAGAGAGTGCTCGGAATTCATTTTAAGCAATATCGTGCCCACCGCGGCCCGTGAGTGAGTGCCACCCCACACCCCGCCTTGCGGGCCAGCCACCCACAAAGTTGGGACTCCCAGGCCCATTGGAGGTCAGCCTTAGCATTGTAAGTCCATTAGGACAATTGGGTCCCACCTCGGACCCTCACCATCATCTCCCGGACCCACCGGGTGAACGTGTGAACCGAGTGAGCAGAAATCGTCGTTGTGAGAATCATTGAGCGCTTGTATGCTTGCGGGTCTAAGTCCTAGGGTCACCTTATCATATTTAGTGGTCTTTGGGCTGTGCCACATCAAGTGGTATCAGAGCGGTCATAGGCTTGTCCTAACAAGTCTAGTCTTGGGTCATCATCATACTAGGTCATAGGTGCATCCGCACACCCGTGCATAGCCCACCCAACCTTGCATGACCACTCGTAGTGGTACTCGCTTTCAACCCAATACTACATCTTCCAATCCCACAATGAATCCAAAACCCCAAGGGATGCCTACCACTAACACTCATGACTTCAACTACTTCATGAAAGCCTTGACCTATGCCAATGAGCGACTTGATAACATATCGGGCCGACTCAACCAACTTGGAAAAAATAGGCCCGCCCTAAGGACGGACGATAGGATGGCCCCTTTCCCACTTCCCACCTTTGATGGGACCTCTCCTAGCAAATATTTAGATTGGGAAGCTACAATGGACCAATACTTCAATTGGTATCATATTTCCGAGGATGAAAAGGCATGGGTTGCCAAAATACAACTAACCAAAAGGGCTCAAACTCATTGGTGTAAAATTGAGGGCTTAAGGATAATTAGACGGGAAGCTCCCCTCACCACATGGGAGGACATGAAGGATCAACTAAGGGCTAGGTATGTGTCCCCATCCCACTTGGATCACCAAAACCCAAGGAGCACTCCCACTCCTCCCACCCCACCCGTCCAAACCCTTATCACTAAAACCCAAGTACCTAAGACCTCCACCTCCCCACCTAACCCCATGAGGTCCCCCACATCCCAACCAAAACCCCCTTCCCTAACCTACACTAGTCAAGCCCCTTTAGCCCCCACTTCCACCCCAAGTGATCCCAAGGGCAAGAGACCCCTAACCAACCCAATTCCCTCCATGGTGACCACCACTCATCCAACCCTCACCATTAAAAACCATGTGGACACCATGTCCACCCCTCCACCAAGGCCCATAATGGCCACCACCCCAAAACCCAAAACCCCTCACCCAATCCACCTCCCGCTTCCTACACCAATCTTACCCCAAATTAGGCCTCCACTACTTCCACTCCCAAGTCCAACCCATGTCCGACCTTGCTCACCTCCTCGAGTGCGCCATGCCTCGACTAACACCAACCCACCCACCATAGACCTTCCTACCCCATTGTCCTTAGGAGTTGCAACCCACACACCTACCCAAGTGGAGAGGGATACCAATTCGGATCCACCTCCCAAAATCAAGGAAATCCAAGGGCCATACAACTCACCCACCCCTCCTAACCTAGTTCATCAAGAGCTATACACCCTTCCCCATGACACCATCACCATAGATAAGTCCATATTCCTATGGCTCAAGCGAGGCCTCACCATTCCTACTTTACAACCAAGCCACCTACTCATGGGACATCAATCCCAACTCATTCCCACTCAGCCTCATGTCACTTATCAAACCTCCTATTGTGTAGAAGATTTGGGAGACTTAGTGGCCTACCTACATTGGCAAGTCCACTTGACCGATATGCTAGCCATGAGGCCATCAGAGTCTAGCACCATTAGCTTAGCTTACCCCACCATTGGCTCCATCACTTCCATCTACACCAATGGCCAATTTACAAGTGACATCATACTCCTTCTTCCCATGGAGGAGGAACCCATCCTAGTCTACTCCCCAACCATTGAGATCCCAAGTACTTTGATTAGCCAACCCATTAGCAACCTTGGCCCAATTATCTTAGAGAGAGATGATTCGCCATTTGAGGACCTTGAGAACATGGAGTACCCCTACCTAGGTGACCCTTACCATAATCCCTTTGACCCTTTTCTATGGGAGCCTAAATCTCCATGTGACCCACTTTCCCTACTCACCACCCACCTCACCTTACCCACATCGCCCATGTCGACCCAAACTCCTCCCTTCCTAGAATCGGGTTACAACATGAGAGCCTTGACCTTAGGCAACAAACACCTTGGGATTGATGAAGTGCCCCACCCCATAACCACGTTCGTAGATCCCTTCGACCCATTCACGTGGACGTTCAAAAGTCATCCCACATCTATGCACATGGAAGTCACCTTTGGGATAAACATGCATGTGTCCAGGCCTACCACACCATTTGACATGATTCATAAGTCGGATACATTCATCCACATCACCCACATGTCAAGTAGACAGCATAAGTGGACCATATTCGGATGTATTGGCCCACCTTCATTCATCATGAGTCTTAAGCATGATAGGAGCATACATGGATGTCCGGGTCCCCCGACATTTATCACACCCATGCATAAAAGGTTCATCTATGGATGTCTCGGCCCTCCTAAGACTACCACAGTCTTCATAGCATCAAAGTGTGATCGGTCTACATTTGGCTGCCCAGGTCCACCTTGGCATACCATTCGTTTCACACTAACATCGCATCATCATGCATGGCATACGCATTCTCGCAAGCATATAGGAAGGATCAATGAGACTTACAAAAGGCGGGTAGATGCTCATCGGCGCCACTACGAGTTCCAAGTGGGAGACTCGGTGATGGTGAGGATGGAGCAGCTCCTTCCGGGACCTGCCTCCAAGTTGAGGGCACGGGGTTCGGGACCCTTTCGAGTTCTACGATGACTTGGCAGCAATGCTTATGAGCTTGATCTACCAGAAAGCTATGGGGTGCACCCTACCTTCAGTGTGGCGGACCTGGTACCCCACAAAGGCCCCGCGGTGGAACCTAGTGAGGAGCTTGAGCCTTTACCCCCCCTTATGAGAGACACTCCCGGAGGGACTCCACTTTCTAGCTTGAGAGACCGACGAGAGCAGGTAGAGGCAATACTAGATGAGCAGAGTATCATTACGAGGCACAGGGTGTATCAGCGCTATCTGGTTAGGTGGAAGAGCCGTCCCCCGATCGAGGATACATGGGTGAGTCGGGAGGATTTGATATGCTTGGATCCCGACATGATGGAGCAGTACAACAGCCAGGCAGACCCATACTCGACAGGGTCGAGCTCTCCCCACCCCGGGGGATTTGATGAGGGCATCTCCCGACACCCCTCTAGCTTTGACCGCCTGCACACTCTTGATATGGATTGATCATGGTCTACACTTGTTATCTTCATTTCCCAAGTTTTATTTTATGTATTTTCTTTTTATTGAGTCCTATCTTATGTATTTTCCTTTATTGAGTCATATGGTTTTAGTCCATTTCCCTTGTTATGTTTAATTGGGCCTTATTACTTTAGTTATAGGCCCATAGGATTGAGTCTAGGATATACTCGGTCTTTTATCTTATTGTCAAGGGTATTTTGGTCATGTAAAGAATGGTTGCCTATATATAGGCCCCATCTCTCCTCTTGTATTCAACTTTTGATGAATATTGAAGAAAACCCTTTCAAACTCTCTCAATATCTCTCTCTCTCTCATTATCTCTCCATTCTCTCTCCTCCTCTCTCTAAATTTCGAAATTCACTCTCTCTCCTCCCTCTCTCAACCACTTCCAACCCCCACCTACCTCCATTAACTCCCCACAACTTCCCACAACCCCTCTTTAATCCTCACCTAGTCCCAAGGAAGTTGCACCACTCAAAACCCCACCCTCCAACCACCACCTACCCCTTTCACTTCCCTAAGCATATCTCCACCTTCCCAAGGCTGAATTAACTCATTCCAAAGCCCAAATTCGAATCTCCCCTTCCCTCCTTGCTCCCTAAGTCGCACCCCTCCTCTCCCCTCAAGCCAAGTTCGCCCCCTCCTCTCTTCTCCACTCCAGCTTTGTGTGCAGGCCGACCTGCAGTTTAGCACTCTGTTGCAGCGACGTCCACGACTACATCCTGGTTCTTCTGGTGGCGTGGCCTAACTTTCTGGAAAGGCCTCCCTATGCTCTTCTCAGGCGAGGTGGAATCACTCCATTCCGAGTTCGTGGCCGTCCGTGAAGGCTGTTCTTCCCCGACTGCGCAGAACCTCTCAGACCAGGATCCAGAGCGGCAGAGAAGACTCTCCCACGACGAACCTTGAAGGAACCAGTCTTTGAGGTCTTCTACAAAGTTCTTCCTCCCCCTGTCAGCGTCCAGGAACAGAAGGCGGAACCCCGTTCGGCATCCGACAACCAGAGATACCAATTTTCTACCACACCCACGCCGGTCTGCCCCCTCACAGTCTGCACCGACCACCGTCCACTTCTCTGGACACCCAGCTCATCTCCAACATCAGAAGACTTCCCCGTTTGTTTTAATGCAAGGTATACTCGTCCACGATTCAAACGAGTCTAGCGGTGCCAAATTTCGAGCTAAGGAGCGATTGTGGCAGCTTCTGCAACCTGCTGTTTCAGACTGAGCTCGGCCAGAGACCAGAGCTGCATCCATCTTCCAGTCGCTGGAGCAGTCAGTCCCCAGATCAGAACGTCGTCCAAAAATTCAAGCCGCACCCCTCTCCGGTTAGCAAGCTTTTGGCGCAAGTTTCATCAGATTCAAAGCTCGGTGGAATTATTGGCAGCATCGACATCGGCCCTCTATCCAGAATTACAGAAGCTAGGCAGAATCGGCAAAGCTCGGAAAGTCGACTCTATCTCGCTCGTTCCCCTCCCCGCTTGGCCGGCTGAAGGCCCCTCCCTGCGTGGAGGTAATTTTTGGTTGTAATACATTAACCCCCACCCCAAGATCCCCCCCTTGCAAGGGGCGTAGTGCTGTACCTCTTCACATTTTCAGGTCAAGCTCCATCGCCGCGGCGATCGGGTGTATACCCTCGCCTCCCGGCGTGCCCTCGTCTCCGAACGGGATCGGTGTCTTCACACCGATCAGGTGAGCTTCTGATCACACCCTTGTAGCTTCATTTCTGCAAATGTAGTATTGCCTTGAATGCCCGTCGGACGGTAAGAGAGTGCTCGGAATTCATTTTAAGCAATATCGTGCCCACCGCGGCCCGTGAGTGAGTGCCACCCCACACCCCGCCTTGCGGGCCAGCCACCCACAAAGTTGGGACTCCCAGGCCCATTGGAGGTCAGCCTTAGCATTGTAAGTCCATTAGGACAATTGGGTCCCGCCTCGGACCCTCACCATCATCTCCCGGACCCACCGGGTGAACGTGTGAACCGAGTGAGCAGAAATCGTCGTTGTGAGAATCATTGAGCGCTTGTATGCTTGCGGGTCTAAGTCCTAGGGTCACCTTATCATATTTAGTGGTCTTTGGGCTGTGCCACATCATTAGCTTTTTCCAGTGCGCCCTCACGGGTTTTCACACTAAGGGGTACCCATTTTTGCCTAAGGAGCCCTTTCGGGTTTTCACCTTAGCCGGGTTGAAGCCTTTTTGCCATTGATTGCTCCCCTAATAGAAGCAACCAAGTCCGCTAGGGCCTCAATATTTTTAACCCCATTTTTTTTTTGAACCTATAAAGCCAAAAGGCGAGGAGAAGGTGGCACTCCCATAGGGACGTGTGTGCCGCATGGGTGGGACAAATGGGTGGATTCGACTACCCTGGTGGGACGCAATTAGCCAAATTGAAAACCGAAGGTTGACCGAGTTAGCAACCCGAAACGGGACATGTGGGTCAAACCTGGAAGCCGATAGACGAGATGGGTTAGTAGCCCAAAAGGGGCATACATAGGCCAGACCCGAAAGGATGAAAGGAAAGGATTTGACACCCCGGGTGGGACATGTGAATCAAATCCGCAAGTCGATAGGCAAATAGGGTTGGCAGCCTGACAAGGGCATGAGGAGGTCAAGTCGGTGTGGACAAAGGAATAGACTTCGCGATCCCGGTGGGATATATGAGTCAAGTCTAAGGCCAAGAGGCGAGATGGGTTGATAGCCCGAAAGGGATATACAGAGGTCAGACCCAGAAGAAGGAAATGACGGATTTGATCGCCCTAATGGGACGTGAGAGTCAAACCCGAAAGTTGATGAGCGAGATGGGTTGGCAGCCTGAGAGGGCATGCTAAGGCCAGACCCTGTGGGACATGTGCCAGAAGGCATGATGGGTTGGCAGACCGAGAGGGCATACTGAGGCCGAACCCTGGAAAGTAAAATGATCCGAAAGGCATGATGGGTTGGCAGCCCGAGAGGGCATACTAAGACCAATCCTGACGGGAAAATGAGCCAAAAGGTAAGATGGGTTGACAGCCCGAGAGGGCATACTGAGACCAATCCTGAAGGGAAAATGAGCCAAAAGGCAAGATGGGTTGGCAGCCCGAGAGGGCATACTGAAGTCAAACCCAAGAAGGTAAAATGAGCCAAAAGGCACGACGAGTTGGCAGCCCGAGAGAGCATGCTGAGGCCAAACCCAATGAGATAAAAAAGGGTAAGTGGGTTTAACTGTCTGAGAGAGACATATGAGCTAAACTTGGAAGCCAATAGGCAAAATGGGTCGACAGCCTGAAAGGGGCATGCACATGCCGAGCTCGATGGGACATATGAAGGATAGATTGGATGGTCCGGAAAGACACAGGATCCGAACCTGGGAAGCCCAGAACATTGGTAATCCCGATGGGACAGAGTATGACAACGTCAGGACGTTGGCGGGACTAGGTGTCATAGGATGACATGTAAGGCGTAGCCATGGTATCAATATGATGTTTTGGTCGAGATGGGGTGGAGTCATCGACTTAGAGCCACCCATAGAATAAACAGGGAGATGATTTTCTTTTTCTTTTTTTTTCACATTACCAACCTCACCGCCCTTTTGGGTTTTTGCCGAGGCTGGCCCCCTTTAGCTTTTTCCAGTGCTCCCTTTCGGGTTTTCACACCGAGGGGTTGCCCATTTTTGCTCGAGATGCCCTTTCAGGTTTTCACCTCAACCGGGTCTATGGCCTTTTTGCCCTCAGTCAGCCTTTGAAGGTCGACTGAGTCTGCCGGGGTATCAGTGTTTTTAACCCCATTTTTTTTGAACCTTCACTGAGGAGAGGTAATGTCCTGTGAGGACTACTGTAGAAACTCCTGTGGTGGCGCATGATAGAGCTTAATATGCTTGCCATTAAGAGGAGGGAAGGGATTGTCCCCCTTGTGGTCAAGGACCGTATAGGCCCCTCCTTCGTAGACTTTCTGGATAACATAAGGTCCTCGCCAATTGGGCTGGAGTTTGCCGCTGTATCTTCCCGCTAGAACCACCTTTTCTTTAATCATGATGAGGTCACCTTTCTTGAATGCCCTTTGCTTGACTAGCTTATCATAGGCACGTGTCATGCGGGCTTGATACACTTGTAAGTGCTTGTAGGCTTTGAGTCTTTCACCTTCAAGGTTGGACAACTCTTCAAGCCTCCTTTCTATCTCGGACTTGTCTTGGCTTGATAATCCGACATGCACAATAACGCAGTAAGACGCTAGCTCGATCTCCACAGGGACCACTGCTTCGGCTCCATAGACCAGGGAGAATGGAGAACATCCTGTAGGTTTCCCATAGGGATTCATGGACCTTCTCGCCCCAATCCCGCTTGTGACCACCTACAATCTTGGACAGCAGCTTGCAGAGGGTCTTTTTCAAGGCTTCGGCCAACCCATTGGCTTGGGGGTTGTAGACTGATGACGT
The DNA here is from genome assembly GCA_022559845.1 of Amorphophallus konjac. NCBI lineage: Eukaryota > Viridiplantae > Streptophyta > Magnoliopsida > Alismatales > Araceae > Amorphophallus > Amorphophallus konjac. The sequence goes on along the minus strand of CM040123.1, from coordinate 282,708,197 downwards.
CCTCCAGTCAATATGGAATTTGGCCGTCAAAGCATAAACAATCTTATTCCTGAATGGCATCCCATTGTCGGATATAATCTGGCTGGGGGTGCCAATCCTATATATGATATAGTACCTCACAAAGCGGGCAACTATCTCTATTGTAACTTCCCGTAGCGGGACGGCTTCTGCCCATCTGGAGAAGTAATCAGTGGCGGCCAGTATGAACTTGTGGGCTTGAAATGATGGTGGGAATGGTCCCACAATGTCCATGCCCCACTTCGCGAATGGCCAAGTAGGCGCTGTTGGATGGAGCGGTGATGTGACACCACCTAGGACTTACCAAGCAAGCACAATTTAGCATTCAAACGGACCAATAATGGCGACCGCTCACCCGATGCTCACCCAAGTCCCGGGGTAACTTGGCAATGCCAAGGTGAGGTTGAGAGGGTTGGGCCCTTGCTGGTAGAGGGCCAGTAAGGCCAAGGTTGATTCCCAAGGGTAATGGAAGCCCAATTCAAGGGAGCCGACGTCGTGCTGAGGGAACGGGTTCCACACTTTCCCACGGCGATCTCTTATAGCAAGGGAGCTTAAGGATCGAGCTCTCATTCATGGCCAGCGGAACTAAGAACTAATATTGAAAGAACAAGCATAAATTAGAGTAAAGTTTGGAGTACTTACTCGACCGGTTTGAAGAAATCGGTCCCGCTCAGAGACGAGGGCGAGCGGGGAGGCGAGGGGATCCCCACACGTCGCGTCGGGGCAACTTGACCGGTTTTAACAATTACAAAACTACACCTCTCGCAGGAGGGGGATCTTGGGGTGGGGGACAACTTGTTATTACATCCAAAACTACCTCCACACAGGGAGGCGCCTTCAGCCGGCCAAGCGGGGAGGGGAGAATCGGGGAAAAGAACGCCGAATGGAGACCGAGATCAGTTCTGCCTGCTCTCTACGAGTGTTGACAGACGGTCGAAGAAGTGGCTACTGTAACTGTTCCCAAATTTTTCTAATGACGGGACCAGTGGGAAATTCTTTGTAACTGGAGCGGGATGATGCCAGAATTTTCTTGATTTCTGTGGTCGTCGGTTCTGGTCGGGGCAGAGGGTTGAACAGGGAAGTAGGTTGTTGTTCTTGACTGTTGCAGAACCTCAGCAGTTGAATGATAAGCGTACCATGGGCGCTTCAGAACTCCAATTTGAGCATGGCTGGTACTGATGGATTTGCTGTCGAGTCCTCTTTGAAATGCAAGCAACGGGGATGCCAGATGATGTTGGAGTGGACCGGTAGAACTCGAACAAGGAGGGGAGGTCGGAGCAGACTGACAAGAAACAGAACCAAGCACCTGGAGGAAGAAATTGATAACTCTTGATTCCGGCCATCAGTCGGAGTTCCGATTCTTGATCCTAGAATTCGACAGGTCTAGGAAGAAGTTTGTAGAAGAACTCTCACCCAGATTCACGCTAGAAATGCCATGGAAGAGCTTCCACTCAGGTTTTGGTCCTCAGCCTGACAAGTCTTGCGTAGTCGTAGTAGATCGCCTCCTCCGAACAGCTCCGACCTTGGAAGCCGGCGGGACCACCACCGTTGGAAAGCCGACTCGAAGCCGATTCCAGAAATATAAGACTTGCCACCTGGTTCAATGAGAAGACGATGAGACAGCCTCTGCAACCAATAGCTTCTTTGCTGCCTCCAAATAGTGAACTGCAGGTTGATGATGATGGGGGAAATGGGGTATATGGAAGGGGAAATGGGGTGAATAGGTGTGGGAGTGACCCCTAGTTGTGAGGGGGCCTGGGAGGGGGTGTTGTAAGGTGTGGGAGAGGGAGAATGGGGTCTGGAATGGGGTGTTTGCGGTTGGTGAGAGAGGAGCTGCGAATTTGGGCTTCGAGGGAGAAGGGGGAAGGTGAGGGGGCACAAGTGGGTGGAGGGAATGTGAGTTTGAATTTCCTTTAATGTGGGGTGATCAATGGTGGTCTTGGGGATGGGAAGAGATGCCTTGGGAAGGTGAAGGGCTGCTTGGGGAAGGGGATGCGTAGTTGGGGGTTGGAGGGTGGGGTGTGGATTGGTGGAGGGTCTCTTGGAACTAGGGGGAAGTAATGATGGCTTGTGGGAAGTTGTAGAGGATTTAATGGAGGTAGGTGGGAGGGTGGAGGTGGTTGGGAGGGGAGGAGAGAGAAAAAATTTGAAATTGGGTATGGAGGAGAGAGAAAGGGGAGTGGAAGAGAGAGATTAAGAGAGGGATGGGTGGGATTCTCTCCCTAAGGCTTCTCACCTCACTAATGGATTCACTCCATAATAAATCTGAAGTTAGAACTCACAAAATGGCAATTTTTCATTTATTCATTAACTTCAAATGGGGGGGAATGGGGTCCTATATATAGGCAACCCACATTTTACAAAAAGTCCCGGATTCTTGCTACAAAGATAAATAACCAAGGGGGTAGGGGGCGCCCTTGGGCCTAGCCCAATGAATTGGGCCCAATAGCTAATCTAATCAACCTAATAACACTTAAACTTAGGGGAATAAACAAAAGACCTAGGGACATGACTCAAATAAAAGGGAAAATATATCAAATGACTCAAATAAAAATTACATAGGACTCAAAATTAAATAACTAGACCATGCCGGATGCAACCGGGGCGAGGAGACGAGCTGTGAACGTGGGCATGGGAGGTGATGTCCCCATCAAGCGGGTTGGGCGGCCTCCGAGGGACTAGCCCGAATGCTTGGCATTGGTGGCATGTACAAGCATATTGGTTGCAATCATCGTACATAGTGGGGCAATAAAACCCTTTGAGATTGATGATGTTCTTCATCTTGGCTCCTGCTTGATGTGCCCCGCACATTCCAGAGTGGACCTCGTGCATGACGGTCTTTACTTCCTTGGATGAGAGACAGCGTAGGAGGATCGGTCATTTTCATGGACGGGCCTGAAAAGCAGGCCGTCAATCAACTGGTAGGATGTCGCCCTGCGTAGCAGTTGCACTCTCTGAGCCCGATCGAGAGGGAGCCAGCCATTCTTTATCTTTATGATCGACTCACGCCAATCTTCTTCTTCGGGAGCATTCTCCTCTTGAATATTGTCAACCTCATAGACAGTGAGGCCAGATTCTTCGTCGAGCACACTTGGCATGAGCCTTCGGTGTTTGACAGTAATATTTAATTCTCCCTTAGGCGAGAGTTTTAAGGCTGCTGCCAACTTTACCAAAGCGTCAGCCTGGAAGTTGCTACCTCTGGGGACATGGCCTATTTCGAATAGGTAGAATTTTTCCTTGAGCCTCATGACTGCTGCATGGTAGGGGACGAGCTCTTTTTTCCGGACATCATAGACACCCAGGACTTGTCGAATGACAAGCTGAGAGTCCTCGTACACTTTTATGCACTTGGTGTCCATCTCTAGTGCTAGTTGAAGAACAATGATCAATGCTTCATATTCTGCCTCATTATTAGTCGGCGACTTCATGAGAGCGCAAGAGTTGTGGAGGATGCCACCTTGTGGAGATACAAAGACTACCCCCACGCCCGAGACATAGTCTGTAAGGCCGTCGGCCCTTTTGATTGTCTGAGAGGCACCATCAAAATACAACTCCCAGTATGGGAGGTCGAGGGTGAGGACACCCGGCTCCATCTGTGGTGGGGCTTTTTCAGAATGCTCCCCAGTTTCTTGAGAAGGCACTAACACCTCTTCGTCGGGCAGCTCGAAGTTGAGTGGCTAATCTTCGGGCACAGGGTGCGCTGCTAAGAAGTCCGCCATTCCTTGTCCCTTGATCGCCTTGCGTGGGACGAAGGTGATGTCAAACTCCATGAGGATAAGTGCCCATTTACCGAGCGTACCAGAGAGGATAGGCTAGTTGAGCAGAAATTTGAGCGGATCGCATTTTGAGATGAGCTCCACCCGGTGAGCTAGAAGGTAGTGTCTTAGTTTCTTCATAGCGAACATCAGAGCTAGGCACACCTTCTTCATGGGATCATACCGGTGCTCAGGCCCAATCAGCTTCCGACTGAGGTAATACAACGGTTGCTCCTTGCCCTCTTCATTACTCTGGGCTAGAAGCGCCCCCAAAGAGGCCTCCATGGCAGCAATGTAGAGAATAAGGGGCTTCCCTCTAACAGGTGCCCCTAGGATGGGAGGAGTTAGGAGGTACTCCTTGATTTGCTCAAAGGCCTTCTGACAATCTTCGTCCCATATGAAGGGTGCTCCTTTCTTCATCAATTTGCCGAAAGGTAGGCATCTTCTCGAAAGATTAGAAATGAATCACCTAATATAGGCGAGTCTTCCTTGAAGAGATCTGAGCTCTATCAAGTTCTTGGCTGGAGGCAGTCTTCTTATGGCCTTGATATTGTCGGGGTCGATTTCTATACTCCGATACCTGATGATGAAGCCAAGGAATTTACCGCTAGAGATGCCGAAGGCGCACTTCATTGGGTTCATCTTGAGCTGGTACTGTCGAAGCCTTTCGAAGACTCGACACAGATCACTCAAATGATCCTCCTACTTCTTCGTCTTGACGACCAGATCATCGACATAACATTCGACAAGGTCATGTAGCATCTCGTCGAAGATCTTGGTCATTGTCCATTGGTAGGTTGCACCGGCATTCTTCAAGCCGAACGGCATCCTTTTGTAGTTGAAGATCCCCTTAGGAGATCGAAAAGTCATATGGTCTTTGTCTTTGACGGCCATGCGGATTTGACTATAGCCCGACGATCCGTCCATAAAAGACAAGGCTTCGTGACCAGTGGTGATGCGGGACATAAGTGGGGGGTCTTCTTCATTCTGCTCATGGGCGCGCTATATCGTTTATGCGCGTTCTGAAGAACGCGCTATATCATTTACGCGCGTTCACAGACAGCAACCCAGGACGACGGGTCTTCAATTCTGGGCCTCGTGGATGACTCTGGGTGTTCAAAACACAAGGGGAAAGCACACAGGATGATGGACAACACATGGGGAACGCTAAAATGGAAATCAAACCAACCTAATACTATCTAGGATAACTTTGGTGAAGGCGGATGTGGGGTGAGCGGCGAGGGAAGAAAGGTGGACGTAGATGATGCTAGGGCCGTGAGGAAGCTTGGCTGGGGCCTCTCACCCGAACCCTTCGCAGGGACGGTACAACTGAGCTCCATCCTAACCTTAGCAACATCCTTGGCGGTGGTGAGGGGAGATGAACGTTGGTGGAAGAAGAACGAAGCTCCGAATGGAGGCTCACACTCGACCACGTCTCAGAGCCGATGCATCCGGGGCTTCGATCATCCTCCATTGAAGGGGAAAGAGAGAGGATCAGGGAAACAGAATTGGGCCTCGCACCCAGAGAGGGACGGATGAAGGGGGTTTCCAAAGATTGGGGAAGATAGCCATGGCTATACTCAACCAAACTTTCATAGATTCATTGCTTCTCTTTAGATCAAACGAGATGGGATACATATATAGGGGAAGAGGAAGACAAAATGACACTAGCACATCGATTACAACCATGGAAAATAACACACATCGAAGACTTTTGGGAGTTTCAGCGTCGGGAAGTTGGACCGACTGCAGCAGAGTTCCTGTCTGAGATCACGCTAGGGAGACCTAGCACCTTCTTCCAGGTCACGCTACCCAAGGGTAGCGCCTTCATCCCTGGGTCTGGCAGCTGTGTGGATGCTCTTCGGCCTGGTAGCTAGCTTGATTCCCATCAAAACCCCTCCACTTGGGAAGGTTCATCCTCGAACCTCGTAGCTCAAGATCCCAGTCTGTGAGAACAGCCTGGTTCCCTAAGCTCTGATACCATTTGATGCGGGACAGAAGTGGGGGGTCTTCTTCATTCTGCTCATGGTCGCGCTATATCATTTACGCGCATTCACAGACAGCAACCCAGGACGACGGGTCTTCAATTCTGGGCCTCGTGGATGACTCTGGGTGTTCAAAACACAAGGGGAAAGCACACAGGACGATGGACAACACACGGGGAACGCTAAAATGGAAATCAAACCAACCTAATACTATCTAGGATAACTTTGGTGAAGACGGATGTGGGGTGAGCGGCGAGGGAAGAAAGGTGGACGTAGATGATGCTAGGGCCATGAGGAATCTTGGCTAGGGCCTCTCACCCGAACCCTTCGCGGGGATGGTGCAACCGAGCTCCATCCTAACCTTAGCAACATCCTTGGCGGTGGTGAGGAGAGATGAACGTTGGTGGAAGAAGAACGAAGCTCCGAATGGAGCCTCACACTCGACCCCGTCTCAAAGCCGATGCATCCGGGGCTTCGATCATCCTCCATTGAAGGGGAAAGAGAGAGGATCAGGGAAACAGAATTGGGCTTCGCACCCAGAGAGGGACGGATGAAGGGGGTTTCCAAAGATTGGGGAAGATAGCCATGGCTATACTCAACCAAACTTTCATAGATTCATTGCTTCTCTTTAGATCAAACGAGATGGGATACATATATAGGGGAAGAGGAAGACAAAACGACGCTAGCACATCAATTACAACCATGGAAAACACCACACATCGAAGACTTTTGGGAGTTTCGGCGCCGGGAAGTTGGACCGACTGCAGCAGAGTTCCTATCTGAGATCGCGCTAGGGAGACCTAGCGCCTTCTTCCAAGTCACGCTACCCAAGGGTACTGCCTTCATCCCTGGGTCTGGCAGCTGTGTGGATGCTCTTCGGCCTGGCAGCTAGCTTGATTCCCATCAAGTGGTCATGTCAACCATTGTCTCAGTGATTGGGATAGGGAAGTCGTCCTTCGGGCATGCCTTGTTTAAATTCCTAAAGTCGATGCAGACTCGGACTTGGCCGCTCTTCTTCTTGACGAGGACTATATTGGCGAGCCACACAGGGTACATGCAAGGCTCTATGAAGTCCACATTGAGCATCTTGTCAACCTCAGCGTTGACCTTCAGCTCTAGCTCATGGCGCATACACCTTTGAGCTTGCTTGATCGGCTTGATTGTTGAAAGTATTTCCAGCTCATGTTCAGCCACAAAAGGGTCGAGCCCAGGCATTTCTATGTAGGTCCAGGTGAAAGAATCCCTGAACTCTTCTAGAAGTTGCCGATACGACTGCCTTTCTTCCTCGCTGAGGAGAGCACTTATAAAGGTGGGACGATGATCTCCTTTACTTTCGAGAATGATCTCAATCAACTCGTCCACAGTTGCTTGGCCACCATCTTCGAGCTCTTGTGGAGTCGGTTGGAGGTCGACGAAGTCTCCCTCATCATCAGTGTTTGCTTCATAAACTTCAAATTCTTCAAAGCACTCTTGCTTGTGGCTTGAAGTCGAAGGACTTGCTTTGTCTTGCTGATGGTTAGCAGGCTGGGTTACTCCTCCCTCTGAGGGGTGGTCGTTATTGACTCCCGATGAAGGTGATGGTGTCGTCGAAGCCTCACCGGACTCCCTTACGGAGTCATTAATTTTGGGCTCAACTTCAGTTTGCCCATGAGGGGGAGATAGCAGCCCTATGGTGTTGACTGCAAAGTGGACCTCGAAGTCCCTCTCCTGGTCATAGCCAAGTCCCCAAGTGTCTTTGCGGGAGAAAGCAGGCTGCCCACGGACCTGCGGCGGGTTCCACAGTTGATGGAAATATGCCGCTCCTGCGGGGTCCAGAGTCTGCGAGATGTGCTACTTTTTACACATTTCCTTGATGTATTTGGGCATATCGTCCATCTCTTGGACTGGCTCTGGTGCCACATCGGCGATAGTATCCCAGCCGAAGTCATCTTCAGGCGGGCACGATGGGACTAAATCACCTTTGTAAAAGATGATCGGCTTGTCCCCCTTGCCCTTGTTATGTCTGCTTCTCTGTTGATAGGAGACTGTGAAGGTCTTCAACTGCTCCACCTCATACTCTTCTCGTTGGGACGAGAGTTGAAGGCACTTGGGCGTTAAGGAGATACTACGGTCAATGACCTGGCGGATGAGGTTGGCTTTAGAGTCAACACTTCGCCTCTCCGGCTGAGTCGGCTTGGAGGCGGTATGGAGGCTTAGCTTGTGCAACATTACCATGTCATGGTTCACAGTGCACAACTACTCTTCCTCAACTTCATGGTCTACTTTATGTTTCCCTTTGTCTTTTAAAGGCTCGGGGATTGTCAGAGTGGGCTTCCCAAAATATAGGGAAGCATCGGCCAAGTGGCACTCATTGGCGTGGAATGGGGCCTGATCTGTAAAGACCGTATGTTGCTCCCGTCCTTTGGCATATTTAATGCACTGGTGCAAAGTTGAAGGAACAACCTAATTTTTGTGGAGCCACGGCCTTCCAAGCAGCACCTTGTAAGATATGTCGGAGTTGATAATATAGAATGTCGCTCAGGTGATAAAATCTCCCAAGGCTAGTTTGACCTCAACCCGACCAAGTGCCTCCTCAGAACCCTGATTGAATCCCAAGATCTTGATTGCGGTCACCTTCTGTAAATAAGGTGTTGTGCAGGTGGAATGGCGGTCTAGAGGGGGGGTGAATAGATCCGCCCCCAAATTCAAAAACTATTGCAGACTTATGTAAACAATTTAAACTATGCGGCTTAAGCGGAAATTAAAGCGTATACTCTATGCATAACAAAGACGAACCTAGTCATGCATCTAGCGGAGATCACAAACAATCACACAAAGGAGACAGGGATTTTTAGGTGGTTCGGCCAGACATCCAGTCTGCTTACATCCACCCCTCACCAAACCCGGTGAGGCTTCCTTCCGCTGACTCACAGCTTGAACACTCTGCTGACGCACAGCTTGAACAACTTCAGATCTGAGCAGCTCAGCTCAATCTGAATATTCCGCTGACGAACAGCTTGATTAAAAGAATAGAAGAATGAAATGAAAGATCAAATAGAGATATAAATACAGATCGAGTGTAGAATTCTCCTGATGATTGGGTATCTCGATCTGTAGATGGAGTTCACCGAGCTTCTTCTCTGATTTCAGATCTTGGCTGATCTTGTGCTGCTGTCGGTGCTTCTCCTACTGCTGCTCTTCTCCTACTGGTGCTTCTTCTGCTGTTGCCCTTGTTTTCTTCTTCTTCTTCTCCTTCTTCTTCTTGATCTAGGTTGCATAGCCCTCTCTTTTCTTTTCTACTTCTTCTCTAGATGCAGCAGTTAGTCTTCCAGCAGCTACGGTCTGCAGTAGGTCCTCTTCAGCCCTCGTGGTGCAGTGGCTTTCTCCCTAGATGCAGCGCTTCATCTTCTGCAGCCAAGCTTTGCAGCAGCTATCTCCAGCCCACGTCTGCTTCAGCCTTCTTCAGCCCCTGCGCCCCTTAGGGTTGGCTACTCTCTTTTTTCTTTTTCTCTTCCCACCATTTATTTTCTTGTTATTGAGTAACTCCACAACATCTACTGGTTCAGTTGGAGAAACGGTGGGAATCTCCTATTTTTCAGCAAGGAAGTTGAAGACCAAGTCAGATCCATGAAAAGAATCAAAATCTGGTAAAGATCCATGTTTCCTGGCTTATCTGGACCTTCTAGGTGTATGCCATAATGGATCTTAGCTTTGGGTATCGGATCTTGGAAGAACATAGTCCATTTTAGGGTTTAAAGTTCGCAACTCCGCCCGTGGTCGGCTTCCAGGGCGTCCGTGGTCGGCTTCTGAACAGAGCCAGAATTCCCTGGTTTCTATCTGCCTTCAAGTGTCAACTTCCAGGGCCTCCGTGGTCGGCTTCTGAACAGAACCAGAATTCCCTGGTTTCTGTCTGCCTTCAAGTGTCGGCTTTGGAGCCCTCAGGTGTCGGCTTCTGAGCCAGTCCAGAACCTGTTTTGGAGATCTTGAAGGGCTGAGCTTCTGAATTGAGTTTGGTTCATCCTTGACCTTTGGCTGGCCTATTTTAATCATCAATATACCTGCATTGATCATTTAGATATTAAACATTTGGCATATGCTTATGGTAAAGACAATGAGATACAACTTGTCATCATCAAAACAAGGGATGCACAACATTCTCCCCCTTTTTGATGATGGCAACTGTAGATCATTGTGAACTATGCATGAAAAGTATTCATGATAGATAAGTCATTATTATGAATGAGTCATATGATTAATGGACAGACAAGACAGACTTGACACTCTCTCCCTCTTCATATCTCTCTCTACATCTCCCTCTTAACAATCTCTCCCCCTATATGCAATACATTGACATTTTCACAATGACACTCTCTCCCCCTTTGACATCATCAAAACAAGATTTGGGAGTTTAGAGGATGAGAGATAAAACTAATATCAGGGATTGAGGAAAGATGTGGACTAAGCTGTTAGGGATGAGAGGAAGTAATGGCATGAGCAAAGCTGTACAACGTGGTTCACATAAGAGATTTCACCTGAGGGTTGAAATTGAGAAACACTCATGAATTTTCTTAAAGGCTAAGGTAACTGGCCTTATTGTTGCCAATGGTTCAAGACATATAAGCCTCAAATCTGAAGTTAAAAAATCAAGAACAATTTCATTCTAGCACATATAACAGTGTTAAAGCAACCTCTTCAAACCAGTTCCCGGCCAAGCTCTTTTGATCGTCAAGATGATTTCATTAGTCACCTCTCGGAAGGGTTTTCACTAGTATTGTGGTTAAACTTGCATAAGTTTTGATATTTGCCTTGGGTCAACCATTTTTACAATTTGCTCCTCTCCCTTTTTTTTTACTGTAATGAGCAATCAAGTTCGGCATGGCTTTTCAGTGCGAGGAAACATGTTTATCAGACACCAGAGTCCCCGATTACTTCACACAACTAACCACTTTGCCTCCTTTTGGACAGAGTTAACATTTCATATCATGACACTGTCCTCAGCACTTCATTGGTGCAGGGACTTGGTTTCTCAATGAAATATGCCATTGCTCTGCATTCCCCCCCCCCCTTTTTTTTTCATTCAGAATATCTTGTAGAAATTTAATGACATATTCCCATTTGGCTTTTTCAAGATACATGTTTAAAAACAAAACTAAGTTAAAACCATTCAACTAGAGTTGCCTCACTACAATCAAAAATTCAATCTCAAGAGAAGGTGAGGACATAGTTCCCTTAGGCTGATTCAAAACAATTATATGAACACAGGCCGAAATTTTCATAGGCTTTTAATTTCAAATTTCAGAGGTTTATAGACCCCAAACCATTGACTTATTTCCATGGGTCAATTTCAATAGCTCTCTAAGAAATTAGAAGAGTATTTGCCCATTACTCCCCCTGAAATCATGAACCTGTGTTGAATTCAAATGGGTTGGAATTATTGCAATAAGGATGTAAGAATGATGATATAAATTGACGACAGTGAATTGAGGAATTTTGCAAGGGTTCTTGATAAGATGGGGGCAAATGCATGAACAACGTTTAGAGCAGTAGGGATAGAAAGATGGAAATGGTCTGAGCTCCCTCTCAGTCAAATCAGGTGACTCCATATGCATTCATGACATGTAAAGCATCTTTTGACCTATCCAAAGGCTTTCTGTACATGAATTTTGGACCTTTGGTACTTGGCGGAGGAAAGTCCTCTACGCATAGTGTGGCTTTCAGACAAGCTTAACATGCCCTTCCACCAATCACCATTTAATATACCACAAGAATCCATGCTATGAATGCATGACAACTGCATAAGCAAACTCAGATATGAAAATATATGCATGACTCATGCAGAACACCTATACCACATGTGCAACTCCCCCTCACTATGTCATACAATAAGAAATTAAAATCAAGATTGTTGCAGCAAGATCATGAAATCTGTAAATGGATAAATGCAGCCGCCTTAAAAATTTTCATGAAGCAAATTTTAATTCATAAGAATTACCTGATTCCAACATGTTGTGCAGCTAATTAAGAGAGCAAAAATCTTACTGTTCAACCATAAGCAGAATTTCATTTGTTCCCCCTTAGTCATGCCTTGGACAGCCATTTTTATGAAGCCCCTTTTTGTGAGTGGCTGCAAGGCTTAGCTGCAAGCACATTAAGCTGCAAATTTGGGAACCCAAGTAGCTTTGGGCCCCTTTTAAGTGTTTAATTCTTCGAGACATGATAGTATGGTTTTTGGTATCCATATCAGCCTTGCTCGCGTTGGATTCTCATTAGGTCTGCATGAAGATTTCTTAACCACATCAGTAAAGACATTAGAAAGATTCACCAAATTTTGCTTCTTTACAAGATTCATGTTTTTATCTTTCCAATAAGTAGAGGGTGATTGGGACTTACCATCAACTCTGGATTTACCTACCCATTGACATTTAGGATGATGATATAATCCATGATGCCCATGCGTTGACCTATGTAAGGGCAAGCATCGACTTGGAGGGGCTTTATACCCTCTGCTGTAGCCAGAAGTCGACTTTGGAGGGGGTCTGTGTCGACTTCCATGTTGCCAGAAATCTGTGATGTTGCTGTTGCTTCCCATAGTCGACTCTTGAATGGGTCTTGGTCGACTGCTGTTCTGCCAGACTTCAGGAAAGCTTCTTGCTCTGCCTGTGGTTGACTCAGGATGGGGTCTTAGTCGACTTCTGTTCTGCTTCCAGAATTGCTTTTCTCTCATTTGATGGTGGTTAATTGACCTTGAAACTTGGCTTGGTAGTTTGTTCCTATTTGTTGAGAATTTTGATCTTTCTGACCCATCTAGATAGAGCTTCTGCTGCCTTAGATCCTCTTTAGTTGTTTTGAAGTGGCCGGCTTGTTTCACGGCCTTCCCACTTGATTTCTTGTCATTTGATCTCATGGTTGCTTGGATCTTGGTTGAGGTGCTTGCATCAGCCATCTTTTCTGACCCATACATGTCAACAAGAGGTTTTTTCCCTTTTATGTCTTTTTCATCCATAAAGGTGATAGTTTTTAATTTAAATTCCTTTTTGGCTGTTGGGTTGAAACCTAATCCTTCCTTTTGAAAGTTTACTCTAGATCCTAACACAGCATCTAGGTTTTCTCTACCTTTCATCAACTTTTCCAAGGAGTTTTGTTTGTCTTTCAGTTCTTCTTGAATCTTTTCAATTTCCTTCTAAAGTTGACAGTTGACCTCCTTGATTGCATCATATTTTTCATTGGCTAGTATGGTTTCCTTTTCATAGTCTTGCAATTTCAGTTTGAGATCATCTATTTCCCTTTTTAAGCTCTCATTTTCATCTTTCAAATCTTTTGAATCTGAATTTTGCATTTTCATTCTTAGCTCATCAATTTCATCTCTCAAATTTTCATTCTCATCTTCTAGATCTTTTAGTTCAGACTTGGAGGCCTCTAAATCATGAACTTGTTTCATCATATTTGAAATCTTAGTTTGCAAGCATGCAATATTTTCAGATGAAGTTGTATCATGAGCCATGGTATTTATTTTCTTTTTCAAAGCTTTATTTTCTTTTCTTACAGTATCACATTTATCAAGCAATTCACCATATGCTTCTTGCCAATCATCAATGGTGAAATGCTCAAATGGAGAAGAGTTTTCATTTACCTCATACTGACCTATTGCCATAAGACCTAAGTCTTCATTGGTTTCACTGGATGAACTCTTCCCTTCACTTTCCTCTTCGTCACTCCAGGTGCTTATCATGGCTTTCTTCTTATCTTTCCTCTTGGAGTGTGTTTTCTTCTCATTGTGTGGACATTCAGTTTTGATGTGCCCGGGCTTGCTGCAATTGTAACAAACAAGATTGTTATATTTTTTCTCGGATGATTCAGATTTGAACTTGGATGACTTTCTTACCTGACCCTTTGGATTCTTGAAGTTTTTACCTTCCTTCTTCAAGAACTTTTCAAATTTTCTGGTTAGTGTGGCAAACTCACCCAAGTCCTCCTCAGTGTCGGATGACTCACTATCATCTGAGGACTCCTTGCTATGCTCTTTAGCCTTTAGTGCTAATGGCTTTTTCTTTGATGTTTCTTCCTCATTTCTCTTCAGGTTAAGCTCATAAGTCATCAATGAACCTATCAGCTCATCAACAGTCATAGTAGATAAGTTTTTAGAATCCTCAATCACTGTTGCTTTGGTATGCCAAGTAGAAGTTAAAGATCTAAGGACTTTCCTCACAAGTTCATTATTAGTGTAGTTTTTCCCTAGACCTTTTAAGCTATTAGTTAACTGAGTTAGTCTAGCATACATTTCGGAAATAGATTCATGTGGTTCCATTTTAAACATTTCATAATCGGAGATAAGTATATTGGCTTTAATTTCTCTTACCTCAGAAGTGCCTTCATATATTACCTCTAATCGGTCCCACATTTCCTTGGCAGTGGCACATGAGGAAACCCTTGAAAATTCTGTTGGGTGAAGCGAGCATTGCATAATATTCATTGCTCCCTAGTTCTGATTTGACTTCTTTATCTGCTCTCGTGTCCAGGTGTCTTCATCTTCAGGAAGTTGATGTGGCCCTCGGCTTACAACTCTCCATGTTTCATGGTCCTGCGCTCTGAGAAAGACCTGCATTCGATTTTTCCAATACGAGTAGTTAGTACCATCAAAATATGGTGGCCTAGTCATCGAATGACCCTCTGCCAATAATCCTTTGGAGTCCATTCCACTAATCTATCCGGGTCGTTGGACCTCTTGAATGGATAACCCGCTCTGATACCACGTGTTGTGCAGGTGGAATGGCGGTCTAGAGGGGGGTGAATAGATCCGCCCCCAAATTCAAAAACTATTGTAGACTTATGTAAACAATTTAACTATGCGGCTTAAGCAGAAATTAAAGCGTATACTCTATGCATAACAAAGACGAACCTAGGCATGCATCTAGCGAAGATCACAAACAATCACACAAAGGAGACAGAGATTTTTAGGTGGTTCGGCCAGACATCCAGTCTCCTTATGTCCACCCCTCACCAAACCCGGTGAGGCTTCCTTCCGCTGACTCACAGCTTGAACACTCCGCTGACTCACAGCTTGAACAACTTCAGATCTGAGCAGCTCAGCTCAATCTGAATATTCCGCTGACGAACAGCTTGATTAATAGAATAGAAGAATGAAATGAAAGATCAAATAGAGATATAAATACAGATCGAGTGTAGAATTCTCCTGATGATTGGGTATCTTGATCTGTAGATGGAGTTCACCGAGCTTCTTCTCTGATTTCAGATCTTGGCTGATCTTGTGCTGCTGTCGGTGCTTCTCCTACTGCTGCTCTTCTCCTACTGGTGCTTCTTCTGTTGTTGCCCTTGTTTTCTTCTTCTTCTTCTCCTTCTTCTTCTTGATCTAGGTTGCATAGCCCTCTCTTTTCTTTTCTGCTTCCTCTCTAGATGCAGCAGTCAGTCTTCCAGCAGCTACGGTCTGCAGCAGGTCCTCTTCAGCCCTCGTGGTGCAGTGGCTTTCTCCCTAGATGCAACGCTTCATCTTCTGCAGCCAAGCATTGCAGCAGCTATCTCCAGCCCACGTCTGCTTCAGCATTCTTCAGCCCCTGCGCCCCTTAGGGTTGGCTACTCTCTTTTTTCTTTTTCTCTTCCCACCATTTATTTTCTTGTTATTGAGTAACTCCACAACATCTGCTGGTTCAGTTGGAGAAACGGTGGGGAATCTCCTATTTTTCAGCAAGGAAGTTGAAGACCAAGTCAGATCCATGAAAAGAATCAAACTCTGGTAAAGATCCATGTTTCCTGGCTTATCTGGACCTTCTAGGTGTATGCCATAATGGATCTTAGCTTTGGGTATCGGATCTTGCAAGAACATAGTCCATTTTAGGGTTTAAAGTTCGTAACTCCGCCCGTGGTCGGCTTCCAGGGTCTCCGTGGTCGGCTTCTGAACAGAGCCAGAATTCCCTGGTTTCTGTCTGCCTTCAAGTGTCGACTTCCAGGGCCTCCGTGGTCGGCTTCTGAACAGAACCAGAATTCCCTGGTTTCTGTCTGCCTTCAAGTGTCGGCTTCGGAGCCCTCAGGTGTCGGCTTCTGAGCCAGTCCAGAACCTGTTTTGGAGATCTTGAAGGGCTGAGCTTCTGAATTGAGTTTGGTTCATCCTTGACCTTTGGCTGGCCTATTTTAATCATCAATATACCTGCATTGATCATTTAGATATTAAACATTTGGCATATGCTTATGGTAAAGACAATGAGATACAAATTGTCATCATCAAAACAAGGGATGCACAACATAAGGTGCCAAGTATAGAGACTTGAAAGTCTTTAAAGGCATGATGTTAACAGCTGCTCCGACATCAACCAGGATGCGGTTCACATCATGCCCGTTGATCGTCCCCCTCATATACAGGGGCCGATTGTGGCACAGAGAGGACAACAACATATCTTTGTCCGTGAAGGAGATGTTGGCTGTGAGTGCCTCGTACACCTGAGCCTACAGTTCTGCAACATGGGCTTCATAGGCCTCCGGGTCTTGGAGTATCTTGACAAGAGCCTCCCTGAGGTCTTTGCTCCAGGCGATGGCTTCCAAAATGGTGACATTTGTTGGGAACCGCTTCATGTGATGAATGATCTTGCGGTACGCCCGAGCATGGGACTTGTCAAATGGCGGGATGATCTCCGCCAGGGTCTTCGGCGCGTGGCGAGGCTTCTCCCGCTTAGAAGGGCGCTGCTCCTCATGCTGGCCTTCCGCATCTTCTTGGAATAGTAGAGCCAAAGACTCCTCCGGAGGTGGCAAAGGCTCATCATGCTGGTCTTCATTAGAAGGACCGGCCTAGCTCGCGGGCTCGTCCCTGTTGGAGGGGCCGGCCTGCTTTGACGGCTTCTCGCACTTTGGTGACTTGGCTGGCTCCTCTTCTTCATCGGAGGAGGTGATTGTAAAAGGGACGCCATCCGGCTTAGCCGTTGAGACGGTGCCTGAACCCTCTAAGGGGTTAAGGATAAAGGGGATCCCCCGAACTTGGGTTTCTAGGAAAGGACCCGGCTTCTCCCCTCTGAATATTATGACCCAGTCGAGAGCTAGGGGACCTTCAAGCCCACATCCTCGGCCACGACCTCGGCCACGTCCCCAGCCATTTCTTGTCGAGTGATGCTGATATGTTACCACGGGAGCCTTGCCTCTCGTGTCATCAACCGCGGGAGAATAAATGCTGTCGGGCGGTGGAATCGCCACCATATTGCAGGAGAGCTCTTGCAGCATTTCCTCGAGCATCTCGACAGTGAGCTCCTCGTCTTTGTAGAATAAGGAGAGCACCTCTGGCATTGGGAAGTCTTCACCTTCTTCAAGACGGTGGGCCATTTCTCGGAGCCATTATAGAAGGCGGGCCTTGCGCCCAAGCTTGTCCCAGGGAATATATTCGTCTAAAGTGACGACCCTGGTGGGACGAGAGGGAGTGCACTCCTCCAGCTCATCTATGAGCTTTTGAAGTCTTTGTAGAGGAGTTGGCTCTTTAGGAGCCTCCATAGCAACTGCTTGCTCGGCTTGCTTCTTCAACCTCCTCTTCAAATTCTTTATACAGTTCTTCTCTTGCTTCTTTTGGCTTGCCGCCTCTTGAGAAGAAAGTGGACTTCGCTTTGGAGGTGGGACTTGTTTGCCCCTAGAATTTTACTTTTTGCTCCAAGCTGGCTCCTTAGGGGACTTACTGTCGCGGCTTTTTCCGGGGGTAACCCTGGTCCAATCGGCCTCCTCTGGCTGAGCCTGGAAGGTGGCATTGATTGCCTGAGTAATTATTTCAGGAGGCAACTTCTAGAACTCTGCCAGTCCACCATGAGGCCCCCGAGGGCGTTGTAGTTATACCAACTTTGTTTAGGCTGGTGGCTTGGCTTGCTTGAGCTATTGAGGCCTTTCTACAATTGGCAGGTTTGCTGGCTTGATGGGAGTTTTGACCAGAGGCTCCCTCACCTTCACCTTGCCTTTGTCGTCTGGTGGAGGGTTTCCCCTTATGATGATACCGGGCTGACTCGGCCTGGGGAGAGGTTTGGAACCTTCTCCCTCGGCTTGGCTTTTTGGGCTCCAGGCCTTAGGCCCCTAGCACCTAGCCTTGCCTTTGGGGTCCGGTTGAGGTTTGCCACTGCCTGAAGACTTGTCTAGTTGGACTCGTTGAGGGGTGGGTTTGGTCCCACGCAGCTTAGTCCGTTACTGTTGAACTTCCTGGAGAATCTTCTTAGCGGCCTCTTTAAGACGCCGCCGTGTCATAGAATTCCCCTGCGCATCGATCTCCCCTCTTGTTCGATGGGTATTTTATTGTTCGGGTCAATCAACCAGTTAATTAATAAATAACCAACTGATTAGTTGACCGCGCAGGTGTGCCAGTCACGTGTGTGACAAGTTTATTGTGCGCTCATTCTGACCCTCGCGGGGCAAGAGTGAGATTCGGGTCGGGACCAGCTGTCCACCATACCATAAAGGCTATGACGTTAATTACATCCCCCATGAGGGAGAAAACCTTTGATTAATTGACGAGATAGCGGGCCGTTCGAGGCCGAAATAAGATGCAAAGGAATAAACGTGATGGGGTCACATAAAATGCCTTTATCTATCATGCAAGAGAGAGGCATGGTCCATTAAGTTGGAGACCCTCAATACGTGGCAGAGGACGAAGATCCGAAGACCACCATCGCGCATAGCAAAGACTTCCGGTCGGGCGTAACCCGGACTTCCGTCAATGCCATTTGATATACCCGAGGGTCTATGCAAACATGCATCCATGATGCTCATGATTATGCCAAGCATGGTAATAGAATTATAGAGATGGACAGTGATCAATCAAATTCATTAATCTCCGCCAAGGGAGACGAAAGTGATGACATAAGCATGATTACGATAGCACGATGCTAACGAACATGATAGTAGAAGCATAATGATAAAATGGTTAGGACTTGAACAGTCATATTCCTATTTAGTTTATTATTGATCAGGGATTATTAACCTCGACCGCGTGAGGAGAAGATCGCTCCGAGGACGAGTGAGTGATTAAAACCATGCAAGAATTCAAAACTGGTGCGACCATGCGTAGGGATAGGTTTCCCTGACACGGCCAAACATAGGCAAAATAGTTAAAACAGCGCGACGGCAAGCTTGGGCTAAAACGGCGCGGTGGCCAAGTGGAGGCTAAAATGGTGCGCCCTGGGCGCGTCGGGTGGAGGCCAAAGGAAGTGAATTGAAAGATGATTCTGGTGTTAAAATGGCACGGGGGGGGGGGGGGGGGCGAAAATTGGCATGCCGGATTAGGGCCGCACCGGATTAGGGTATTTTTGGGCTATTTGAGTTCTAATGAAACTTCAGGCATGTCTCTTAGGACTTTGGTGTTATTTTTAGAAGATTATAAGACTTATTGAGGTCCCAGATGCACTGTCAATAAGACAGGCCTAGACTTATGCGAGGTTCCTACTCGAGCATAGTCTTCAACGAACTTATCAGTGCAGATCAACTGCAAGTCAAACCAAGTCATCAGTCAAAATTTGGGCAGCACCTCCCCATGATTGGAGGGTTGCTGGGACAAAGTGGAGACATTCCCATAATGTTGGGGTACGCTCCTTAAGGCCGGGAATGCCAAACGGTGACCGGCGGACTTTGATAGAGGGAAAAGACCCCGAGGACTGGCCTACTAGGGGCATCCATCTCTACGAGTCAAAATCATTAAGGGATGGCCGGGATGAGAAGGCACCTCGAGGGCTAGCCTACGAGAGGTTTCCTTCCCACAGCCACCACCACTCCCAAGAGAAGGTGGGTTTAATGTCGGGCTAAAGCCCTGTCGATGTTCACCTGGTGAGTCATAGGGCACATATCATTAAGAGATATGACCCTATGATTCGACGGTGATAGAGGATGATGATGGGGAATGATCCCCCCCCCCCCCCGGGCAATGAGTTCTTCGAGAAAATGCATCATCAAATGCGATCACACACGGATTGCACTCCATCGATGGGTCGATAACAATCGATCATATGTATATGTATGTATCAAATAAATAGGCTAGCAGGGAGGTGGATAGGCCAGACTGATGGTTTGAAGATTAGCGAGAAGACTGAGACTCTGGAGGGGGCAAATAGTCGAACAGTTAAACAGCTTCTACAACTCAAACGACTACGACACTCACAGGTTTCAGAGATGGCCTCTTCCCCTAGCCCATAATCGCAAACAGGGAGATATCGAGGAGCCATCTCTGGGGCCGAAGGAGAGTGCATTCATGTACACATCTCCATCCCACATAGACATAGTGACTATTCAATACAATCTACGCGATAAGAGAACCTCGGGGAGGAGATTATTGATGTTGCCCTGAGAAATAGTAGGGCGTGTTCGGCGATAGAAGAAAAACTAAAATAAGTCACATATGAAAGATAGAGGAGATAGATTGCAATCTGATAAGAAGGATATCCACAAACGCGCGTTCACTCATTCATTCAATCCCAGAGGGAAGGCATAATAGAGCGCACTCTACACCACTGCGGCTCGGCGTTGTCACACGAAGCCAGTTCCCATCCTAGAAAGAAAGGGGGAAATAGGGAGAAGATAGAGGGGAGAGGCTCGAAGAACATCCGGGCTCATATCATCGCCCCTTTCATTACATCGCTCCGCGGAGCTATTCTAGCAGAAGGGGAAAGAAAAATAGCAGTAGAAGAACAGATGACTTTCGCCAACCCACCTCAGGTCTTCGCAGCAGAGAAATAGGGTATCAGAATCGAACGGGCTCTCCGCTCCTCTTCTTCCTCTCCAAGCTTCTCCTCCCTCTTTATGTCTATCTATCTCCATCCCTCTATCTTCTTCTCGAACATAAGGCCTTTATATAGGCAATCCCTCGATCGAGCTCAATCCGGTGTGGGGTTTAGCGCACCGGGCATAGGCTTCCTTCGCGCTCCAGATTAGAAGATTAAGGGGGTGCGCCGAGCATGGACAGATGAGCAGAGGACGTGCCGGATTAAGGGGGCGCGCCAGTTTCGGGTCATCCTATCATGTTTGCTCGACACGAGTCCGACAGCGGGCCCCGGACTGACTTCGAGAGTCACTGTGATTCTTCATCTCTGCATGGCCTTGCCAAACCATAGGGGGAGATATTGACGAAGCTTGCGGGCCGCTAAACGGCAGCTTTTGGAACTCGTGCGCCTTCAGCCCAGACATGCGGGTTTTTCACTGACACGGCTCTTGGCACAATAGCTAGTGCTGCTGGCTCGGCTCGGCTTGCATTGGTAACTTTCACGGGGAGTGGTATGCTCCCCGGGGTGTTCTTACCTTCACTGGGCGATCATCTGGCCACTGATGGGCCCAATATGCTGAGAAGCCGTACCCGTGCCGGGTAAATGTGATCTTCCACTGACAGAGCCTTCGGTCCCTTGTTCTGAAGGGGCAAGGGCATTTTCTCACCCGGGGAGGATCTTTCATTCAGGCAGCATGTGCCGGACAAAGGATACACGCTCGTCCTTGGTCAGATGATAGGTACATCCTCATCCTTGGTTGGACGACAGATACATCCTCATCCTTGATCGGACGATGGATATGTTCTTGTCCTTGGTCGGATGACAAGGGCATGCACATCCTTGATCGGACGATGGATAATGCCCGCTTATGGTGTATGCTTCTTGATCCTCGTCAGAGGAAGTCCCCGACATTCATAATGGGTGACCTGAGGCTCTGGTAGCTTCAGAAGGCTTCAATGTGTTGGTCTCCTTCGGCTTCTCTGCTTCGGTAGGCCGCATCATTTATCTTTAAGGCTTGATCGCCATTGAGCATATTTTGAGTGCCAACAAATGCCCCCCAGCCACGGATGCTGCGAGCAAGGCACGAGCGAGGCGGGACCCGTGGATGAGCTCCATTTGGGTAGATTTCTGTCTAGCTTGACATGGTCTTGGAATGGCCCTTGAATATGGCACGGTGGTTAATCCGGCGCGGCCATGGGACTTGTGTTAAAACGACGCGCCCTTGCGTTTGCAGGCCTAATGCGGTGCGCCCTTCTCATTTGGAAGGAGACATAATACGGCGCGCTATTTAGCCCACCGGATTATCTTGAGTCTTCCTCCTTTGAATTTTTTTTAAAAAATCCATTTTGAGGGGGGAATGTTAATCCGGCGCGCCCTTTAGCGCGCCGGATTAGGCCCATCAAGCCCTCCCTTATAACTTCTTCTTCCTTCTTCTTTCTCCTTCACTTCAACCTCATTTGCATCCTCACTTTCTCTCTCTTCACTTCTCCTCCAGAGCACGATGGTGAGAGCAGAGTGGTCAGTGAGGGATATTTGGGGTCTAACCCCTTATTTTGTATGCCCCGGGAGGTTTCTTGTAGGCTTGTCCTCGGAGCTGCTATTCGGCCCTGGCGTGACGCCCACGGCCTTTTTCAGGGATCGTCACTTAGTGGACGAGTTCCCGCTTTGCCCTGGCAATCTCCCAAGCTGGGGAGACTCCGTCGAATTTTTGTCAGAAAAGACTTTGTCTTTAACAGCCGCCTCCTGACTTTGTTTGCTTTCTTTGTATTTGTTTTGGGTGTAGATATCATGGCATCTGGATCTTCTTCCTCCTCTCGTGCTATGGTGACGTGGAGGGATGTCTATTCTTTGGACAGAGGCCATGGCAGGCTGGCCATAGTAGCAGAGTCTTCCAATTCAGAGACCGCGACAATGGATACAGACCGCCTGCTGATCATTAGATGTGATTCCTTCAAGTGTGAACACCCTGACGGATCCAGGGTGGATCATCCCAAGGACAAGCATATGATGTCTTTTCTGAAGCGATTCAATCTTCAGGGGAAGTGGGATTTGTTCCTCGTCCGAAAGGCTGAGCTAGCACTGCTTGAGGGACGGGACAGCCTCACCGACTGTGTTGTAAGGGGAAGACCCATATATCTTCCAGGTGAACCCAGGAAGGGGGGTGCCGTACTTGGGCTTCAGGAGCTGTCTCCTCAAGACGGGCTGCTGGCTAGAGCCCCTGAATATGTCCCTGCCAAATGGAACGAGACTACGGGTCGTGTAGACCGAGAGAAGCCGTCTTTTGGTTTGTTCTTGGCTCCGCTAAAGTGGGGATATCGAGACGAGCCGTTCTTGTTAGACTGCCTGGTGGTCCGGTTCAAGCACCAGATTTATGTGGGATGGTTCACCGATCTGAAGGCCACCGACGGCCACGCTTTCAGGCAGGGAGCAGTAGAATTCACAGACTTTGTCTTGCAACAGTATGCACCTATCTTGATCAGAGCAGGTGTATATCACAGTGTGTATGCATCAAGGTACCGCTATCCCATCTCGAAGGGTCTTTGCTGCGGTATGATTGAGGTGTTCTGCCTAGAGTACAACACCTTCTATACTTCGGAAGGAGAGACGTCATTAGACCTTTGGAGTCTCTCGCAGCTAAGCGGCCTCCCGATAGATGGTGAGCCGTATGAGGAAGTTTGTTGGCCAGACTGGCTGAAGGACCAGACAGACGGTGAAGGGTGATACTTGACTGGTTTTGCCTATCGCTATTTGATGAAGGCGTACTGCAGTCTCTGCCGTTCTTCTCATGAAGCAAAGGGGGCGCGGAAGCCTGGAGAGAAAAGGCATGTGCGAATGGGCACATGGCTTCAATATTTCTTTAAAGGAGAGCAAAAATACATAGATTTCCCCTCGGTAGTGCCGGTTCCTGTTCAGCGAAAGAAAAGATTTTGGCGACAGGCTGCTTTCCCCTCGACCTCGGAGGGAGGACAACCAAGAGGACCCAACCCCAGGTGTGTAGATGTAGTCACTCATTGTGCTGCGTTTCTGACTTATTGGATCTGCTCCTTCGCTCTCCCGCAAGGCGATGAGAGGATGATTAGGGCAGAGTCTATTTATCCTGCCTGCTTGATGGCTTGGGGCATGAAGCTCTCACTTTGCCCTGTTGCACTATGTTTGATATACAAATTGTTGGGAGACCTGCACCCCTCGCGCCTTCCCAGGAGTCTTCGGAGGGTTGGCCCATTGCATTTCTTTAACGCCTGGGTCTGCACTCTCTTCCCAGAGGCTGCTCCTCGGTCGCTCTAATTAGTACAACTAGTCCCTAGGATGATAGAGTTTGCCAATGTCGAGCCGACCCGAGTGGCAGACCAGCTCTTTTCTATACGTGGAAAGCTTACAAAAGTTCCACTGGATTCCCCGGGGGTGCTGCACTTTTGGAGTCTGGCGGCCCACTCGAGCGCCTTGGTGAACAGGATGAGGGAGTGCCGTCTGAGCGAGGTAGAGGAATATGTTCATCCCATCTCTGATGCCAAGTGTACGAGACAGATTTTGGAGCCAGAGTTGATAGATTGGGCGCCGTCCATAAGGCCAAGCGTCCTTGTTTTCTGTAAGAGCGGCATCTTGTGGTTGGAGCCTTATTATCTTTTCCCATTCAGTCAGAACTTTGGCTATGACCAGCATATTCCAGCGACTTCCACCCAATTTACACTGTCGAACAGGGCCCGGGCCGGCCAAGTGTCAAATGACGAGGCCCGCATTTGGTGGGACTATTTTCACCGTCGAGAGGTGGTTTCATTCAGAGTTCTGGTCCCTGTGTGCTTTCCCCGTGTGACTCTAGAGTACGTTAAATGGTGGAATGCGCGCACGGGCTTTTATAGAAGCTCGAGGAGAGAGTGCTGGGCTGTTGTAGAGTGTAAATTTCTAGATTCCCAGCCAGTGCCTGCTCTAGATATCGATCAGTTTACCTGAAGAGGTTGAAATCTCAGATGAACACTGCAGTGGCAAACTATCTGGAAGCCCGAAAGCTGCCAAGCAATGTTCACCCAAGGTGGAACAAAAACTGCCAGAGATCAGCAAGGATGGCTTGTTGAAGACGCTTCAGGGCCTTTGCCACGTGAGTAGCGAGCGACTGGTCCTCCAGGAAATTTCGTTGCCAGTGGAGGAGCCGACACCTTCTACTGCATCTTGGTGTCCTGAGAACGATCGGCTCTTCCCCTATAGGATTTTCATCCGGGGAGAAGACCGACTGCCAGAGCTTTATGAGGGCACTCCCTGGTTGTTTGCGCTGCTACGCTCCCACGAAATTTCATTGGGTGGCCCTAGTGAAAGTACATTGGGCCAACCCGTTCTTATATCTTTCAAGTATGCCGATGGATGGGGGCTAGACCACCTCGGCTTGTATTACCATCTATCTTCACGCGGCCATGAGGACCTTGCGTTGCTGGCCGAATAGTGTGAAGTGATTGGGGACATATGCTGGTTGGTTCGCGAAGCAGCCTCTAGGGACAAAGAGCCTTCGTTGTTCTGTTGGCCACTTTCTTCCTTCTATACGGGACCAGCAGGTATATATTTTTTTTATTTTTTTTTAGCTTCGGGCTTTCCTTTCTGCTGCTGTATTTGTCATCTCTCCTTCTTTCGCCTTCGCTTGTGTGCAGTCTGGCTTTCTTCGGAAGAGACTAAGCATTTCAGGGAGCTGCTGATAAAGGCTCAGAAACCAGCATATTTTGAAGTCCCGAAAGCTTCCCCAACCACGACGCCACTTCCTCCATGTGATTCCCAGAAACGGCCGAGGTCCCAAGTCTGGGAGGCCGTCACTCGAGTAAAGCGGGCCCGTCGAAAGAAGACTATGGACCCAGCACCTGCGATCGTCCTTCCAAGAGTGGTCTCATTTGAAGAGTTCGAGACCTCTCGTCCCTCAGCTCGTGTGACCCGAGGTATGCTTCTATCTTGTGCTCAGTCATCACCTTGGCAACCAAGATAAATTCTTATTCTTGCAAACGCAGCTGCTTCGTCTACAATGGCCGCGCAAGCGGCTGCCACCTCTGCGGGAGCCGGAGACAGAGAGGATGTGGTGCAGACAGATCTGCCCTCTCCCACGCCCAGCCACGAAATAGAGGGTAATTGATGGCCCATCTTGTCGCAGACTTCTATAATTTATTGTCCCCCTGTGCTCACATGGGTGCTTTCTTTTCTTCAGCTTCCGTGGAGATTCGACCACCTTCTCCCCCTATCGTGGAATCAATTGAGGGAATCTCTACGGAGCCAGGGGTAATTCCAGGAAGTCGATCCATCCCCGAAGTGTGCTCGCCTATTATCCCTGTTACAGAGTCAGTCGAGCAGGCTCCTATCGAGCAAGAAGCCCCGGCGGGAGGCCTTCCGAGTGAAGAGCCGCCAGTTTTGAGTGAGAAGGAACCATTGTTGGTTCAAAGTTTGTCCTCATCAGAGCAGGTGGATTATGGCAGCGGCTCGAGCGATGAGGATTTCCTTTTGATGGGAACCGAGGCTGAGGACGCTGCGGTGTCTTCCGCCTGTGACAGCGACTTTACGACCTTCAGTACTCCACGGTTGACGCTGAGTAGCTTTGGACCACCAGGTTCTTCAGTGGGAGAAGGGTCAGAAGGGATGGAGATAGCGGCTCCTACTACTGTAGATGTGAGCTTAGTGCCGACTGAGGTGAGAGCTACACTTCTCAGTCTTGTGCTTATTCTCATCTGGCCATTATGTTGGTCTTTCGAGATTCTTATGCTCTCTTTCTCTTGCAGGCTTCTACTAGTCAGGCCGAGGTCGCCTTGCTGGTGATAACTGTGAAGATACCCCTCCCTCCTCTCAGCGCAGACCCGCTCTTGTTCCCATCGATCCTGAGGCCCATAGCCCTGAGGTATCCGAAGGATTACATGATAGTAGCGGGCTCGGAGGCATTGGAGATGGTCGCCGGGTCTGAGCCGTCAGCTGTGGCTTTGGAGCAGCAGTAGCTTGTCATTACCGACGAGCCACTTCAGAGTGAAGAGGGCCTCTCTAGGGCAGAGGAAGGAGAAATTGTGGAAGAGGTGATCGGGAGCTCACCGACCCCAACCCCTGCCATGGAACCATCACTGGTGGTAGCCGGAGAGGCCGGAAGTGGCGACCTACCGCTCCCCACTATCCAAGGTCCAGACGTGGCGCTCTCGCCCGAGATTGGGAGAGAAGTAGCTGTCATTGACAGTCCTACTGTTGCATTGTCTGCGGGGGCCAGTCTTGGTGTGGGCGCCTTGCAAGGTATGCCATCCTCATCTTCTACGCCGGGTGACGATATTTGGGCTGCAGTTGACAGTCGGGTTGAATTTCAACTCCCGGATACGCCGTCACTTGGTTTGCAATCCTCGAGTGACCTAGTGTGGCAGTATCTAGAGACATTGCGGGAGACCGTGACAGCTCGCCCAGAGTTAACTTACGCACAGTTGGGGGATCTTACAGAGCACCTCTCCCATACTTTGCTGGCTTTTGGCTGCCCCATGGAGGACTGGGTGCAGCGGGTAGTCCTGCTCCTGAAGCACGTGAACAGGAGGGAGTTCATAGGCCGCAGCTTGCTAGATCAAATGACAACCACAAAACTTGAAAGGACAGAGTGTCAGGCTGCCCTTCAATCATTGAGAGGGACCGCCCAGCAGATGCGGGATGCTGCCGATGATTCTGGCCAACGTCAGACTTCTCTGAAGACTCGGATAGCTGAGCTTTGTGCCGAACTTGACCGGGCTGAAGCAGAATTAGCATTGTCCGATCAACTGTAGGTCCAGCATACAGAGGCGGCTGAGCTTGCAGAAGGGCAAGCCGCATCACTTGAGGAGAAATTGGTGCGACTGTAGGGCGAGGAAGACCGTCTACAGGAGCTAGCCCGCTACCCATCCCTAGGGCTGTTAGAATTTGAGGAGATCTTCCGCCGTTCGCTGCAATAGCTTCATCATTTTCTCTTTTCTCCCCTTTTTGTGAACTTCCACGTATTCTGGGGGGTGTATGCCCCGAGTAACGTGTATTTTCCTTTTGTGTTTGAATGGAAACTTTCGTTCCCTTACTTTGCATATCTACTTGCTGAATGGATTCATTTAGTCCGGAGTATGTCAGTGGCTAGGGTAGGAGAGCGCTCGCACCTTCAGGGAAGGGGCGAGGGGTTCGCTCTACCACGATGCAATCTCTCCTTGGAACCCCTGATCCGTCTAGGCTGAGTACCGGAGAATAAGGAGAGAGGTTTACGGGCCAGCAAGGGCCGAAGGGTAGAAATAGGGATTTATTTGTGGACTTTGCCGAAGGTGGCAAAGGTTCATGGTAAAGGGTGGTTTGCCCATAAACACGGACGTAAGGTCTAGGCTGAAAGAAACACCGACCGATCTTGTCGATGATGACAAGGGTCAGCAGTAACTGATTCTTCAGCATTAGATAAACGCCGAAGCAGAGGTAGGTAGGGCTCAGGTTAAGGGAATATTAACCGGTCTTGCCGATGGTGACAAGGGCCAATAGTAGCTAGCTCATCGGCATGGGACAAACGCCGAAGCAAAGGTAGGTTCATAGGTGCAAAGCTCACACAGGAACCTTTGTAGGAATAAAGTAACAAACGAGAGGATGACATCATTATTTCATCATCATCATTCGCTCCATTTTTATTCGTCAATTTTTTCACATTACTGACTTAAGCGCCCTTGCGGGTTTTCGCCAAAGCCAGCCCCCTCTTGCTTTTGCCCATGTGCCCTTGCAGGTTTTCACGTGACGGGGTACCCGATTTTGCCTGCGGTGCCCTTTCGGGTTTTCACCACAACTGGGTTAAAGCCATTTTTGCCCTTACTCAGGATATCCGAGTAAGTTTGGCGAGGCACCTCTATTTTAAGCCCCATTTTTATTCATCATTTTCTTGTACTTAATTTATAAAACAAATTCCGGGATGGTTGAGGGCCAATGGGATGTTGACCGGTCTTGCCGATGGTGGCAAGGGCCAAGGTGACTTGTTCATCAACATTGGTTGAATGTCGAGGCAAAGGAGGGTTTAGTCATTAACGAGGACGAAAGGTCCAAGTTAAGGGAAACGTCGACCAATCTTGCTGATGATGACAAGGGTCGAACAGAGGCTTGCTTGCCGATATTGGATAAATGTTGAAACAAAGGAGGGCTTATTCATTAACGAGGACGAAAGGTCCAAGTTAAGGGGAAACGTCGACCGGTCTTGCCGATGATGACAAGGGTCGGACAAAGGCTTGCTCATCGACATTGGTTAAATGTCGAAGCAAAGGAGGGTTTATTCGTTAACGAGGGCGAAAGGTCCAAGTTAAGGGGAGCGTCGACCGTCCTTGGCGATGATGTCAGGGGCCGAAAGATGTTTGTTCGTCGGTGGGACTTTTGGAGGAAGGCTCCGTTCTGACCCTGCAAAGGGTCCTCTGGGCGGAGGATGTATCATTCTTAATCGTCATTCATCAGATTACTGACTTAAGCGCCCTTTCGGGTTTTCGCCGAAGCCAGTCCCCTCTTACTTTTGCCCACGCGCCCTCTCGGGTTTTCACGTGGCGAGGTACCCGATTTTGCCTATGGTGCCCTTTCGGGTTTTCACCCCATCTGGGTTAGAGCCATTTTTGCCCTTGTCCTGGCATAGGATCAAGACTGGAGAGGCACCTCTATTTTAAGCCTCATTTTTTTTATTCATCATCATTTTATTCTAATTTTTTTTGAACTCAATTCTCGGGGTAAAGCCGGGCTTGAGGAGATGCTGGCTGAACTTGCCGATGATGACAAGGGTCACGAGGAAGTTGACCGATCTTGCCGATGATGACAGGGGTCAAAAGGGAGTCGACCCATCTTACCGATGATGACAAGGGTCACAAGAAAGTTGGCTGATCTTGCCGATGATGACAAGGGTCACAAGGAAGTTGACCAATCTTGCCGATGATGGCAAGGGTCGCAAGGAGGTCGACCGATCTTGCCGATGATGACAAGGGTCACAAGGAGGTCGACCGATCCTGTCGATGATGACAAGGGTCGCAAGGAAGTCGACCGATCTTGCCGATGATGACAAGGGTCGCAAGGAGGTTGACCGATCTTGCCGATGATGGCAAGGGTCGCAAGGAGGTTGACTGATCTTGCCGATGGTGGCAAGGGTCACAAGGAGGTTGACCGATCTTACCGATGATGACAAGGGTCACAAGGAAGTCGACCGATCTTGCCGATGATGACAAGGGTCGCAAGGAATTTGACTGATCTTACCAATGATGGCAAGGGTCACAAGGAGGTTGATCGATCTTGCCGATGATGACAAGGGTCACAAGGAAGTTGACCGATCTTGCCGATGATGACAAGGGTCGCAAGGAGGTTGACCGATCTTGATGTGACACGACCTTGGACTTAGGCAAACAAACACAATTAAGCATTCAAATGGGCCTTAATGGGCCACCGCTCTCCCGTCGCACTCTATACCCGGAGTGACTTGGCGATGCCAAGAGTGAATTATGGGAATGGGCCCTTGCTGGTAGAGGGCCAGCAAGGCCAAGGATCGACTCCCCAAGGGTGGATGCCCAATTCAATTGGGGCCGACAAAGTGCACATGGGCACCGGTTCACACTATCCCACGGCGATCACTCTTAAGTCGTGGACTTGAGGATCGGGCGCTCCTCACAAATACAGCGGCGCATGAATCAAGTATTGAAAGAGCAACACTAATTGAGCAAGGAAGAGGCACTTACTCGACCGGTTTGAAGAAACCGGTCCCGATCGGAGACGAGGGCGAGCGGGGAGGCGGTGGCTCCCCATACGCCGCGGCGGTGTCGCTTGACCTGCCCAAACCAATTACAAAACTACGCCTCACGCAGGAGGGAGGATCTTGGGGTTGGGGTTAAGGTCTTACATTCAAAAACTACCACCACGCAGGGTGGGGCCTTCAGCCGGCCAAGCGGGGTGGGGATATCGGACCGAAGTGAAGAGAAATGGGAGATTAGGGAACTTGCAGCTGCAGTCTGAATTCTGGACAGGAAGTCGCTGTGCCGGCTGCCTCGGACTCGTACGGACTCCAAATTGAGTGCAATCACCTTCTAATGCTTCCTGACTTGAGAGGGAAGACTCCAGAATTTTTGGGGATGCTCAAAGGGTCGGAGGTGGCCGCACCAGCAACAATAAGGAGACTCCTCTGTCTGGCCGCAGGTTCAGTCTGGACTGGAACAGAAAATTGCAGAGGTCACTGTGCGCCCTCCCGAGCTCCGATCAGCACAAAACCGGTGGCATTGTCTTCGTGGTTGAAGTAGCTTTCAGAAGGAGGTGACGGGGCTGCATTCAGAGGTTGAGGGCGGTCGGTGTACCCTGAAGAGTGGGTACTGGTCGGAGTAGACAGCAGGAGATAGAACTGGAGAGCTCGGGGGAGAAAATTCGTAACTCCTTCCTCCTGCAGTCAAACGAGGTTCTGTTTCTTGATCTTGGAATAGAACTGGCAGAGGGAGAACTTTGATGAAGGAACTTCAGCCTGAATCCGCTGGGGTTCGTCGTGGCAGAATGATCTCTCAGGCTCTGGTCCAGGATGAAGACCTCTCTGCGCAGTTGAGGGAGAACGGCTTCTACGGTTGGCCCCGACCTCGGAAGGAGTTGATTCCACCTCGCCTGCGAAGAAGACAGAGGGATCTTTCCAGCAATGTAGGCTACGCCTTCAGGATCACCAGGATGAAGCCGTGGGCGACGCTGCAACAGGGGCTGACTTGCTGGTCTGCACAGCTCCAATCTGCAAGAAGAAATGAGAGGGAGGGGTGGCTTCTTTGGTGGAGGGGAAGTGAAGGGGTGGCCTAAGGATGAATGGGGGTTCTTGTGGGGTGGAGTGGAGAGCTATAGGGGTTGGAGAATGAGGGGAGAATGGCTGAGAGCAAGGGCTAGCAGGTGGAGGAGGAGGGTGAGGATGTGAGAGAGGGAATGGTGAGTGGAGGGGGGCGAACTTGGCTTGGGGGAGGGTAAAGGAAGGGGGAGGCCAAGGCAAGAGGAGGGAAGGGATTTCAAATTTTGAAATGGCCTTGGAAGGTGGGGGATTATGTGGGAGAGTGGGATGCTTGTATTGGAATGGGGAAGATTTGGTTGGAAGGTGGATAATGGTGTTGGAATGTGGAGATTCCTACCTAGGAACTAGGAGGTGGAGTAAAGGAGGCCATGGGGAAGTGGAGGGCATTAAAGGAGGTGGGTGGATAGTGGAGGTGGTTGGGAGGGGAGGAGAGAGAAGAAAATTTGGAATTGGGGTTGGAGGAGAGAGAAAGAGGGGTGAAATAGAGAGATTAAGAGGGGAATGGGTGGGGAATCTCTCCCCTAGGGTCTCTCACCCAAAAAACTAGAGGAATCACTCCAATTTGAACTCAAATGGCTAGTTTAACTCAAAAGGATTCATTCATTCATTAACTTCAAATGAGGGGAGTGGGGTCTTATATATAGGCAACCCACTCTTTACAATAAGTCCCTGACAAAATAAACAACTACAAATAACCAAGGGGGGGTGGGAGTGCTAATGGGCCTAGCCCAACGAATGGGGCCCAATAGCCACATTAGACAGCATGATGATACAAGAACATAGAAAAATAAGTGCTAGACCAAGGGAAATGACTCAAATAAAATGGAAATACATCAAAATGACTCAAAGGAAAGCTACAAAATGGATAAGGGGCCTTTATAGAGTGAGGCCCAAACTCAACCAGTTCCCGAGTGTGAAGAAGTGGACCCGAGCCAAAGGGAGTCGTGGGTGATGCCTCCATCAAATCCCCTGGGCTGCGAAGAGCTCGACTCCGTCGAGTAAGGGTCCATCCGGCTAAGGTACCGCTCGAGGAGGTCCGGATCCAATCGCTGGAGGTCCTCCCGACTCACCCATGAGTCGTCCGACGGAGGCCGATCCTTCCACCTGACGAGATAGCGCTCATATACCTTGCTCCGGGTGGTAGTGATTTGCTCATCCAATATTCGTTCAATGCGATCGCGCTGAGCTCTCTTGGCTAGTGGACTCTTCTCACAGGTGGGTGCTCTCTCAAGGGAAGAAGTAGGCTCAATCTCCTCACTAGGTCTCACCGTGGGGCCCTTGTAAGACACTAAGTCGGCGACATTGAATGTAGGACTTACCCCATAATCCTCGGGGAGATCCAATTCATAAGCATTTGCACCAACGCGCCTCAAGACCTGGAAGGGCCCAGTCCCACGTGGTCTCAACTTGGAGTGGGCTCTTGGGGAGAGCCTCTCCGTCCTTACCATCACAAAGTCACCCACTTGGAACTCTAAGTGACGCCGGTGAGAATCGGCCAACCTTTTATATGCCTCATTTTTCATGCCAATGTGCTTGCGAATTTCCTCATGCAATTCCCTAATATGTTGTGCAAAAGACTCGGCAGACATGGACACTCTAGCATGCTGGGGAAGGGGAATGAGGTCGGATGGCTTTCTTGGTTTGTACCCATGCACGGCTTCAAATGGACTCATCCCTATTGACTTATTGACGGAATTGTTGTATGCAAACTCAGCCTGTGGTAAGATGAGATCCCAATTTCCTGGCCGATCCTCAACAAGACACCTAAGGAGGTTCCCTAGACTCCGGTTGACCACTTCAGTTTGACCATCCGTTTGGGGGTGGTAGGCAATGAAGAATTTGAGGAGGGTACCCATCATGTGCCAAAGAGTCTTCCAAAAATAGCTAGTGAATTTGACATCCCTATCGGAGACTATGGTCTTGGGCATCCCATGGAGGCGGACTACCTCATCAAAGAATAACCGGACTATATGGGAGGCATCGGATGTTTTGTAGCATGGGATGAAGTGGGCCATTTTGGAAAATCTATCAACCACCACATAGATGGAGTCATGCTTCCTAGAGGTCTTGGGTAAGCCTAGGACAAAGTCCATGCTCAAATCTTGCCATGGTCGGTCGGGAATGGGAAGTGGGGTGTATAGGCCGGTGTTTTGTTTCACTTGCTTGGCCGAAGCACATGTGCGACATTGACCTACTATTTTGCCTACATCTCTCTTGAGACTTGGCCAATAAAATTGACCCTCAACTAACGCAATGGTCTTGTGGACCCCAAAATGACCGGCTAACCCTCCGGCATGTAATTCCCAAATCAAGAAGTCTCGAAGAGAGGTCCGGGGAATGCAAAGCCTTGGCCCCTTGAAGAGGAACCCATCCTCTAACATGAATCCCTCATGCTCCTTGCTAGAATGAGTGGTCAAGTTGGCATAGATTTGCCCAAAGTCGGGGCAACTAGGGTACTCATCCTTGACCTTGTCAAAGCCACTCACTTCCACTTGGATAGTGGATAACAAGGACATCTTCCTACTAAGGGCATCCGCGGCCTTATTCTCACTCCCGGCCTTGTGTTTGATGACAAAGGTGTAGGATTGGATAAACTCAACCCATCGGGCATGTCGGGCATTCAACTTTTGTTGGGAGTTGAGGTATTTGAGGGCCTCATGGTCGGAAAAGATGACAAAGTCTTTGGGAAGCAAGTAATGTCTCCAATGCCGGAGGGATTGGACCACGGCATAGAACTCCTTGTCGTAGGTGGAGTATCTAGTCCTAGCATCACATAGCTTCTCACTAAAGTAGGCGACCGGGTGTCCCTCTTGACTAAGAATCCCTCCTATCCCTATCCCGGATGCATCACAAGTGACCTCAAAGACTTTGGAGAAATCGGGAAGACATAGGACCGGGGCTTGGGTCAACTTTTCCTTAAGCTCAAGGAAGGCTTTAGAGGCGGCTTTGGTCCAAACAAAGGTTCCTTTCTTGAGACAATCAGTTATTGGGCCGGTGATAGTGCTAAACCCTCGAATGAATCTCCTATAGAATGTGGCCAACCCATGGAAACTCCTAACCTCATGAAGGGTGTGGGGCTCCGGCCAATCTAGAATAGCTTGGACCTTGTCGGGGTCCATGGAGACTCCTTTGGTTGATACCACATATCCTAGGAAGGTGATGGAAGTGGTCATGAAATGACACTTTCCTAGGTTGGCAAATAGGCTTTCTTGCCGGAGGACGGTGCAAACTTTCCTAAGGTGGTCAAGGTGGGCCTCATGGGTTTGGCTATAGATGAGAATATCATCAAAGTATACCACTAGAAAATTCCCAATGAAAGGCCAAAGTACCTCCGTCATAAGACGCATGAAAGTACTTGGGGCATTAGAAAGCCCAAATGGCATGACTAACCACTCAAAGAGACCATCCTTGGTTTTGAAGGCCGTTTTCCACTCATCCCCGGGCCTTACCCTAACTTGGTGGTAGCCACTCTTGAGATCTATCTTAGAGAAGATGGTGGCTCCGGCTAGCATATCCAACATGTCATCAAGCCTAGGGATGGGGAACCTATACTTGACGGTAATCTTGTTAATGGCCCGGCTATCCACACACATCCGCCATGATCCATCTTTCTTGGGGGTAAGGAGGGCCGGGACGGCACATGGACTCTTACTAATGCGGATGAAGCCCTTCCTAATGAGTTCCTCTATTTGCCTCCTAAGTTCGGCATGTTCCGTGGGATTGAGACGATAATGAGGAAGGTTTGGAAGGGTGGCTCCCGGCACTAGATCGATTGCGTGTTGCACATCACGCATGGGAGGGAGTTGGTCCGGGAGCTCTTCCGGGAACACATCATGGAATTCTTCCAAAAGTTGTTGGATCTCTATGGGATGGAGGTTAGAAGGGGTAGGTTCCCCTAAGCATATGACAACCGCACACAAAGGCACCCCTTGAGCAATTTCCTCTTCAAGCTCATTCATAGTGATGAGATGAATTCCTTTGGTCAACCCCGTGGTTCTACTTTGTTTTGGGGTTTGAATAAGGGCTTGGGTTGGAGGGGTGGAGTTCCCCAAGACTTGTGGAGTGGTGGGGTGTGATCCTTGAGGGAGAGTGTCCCTCTTGGGCATGGGTCGAGGTGGGGAGGGGTTAAGACGGATAGTCTTACCCTCATGCTCAAAGGTGCATATGTTGCTTCTTCCTAGAATGGTGGCATCCACATCATAGAGCCAAGGTCTTCCTAAAAGGATGCTACCCACTTCCATGGGTATGACGTCACACCATATTTGGCCATGGTAGGAAGAGAAAGTGAGAGGCACTAGGCATTGGGTGTTGACCGGGATGGAATTGTTGTTGATCCATGAGACCCGGTACGGACTTGGGTGGGGAGTGAGAGTAAGCCCAAGGAGCTTGACGGTGTCGGGTGACACGGCATTAACACAACTACCACTATCCAAGATCACTTTCCTCACATGGTTCTCTATCTTTATAAAGGTGTGGAAGATTGAGGTCCGACGCCAATCCTCTTCTTGAGGTTGGGTGATGATGCACCTAATGACTCCTAGATGGGAGTTGTTTGAAGGAGTGGAGTGATCTCGACCCGACTCTAGATATTGGGCTTCATACTCCTCTTCCCAATCTAGTGAGGCTTCATGTTCCTCAACGTCATTTTCTTGTTCCTTTTGGGGTTGAACTTCTTCCTCAATAAGCAAACTAGATAACCCCTTAGATGGACATTGCCCCGCAAAATGACCATACCCATGACCCTTATAGCATTGTTGGCGCCCACTTCCCGAGGTGGTTCCTACACTTGGGCCTTTGGGGTTGTCATCCTTCCGTGGGAGAGGGTGACTAGGAGCGGACTTGTTTGGAGTGATGGGTGGGGGAGGATTGTAGGACCTTAAAGGGGCATTCCCACTTGGGCTAGGAGCTCTCATGGGAGTGGGTGGAAGGGGACGTGTTCCCAAGTTTTTGGGGTCGGTGGGTCGGGGAGGGATAAATCGGGAATTCCTAGAAAACCTTTCCACATCTCTAGCTATTTGGTAAGCTAGCTCAAGGTTATCAACGTCCCTCATGAATAGTTCCCTCTTGATGTGGCTTTGAAGCCCATTCCTAAA
Source organism: Amorphophallus konjac (assembly GCA_022559845.1). Taxonomy (NCBI): domain Eukaryota; kingdom Viridiplantae; phylum Streptophyta; class Magnoliopsida; order Alismatales; family Araceae; genus Amorphophallus; species Amorphophallus konjac. The sequence continues at coordinate 282,671,906 of CM040123.1, read as the reverse complement.
ACGGGATAAGGTGACATCCGGATCCTCATGGACTCCACACTTTAGAAGATAGGAGTCAAATTTTTCAATGTACTCTACCACGGTCTTCCCTTCTTGGGTGAGGCTTTGCCATTCATCTAGGAGCATTTGGTGGTAGGTTCGGGGGAGGTATTTGTTCCTAAGTTGGTTCTTCATGTCCGCCCAAGTGTCAATAGGCTCTTCCCGCCTAACCCATCTTAGACCCTCTTGATTTAGCCAATAGGTTTTGGCCAACTTAGTGAGATGCATCTTAGCCAATCTAACTCTCCTTTGGTCGGATATGGGGTACCATTCAAAGTATTGGTCCATGGCGGTCTCCCATTCTAGGTAAACACTAGGTTCATGTGAACCATCAAAGTTTGGGGCCTCTATCTTGATCATCCTTAAAAGGGGGTCATCCGGATCATCCCGTGGACGCCGATCATGGTTTTGATGGGGGCGAGGCCTCTCATAATCATAATAATGGTCATGGTCCATATCCTCCCTACAAAATTCAGCATGTGGGTGATGGGCTCTTGGGCCATTGTTCCTTGGGTGGAACTCATCCCTATGAGGCTCTACATGTGGAGGGTGGACTCTTGGGCCTTGGTTCCTTTGGGGAAAACCATTCCTATGGAACTCACCATATGGTGGAGGGGCTCTTGGCTCATTGATCCTTGGGTGAGGATCTTCTCTATGAGGCTCATCATGCGGAGGGGGAATTCTAGGCTCATTGTTCCTTGGGCGGAACTCTTGGTTTTCTAACCGAGCAATTCGGTTGGTAATGGACTCTAGTTGGGCAAGGATGGTTGTGAGGGCAGCATCTACCCTATCCATGTGGCCTTGGGGTCCCTCCCTAGGAACATCTTGGTTGAGTTGGTGAGGATTGGGATCCATTGGTGGAGCCGAAGACGATGAACCGTGTTGATAGCTAGCACCACTACGGGTGGACATGCAAGACAAAGGGCCAAAGTGGTTGGACACACTATGCAAAGGTCCTAGGACTTAGACTTGATAGAGATAAGTCAAGGACTTGCTCTGATACCACTTGATGTGACACGACCTTGGACTTAGGCAAACAAGCACAATTAAGCATTCAAATGGGCCTTAATGGGCCACCGCTCTCCCGTCGCACTCTATACCCGGAGTGACTTGGCGATGCCAAGAGTGAATTATGGGAATGGGCCCTTGCTGGTAGAGGGCCAGCAAGGCCAAGGATCGACTCCCCAAGGGTGGATGCCCAATTCAATTGGGGCCGACAAAGTGCACATGGGCACCGGTTCACACTATCCCACGGCGATCACTCTTAAGTCGTGGACTTGAGGATCGGGCGCTCCTCATAAATACAGCGGCGCATGAATCAAGTATTGAAAGAGCAACACTAATTGAGCAAGGAAGAGGCACTTACTCGACCGGTTTGAAGAAACCGGTCCCGATCGGAGACGAGGGCGAGCGGGGAGGCGGTGGCTCCCCACACGCCGCGGCGGTGTCGCTTGACCTGCCCAAACCAATTACAAAACTACGCCTCACGCAGGAGGGAGGATCTTGGGGTTGGGGTTAAGCTCTTACATTCAAAAACTACCACCACGCAGGGTGGGGCCTTCAGCCGGCGAAGCGGGGTGGGGATATCGGACCGAAGTGAAGAGAAATGGGAGATTAGGGAACTTGCAGCTGCAGTCTGAATTCTGGACAGGAAGTCGCTGTGCCGGCTGCCTCGGACTCGTACGGACTCCAAATTGAGTGCAATTACCTTCTAAAGCTTCCTGACTTGAGAGGGAAGACTCCAGAATTTTTGGGGATGCTCAAAGGGTCGGAAGTGGCCGCACCAGCAACAGGAAGGAGACTCCTCTGTCTGGCCGCAGGTTCAGTCTGGACTGGAACAGCAAATTGCAGAGGTCACTGTGCGCCCTCCTGAGCTCCGATCAGCACGAAACCGGCGGCATTGTCTTTGTGGTTGAAGTAGCTTTCAGCAGGAGGTGACGGAGCTGCATTAAGAGGTCAAGGGCGGTCGGTGTACCCTGAAGAGTGGGCACTGGTCGGAGTAGACAGCAGGAGACAGAACTGGAGAGCTCGGGGGAGAAAATTCGTAATTCATTCCTCCGGCAGCCAAACGAGGTTCTGTTTCTTGATCTTGGAAGAGTACTGGCAGAGGGAGAACTTTGATGAAGGAACTTCAGCCTGAATCCACTGGGGTTCGTCGTGGCAGAATGATCTCTCAGGCTCTGGTCTAGGATGAAGACCTCTCTGCGCAGTCGAGGGAGAACGGCTTCTACGGTTGGCCCCGACCTCGGAACGAGTTGATTCCACCTCGCCTGCGAAGAAGACAGAGGGATCTTTCCAGCAATGTAGGCTACGCCTTCAGTATCACCAGGATGAAGCCGTGGGAGACGCTGCAACAGGGGCTGACTTGCTGGTCTGCACAGCTCCAATCTGCAAGAAGAAATGAGAGGGAGGGGTGGCTTCTTTGGTGGAGGGGAAGTGAAGGGGTGGCCTAAGGATGAATGGGGGTTCTTGTGGGGTGGAGTGGAGAGCTATAGGGGTTGGAGAATGAGGGGAGAATGGCTGAGAGCAGGGGCTAGCAGGTGGAGGAGGAGGGTGAGGATGTGAGAGAGGGAATGGGGAGTGGAGGGGGGCGAACTTGGCTTGGGGGAGGGTAAAGGAAGGGGGCGGCCAAGGCAAGAGGAGGGAAGGGATTTCAAATTTTGAAATGGCCTTGGAAGGTGGGGGATTATGTGGGAGAGTGGGATGCTTGTATTGGAATGGGGAAGATTTGGTTGGAAGGTGGAGAATGGTGTTGGAATGTGGAGATTCCTACCTAGGAACTAGGAGGTGGAGTAAAGGAGGCCATGGGGAAGTGGAGGGCATTAAAGGAGGTGGGTGGATAGTGGAGGTGGTTGGGAGGGGAGGAGAGAGAAGGAAATTCGGAATTGGGGTTGGAGGAGTGAGAAAGAGGAGTGAAATAGAGAGATTAAGAGGGGAATGGGTGGGGAATCTCTCCCCTAGGGTCTCTCACCCAAAAAACTAGAGGAATCACTCCAATTTGAACTCAAATGGCAAGTTTAACTCAAAAGGATTCATTCATTCATTAACTTCAAATGAGGGGAGTGGGGTCCTATATATAGGCAACCCACTCTTTACAATAAGTCCCTGACAAAATAAACAACTACAAATAACCAAGGGGGGGGTGGGAGTGCTAATGGGCCTAGCCCAACGAATGGGGCCCAATAGCCACATTAGACAGCATGATGATACAAGAACATAGAAAAATAAGTGCTAGACCAAGGGAAATGACTCAAATAAAATGGAAATACATCAAAATGACTCAAAGAAAGCTACAAAATGGATAAGGGGCCTTTATAGAGTGAGGCCCAAACTCAACCAGTTCCCGAGTGTGAAGAAGTGGACCCGAGCCAAAGGGAGTCGTGGGTGATGCCTCCATCAGATCTTGCCGATGATGGCAAGGGTCACAAGGAAGTTGACCGATCTTACCGATGATGGCAAGGGTCTCAAGGAAGTTGATCGATCTTGTCGATGATGACAAGGGTCACAAGGAAGTTGACCGATCTTGCCGATGATGACAAGGGTCGCAAGGAGGTTGACCGATCTTGCCGATGATAGCAAGGGTCAAACAGGGAGGTTGACCGATCTTGCCGATGATGACAAGGGTCACAAGAAAGTTGACCGATCTTGCCGATGATGACAAGGGTCACAAGGAGGTTGATCGATCTTACCGATGATGGCAAGGGTCGAACAGGGAGGTTGATCGATCTTGCCGATGATGACAAGGGTCGCAAGGAGGTTGACTGATCTTGCCGATGATGGCAAGGGTCACAATGAAGTTGACCGATCTTGCCGATCATGACAAGGGTCACAAGGAAGTCGGCCGATCTTACCGATGATGACAAGGGTCGCAAGGAGGTTGACCGATCTTGCCAATGATGGCAAGGGTCACAATGAGGTTAGAGAAAGATCTCCGATGGGGATCATGGTGGTCACCCCTTTTGGAGTTTCACTAAGATGAGGGTGAGGCGGAACTTAAATTACCACATTACTGACTTAAGTGCCCTTTCGGGTTTTCGACGAAGCCTATCCCCTCTTGCTTTTGCCCACGCGTCCTTTCGGGTTTTCACGTGGTGGGGTACCCAATTTTGCCTACGACGCCCTTTCAGGTTTTCGCCACAGCCGGGTTATAGCCATTTTTGCCCTTGTCCTAATGTAGGAACAAGGCCGGCGGGACATCTCTATTTTAAGCTTCATTTTTGTTTCCTTCTTTTTTTTCCTTAGAGTGAGACAACAAAGATGGGTCAATCGTGCGGTGTTTGACCCTATGTAGCAGCATATGGCAGTTGGCTAGGGCACGCAGCCTTACCCCGAGAGAAGAGGGTATATTCGTTAGCAAGAAGGTAATGCTAACGCAAGGGATAGATTTGTGTCGATTCGGGCGTAAGGGCTATAATGGCGATATTGTAGAAGAGTCAGCTAGGACACGAAGTCTTGCACCGAGAAAAAGAGTTTATTCGTCAGCAAGGAGGCAATGCTAACGCAAGGGGTAGATTTGTGTCGATTCGGGCGTAAGGCTCGCAATGGCAATGTTGTAGAAGAGCCGGCTAGGACACGAAGTCTTGCGCCGAGAAAAAGGGTTTATTCATCAGCAAGGAGACAATGCTAACTCAAAGGGTAGATTTTTGCCGATTCGGGCGTAGGGCCTGCAATGGCAATGTTTTTTTATATATCATTATTTATGTATCTTTTTTGAGAGCTCAGCTAGGGCGGAATGCCACGAGACCAAGGTAGGTAGAGCTCAGCCAGGGTGGAGTGTCACAAGACTAAGGTAGGGAGATTTATCTAGGGCGGAGTGCCACTAGACTAGGGTAGGTAGGACTCGGCCAGGGCGGAATGCCACGAGACTAAGGTAGGTAGAACTTAGCTAGGGCGGAGTGCCACTAGACTAAGGTAGGTAAGACTTGGTCACGGTGGAGTTCCACTAGGCCAAGGTAGGTAGAACTTAGCTAGGGCGGAGTGCCACTAGACTAAGGTAGGTAGGACTTGGCTAGGGTGGAGTGTCACTAGGCCAAGGTAGGTGGAACTTAGCTAGGGTGGAGTGTCACTAGACTAAGGTAGGTGGAACTTAGCTAGGGCGGAGTGCCACAAGACTAAGGTAGGTGCAACTTAGCTAGGGCGGAGCGCCACAAGACAAAGGTAGGTAGAGCTCGGCCAGGGCAGAATGCCCCTAGGCCAAGGGTAGGTATAGGTCATTCTGGGAATGTCGGTTGAACTGTGTAATATAGCTTCATATGTTTTCCATTAAGGGGAGAGAACTGGATGACTCTTTTTTGATCTACAAGGATGTACGTACACCTTTCATATACTCAGCGGACGACATATGGTCTGACCCAGTTTTCAACCAACTTCCCTTTGGAGTTGGAGGCCATCACTTCTCTTCTTTTGACCATTACTAGGTCACCCTTCTTGAATTCTTGACCTTTGACCAGCTTGTCAAAAGCACGGGCCATGCGAGCTTGGTAGAGTTGAATATTTTGTTGCGCGCGGAGACACTCTCCTTCGAGCTCGGCAAACTCTTCCAGTCTTCTTTCTACATTGGTCTGTTCGTCAGTAGCAAAACCATGCTGGATGGCAATCCGCAGTGAGGGAACTTCTAACTCAATCGGCACCACAGCCTCTGACCCATATACGAGGGAGAATGGCGAACAGTCGGTTGGGGTTTTATAGACCGTACGATAGGCCCAAAGCACTTCGTACATCCTTTCTTCCCAGTCTTTTTTATTAGACTTGACAGTCTTTGCCAGCAACGTGCATAGTGTCTTATTGAAGGCTTCTGCAAGTCCATTGGCCTAAGGGTTGTATGGGGACGAGGTACTCCAGTCAATCTTATATTTATCAGCTAGCCGATAAACCTTCTAATTTTTGAAGTGGCTGCCATTGTCAGAGATAATTCGGCTGGGAACCTTGAACCGGAATATTATATTCTGCCGAAAGAATCTTGCGACCAGTTCTCCCGTTACATCTCTTAGCGCAATTACTTCTGCCCATCTGGAGAAGTAATCTGTGGCTGCTAAGATATATCTACACCCTGACGAAGATGCTGGTAGAGGCCCCACCACGTCCGTGCCCCATTGGGCGAACGACCAACTTGGTAGGGTGGGATGTAGCGGCACTGGCGGTCTCCTGGACACGTTGGCGTGCTCCTGGCATTTTTGGCAAGCTTTAGCGAACTTGCAGAAATCATCAAACATGGAGGGCCAATAATAGACCAATTTCTTTATTTCAATTTTCATCTTCGGCCCGACCTGGTGTGCTCCAGCTGACCCGGCATGGATGATGAGGGCATCCCTTGCCCCTCCACATTTTCTCCGGACTCGGATTGTTCGTCGACAAGCGCCATTATGTTCCTCAAATGTTTGTGAGTCGAGTCATGTAATTTTCTTATTTTTTTGAGTCTTAATCATGTAATTTTCTCTTTATTTGAGTCATGTACCTAGGTTAGTAGATTATCTACCAATGTCCTAAGTCATTGTGTTGTTTAGATAGGCTATTGGGCCCATCTCATTGGGCTAGGCCCATGGACACCCCCTTCCCTTCGGTTATTACTCATTGTGTCTTTTGTTAGGGTCCTTTGTGAAAAAGTTATGTGCCTATAAATAGGCCACCCCACTCCTCATATGTAACAATTTTTGATGAAATATTGAAGAAATCCCTTTCAAGTCTCTCATTACTCCACTTCTCTCTCTCTCTCTCTAGCTCTCCCTCTCTCTCCCCAAGGAAAGGGGCGAACCTCCCCTCTCTCCTCCCCCCCTCTCATTCAAATCCAACCCCCACCTACCTCCATTATTACCCCCACAACTTCCCACACCCTCCTTTACTCTCCACCTAGTCCCAACAACCTTCCACCAATCCAAGCCCTACTTCCCAACCACCACCTACTTCCCTCCACTTCCCTAAGCACCTCCTCACTTCCCCAAGGCTGAAGGATCTCTTTCCTAGGCCCAAATTTGAATCTCCCACCCATCTCCCCTTCCCCCCTTGCTCCCTAGGTCGCACCCCTCCTCTCCCCTCAAGCCAAGTTCGCCCCCACCTTCCCTCCCACTCCCTCTCTCCCTTGTGCTCACCCCTTCCCACCACCATCTCTAGCAGACCAGCCCCGTCTCCAGCCCCACTTCGCCCTCCCCACCTCCATCTCCCTAGCCTTCACAAACCCTAAAACTCCTCTCATCTCCCTCCTTTAGCCATTAGACACCCTTCCCACCATTTGCTCTCTTGGCCATCCCCTTCCCCACACCTTCTTCTTCCCCTTAATCTGTCTCTGTTTCAGGCAGCAGAACTACAGAAACTTACAGAAGCAGCCACGACCGTCCCTCGGAGATTCAAGTGGCAAGGCCTACATCTCCGGAATCGTCTGCAAGTTAGCTTTCTAACCGAGGTGGTTTCGCCGGCTTCCGATGTCGGAGCTGATCGGGGGAGCCGATCTCGTCCAACTGCATCTGCTGTCCCAGTCTGCAGACCAGAAGCTGAAAGAAGAAGCTGCCACGGCCAGCTCGTGAAGGCTCTGAGCGCCATTTCTGGAGGGAAGAGACTACTTCCTGTTATCTTTCACCTCCAAGAAGAAGAACCTCATTCGGACACTGGAGCTATCAGTTACTAATTTCTTCGTTGAAGGTCGCAGCCAGCCACCTGCAGGTCCAGGTTTGACCTGTCCTCACATATCCGACCACCATTCTCCCCTCCGACCTCCGATTGGGGCCCCGTCAACTCCTGCTCGAAGCTACTCCGACCTCGAGGACATCACCGCCAGGCTCGTCACATTTGGAGTTCAGAAGCGGCCGTGGTACCCTCTGCAACTGGCTGTACTAGTTCTGCACCAGCCAGAGGAAGAAGTTGCTGACCTGTTCCAGTCGCTGGCCCGACCAGCCCTGAGTTCCAGAGCTCCTGCCAAAATTCAGACATCATCCTCAACCTGTTAGAAATCTTTTGGCATAAGTCTCATCAGATTCTGAGCTCGGTGGAATTATTGGCAGCATCGACATCGACCCTCTATCCAGAAATACAGAAGCTAGGCAGAATCGGCGAAGCTCGGGAAGTCGGTTCTCTTTGCATATCTCCCCACCCTGCTTGGCCGGCTGAAGGCCCCTCCCTGCGTGGAGGTAGTTTTGGATGTATTAAGCATAATCCCTACCCCAATATCCCCCCCCCCCCTTGCATGGGGTGTAGTTCATGTACTTATTAAGTCACAGGTTTGAAGCTTCAATCAACGCGGCGTGCGGGTACATACCCTCGCCTCCCCGCTCGCCCCCGTCTCCGGCCGGAGTCGGCGTCTTCACACCGGCTAGGTGAGCCTCGGTCCCTCTCTTACTGGTTAATCACTTGCTTAGCTTAGTATTATTGCTATTGCTTCGTCGGACGGAGAGTGAGAGTTCGGCCCAAATTGCTAGTATCGTGAGTGGCCACCGCGGGCAAGTTGAGAGTGAATCCACTTAACCCACACCCTTGGTGTGTTGGCCGCCCATGATTTGGGCATCCTAGGCCCATTTGGGGTTCTTCCCAAGCTAGCCAACCATTGGAGCCTCAAGGTCCCGCCTCGGACCCTCTCCAACATCGCCTAGTCACCATTGGGCACTAGTGTGCGCCATACGGGTGAGCTCGCTAGTGTGAGTCTGCTGCTCAAACTTGAATGCTTGCAAAATAGGTCCAAAGTCGGTTTTACATCAATGGACTTCTTGCATTACTTGCCCGGCTTCTGCCAGAGACAAGCACCGGAGAAGGACTTTCCTTCGAGCATCAGCCATTATTCGGAACAAGGTCACGCTTCTCATCTCGTAAGAGTCCTTGATCCTTAAGAGCTTCATTCTTTGTTCTTTTTCTTTTGGAAACTGTTGGTGCTAGAACCAACGCAGAAGATGCTCCCGCCAATCAGGCTACTGAACTTCTTCTACAGCTGCCACTTCATTCTCTTGTTCATCGGCGAGAACCTCCGTCATACTGGGGACCTGGCGACGGTTGATCACGACTATATTTAGGCTTGTGTCTGGCGGGATTGCCAACGAACTAGCCAGCTTCGCGAGGGCATCTGCTTGAGCATTCTATCCTTGATTAATATGCCTGATTTTGATGAAGTAGATTCTCGCCATTAATCGGAGGGCCAGTTGATAATAAGGGAGGAGCTCTTGCTTTTGCACATCGAACTCTCCTCCCAACTGTTTTATAACCAACATGGAATCTCTGAATTCCTCCAACATCTGGATCTCCATAGATAGAGCAATCTGCAACCCAATCATGAGGGCTTCATATTATGCTTCATTGTTTGTGCATGGCTTGTTTATTTAGTAGGATGTATATATGACCTCTCCTTCTGGAGATTTCAGGACTATGCCTGCCCCCGCCCTGACTCTGGCTGATCCAGTAGCTGAGGTGTCGATTCTGGAAGCGTCGTCAAAATGCAGTTACCATAGAGAGGGCTACACTTGGCCAACCTCTAGGGTTTCATCTTCAGGAAGCTCCGGTTCCAGCGGGCAGTCTTCAGGCACTGGATGCTCATCAAAGAAGTCTGCGATGGCTTGGCCCTTGACGGCCTTTTGCGGTATGTAGGAGATATCAAACTCCATAAGGATCACCGCCCATTTTCCCAAATGACCTTTGAGCTCCGGTTGGGACATGATATACTTTAGCAGATCCGCCTTGGAGATCAGCTTAATCTCATGTGACAGCATGTAGTGTCGGAGTTTCTTGACGGTGAAGACTAGTGCCAAGCAGATCTTCTCAATGTGGGTGTATTTCTCCTCAGTTCTGACTAATCTTCGACTGAGGTAGTAAACGCCTTGTTCTTTCCCTTCTTCATTATTTTGGGCTAGCATTGCCCCCAGGGAGTTATATGTGGATGCGATGTACAAAACCAGCGACCGCCCTTTCACCGGTGCGCCCAGAACTGGAGAAGTCTTCAGATAGTCTTTGAGCTTGTCGAAGGCTGTCTGGCAATCTTCGTCCCAATAAAAGGGGACATCTTTCATCATCAGCTTGTGAAAGGGCTGGCATCGCCCTGACAAATTGGATATGAACCGCTGAATGTAAGCCAGGTGGCCTTGAAGAGATCTCAGATCGGAGAGGTTCCTTGGAGAAGGTAATACCTGAATTGGTTTGATCTTCGCGGGGTCTATTTCAATTCCCCGGTATCTGACAATGAAGCCCAAGAACTTTCCGCTCGATACTCCGAACGCACACTTCATAGGGTTCATTTTCAATTCATACTGCCTTAGCCTCTGAAAGACTACTCGGAGGTCCTACAGATGGTCTTCCTTCTTTCTGGTTTTGGCTACCAGGTCATCTATGTAGCACTCGACCTTATGGTAGAGCAGCTCATCAAATATTCTAGTCATCGCCCGCTGATAGGTGGCGCCGGCGTCCTTCAATCCAAACGGCATCCTCTTGTAGTGGTAAATGCCCTTGGGAGTTCGGAAGGCAGTGTGGATCCGGTCATGTTCCGCGATCCATATCTGGTTATAGCCAGACGACCCATCCATGAATGATAGGGTGTAGAAACTCGATAATTAAAAATGAGAAATACATTTTTTAATTTCATTATGTAATTAAATTTTTCATGAAATAATTAAATTACATTTTTACTATATGAAATAAACTAGTTTATTGAATTTACTTGAATTATCTAGAAGTAAATAGAGATTAAATACTTTAAACCTTAGATAAATCATAGAAAGTCAAATAAAAGTCCCTGTATTGGACTAGGATCACAATTGTCCCCTTGGATAATCCAAAATGGGCTAGATTAATAGATTAAAGGATTTATTAAAGGTTAAATTAACCTAAATTCATAACATGTGTTTAATATGTAATTTAAGGGATTATAATACTCCAATTTCTAGAAGGTTGACACAAAAATCGAATCTTACCTAACATCCCACCTTGGACCAGCCGTTTTTACATTGGTTTCACACCAAATGGAGGCTAGGTTAAGAAGAAAAATTAGAATTTTCTTCTAATTCGGAGTTGGAAAGTTTGGAGTTATTAAGCAAGGAATCTTGACAAATTTGACCAAGTTTTGGCTATAAGTAGAACCTCATTCGACCCTCAAATCATCCCTGGAGGTTAACATTACGCTGCTGCGAAGATTGGTGGAGATTTGAAGGAAGAATTGGAAGATCAAAGGGTTTTCTTATATTTGAGAATATTTCTTTAGATCCGTAAAAGGTAGGTGTCCCTCAGGCTAAACTCAAATTAAAGCATGCCATCTTGTTCATTTTTATGTCCTCTTTCCATTGATAGCCCATTTATTAAATTCTGTTATGAAATGAGCAAGTTATGGTCATTTTATTGGAGGGGTATTCCCGTTTTTCGTCAGAACCAGAACGTGCTATACCTCAAGAGCGCCTTCTGAACGCGCTGCCCCGACATATCGCGTTCATACAGCATATTTTCCCGCCCTCAGGGGTCAAACACATACTTTTAAAATATGTATATATTTCGCAGAACGCGCTACCCGAAGGTAGCCCGATCTTAAGATCGCGCTAGCATAAGCTAGCGCATTCATAAAATTTTACCAGAATGCAAAGATATCTAGAAATGAAGGAATATTTTAATTAATAGAAAAAAAAATATTTCTCCAGATCGCGCTTGCACTGGCTAGCGTTTTCTTCAGGTCGCGCTGGCCAAGGCCAGCATGTTCAAATAAAATTTAAAATTGTTTGGATATAATTATGGCTCGGCACGACACGGCACAAATAAATAAATAAATATATTAATAGTTTTGTATCCACACACAACTCGAGCCCACATCCTATGCCCCTTGGGTCCTTACCCAAGGGTGAGCTCTCCAACATATAAAGCCATGCAAGTTTTCTAAACTTCCAATGTGGGACTAAAAGATTAGTCACTACACAATATGAAGCCACTACACAATATGAATTATAACATTTGGAATCTCCAATAATTATAAGTATTTAGTCACCAAAAGTAAGAAAAGGCAATATTAGCATGTTTTAAATTATTACAGTATGTTAAAAATTATTTTTGCAGAATGAAATTATTGTTACATGAAAAAAATCTAATTTTAACCATATTAGTAAATTAATGCATGAAAAATATTTCCAGTATGTTAAAAATGACTTCCAACATGATAAAATTATTTTATACATTCTGAGATATAAAAATTATTTTTAGCATGTTAAATCTATTTAAAACTATTTTTTTGTGCATGCTAAACCTAATTTCTTATTAAATAATTAGTAAATTAATGCATGAAAATTACTTCCAGCATAATAAAATTTCTTCCAGCATGATAAAAATTATTTCTAGCATGTTAGAATTATTTTAGCATGATAGAATTATTTTCAGTATATTAAAGTATTTTTCAGCATGATAATTTTATTTTCTGATCAAATAATTAGTAAATAAATATAAAAAAATGATTTTTAGCATGATAAAATTTATGTTGTTATAAGAGAATTTCTGTAATCAGCATGATAAATTTATCTTTATCATGTTATCAGTAAGTTAATGTGTGAGAATTATTTTAACATGTTAAGTATTAATTTTAGCATGTTAAAAAATTAATTTTCAGCATGTAAAAATTAAATCCAGCATGAAAATTTATTCTTATCATCTTATCAGTAAAATAACATATTAAAATTATTTTCAGCAAGTTAGAATTATTTTCTGCATAAAAAACCTATTTTCATAATAAAATTCTGATTTTTATAATAAATCCCCGTTTTGGCTAAACTAATGCATCTCTAATGTATAAAAAACTTCCTGTAAACATGTCTAAACACTTGTAAACCAAATACACACAAGATTAAACCATGGAATTAAATTAATTCTATTAAACTCTAATTACTTAATTTTTCTTCCTAGTTACCGTTCTTTTCTTGAATTCCACGACTTAATGTCGTTAAACATGATGCCTTAAAATTATTATTCACTCCCCTTGCTACTTCTGAGATTTTTGCCAAAACTGTACTTTTTACAAATGAGCTTATTCTTGATATTCATTGGCCATATTGTTAAGTGGATGTCTAAACGTACTTGGGATCTTATGATCCACCGACCCAATGCCTGGCATTAATGGGGCCCGGTCTGGTCTTAGGAGGAGCGCCCGAAAGTACTTGTGCCCATGGGAGTTGATTGACCACGGTGTGGCATTGCACCGAAGTGCATGACTTGCTAGATTTTTACGGCATTCCACTATTCGTACTTGTTACTTGTTTACTTGTTTACTTGAAAATTACATGAATTACTTGACTTACGTGAAAATGGCCAGTTACAGAACGACCGGATCTCCATTCCTATCATTTTTTCCAGGACCTATCTCCTGAGGTTTTGTTTACATATTTGTGCAGCATCCTCCTGATGCGGGGGCCGCTTGCATCTCATTCCGAGGTTCCTCCACCTCTTGATATAATCAAGGGCTGTTTCATCTACCCTCTGCCTTGTTGAATAGAGTTCGGCCACTGTGATCGCCCTCTCTGTAACATGGAATCTTTCTCTGAACTTTCTCTGCATGTCCGACTAGTCGCTGATTGACCCGGCCGGGAGGCTGGAGTACCATTCAAAAGCGAGCCCCGTCAGCGAGGACCTAAAAAATTTCAGCAGATATGACTCGTCGGTGGCCAGATCACCCATGACGCTCATGTAGTAGGCGACATGTTCCTTCGGGGATCCCTTCCCCTTGAATTTGTCAAATTTGGGCGGCTTGCTAATCCTGGGAGGGAGCCGCTTGGCAGCATGATGTGGCGGGTATGGAACCCTATATGCATCAAATGTGACATAGTTGCCTTCACTTCTTTCTGTGAGCTTCAGCTCGATCATTCTCTCCACCATGATTTTGCTCATGATGGTCGGATCAACCTGTCCTGGATAGAAATGAGCTGGCTGCAGGTAGCGGGTGACTAGAGTGGTCGCCTGCGGAGGAGGTCACAGCAATGGAGGTATCTGAGTTGGAGGGCGCTGCTGAGTTGTCGCCAGGCTTGGTTCTGTCGGCTGGGGTACGGCATAATGTGGTGAGGGGTCACTCCGATTGACGGCCCCCCGTGACCATTCGCCTTGCATTTCGGGCTGCTTGGAGGCTGAAGACTATTCTGTCTTCTCCATCAGTTGCTTCTTCAGCAGCTCTATCTCCTGGCGGTACCTTTGAGTATCATTAGTACTGCCAGATCCATAGCCGCAGTGTTGGGAATAGCTTTCGTTGTCTCACCGGATGCACCCTCAGGCAGAATGTTGAGCATGACATCTTATTCTTCTTCTGCTGTCACCACATTGGCGGTCAGGACAGCAGATCCACCTCTTTGTTGGACGTGGGCTAGGGTTTGCTCCCCTCTAGCCGCTGCCAATAGTTTTCTTGCAACTTCTACCCTTCGAGTGTTCGGCCTTGACCTATCGGCCAATCGAGCCAGCTCGTGAGGATCTTCTGGAAGCCTTCCATATCGGCCGGATATGCCAGCCATGTTACAGGTGAAGATCTACATTCTTCTTCTTTGTCTACGAACCTTCCTTCTTACATGCTGGAAAGGTTAATCTTTCAAATACAGAGATTCTCTTTCCTTCTTCCCACCGAGGGGCGGTCTCATCGGCTTCAGCATCGAAGCCATCTTCGTAACCATTGTCGTCGACTGACGACGTCATTCCTCTTTTTTCTTCTCCTTCAACTGCCGTTGGTGGGCAGTAGTCTTCTTCAGCCACGGCGGCTTGCAGTAGTCATTGTTGGCCCAGCGAGGGGTTGCCTAGACCCCTGAAGTAATTCCTGACCATATTGGTCATTTCTTCTTGCCTCAGTCCCTGATGTAAGACTGGAGGTAGTTGTCGCCCCCCCACGGGACGGATATAATCAAGCCGTGCTTGTCCGGCAAGTTGCTGGAATCTTCGTCCCACTATAGGGATGTTGGCTTGCCAGGGGCAGGCCCTGAAGCCTTCACGGCGTGGAGAGTCCACAACCGCTTCTTCATTCCTCGGGGTCGGGCCCCTTTCCTTCTCCATTCTCATTCTGTCACCTGCCGGGCGGTGACGGGTTGGTGTGACCTAGTAGGCGGGCTGGGTCTTTTTAGGGACCCAAACCTGCTTGAATTTCTTTGGCCTGGGGGCCAGATTCTCACTGCCATGGTGGCCAACTTCTTCTTTCTCAGCTCTCCTTCCAGAGAGGGCTTGATAGGAGTTGTGAACTGGTATGGTGGGCACGACCCGATCCGGGACCACCTGAGTGTCGCATCCATCTAAGAATACGCGAACTCCACCAATTAGCATGGAATTGCCAGATATAGAGAGACATCCGGTGACAGGAGCAGTGTTCCACCGGAAGCCTCTATGCTGGTGCCCTCCGGCATTCTTGGCAGGGATGGGGCGGGCCCCATGGGTGACGTGGTGCACTAGGCAGCTAGCGACCGGAACCGGACTCCTGGTCGAGCCCGCAGAGCATCGAGCCTTCAAGGCCTTGACCTTCTTTGCAGTCTCCTCGGTAGGCTCCGAGGACTCCACTTGCAACATGTCAATAAAAGCCAACCCTAAGAAGATGGGGAAGCCTACAGCCGCGGGGAACAATCCCAGGACAGCGGGCACCGCCGGGTACCCATGCTCAGCGTGGCCGGCGACTATCGCGGGGCCGAAGCTAATGCCAGTTAGTCCAGTTGATGCCATAATTTGCCTTCAAACACAAGACAAGCAACGATCAACAGTCTTTGGGAAGTCCTTGGGGCCCACATATCTTGGCAAAGAGATGAAAGGTGACACCAGTCCCACCGGGCGTGCCAGACTTGTTCGATGGGTATTTTATTATTCGGGTCAATCAACCAGTTAATTAATAAATAACAAACGAATTAGTTGACCGCGCAGGCATGCCAGTCACGTGTGTGACAAGTTTATTGTGCGCTCATTCTGACCCTCGCGGGGTGAGAGTGAGATTCGGGTCGGGACCAGCAGTCTGCCATACCATAAAGGCTATGACGTTAATTACATCCCCCATGAGTGATAAAACCTTTGATTAATTGCCGAGATAGCGGGCCGTTCGAGGCCGAAACAAGATGCAAAGGGATAAACGTGACGGGGTCACATAAAATGCCTTTATCTATCATGCAAGAGAGAGGCATGGTCCATTAAGTTGGAGACCCTCGATACGTGGCGGAGGACGTAGATCCGAAGACCACCATCGCGCATAGCAAAAACTTCCGGTCGGGTGTAACTCGGACTTCCGTCAATGCCATTTAATATACTCAAGGGTCTATGCAAGCATGCATGCATGATGCTCATGATTATGCCAAGCAAGGTAATAGAATTATAAAGATGGACAGTGATCAATCAAATTCATTAATCTCCACCAAGGGAGACGAAATTGATGACATAAGTATGATAACGATAGCATGATGCTAACGAACATGATAGTAGAAGCATAATGATAAAACGGTTAGGACTTGAACAGCCTTATTCCTACTTAGTTTATTATTGATCAGGGTTTATTAACCTCGACCGCGAGAGGCGAAGATCGCTCTGAGGACGAGTGAGTGATTAAAACCATGCAAGAATTCAAAACTTGTGCGACCATGCGTAGGGATAGGTTTCCCTAGCGCGGCCAAACGTAGGCAAAATAGTTAAAATGGCGCGACGGCTAGCTTGGGCTAAAATGGCGCGGTGGCCAAGTGGAAGCTAAAACGGTGCGCCCTGGGCGCGCCGGGTGGAGGCCAAAGGAAGTGAATTGAAAGATGAGTCTGGTGTTAAAACGGCGCAGGGGGGGTGAAAATTGGCGTGCCGGATTAGGGTATTTTTGGGCTATTCGAGTTCTAATAAAACTTCAGGCAGGTCTCTTAGGACTTTGGTGTTATTTTTAGAAGATTAGAAGACTTATTGAGGTCCCAGATGCACTGTCAATAAGATAGGCCTAGACTTATGCGAGGTTCCTACTCGAGCATAGTCTTCAATGAACTTATCAGTGCAGATCAACTGCAAATCAAACCAAGTCATCAGTCAAAATTTGGGCAGCACCTCCCCATGATTGGAGGGCTGCGGGGGTGAAGTGGAGACAGTCCCACAATGTTGGGGTACGCTCCGTAAGGCCGGGAATGCCAAACGGTGACCGGTGGACTTCGATAGAGGGAAAAGACCCTGAGGACTGGCCTACTAGGGGCATCCATCTCTACGAGTCAAAATCATTAAGGGATGGCCGGGATGAGAAGGCACCTCGAGGGCTAGCCTACAAGTGGTTTCCTTCCCACAGCCACCACCACTCCCAAGAGAAGGTGGGTTTAATGTCGAGCTAAAGCCCTGTCGATGTTCACCTGGTGAGTCATAGGGTTCATATCATTAAGAGATATGACCCTATGATTCGACGGTGATAGAGGATGATGATGGGGAATGTCCCCCCCCGGGCAATGAGTTCTTCGAGAAAATGAATCATCAGATGCGATCACACGCGGAATGCACTCGATCGATGGGTCGATAACAATTGATCATATGTATATGTATGTATCGAAGAAATAGGCTAGCAGGGAGGTGGACAGGCCAGACTGATGGTTTGAAGATTAGCGAGAAGACTGAGACTCTGGAGGGCACAAATAGTCGAACAGTTAAATAGCTTCTGCGACTCAAACGACTACGACACTCACAGGTTCCAGAGATGGCCTCTTCTCCTAGCCCATAATCGCAAACAGGGAGATATCGAGGAGCCATCTCTGGGGCCGAAGGAGAGTGCATTCATGTACACACCTCCGTCCCACATAGACATAGTGACTATTCAATACAATCTACGCGATAAGAGAACCCCGGGGAGGGGATTATTGATGTTGCCCTGAGAAATAGTAGGGCGTGTTCGGTGGTAGAAGAAAAACTGAAATAAGTCACATACGGAAGATAGAGGAGATAGATTGCAATCTGATAAGAAGGATAGCCGCAAACGCATATTCACTCATTCATTCAATCCCACAGGGAAGGCATTACAGAGCGCACTCTACACCACTGCGGCTCGACGTTGTCGCACGAAGCTGGTTCCCATCCTGGAAAGAAAGGGGAAAATAGAGCGAAGATAGAGGGGAGAGGCTCGAAGGACATCCAGGCTCATATCATCACCCCTTTCACTACATTGCTCTACGGAGCTATTCTAGTAGAAGGGGAATGAAAAATAGTAGTAGAAGAACAGACGACTTCTGCTAACCCACCTCAGATCTTCGCAGCAGAGAAACAGGGTATCGGAATCGAACGGGCTCTCCGCTCTTCTTCTTCCTCTCCAAGCTTCTCCTCCCTCTTTATGTCTATCTATCTCCATCCCTCTGTCTTCTTCTCGAACATAAGACCTTTATATAGGTAATCCCTCGATCGAGCTTAATCTGGCGTGGGGTTTAGCGCGCCGGGCATAGGCTTCCTTCGCGCGCCGGATTTGAAGATTAAGGGGGCGCGCCGGGCATAGGCTTCCTTCGCGCGCCGGATTAGAAGATTATGGGGGCACGCCGGGCATGGACAGATGAGCAGAGGGCGAGTCGGATTAAGGGGGCGTGCCAGTTTCGGGTCATCCTATCGCATTTGCTCGACACGAGTCCGACAGCGGGCCCCGGACTGACTCCGAGAGTCACTGTGATTCTTCATCTCTCTATGGCCTTGCCAAACCATAGGGGGAGATATCGACGAAGCTTCCGGGCCGCTAAACGGCTGCTTTTGGAACTCGTGCGCCTTTAGCCCGGACATGCGGGTTTTTTGCTGACACGGCTCTTGGCACAATAGCTCGTGCTGCTGGCTCAGCTCGGCTTGCATTGGTAGCTTTCACAGGGAGTGGTATGCTCCCCAGGGTGTTCTTGCCTTGACTGGGCGATCATCTGGCCACTGATGGGACCAATATGCTGAGAAGCCGTACCCGTGCTAGGTAAACGGGATCTTCCACTGACAGAGCCTTCGGTCCCTTGTTCTGAGGGGCCAAGGGCGTTTTCTCACCTGGGGAGGATCTTTCATTCAGGCAACGTGTCGCCAAGTATACCTATGTCCTTGGTTGAACAACGTATACACGCTCATCCTTGGTCGGACGACAGGTACATCATCATCCGTGGTCGGATGACAGATACATCCTCGTCCTTGATCGGATGACGGATATGTTCTCGTCCTTGGTCAGATGACAAGGGCATTCTCATCCTTGATCGGACGATGGATAATGCTTGCTTATGGTGTATGCTTCTCGATCCTCGTCAGGTGAAGTCCCCAGCATTCATAATGGGTGACCTGCGGCTTTGGCAGCTTGAGAAGGCTTCAATGTGTTGGTCTCCTTCGGCTTCTCTACTTCGGTAGGCCGCATCATTTGTCTTTAAGGCTTGATCGCCATTGAGTATATTTTGAGTGCCAACACCTCTTTGAATGAAGACTTCAATACAGTCTTGGACTTTCGGGCAGCCGGGTGGGATGAGACACCCTGGCATGGTACTTGCAGTAGTGGGGGTGGCTCTTGGCCGTCTCATTGTAGTAAGACGATGGATCATGTGTCAGCACCCGAGCATCTTCCAGGAGCTTGTCGAAAATCTTCTCAGTGTCTCTCTTAGGGAAAGAACACTGATGAGAGGGTCGCCACCCTGGGTACCACAGTGTGGATTGTGGTGACTGGGAACTGACTCCCTCCTCCTACGGCTTCGGGAGTTAGGAAGCTGCTGCAGCATGTATGACATTGATGGAGAAATGAAAACTCTCCTGTACATGCGGCTGCGGTGGGTCGACTAGTAATTCACACATTTTAACCTTTCACCGCCTGATTAAGTCTTCGGCAAGGTCCTTGAATGGTTCACAGTTGTGGATAATATGACCTATCACCTCATGGTATGGGCAATAGCCCTGACGAAATGCAGCACCTGCTGTCTGCTCCATAGGTGATGGGCTAATCAAGCCTGCTTGCTGACATACAAAGAAGATGTTTGGGGTTTTCTCCCAGGGGAAAGAGTACAACTTTTCTAGCAGCTCGACTTGAAGCGGCGCCTCCTCGCCTTCCGGTGAGTCCTCCTTGTCTTCGGATGAATCTGAGGACTCTTCAGAGAGCCAGCCCCTGAGCGGAGCCCGGCCGGTAGGTGATACACCTGTTTCCCGTATGTGGGCCAGAGCTAACACCCTGGCGAATGGGACAAATGGGAAGGTGGACAACTACTGATCAATGCTCTCTAGGAACTGCAACAGACGCCTCTGTTCCAGTTGCAATTGCCGGATTTCTCCTCAGATTTTTTGAATAGTTCTCCGCAATGCCAACCATTCTGGGAGTGAGGGAGCGGCGGCTCCTAGACCGGCATCGGACTGCTGATTTGAAGGCCCGGTCTCGGAGGCATTGGAGCTCGTAGCCATTGCCACCATATGGACTACATTAGTAGACCTGTTCGATCGGCTCCAGGCATGAGGCTGGGGTGGGTCGACTGCATGGCCCAGCATATTTACCAAGCCCTTTTGAATGAGCTCTTCTGCTATGTTTTTGAAAACATAGCAATCCCCGATGGTATGACCCAACCTTCGGTGATACACACAATAGGTAGGGTCCTCTGTCTTATCCACCTCTGCGGGCTTCCGCGGATCCAGCAGGCTGATGAGCTGCTCCTTTATGCATAGGTCAAAGAGCATCATGGTATGCTCTTTCTTGAAGGAATAAGGCATCTTCATGTTCTCCGCCAACCGAGATGCGCTTGCTTTGCCATCTAGCTTCTTGCCATTACCTTTGGATTTTCATTCTCCCTTTTCTCCATTTGTCGGGGAGAAGTCCACAACATTTACCTCCTTGCCGCTAGCTAGACGGTCTTTGGAGGACTTGCCTTTTATAGAGGCTTGTGTAGGATGATAAACAAAGAACATCTCAATCTCCGCCACCACCGTGTTGAGCTAGTCAAAGCTTCTAATATTTGAGCCCAGAAGCTTCTCACTGACTTTTGCCGAGAGTCCCCTGCGGTAGATGGTGATCGCGTCCTCAGACGTCGGAGAATTATCGTAGCACATGCTGACGTCCCTCCATCGCTTAATGAAGTCCAGTGCAGTTTTACCTTTCTTCTGTCGGAGAGCACAAAGTTCTACCAAGGAGATTTTGCGTTCGACCATTTGGAAGTGGTCGACGAACTTCTTTTGCATATCAGCCCAATCGGCTACAGAGTTGGGCTTCAGTCTGGAATACCACTAGAAAGCGGTGCCAGTCAATGACGTGGTAAAGTACCGTAGCATGTATGCTTCCTCTAGTGCCAACTCACCCATGGCCGTCATATAATAGGCCAGGTGTTCATGAGGAGAGCCCTGTCCATTGAACTTCTGGAATTTCGGGGCCTTCGGGCAATCCGGTGGAAGCTTTTTGAATTGATGATGGAGGGGATATGGCACGCTGTACAAATCAACAGTGGACACCCCCTCCCTGTGCTAGGCAAACTTCGCCTCCACGATGTGATTGATCATCTGCTTCTGCACCATGAGGCTCTCTGTAGCATGAGTAGTAGATGACCGTGCATTGGCTTCATGCTGTGGGACTTCAAACTCCATCGCCAACGGTACTTTCACCGTGGTGACAGAGGCGTTGGCCGTAGCTGGAATGAGAGGATGCTATGGTTCCGTCCCAGTAGGTACCGCCAGAGGCAGGACATGAACCTCCTTTTCGCGCAGTAATGACTGCAACAGATTTTTCAACTCTTGGTTTTCGTGCCGAAGCTCTTCCAGCGTGAGAGTTTGAACCTCTCTCCCAAGATCTTCATGTGTGGGGTTGCTATCCTTGTCGATGCTATGGACATCCTCCTGACGCTCTTCTTGCCATGCTGGCTCTGACTGAGATGTCCCAGCAGCCGGCGCCTGCTGCGTCTGTGCCAGAATCTGGGAGACCGGCCTTGTCCTCTTCAAATTAAGGATAGGTTGGTTGAGCTTTCCTGAGGTGTCCTCAAGCTATTTGTCGCTGGAAGTGGTATAACAGGTGAACACTTTGATAGTGTCATTGGTCACCTGGACCACCCGTTTCTTCCTACGTGGTTGTTGCTCCGGCTTGGGCGGCCTCCCAAGTCTATCAAAGATAGAAACTCAGGATGTAGAGGCTTGAGGAGAGCGATCTTCCTCTGTGTATGTAGAATTGGCCCACGGGGAGGTTGGTCACACCTTCTTGCCAGTTCCCCGACGCTTTTGCTCACGCGGGGGTTGAGTTGTAGGCCTTGGAGAGGTTGAGGCCTTAGTGCTTGTCGGGCACCACATTCGTTGCAAATCCGACATGCGGAAGGGCTCCTCCGCCCTTGCACGCCTTATAGCTCGGGCCTCCTCCTTGGTGACCCATATTTTCTTCAGGTGGAGCTGACGCTCCTCAATTAGGTTGCCCCCTGACCACGGTCGGGGAGCGGATGATTCAGGCCATCGTACTGGGCTCTGGTTTGCCACCGATACGGCGGGTTTCTTCTTTTTTGCCTCATCCTCCCGAACTTGCCAAAGAAGCTCGAAGCGATTGGAGGTGGGAATGGCTGGGACATGTCGATCCCGTGGCAAGATCGGCTCGCCTCGGTCGAGCCGAATACGAATGTCTCCGACAATTATAGTTTTACAGGAGTGAGATGTCATCGCTATAGGCTCTATGCCCTTACGGCTACGGCGTTGCCCCCGTTGAGAAGGGGCGGCACTAGTGACGCCTGCCATAGGCCTGGTGTCGTTACGGCGGTGACGCAACCCCCGTTGAACAGGGACAGTGCCTCTGTGGGTGGCCGCCGTAGATCTAGTGCCGTTACGGTGACAACGTTGCCCCTGTTGAGCATGGGCGACGCCACCAGTGATTTGGTTGACCGAGAAAACTCAGCCAATAGGTAGGGCAGAAGGCCTGACGCCTTCGGCCTTTGACATCGCAGTCGAGGAAGCTCAACTAATTGTAGGGATGAAGGGCTTGACAACCTTAACAATCAGAGAGTTGACCGGAGGATCCCGACCAGCTACTACAGTAGAGGGTCTAACACCCCCAATGGTTATCTTGGTGATCGAGTAATCCCGACCAGTTGATGGATCCGAGGACCTGACGCCCCCGACAGTTGTCTTCTTAACCGGGCGGACCCGGCTAGTTCATGGGGCCGAGGGACTGATGCCCCCGACGGTAGTCTTGGTGACCGGGCAAACCCAGTCGGCTGCTGAGGTTGAGGGTCTGACACCCCCAACGACTGTCTTCTTGATCGGGAGGACCCGGCCAGCTGCTGAGGCCGAGGGCCTGATGCCCCCGACGGTTGTCTTCTTAACCGGGTGGACCCGGCCAGTTGATGGGGCCGAGGGCCTGACGCCCCCGATGGTAGTCATGGTGACCGGGCAGACCCGACCAGTTGCTACAGTAGAGGGTCTGACACTCTCAGTAGTTGCCATGTCGATTGAGTGAACTCGGCCGATAGTTGAGGTTGAGGGCTTGACACCCTTGACAGTCGCCTTGTTGACCGAGCGAACCCGACCAGCTGTTGAGGTTGAGGGTCTGACACCCCCAACGGCTGTCTTCTTGACTAGGAGGACCCGACCAGCTGCTACAGTAGAGGGCCTGACACCCTCAGTGACTGTTGTCACAGGCATGGCTGAGCTGACCTCAACCACAGGCACAACGCCCAGGAAAAATAGCAAGCCGACGACTGTTGGGAAGTCACCGAAGACCAGTGGGGTCGCTAGGTATCCGAGCCTGGCGTGGCTGGTGATGATCTCTGGGCCGTAGGTGATGGCGGCCATCGCTGCTGCTGTTGTTGTTGGTGACGGTGGTGTATAGCACGAACAGAGTAACGTGCGAGTGCATGATGAGCTCTCAAACGAGAAAAATGCCCTCCTCTTCCCGTCTTGTAAAAGGAAGAGGGGGAGATCAGAACCTCGAAGAGAGTTTTGGGGAATGACTCTAACAGAAAGAAGAAATGCAGGAAAGGTCCCACCGGGCGTGCTAGTCTATGAGACACGAAAAAATTGAATCGGTTTTTATCGTAGATAAAAATATAGATTTTGTTCTTTTTGAAAAGAAACATCCCCCCTAAGTATAGAGGGTGATTCCATGGGTGCGCATCGTATCAGACGATTTAGGTTTGAGTGCTGGACCTCTCCCCACTGACCGTAGTCAGTGTTGATTTACATCAGCCTAACGTCCGAACACCTTTGTTTGACTGTCAAAGAAATCCCAAAAGTCTTCTATGGATGTTCTGATGTTGAGGGTGACTCTCTTGAAGAGCTCGCGATGTCTACTCAGTCACCACCGACCAACAGAAATAATTGAGTTAGGGTTAGGTCTGAACAAAGCCCTAAGATTTGGGAATAGAAGCACAAATATGCAGAAGCCATAGGCATTTTTGAAGTAGAGAGATTTTTTGGACCCCAGGGGTATTTTGATAATTTTATCAACATAGGGATATTTTGATAATTTTACCTGGTCAGGGGTATTTCTGAAATTTTCTGGGCTGGAATGGGAGTAGGATCGGGTTTCTGACTTCCCGAGACGCTAAGGCACTTTCTGGAGGGTTTTAGGGGCTGCAAGGTCATTTCTAGGTCACAGGGGTATTTTGGTAATTTTAACACATCCTATATAAACCTAGGTTTGAGGTGGCACGCAAGTGTCGGACTGAGCTGACAACACTCTCGGACCGGAAGAATGACAAGGGGCTTCGTAGAAGACGCAAAATGTCAATTTGGTCGAAGGAGGGGTATATATGTAATTTTTAGAAAGCTGAGGGTTTTCTTATAATTTTCCCAATTGGTGTATATAAGTGATTTGTGGAGTACACTGAATTCATTTAAGGCCTAATTGGGTACAAGAGTTGTCGGTGAGTTGTTCACTGTACAAAAGTCTACCCTAACGCGGGAAGTAGGGGCGTAGCCCCAATTACAAAAGTTGCAGGGTATAACTGCAAAGAACATGACTTTTATGTTTCCTAGATCCCGTGGAGGACATTTAAGCAATTCTCCCATTACTAGGGTAGAATTATATGACATAGTCGTCCAGCGATTTAGAAACAACAACACAGCCCATTGAAGGGCAAAATTACAAAAAATACCCTCATAGGGGCATATACACAAGACCCGGGGACTTACCCCTCAAGGGTCAAAACAATGAACAAAAAACTCCAAGTGTGCTGGATGCTCTATAGAAATAGATCGTAGATCATAGATGTCCTCCTTCGGGACCCTGGGGCTCTATTTATAGAAGTAGAAACCTCCCCTGCATCATTTGGACCCGTACGGGGTGAATGGGGTGAAAATGACCCCGGGGAAGTCCTTTTCCCCTTTTTTTCCTTTTTTTTTCTTCCACGCGGGAAAGGGGGCGCCCTGGGGTAGCGGGACCCACCCGGGGTCGGATGACCTCGGGTAGACCCGGGGTGGGCCGGCCCCGGGAGGTACCTGCCCGGGGTGGGCCGCCCCGGGCAGGTCTGCCCTGGTCCGCACGACCCCGGGAGGGTCCTGCCCGCCCGCGTGCTCCCCCGGCGGCGTGGGCTGACCCCGCGCGGGTCTACCCCACCCCGTACGGGTCTTCTCACGGCCGGTCTTCAATAAAAAGGGCTTCCGCTCCTCTGATTTGACCTTTTCTCGTGCTGCCGTCACGTGGAGAGGGAGAAAAATGTCTCCTTTTGTTCGTTGTTGTCTTCCTCGCGTCGTAGGCCGCAAGAGGGAGCTCGTGCTTGTTGGGGCAGCGTGGTACACGCGTGCTAGGCTCCGTTTAAGGTGCATAAACTCCCCTTTTGCACTCTTTTGTCTTGTAGACGCTTCTCCCAATCATAGTTGTATGTTCAGAGGAGGGAAGTTCCATCCCTTTGATTTTCTTCTTCAGTACCACGCGATCCTGACAATCGCGGTGGGTTTGACCCGGCTCCATACCGCCTTGTTTGCTGCGAGGGGTCCATAGCTTGTAGAAGTGTACGGGCTCTGACGCTCTGAAGTGTGGAAGCATCTTGCGGGACGGTGATACACCGAATGTTGAATCCCGCGTAGTAATACTCCACGGAACAGCGATACGCCGGGTACGGCGATACGTCGCATATTGACCTCGATCAATACGAGGGTTTATATTTTATAGGAATACGTGGGCTATGAAGCCCTACAGTAGGGAGATGTCTAGTGGGATGGCGATACGCCAAACATAAAATTCCATATGGAATATTTCATTGGGCGGTAATATGCCGAATAGACCTCGCTGAAACAAGGATAATACTTCAAAAATTTCTGAAATAAATGCGGGTGCAACGGGCAGATTGCAATAAAATTCTTGTACCATGCTCTTGTGAAATGACATTCATTCATACTGCATTTTAGGTACATATTGTAATTTGCATTCAAACAAGGGCATGTCTGCATATTGCATGCCAAGTGTAGCAACCCTGGTAAAATAAAAGAAATAGATCCAAATAGATCCAAATAGATCTGAATAAATCAAAGTAAATCAAAATAGACTAAAAGATTTAGTAAATAAATGATGAAAAACCAAAAGTGCATAAATAATAAGCCAAAATGAAAATAACGCCTCTCCTCAAGGCGTGATTTAAATAAGAAACGCCTTCACCTGAGACGTTAATTTAAAAAGAGACGCCTACACCAAAGGGCGTCAAATCTAAAAGGAAAGGAAAAGAATGCCCTATTCTTGGGCGCGAATTACAAAAATAACGGCCTAGGATACGGCGTCACTTAAAATTAACGACCTAGTTTAAAGCGTTAATTCCAATTGTGTTCCGTTCGAACCAGGACATTATCTAGGGTAAGTTTCTGGATTAGCACGCGTTAGTAGAATTATAGTAAGGACACTAACGGGGAAATAGATCTTCCAATCAAACTCTAACTCCATTAGGGTTCCTAAAACTCTATAAATACCCTTCTAATCAACCTTGATCGCTATTTTGGCGATCTGCTGCTGCTGTCATCCGTGAAGAACACAGGTTTGTTCTTCCTTGTTCCTGCCTTACCTTTGGTTATGTATGATGAAGGAAAATTAATGATCTTCCACTTTTCCTTCTGTAGGAAGTCTGCAGCAAATAGTAACTCTATTGTCGAAGTGAAGAACGTGGGTTCTTCATCAACATCGTTTTCCCAGAAGACTCTATTTAGAACAGAGTACCGTTTTCTCTTCACATCCTTCACGTTCCTTCACCCAGATCATCATCAGGTAGGTTTTCTCAAGAATTGTAGCCCCAAACCATCTTAATAACATGATGATAATATATGTATTTCATGCACATCGTTTCACTGCATTTTATGAAGCTTTCTGTGAAATATGTAAGAGGCGACCCTGACCAGGGCGCTAATTCAAGAACTGACGCCCGACAGAGGAGGCGTCAATTTCAGATAATTAGTAATTACTTATGTTAGAAATTGAATATCTATGAAACCATAAATCTAATTTAATGCATGATCATAGATTTGGAATCCTGGTATTTTTCTCGTCCTATCCATATAATTGATCCCTGCAAATTATTTATCATGAAAATTTGTTACTATTCATATCCTTGGAAAAACATTGTGAATTAACGACCCTCAGTAGGTCGTCTTTTATGAAAGAGACGCCCATGGCTAGGGCGCGTTTAATCAAAATTACAGAATAAAGAAAATCTCAGCAAAAATAGAAATTTAAATGGACGACGGTTACAGAAGTCGTCAAATGTCAAAATAACGACCCAGTGAAGGGCGTTAATTTACTAAGTAGTGACTGGTGTTAAGACGTTAATTTCCTGTGTACATATATTATGATGTTTACTGCTAACCGAGGGTTTTATATAAATATATATATATGTATATATAGGCACTATATTCCATTCCGTGAGTATAGTCCCACGTTCCACGATGTTTTATCGATTACCCCTCAATTCTCGGTGACATACAAGCTCTCCATTGGACATTCCGTTCCTTTGGACTAGCAAGTTAGTCATGGAGACCTCCGTAAGACTCCTCGAGCCTTAGATTCCCTCAAGGCCGACTGAGCAGGTTGTACCATAAAAAACCTATTACACTATTTTGCCGTGTCACTCTATAGAAACATGGTATACCGGCCTTCATGATATGCTATGTAGGATATCATGGGAATATTCTTAATGGGATGAGGATATCATGCCATTAATATGCTATTCTTGTGGACCTCAATTCTATATAAAAAGGGGTGACCATCTACGTATGGGCACTTACTTGATATGGTACCCGATTGGGGAACCAATTCCACCTAGTTTTATGATACGCGTGTTTATACCGTATTATCGTTCTTCTACATCAAGTTCATATTTTTGAACTCTATTCTCTCAAGATCTATCTTGAATATCCATAAACTTTTTCATTCCATATTGGCTATACACAAAAGTGGATGTCAAAACACATGATTAATGCCTGCGCATATAGGGCCCGATCTGGTCCTGGGAGGAGCACCCGAAAGTACTTGTGCCCATGGGAGTTGAATGATCACGGTATGGCATTGTACCGAAGTGCATGACTAGCTTGATTGGACATTCCACAAATCTTGTACTTGATTCGTACTTGACATGACTTACGTGACCCGCAAAAGGGTATTTATATACTTGCTTGCTTGGAATGTGATAGCCAAAACTTTCGACATGATATTATGGATACACTTGCTTGAACATCTGGACATCTACTTGATACTAGTACTTGAAAGTTCGTGAATAGTTCACCTTGTTATCTCATTGATATACCCTCTATCTTGTCGTTTTACGCGAGCATGCATAGCTTATTGCATTCATGGAAAAATGTAATTACTTAAAACCAGTGCTAGTTCTTGAGATATAATTTCCTACTGAGCGTTCGCTCACTCAGTTTTCCCTACTTTTCAGGTAAGTCCAATGACGAGACCCAAACGGACGGGGAAGGTCAAGAGTGAAAGAGATTAGAACTTCTCAAGCGTCAACTAGTCTTGACTTTTCTATATTTTTTTTGTAGTCAATGTTGTACTTTTCTTTTAGCATTTTCAAGGGATTGTAATAGAAGTACTTTTATGAAGAATTAAAGGATTGGGTTATCTTTACTTTTGCGCATCTCTGATTTTGTGTCGAATATACTAATACTCTGATTGACATGATCGATATAAACTCGTCACGCGTCTCCGAGTATCTTCCGCGCTCGGGGCGTGACACCAAGCATTGGTATTTGAACATCAGCATGCTCAGCATAATCATGCATATAGTGCACATGTCAAGCATAGAATGAAACTTGCATGTTGCACACATGACTGCGAAAGATATAAGATTTTGTGTGTGTATATTTTGAGGTATGCATTGCATGTTGCATCCTCCTAAGTATGTTTGCATGTCATGACTTCATGGTATATAAAATGGTGACAAGCAGAAGAGCAGGTCTAGCATGTCTAAGAGCTATCACCATGCGAGAGAATGTGCCTCCACCTAGTACCATGAGTCAGTTGTCCATGTTTGTCAAAACTTCATTGAGGATTCAAATGCTCATGGACATAGATAGGTTTAATCACATGCATGTTTCCCTTCAGAATCAACTGCATAACATTATCATCTAAAAACTGAAAAAGAATATTTGAAATTCATGCATACCTTTAGGGGGAGTTGAAATGTCTATAATTTCTGCATTTAAGTTGCATGTTTTATTGTTGTTATTAAAATGCATTTGTGTTGATTCTAAATTACAATAAATGAAATTTTGTTCAAACAGAAAGGTTGTTTTGAAAAATTCTTCTGTCTGTTACCTATGCATCGATGCGTTGATGGAACTGCGTCGACCCAGCAGTTCAACTTGGTCAAATCCTGTATTCTGTCAGAACCTCCTAAGTTGACTCACTGATTAGGCCAGGTCGACTCATCAGTTTGAGATCAGTATGTTTGTCTGTTCTAAGCTGATATGTAATCTTCAATGGTCATTTGTGCTTATATGTCTCAAAGCCAATCTGGATTGCCCAATTATATGTTCTTCATTTTCATTCCATGGCTGGGAGAATCTGACTTAATTGATCTTGTGAAAATCTGTGGATTAGAATGCAAGAAAGATGGATGCCTTGAAGATGAGAAGCATGAAGCAATATCTCAAACCAAGAAGTCAAGGTGCACAGGCCATGCTGGAAGTTGTGAGTTTCTTCAAGGATAAAATGAAAAACTTCCATGCAAAGAACTCAGGTGCTATCCTTCTCACTTTCTGTTGAACAAATTCTATTTATGATGATAATAGAATCTAAAACTCCCTTCTAGAAAAATAATTAGATTGCTAAACTTTGTTGTTTGAATGAATGTGTCTGGGGTCTGCATGCATGTAAATAAATTTGCATTACATTTTATATGTCATATTGCATGTAATGTCAATTTGAGGGGGAGTCATAATTGTAGTCATTTCTTATCCCTTCAGTGCATCATCATGTCATGACTTTCCGGTATATAAAACGGTCATGTGTGGAAGGACAAGACTAGTTCTGTCTGGAAGCCATCACTATGAGTGAGAAAAATTCTCTGCCAGTGTAACACTCCAGTCAATTAATAAAAGATAAAAAATAAAATATACACTGAAATGAAAAATGAGCGAAAAGAAATATATGAAAAATGTGCTGTGAAATAAGTAATAAAACTGCTTAAATTATTTAATCTCGTGTGAATAAATAACAATGAACAAAGGAAAAGAAATTTTTTTTTTTGCAAAATGGAATGAATAATTGATTTGAGGCCCGACATAAAAGTGAGGCCGATCTTTTGAAAAGGTTAAAATAGTTATTTTCTTAATTAACTTGTCTTCTAATGACTTCAGTGATTTTCCTTAGTTAAACGACACCATAATAATTAATTATTTTAAAAGTGGCCAAACTATATAAATAAGAAGGAATAATTATTTTACTATGATGACCATACAAGAAATTTAATATTTTGGGACACAATCAATTTTTCACGACCATCCGAATTTAACTTAATTAAATTAATAAAATTTCACCCGTAGGCCAAATTTTGACTAATTTATAAAAATATGTAAAATTTATATTCTTGTAAAGGACGGAATGCTTAACAAAATTTGTAACTGGGCTCACCCCAAAAGAAAATTTAATTAAGCCCGAATCAAAGATTTTCAGGTAAAACTAAGAGTTTTGGGTAGATCAACCTTAATTCACTAAATTCGAACTCAATTCTAGCCCAATCGAGGCCAATCCTATCCCAAATCGTAGGCCCATGATAGAGGTCCATTTCCCCACTAATCCCTCATGTAAACCCTAACCCTAGCCATCGGATTTTGAAGATAGGCTCGTTGAATTTGTCAACCGTGAATATCACGCGGAGGACTCTTCCCGTCGATCCCCTAGCCCACACACGACTCCTCCTTCGACCCTAGCTCTATAAATCGACGCCTAATACTCCCAAGTATCCCATTTGGCCGTAGCAGTCGCCGGTGAGCATGATCGAGAGTGTGGGACGGCGTGAAAAGCGTGGGTTTCGCATTAGGGTTCCACGGCGTCTTCTTCCTTCCAACCCATCTAAGGTAGGTTTCTCTCAGGCCAAATTTTAATTAAAGCATGCTAGTTTGTTCGTCTTTGTGTCCCCTTTCCAATCATACTAAATTGCATAATTTTTGTTCTCTATACCGATTGAATTAGTCGTTTAAATCTAAGGTATGTCGAGGTTTGTTGTCTTCAGTTCATGTCTATTTATGGTAGGTTACTCTCGGGCTAAACCTTAATGAAAGTATGCGATATTGTTCATCTTTTTGTCCTCTTTCCATTGATAGTAAAATGCCCAAATTTTATGGAGTATATCGCGAGTGATGATGGCTTTTCTGAAGGTATATCATGGTTCACCGGTGGTCGGGGCTCGGGTCCAGACGCGGCTCACCAGTGACCGCTATTATAAAGACGTGGTCGCGCGACCAACCGCATTCCTCCGGTGGTGTTTTTTTTAAAATAAGTCAAATGGACGAAACACGGTTGTTGACCGACCGCTACCATCTAGTAGCGGTTCTATCCTCACCGCGATCATCGCTCTGATTCCTGTTATAACGCTGTGCTTTGCCTGTGCTTTTTCCTACGTAGATAGCAGGTTCTAGGGCTAGAAACACATGTAATAATTAGGGTTTATGCAAGGATCATTGATTTTTAATATCTATTCGCATCATGATCCCTTGATTATCAATCTTATCTCATGGTTTTACCTTGAAAAATTGGTAGATTAAACGTAGCTTAATTTGATCATAACCATGATTGATCTTGCACTATACTTCTTGTTCTTGATTAAAATTTCTAGGCTTGTTTGAGGGTCCTGCCATTCCGGTGGTATTGGCTCACCGCACACTCCCGTTTTCCACGTGTTACACCTCTCAATCTTGTCATAATCGGGACTCTCCGCCGGATATTCCTTCCGTCAGACTAGGACCGTTATTACAAGGCCTCCATAAGTCTCCGCGAGCCTGGGATTCCCACTAGTACGCCGAGCAGGTTGTACCCTGAAAGTCTGTACCGAATCACTCGATCGGATTGCATCTTTGGGCAATCCAGATTGTGACTACTCTGCTCAGTCTCGACCGAAATGCGGTTCTGATAGAACTGCTACCATGCGGTAGCGGTCGAATCCTGACCGCGTTTTGCCTCCTGATCTGGCCTGTGCACCAGTTTGCCCAGTCGACCACACCTTGTTCCAAGTCGACTTAACCTGATCAGGTCGACCTATGTCCCCTCAATTGACTAAGGTTAGGTAGACTGAACTCTGTTTCAGCGTAGCCATGGCCCAGGTCGACTGAGGATCTTGATTTGGTCAACATAAACCTCTTTGCTTATCAGCCTAGAAGCGGTTCCTCCTGAACCGCCTCCGCTTCTTCCTAGTAATGGTCTAGTCTTGACCGCGTCTTCAGAGTTCTGAAAATTCTGATTTTTGTGGCTTTTGCATGTTAAACTAATATAGCCTCTTCTGGCTATTGTACCTTGAGATTTTGACCTTTTATTGGGTCTATTTGTAAATTCCATCCATTCCATATCCTTCTTAAAGTCATTTTTGTTAAATGACTTTTCCTCTCAAATAATAAGCTTATTGTTTAGAAATCTCAAGAAATCAATATTCCTACATGTATCGCCTTGGCTACATAGCTTGACCTTGGAACTCTTGGCCATTAAATACTGTGGATGTCTAGATTTCGTGGGATCTCTGATCCAACCCTCAATGACAACGCACCATAGGGGCCCGGTCTGGTCCTGGGGAGAGCGCCTAAAAAGTACTAGTGCCAAATGGAGCTTTAATGACATGGGGAGACATTGCCCCGAAATACTAGCTAGTGTGTGAGTCTATGACATTCCACATTCTCGTGAAACTTTGATATACATGTGTGAATTTCGTGAAAGTACTTGCTTGACATGACATGACTTGACTTGATAAATGGCCATTCACATGAAAGTTCTAGTTACTTGCTCTTGATATCTCGACTTGCATTATCTCAATTCCATTAAATTGTCAATTTTCTTCTGTTCATACTGTATACTTAGTTCACTTTATTCGTGTTTTACACATCGTTCATTCATATTCATTAAATGGTTAATTACTTAACTTCTGCCTGGTGATAGAGTGTAAATCCTACTGAGCTTCTTGCTCACTCCCTACTTTAAAATTTTTCAGGTAATTAATTTGATGATCGACGCGTATGAAATTCGGAACGGGCCAGTGTGATCAAGTGAACCAGGAGCTTAGAGATCCCAGTCTTCTTTTCCTTATTTTCTTGAGTCTGGCTAGTGTTGTGAGTCTTGTTCTTTCTTTTTTTTCTTTGTTTTCTTTTATTGAGTCTATTATTCTAAATCGAATCAAATTTGTAATTTAAATTCTCGACATCAATAAAATTATTATTTTTGTTAAATTATGGCGTCCTTATGTCAGTGGTGTTATTTTTATTTGTCGATTTTGCTACTCTGATTGACACGACTATTTCGCTACCACGTTCCGAGCATTCCTTTCGCTGCTATCAGTTCGAGACGTGACAACTAGGTACCAGGGGTCAAACAATTAATTCATCCCAGGCTACATCATTTAGAATTTCATGCGTTCATCTGTTTTACTCTGCATTGTCAAATGCACTTTCAGTGCACTTAGACATAAGCATGCCAGCTGGAGTCCAAGGCCTTTAGCTTGTTAAAATGAATGGCCAGATTGAGGGGGAGTCAGTACAGATTTGATATGTACACCTGCATATGTCATGTCTTAATTCAGTGCATGCCATTTTTCCTAAAAATCTCATAAAGATCATTTGAATTTGATGCATGTATGTAAGGGAAGTAAGTATGTTTTAAATTTTGCATTATGTCTTTAAAATGCATATGTGTTGTTATGTTGTTGATTCTTCTGTGTGAGAGTAGTGCGTCGGCACCATGTACTCCCTGCGTCAACGCATCAGCTTAAATTTTGATGATCCAGTTCATGTCTTCAGTTCTTTCTCATTTAAATTGATCTGTGTTCACTCCTTCCTCCTGTGCATAATGTCTATCACCTTCTTGAACAACATTCATTGAAAATCATTTCTTGGGGAGGAATTCTCTTGTGCAAAATTGACTAAGTTCATACACGTAGGGAGAGATTGAATTTAATGTTTTCTTCTTAGAGCACCTTGCTGATATTTTAGACCAACCCCAAATCAATTGATGGTTTAGAGTATATAAACCTTACATCTGGGTTTAAGGATCTTGAAAATGACCATCTCAGTGTATGGAATAGACTTAAAACAGATAGAAAGAAATGTGGCCTCACCTCTTCTGCAATCTAAAAATTGAGAGTATTGAGGTTACCCTGGTTAAAGAACTTTGCACTGAGCATTATTTTTAAACATTGAAAATGGTCTGATGTTTGTGGAAGGGTAATTGCTTAAAAAAATTAAAGATGAATCTGTCGAGCAATGACCTCGACCAACTGAGAAGCTATGGACCCTTCACCAAAGAAGTGATGGGAACCAAGTCATGAGGTAAAGGTCTAGTTACCTCTGTTTAAAAATTATTGAGAAAAATCAAAACGAAAGGCAGAGCAATGGCTGAAGCTCATTGAGAAACTATGTCCCTTCATCCACGAAGTCACGTGGACTGCGTCATGATATGACAATGCCACCTCTGTTCATGATTGAGATAGGAAGGTAAGTGAAACTCTGATTAACTGGGGAGTCTAGCATCTGATCAATGTGTCTCCTCATGCCAAAGGAGCTAGCTTCATCTGACTATTCTTGAAAAATGGGCTAAATATGATATCAATTGGTTCAAATGAAAAATCATATTGTGTTAAGAAAGAAAACGAATTTTAAATAGCTGACCCTGAAAAGAATTCGGCACCTTAAGATGTTTCTTTTCAATACTAGTTAAAATTCTTTCTAAGGGTATCTCATGAAATCATTAAGAATGATGAGAAGGAATGGGGGCGAGGGTTTTTGATCTTAATTGATCTATTTTAGCTCTATTAAATATACTAGAACATATTTTTAGGGCTCTTACACTTTGATTTTGGGCTTATGAACTTTGAACCATTATTGGAGATAATGGTCTTGAACAATGTTGCTCTAAAAGGAGAACATTGACTCTTCAAATAAAAACCCCAGATGTGTGAGCCTAGTTTGATGCCTCATTCTTTATGAGCTGTTCAATCCCTCTCCACTACAATTCTTTGCTTCAGCTCCTATTTTAGCATGCATAAGTTCCACATCTTGTACATCTCCTACCTTGCCTTGTATTCAAATCATTGATGGTCTCACAGGAGGAGATAACATGAAGTCATTGTCTTGTGGAGCCCTTGGTTTCACGCCAGTCTATCATTGGTATCAGGTTCATTTCATGCATGAAGTTCGATTGCTTTTATTAATTCCATGCATTGCATAGAAAACAATAAAAATCTGAAAACCTGAAAACTTTAAAAAAATGTCCATGTATACTGCTGCTCCAGAATTCATGGCATGTAACAAAGAAAAGGGGGACCCAACAAAAAGGGGGACCCAACAAGCCTGTTGCTGAATTGTGTGGTCTGTTTATGGCAAGGAAGGGATCCAACAAGCTGGTTCTTCCCTTTCACATCCTTGTTGAATGCATATATGTCTAGCTGCTCACCTGCTTACTTTTGGCATTTAAATTTTAATCATCTCATGCAACTCCATGTGCTCATATTCTGACTTTATAATTGACTTTAATCTAAGCCCTCTTTGCTGATGGCAAAGGGGGAGAGATGTTTTGATGGGTCATCGTCTATTTCATGATTAAATTCTTTTGAGAGGTGACTTATAATGACGCATAGTTGCCATCATAAAAAATGGGGAGAATGTTGTGCATGTGTGGTACACGCATGACTCTATGGTTTTGATGATGTCTGAGTATGATTCACTATAATTCTATTGAATTGATTCAACTATGCTTTAATGTGCATGATAATACTTTTGATGCCTCCATGCTATGCTCATCATGAAAAGACTCTCTTGTGCATAGATCTCAAGATTAAAGGGGGATTAAAGAGTGATATTGACAGATCAAGGCACTCAGCCAAGTTGACTTGTGAAGCAACAACAAGCAAACAACAAGATTAGGAACAGTAGTAGCAAGCCCTGCAAGCTTAAGCTTGCAATAGCAGCAAAAATGGTAGTGCAAATAAGGAACCTTGGACGTGCTCAAACAAAGGAAGGAGATATGCACTTGATGAAATTAAGTTGCAAAAAACTAAGAGAAGCCCAAGGTGCACAGGTCCTAGGATGGACAGGATTCAAGAAATGCAGAAAGGGTTTGGTTAAAGAAGCTAAAAAATTAAGAGCACAAGGCTACGTTGACCCCAAGACTTACTGCGTCGACTCTTTTGGTCACAAGAGGAAGAAAAGTCCAAACGGGTCATCAACTGCGTCGACCTCATGCTCAGGCACGTCGACTCCTTCTCACGCCACAGGAAGTTCAGCCAAAGGCAAATACTCAAGCTGCGTCGACCCCATGGCGATGAGGCTTCGACTCCAAATGATTTCCAGAAGTAGATTTGAGTATACATCAGTGAATGCATCAACCCCACCCTTCTCAGGGCGTCGACCCCAGGCCCTCCCAGAAGCTGATTCAAACGTGTCTTTCACAGATGCGTCGACCCCACTACTCTTAGGGCGTCGAGACAATGGCGTTCCAGAAGCCGTTGTAAACGGCCTTCATAAAGGATGTGTCGACGCACATCTTCATAGTGTCGACTCCATCAAGACCAGCTCGCCAGTAGATTCAAGGATTCATGAAGCTGCGTTGACGCAATGACCTTGCTGCGTCAACACATCAGAAGCTTTTCAAGCCTGATCTGTTAAATCTGTAACGTTTCAAAAGTATGTCCAGGAACTAAAAAATAGTGATGCAAATTCCCAAAACTCGCATTTCAAGGTCTGAAAAGAAGCTCCTAGGATAGAGAACTGTCCTCTTCATCATGAGACTTCAATACAACCTTTTAGGAGAAGTTTTCTGTCAGGTACCAGATTTAGGAAAGGTCCTTTTCATGGAAACCTTCTTTTTGCCATGAGCCAATGGGATTTTAGTCCCTGAAAAGCTTCAAGGATAGAGGACCGTCCTCTCCTGGTGTCCTAAGCCTATGAGGAGGCAGATGTCAAATGGGTTTCAGTCAAAGATATCCTTTTGCAATGGGGCAATAGGATTGAAGATCTGGAAAGTGGCTCCAGATAGAAATCCTCCATTTTCCTGTAGGGCCAATCAAATTAAAGTCTACATATATATTGTGCTCCTGCTATCAGAGATGGTGGACCAATCAAGAGAAGAGGTTCATTTCAAATAACCTTACTTTATTCCAACCAATCAAGTGGTAGATCTCTGGAGGGAAAATGCTCCACCAGTTCTTCTATAAATATGCTGCCTCTGCCACCAGGGAAGGGTTGGGCCGAGCAATGCATTGAGTGACAAATCTGTTAGCTCGTCCCCAAGAGAAAAATAGAAGAGAGGAAGAAAAAGAGTGAGCAGCCTTGAGCCTTCATGAAAAATATCTGAGAAGAAAAGAGAGAGGTGTGAGGCCCCTATTGGATTATGGGGTCCAACGCCCTTTAGTGTTTGTCTTTGGGTCTTGTAGTTCACCTTTGGTCCATCTTTCATGTATCCCCTCCCCTATTTTAATGATGCCAAAGGGGGAGAAGTAGCTATAAGCTTATATATCTTATGCTTTAGTGTCCACATGTTCGTATGAATGTTTGCCATCGGCCAATTATGAGTCATTGAATTTTGTGTCTGCATCATTTGCATTTGTCATTTTGTGTACTTTGCATCCATGTGTCTAGGAGTCAATGTCATGTCCTCTAGTATCAATGTAATATGTAATGAACTTGGAATTATTAAAATGCACTCAGTATTGGACATAAATGTGTGTTCTTCACTTTCATTTCCTTCATGTGAATTTGGCAAATATGATTGAATGGATTGCGTTGGTTTGCTTTGACAGCATGTTTATTATAAATGGGTTGATTGCCTCACGGAGAGTTTGTTTTGCCTATCATTCAATTGGTTCTATGTATATCAAATGGTGTTGGATGAAAGACAGGTCCACCCATCTGAAATCCTTCACTATGCATGAGTGTAAACTCTGCCACGTACAAGAACCATGTGGAAGCTCTGCACGAATGTAATGTATTGATTTAAGGTTCCAATTGGTTTTAACGGCACCCAATGCACTCAATGTAGTGGAGTTTTATCTTCATCAAAAAAGGGGAGATTGTTGTGCTTCCCAAGTTGATTTTGATGATAACAAAACCTCGATATGGCCAACGGTCTCGTGCCTTCATCATTGCATAAGAGGAAGCACAAGAAGGCCCTCAAGGCCATGTCCATCATGATCCAATGCTCAAATTAATCATGCTTCCAAGATGCCTAGAATAAGTTCAATAAACTCAAAATGAATGGAACAAGATGAGGATACAGGGCCTTTTCCATGTGGATATGTTTTATGGGCTAACGAGTTGTTTTTGCAGATAAAGCAGACTTCGGTCGACCAACTCTGTTGGTTCGGTCGACCAAAAATTCCAGCATGCAGAACTCTATAAAATTATAGAGTTCGGTCGACCGATGGCCGAGGATCAGTCGACTGATTCTCCCAACACTAAAAGTTTCAGGAACTCTCAGTGTTCAGTCGATCGACTGCATGATGGGGGCATCTCTTGCCCCTCCACATTTTTATGGGCTCGGATTGTTCGTCGGCAAGCGCCATTGTGTTAGTCATGTGTTTCTGAGTCTAGTCATGTAATTTTCATATTTTCTTTAAGTCATAAACTATGTAATTTTCCCTTTATTTAAGTCATGTACCTAGGTTAGTGAGTCATTTTCCTAAGTTAGTTGTCATATGGTTGGTTTGATAGGCTAATGGGCCTAACTAATGGGCTAGGCCCAGGGGCGCCCCTCCCTTCGACTGCTTTGGTCATTCTCTTGTTTGTCAGGGCTATTTTGGTCTTACAAAAAGTATGGAGTCTATAAATAGTCCCTCCCCTCTCTCATTTGTAACAACCTTTTATGATCAATTTAAATCAAGTGAGTTCTAGTGTCATATTGGAGTGGATTCTCCAAACCTCTCTCTCTCTCTCTCTATTGGGGTGGATTCCCCTTCTCTCTCTATCTCACTTCTCTCTCTTCTCTCTCTCTCTTCAAGGAGGAGGGCGCCCCTTTCTCTCTCCTCCCCTCCCTCTCTCTCCTCCACATCATCAACCCTTCCCCTCCCCTCATTACTCATCCTCCCAACTACCCCAACCCTCATTACTTCACCCCGAGTCCCAAGAGACCATCCACCAATCCATACTCCACCACCCAACCACCAACTACCCAATCCCCTTCCCTAAGCACCCTCTCATCTCCCAAGGGAGAATTCCCCACTCCCCAAGCACCACTTCCCTTCCCCAACACAACCATTCCCATCCCCAAAGCCCCATTAACCACATTGGTCTATTTTCAAACTTTGGAGAGAGAACTCTCCTTCCCTCTCCCCCACCCATCCCAAATTCGCAGCTCCTCTCTCACCCACGGCAAACACCACCTTCCAGACCCCATTCTCCGCCATCCACACCTTGGAACACCCCCTCCTAGACCCCCTCACAGCCAGGGCTATCCCACACTCATCCACCCCCACTTCCCCTCCCATATACCCCATCTCCCCCCATCATCTTCAACCTACATTTTTCAGTTCGCAGGCAGCAGAGGAGTGCCCAGTTGCAGAGACTGCCACGTCTTCACCTGGAAGCTTCAGAGGGCATACCAAATAACATTGGAAGAGTCTCCCAGTCAGCTTTCCAACGGTGGTGGTCCCGCCGACTTCCAAGATCGGAGCTGCTCGGAAGAGGCGATCTACTACGACTGCGCAAGACTTCTCAGGCATAGGACCAGAACCTGAGTGGAAGCTATTCCACGGCAATTCTAGCATGAATCTGGGCGAGTGTTCTTCTACAAACTTCTTCCTCGACCTATCAAATTCCAGGATCAAGAAGCGGAACCCCGATTGGTGCCCGGAATCAAGAGTTATCAATTTCTTCCTCCAGGTGCTTGGTTCTGTTTCTTGTCAGTCTGCTCCGACCTCCCCTACTTGTTCGAGTTCTACCGGTCCACTCCGATATCATCTGGCTCCCCCGTTGCTTTCGTTTCGAAGAGGACTCGACAAAAAATCCATCAGTACCTGCCATGCTCAAATTGGAGTTCTGAAGTGCCCGTGGTACCATCATCTTCCTGCTGCTGAGGTGCTGCGATAGTCTAGACCAGCGACCTGAGCTCCTGTTCATGTCTCTGCCCCGACCAGCACCGGCAACCAAAGAAATCATCAAAATTCTGAAGTCATCCTGATCCAGCTACGAAGAAATTCCAGCTGGCCTCGTCATCAAAAAAATTCAGGAGCGGCCTCTACGTCATCAACTCTGACTGTCTGTCCAGATTCGCAGGAAGCGGACAGAACCGGCATCGGCTCCCTTTATACCTTCGAGTTCGGTTTTTCCCTTCCCTGCTTGGCCGGCTGAAGGCCCCTCCCTGCGTGGAGGTAGTATTAGGTGTAATCACATAAATCTCTGCCCCGAGATCCCCCCTCCTACGAGAGGTGTAGTGGTGTAGCATTTCAATTTCAGGTTAAAGCGACACCGACGTGGCGTGCGGGTGCATACCCTAGCCTCCCCGCTCGCCCCCGTCTCCGGCCGGAGTCGGCGTCTTCACGCCGGCTAGGTGCGTCTCGGTCCCCCCTTCTTGGCTGGTTTAAATCACTTACTTAGCCTAGTATTATTGCTGTTGCTTCGTCGGACGGAGAGTGAGAGCTCGGCCCAAATTGCTATTAACATGAGTGACCACCGCGGGTGAGTTGAGAGAGCAACCACTTAACCCACGCTCTTGGCGTGTGCTGGCCGCCCTTGAGTTGGGCATCCCTAGACCATTTGGGGTTCTCCCCAAGCTAGCCAACTATTGGAGCATCAAGGTCCCGCCTCGGACCCTCTCCATCATCGCCGAGTCGCCTATGGGCACTAGTGTGCGCCACGCAAGTGAGTTCGCTAGTGTGAGTCCGCTGCTCAACCTGATTGCTTGCAATATAGGTCCATAGGTGGTTTCACATCAAGTGGTATCAGAGCAAGTTCACAACTTGTCTCTATCAAGTTGGTCCTAGGGCATGTTTATGCATTTAGAGTCCTCGGTTGCATCTCTTTGTCCACTAGCATGGCCACCTCATACCGACCTTACCCATCGGTCCTCTCCATGAGTTCAAACCCCCAAGAGAAGCCCACCACCAACACAGATAACCTCCATGGCCATGTTGAATACCTCATGGGAACCATGAACAATGCCTTTGATCGCCTAGATAGCATAAAAGGTCAACTTACCCAATTAGGTGACAATGGGCCCACCCCAAGGGTGGACGATAGAATGGTCCCCCTCCCACTACCCGCCTTTGATGGAACCTCTCCTAGAAAATATTTAGAT
This sequence comes from Amorphophallus konjac, assembly GCA_022559845.1. Taxonomy (NCBI): domain Eukaryota; kingdom Viridiplantae; phylum Streptophyta; class Magnoliopsida; order Alismatales; family Araceae; genus Amorphophallus; species Amorphophallus konjac. The sequence continues at coordinate 282,630,145 of CM040123.1, read as the reverse complement.
TGGGAAGCTACATTGGACAAGTACTTCACTTGGTATCCGATGTCCGAGGATGAAAAGGCTTGGGTTGCCAAAATGCAACTTCCCAAACGAGCTCAAACTTATTGGTTGCAAATTGTCGGGTTAAGAATACGTAGAAGAGAAGCTCCCGTCACCACTTGGGGGGACATGAAGGAACAACTTAGGGCTAGATATGTTTCCCCCTCCTACTCGAATTACCAAAGCCTAAGGAGCACTTCAACTCCTTCACCCCCTCCTGGCCAACCCAAGACCCTAATTGATGCGGGACGGACACGGGAGACGACACTATTAGGTGCCACCCTCAGACTCTAGATGAAGATGCGACCAGCAGCACACACCAGGGAGACACTAAGCCCGACACTACGAGCTCCTAGTGGCAAAACGTCGCTAACAGAAGTGGAAGCTCACTCATCGTCCCAAGCGAGGGAAAGCGCGGACCGTGCGCGGTTAAGGAACCGGCGGAGGCCAAGGGTAGTCCGACTCAACTTCCGGACTCGGATCGAGTCGCGGGACGGGTCACTCTCACTCTCACAGCGGTGACATGGACACACGGGCTAGTACCTACACTCTCGGAAGTGGCAACAGACCATATACTAGCTAAGCAAATGAACGCCAAGAGGTTCGGACCATTACCTGCACGCACCCAGCGTGGCGAAGACAACCCCGGCCGAATCACGGACTCCTGGTTAAACAATATCACAGCAATACAAAGATTTGACCCACTCCACGCAGGGAGGTAAAAGGTCACATGTGGAGCCCGGGAATCACGCAACTCGGGTTGACGGGCAGCATCCTGATGTCGCCCGGCGGTGCCGAACTCCTCGTTTTCATGCTTTCCGAACGGCGGCTTCTACGGGCCCGCGGGGCCCACGGATGGCGCTGTCCTCCGATCTGCGGGGGTGGGACCCACTATGATGGGGACCCCTGGTGGCGCGCCTCCACGGACGGCGGTCGGCCGGGAACACCGATCGGGGGTCGATCGGCCCCGATTCCCAATTGTTGAACTAGCTGCCCACGGATTTTGATTTCTGTTTTCCGGCGCGCGCTCCGGCGAAAATGGCCGCTGCGATCAATCCCGACGTCGGATCGGGACGCATGAGCTATTGTTGGAAAGCTTTCTTCAAATGCTTCAATCTAGACCCAGACAGATCCGCTGGATCTGGTCGGATCAGAACTTTAATGAATTTACAAGTCCCTGTTGTACAGTAACTGAAATCCCAGAGCTGCAGGGCACTTGTCTGAGAACCACCGTTGACCGCCTAGTAAACCTTCGATTCAACTCTTGATCTCTTCTTCAAAGTTGTAGGAGATCAAACCACGAAACTGGGACTATTTTTGGAATTTGATATGGAGGTGATGGTGATTTAATATGATTTTAGGGGTGACTGGTGGTCGGATCTGGGAACAGGGGTACAGAACTGTAGCTGGGACTGAGAACGATTTTTAGAAAATATGAAATGGACGAACCAAAAATTGAGAAAAAATTTGGATGAAGGGGTGGATGGAAGGAAACTCCAGTAAAATGTATGGGACTAATAGAAATCAAAAGACATACCTAAGACATGAAACACAGGGCGGATATGAATCTGGACAGAACTCTGGCAGAACTGAAATGGAAGGGTGGACGAAAATCAAAAATTATGAAACGGGATCTGAATGACAAACCAAAATTTATGGGATATGCTTGATACCTCTGGAACCTCCAGTAAAATTCCCAGGTCGATCTGAGCTCATGGGGAGACGCAAATTTCGTGGAAGTTGCTGTGGTACTGTGCGGGCAGAACTCCGATGAAGACGATGGCGGTGCGGTGACAGCTCGTGGCGGAGGTGAGGATGACTGGAACTGATAGGGGAGGAGTCCCAGCTCCATAGGCAACCTTCACAGCTGCAAGGGGGGAGAGAGGGGCACACCAAGCTGGATCTCCAACAATTTCTTTGATTCCAAATGGCATTAATTCTTCAAAATTGAAAATTACAAGCATATATAGGTCATATGTCTAATCAACCCTCAACCGTTGGATCTAGGGGTGTGAGATGGAGGGCTGGGATAGCATGTGACCATCCACACAAATTAAAATAAAAAAATACAAGGAAGGGGGCGGCCTATTGACTAGAATGGCTAGGGGGACATGGTAGGTGGAAGGTTGGTGGAATTGTTGACCATTTTGGTCCCTTATCCCCCATGTGGACAATTGACTAGTCCAAGGCTTCTAGATGTCCACATAGGATATTGACCAACCCCACATGGGGCCCTATGGCTAAGGTGGATCAATGGGAGGGGCCTGGGGGGCCCGTGGGGCCCACGGGGTCCAAATTGTACATAAGCCCCTCTTACAATCAAAATAGCAAACCGAATACAATGAAATAAACACAAGTTACACACACATAAAGGCTAACTAAATATGATAAATGGGGAGGCTCAAGGCGGAGTCTCCATGCTGTCTCTGAGCCAGATGGATGCTGAGGTGGCTCGAGTCGTGCTCCGTGTGCGGTACCGGTGGCTCGGCGTGTCGCGCCGCTCAACTGCTCGGGTGTCCGCACCAATTCTTCCCGGGTGGGAGAAACTCGACCCTGTCGAGTAAGGGTCTGCATCGCTCCTGTAACGCTCCAAAAGGTCTGGATCAATCCGCTGCAGCTCGCCATGTGTGATCCATGTGTCCTCAGTAGCGGGCCGTCCTCTCCATCGCACTAGGTAGCGCGGGTAAGATCCACTCCTGCTAACTGTCACTTGCTCGTCCAGTATACGATCTATATGCTCACGCTGCCGTGAAAAAGGGGCTAGAGGTGGAAGTGGACACTCAGGTGTGGGATCACTCTCAAGGGGAGGAGATGGCTCAAAAGGCTCACTAGGGATCACCACTGGGTCCCTATATGCAACAAGATCCGATACATTGAAGGTAGAGCTTATACCATATTCCTCGGGCAGGTCCACAACATACGCATTGGATCCAACGCGTTTCAACACTCTAAATGGACCGACTCCGCGAGCTTGCAACTTCTTAACGGTTCCAGAGGGAAACCGTTCAGGTCTTACCCTGATCATGGCATATTCACCCTCTTGGAACTCTCGGTGGTGTCTATGGGCACCGGCTAACTCCTTGTACCGTGCATTGCTGGCCTTACTGTGACGACGGACGTCGTCATGCAGACTCCTAACATGCCTAACAAAAAGAAAAACACACAGATGCACACACGACCCTACACAAACCTAATGCTAGTCTGACACAATCATATGCAAGGTGGTCCAGGACATCCGAATGTGTGCCATGCATGCATTTGACATAACCGGAGGTTAATGGCATGGTGGATTCCTAGACATCCTACGATGCACCAATCATGAACATTGGGTTTGGATGTGGGAAGTCCGGGAGGTTTGGGTGGTTTAGGTGGGCCGGGGAAACCAAAATCTTCATTACCCCCAAATGACGGTTCGGACCTATTGCCATGTAAAGGTTGCCAGGCCCGAGTAGGAGGGGTGTGATAGCGGACTTCCTTAAAGAGGTGGAATGGAGGTTGTGGGCCAAAGGGCCCATGAAGAAAGGGATCGAAGGGATCAAAGAATGTGTGACCCCTCGATATGGATTCCCTCATTTCAAGGTCCCATGTGTGGAATTCTAGAAGGTGTTGATGGTCACCTTCATCTGTGAAGGGAGATGAGACGGTGGGGGTATGATGGTGGACTCTCTCGAAAAGGTGTAGTAAATATGGTGGGTCACGGGGTCCACAAGAGAATGGGTCGAAGGGATCATAGAAGGTATGACCCCTCGGACTAGGATTCCACAATTCACTGTCCCACATTTGGAAATCTTGGAGGTGTAAATGATCACCTTCATTCATTGTGAGAGGTGGGACGGCAGTCATAGGTAGAAAGTAAGATTCCTCCCTTGGGCAAATGGGAATGAAATCGGGCTCGGCCGGCATAGGGAGGAGTAGAAGAACCTCCGTGGTAACATGACCCACGGTGTACACGGAGGTGATGGACCCTAAAGCGGGATGAGTGAAACTACGACCTGTGGGTCGGTCGAAGCCTGGAGCCAACAAGTGCGTAAATGTCCACTGCCGGTCTAACCCTTTAAGAAGGTCATCCAATGTATCCACATAGTGACTAGACCGGAAAGTGGTGTGAAATGAATTGATTGGCACCAGAGGTAGGATAGGGTTCATAGATGGGAGGGGAGATGGGGCCAGGCCATTCTTAAGCCAGCTAAGGAGTGGCTCGGCTATAAGTAGCTTTCCCGTTAGAAACACGGGTAACTGTGGCTGGGGTGGCTCCGAATAAAGATCAGAGAGTGAGGTTTCTCCAACCCCTTTATCCCCTAGGGCTAGAGATGTCCGAGTGGGACACTGTCCGGCAAAGTGGCCTAACCCCTGGCAGCGATAACACTGTTGTCGTGATCCTCTACGCTCCGTGATAAGTGGACCCTTACCCTTATCCTCTTGACGGACAGGGGGTGTAGGCAATGGAGCTCTCATGGGTGGGGGAAGAGGATCCACCAAGATGGGGAGAGGACCTCGGGATGGCACTCTAGATGACACTGGATTGGGACTACCGGTTGCTACCTCCTTAGGGTCATGCTTGGTTCTATCTCGGCTAGGAGGTAGGCAAGGGGGAAGCAGGGACTCAATATAATCACACTTCCTATCCACCTTATCCAAAATGATTTGGAAGAGTTCGACAATGGTGGGGTTTGGAGTAGGAGCGATGTGATGGACTCCCCCATATGAAGTCGGCTTAGTCGTGGACCTAGGCTCTTCTACATGCGCGGCGCGTTGCCTCCGATTATGGCCCACTTGGGTGGATGTGATTGGGTGGGGTCGGTTCGAGGTGACCGGGCCGGGTAGGTAGACCTTCCCAAGTTCGTCCTTCATCTCATGCCACGACTCGATGGGCCTTTGCCTCCTAACCTCTCTCATGTGCTCAATGCTCTCCCATTTCCAGGCGGCTTTGTGGACAAGCCTCTCTCGGGCAAAACTAACTTGCATGGCATCAGACATGGTGTAACATTCAAAATATTTATCCATGGTGGCCTCCCAATTGAGGTAGTCACCCGGGTCATTAGAGCCATAAAAATCCGAGGCTTCGGGCCTACGGAAGGGGAGAGGATGGTGAAGCCCATGGGTAGACCATCGGCCATATTGCCCGAGTGATTGGGACTCCATGAGAAACTCGGAACTACAAGATGGGCATGATGACAAGAGACAAGACAAACCGACTAATGCAAACACACACTAGACAATGCACTTAGACCTAAACCAATATTCGGTACGGGGCGGAGTTAATCGATCCGAAGATCACTCCCGCAAGTGTGCGACCTCCCGGTAGGCGTAGCCTAACGTTCGGACAACACCTTTTAAGATACCGAATAAAGGGTGCAAATGCAATTTAGAACACACTTTTTTTTTGTTTTGAAAATAATGATGATCCTAGACTCGACTTAGACCATGATGCATGACTTATGCAACGACTACCCTAGACTCGACTTGCTCTGATACCAAACTGATGCGGGACGAGACCGACTCGGGCTAAGACGTACGACCGACTCGATGTGCGGCCAGCACTAGCACACTAAGGCAAGCCGGGCGGCTGACCACCGTGGTATTCTCCGGGTGGAGACGTCTCTCAACAGTGACTCTCTTGAGCCCGACGATTGTCCCTTGCGAGGGAAACGTGGGGATCGCGGCGATTAAGAAACCACCGTCGCCTAGGGTGCTAATCCGCGCTCGGTGCTCGATTGGAGCTACGGAACGGGCACTCACAACTCACAATCGCGGTGAAATTTGGAACTAGCTAACGGCCCTAATCTCACAAACGCAGCAATATAGAAAGTATACTAAACAGCAATGTGAGTGAGGAACGAATCACATACCTCCACGCCTAGGCGTGGGGAAGACTCCCGGCCGATTTCCGAACAACCCCGATATACAAATGCAATAAGATTACACTTTCAGAAATATTTGCCCACTCCACGCAGGGAGGTATAGGGCTACAAATGCCATTTTTGGGGTTGCTGGAATCCGGGTTGACGGGCCACACTCGCAGGAGGCGAGGGATGCGTGCCGGAGCCGCTCGGGTACGCCGACGGAAAGCCGACTCGGTTCTGCCCGCGCTGGTCACCCTGCGCAGCAAGCTTGCGGAGGTTGGTACGACCAGATCCGATACCTGATCGGAGCGCCGTTTGTTGGAGAATGTCGGCGACTGGATGTAGTATCTTCACTTCGAAGATCGCGAACAGATGCCTTGAGATCTGGGCGCAGTGATGAATCTTCTAAGGTTCTGGTTTTGTGCTCACAGAACTGCACAGAAATGCGATAAAATGTTGGAAAAATAGTTTCTGATGTCGGATCGGGGCGTTCCTTGTTGGCGATGGTAGGAGACGTCCATAGGAAGAAATGTTGTGAAGACCCCTCACACAGATCTTGTCCGGATGAAGGTGGGGTAGGCTCTGCAAGTTGGTTCTAGTTCACAGCCGGACCTGCTCAGACCAGCCCGCGTGATCTCACGAGAACTATCGGCACGATCAGCACCGATCCCCGATCGAGGCAAAACCAGCAGAAACGCGAAGAGGACTTGAAACACTACGACGTCTCTTTAGAAACCAACTTCTGATGGCGTCGAGGTTGGGCTCCAAGAATTAAAACACAGACAACTTCAATTCTGGGCAGCACTCTGGGACAGATCTGCGCGCCACCACGAGGAAAATCGCCACCGCTGCTCACAAACTCGGATCGACACGAAACCAAAACTGAATCCTTGCTAACTTGTAGTATTATCAGGGATAAATCATCTGGAACCAGAAGATAACAGGAAGATAGGGGTAGAGGGTCGAGTCTCATGACCTGAATGCTGGATAGGGTTGAGCCAAAGAAGGAGAAGTGAATCACTCACTTAAGGTATTTTCTCACAAAATCTTTTCATTAGCTTCTACAACAACACTATACATGCCTTCTTATAGAGAAATGGAAGGGGTAGGGGGTTGGGAATTCGTGGATACAAGTAGGGGGAGGTAGTGTTCATAGATTATGACCTTGATGAAAGGGAAAGGGGGACAAGGGGACATGGTTGCTCACCTACCTTTGAAATTCAAGGTAAAAGGGTAGGTGGCAGCCATTCCACCCTTGGACCAGCAGCCTTCTAATACTCCTCATGTGGTAAATGGGGAGGGGAAGAAGAAAATTCAAAGTTGCTAGCCTAATACAACAAGGAAGGGGGCGGCCTATTGACTAGAATGGCTAGGGGAACATGGTAGGTGGAAGGTTGGTGGAATTGTTGACCATTTTGGTCCCTTGTCCCCCATGTGGACAATTGACTAGTCCAAGGCTTCTAGATGTCCACATAGGATATTGACCAACCTCACATGGGGCCCTATGGCTGAGGTGGATCAATGGGAGGGGCCTGGGGGGCCCGTGGGGCCCACGGGGTCTAAATTGTACATAAGTCCCTCTTACAATCAAAATAGCAAACCGAATATAATGAAATAAACACAAGTTACACACACATAAAGGCTAACTAAATATGATAAATGGGGAGGCTCAAGGCGGAGTCTCCAGGCTGTCTCCGAGCCAGATGGATGCTGAGGTGGCTCGAGTCGTGCTCCGTGTGCGGTACCGGTGGCTCGGCGTGTCGCGCCGCTCAACTGCTCGGGTGTCCGCACCACTAATCCCCCATTCCCTACCACTTCCCACCTATCCTATCCCGACCACCACATCTACACCCTACCTACAAGTCCTCACCACAACCATAGCTCCACAAACCCAATTGGGCCCCATGACCACCCCTCCACCTAGGCCCATGACGACCACAACCCCCCAACCCAAATTCCCCCACCAAACCCATATCCCACAAGCCCCCTTGAACCCCACCACTATCCCTCCCTCACCCCCAAAGAAAGATGCACCTCCCAAGGTCAACCAACCTAAACCCCCTCACCCAACCCACCTCCCGCTTCCTACACCAATCTTTCCCCAACCTAGTCCTCCACTACTTCCCCTTCCTATCCCAACCCAAGTCCAACCTTGCCCACCACCCCGAGTGCGTCATGCGCCGGCTTTCACAAAACCACCCACCATAGATCCTCATACCCCATTAGCATTAGAAGTTGTGGCCCACACACACACTCAAGTAGAGAAGGATGTCAATCTGGATCCACCTCCCACCATTGTGGAAATTCAAGAGCCCCCAATCCCACCATTCTTCCCTAGTCCGACTCCTCACGAGCCACACATCCACACACTTGGCACCCCCACCATGAATGAGGTCATACTCCAATGGCTTAAACGAGGACCCACCCTTCCTAGCTCACCCCCACCTCTCTCACCTTTGGGATATCCATCCCAAATTGTCCCCCTCCACTCCTATCACACCATAATCCAATCCTACTATGAGGTAGAAGGTTGGGATGATCTCCTCAAAGGTCTAGAGTGGCAATTAGACTTGACTTCTTTGTTGACCCTAGGGGCGGACCGACCCAAGAGCCTTGACCTCATCCATCCATGCATTGGGTCTATTACCTCAGTTTGCACTATTGGTTGCTACACTAGTGACCTCCTTTTCCTTCTCCCCATAGTGGAAGAGCCCATCCCGATCCACTCCCCTACCATTGTGATTCCTAGAACCTTGACCAACCAACCCACCCCATACACCGGCCCAACCATTTCACTAGAAGAGGGCGACTCACCACCATATGAGGATCTTGAGGACATGGAGTACCCCTATCTAGGTGACCCTTACCATGATCCCTTCGACCCTTTCCCCTGGGAACCTAGATCTCTATGTAACCCACTCACCTTATTCACCACCCACCTTACCCTACCCTTACCGCCCATGTTAACCCAAACCCCTCCCTTCCTAGAATCGGGTTACACCAAGGGAGCCTTGACCTTCGGCAACATACACCTTGGGATTGATGAATTGGCCCACTCCATGATGTCCCCCTTCTTAGATCCCTTTGATCCATACGAGTGGAAGCTCAAGGGCCACCCCACACCCATGCACATGGAAGTCATCTCTAGGATAGAAATGCATGTGCCTAGGCATACCGCACCACTTGACATGATTCATAAGTCGGGTCCATTCATTCATATCACCCACATGTCAAGTAGGAAGCATGAGTGGTCCATATTCGGATGTAATGGTCCACCTTCATTCATCATGAGTCTTAAGCATATTAGGAGTATTCATGGATGTCCGGGTCCTCCGGCACTTATCATACCTATGCATGAGAAGGACATTTATGGATGCCCCAGTCCTCCCAAATCATTCAAAGTCTTCATAACATCAATGCACGATAGGTCTATATGTGGTTGTCCTGGACCACCTTTGCATACCACACATTGTCCACTCATACCGCATCCTAGTGCATGGCATATGCATCCAAGCAAGTATCAAGCAACAAGCGGTGAGATTCACAAGAAGCGGGTAAAAACTCATGAGCGTCACTTGGAATTCCAAGTTGGCAACTTGGTGATGATGACTTTGGAGTGGCTCTACCCTAGGGTCACCTCTAATTTGAGGGCACGAGGACTTGGACCTTGCCAAGTTCCGAGGGGCTTTGGCAACCCGGCTTGCGGGTTGGACTTACCTATGTGTTTTGGGATTCACCCCATTTCTCACGTGGCGGATCCGGCACCCTTTAAGGGCACCGCGGTGGATCCTAGTGAGTGCCTTGAGCGTACACCTATCCTTGTGAGAGACACCCTCGGAGTGCCACCACAAACTATCCTGAGAGCCCGACGTGAGCACACGGCGGCAATACTAGGCAAGCAAGACCTCATAGCCAGCAAGAGGGTGTGTCCGAGCCACTTTGAAAAGCTGAAGCGCCATTCCCCGGCTATGGACGCGGGTTGAGTTTGGAGATCGTGGTTCGCCCGGAGCCGCATTTTGGTGTACTACTTCCCCGGTGGACCCATACTCGACGGGGTCGAGTTTTCCCCACCCCGGGGGTATGATGGGGGCATCTCTTGCCCCTCCACATTTTTATGGGCTCGGATTGTTCGTCGGTAAGCGCCATTGTGTTAGTCATGTGTTTTTGAGTCTAGTCATGTAATTTTCATATTTTCTTTGAGTCATAAACTATGTAATTTTCCCTTTATTTGAGTCATGTACCTAGGTTAGTGAGTCATTTTCCTAAGTTAGTTGTCATATGGTTGGTTTGATAGGCTAATGGGCCTAACTAATGGGCTAGGCTCAGGGGCGCCCCTCCCTTGGACTGCTTTGGTCATTTACTTGTTTGTCAGGGCTATTTTGGTCTTAGAAAAAGTATGGAGTCTATAAATAGTCCCTCCCCTCTCTCATTTGTAACAACCTTTTATGATAAATTTAAATCAAGTGAGTTCTAGTGTCATATTGGAGTGGATTCTCCAAACCTCTCTCTCTCTCTCTCTATTTGGGTGGATTCCCCTTCTATCTCTATCTCACTTCTCTCTCTTCTCTCTCTCTCTTCAAGGAGGAGGGCGCCCCTTTCTCTCTCCTCCCCTCCCTCTCTCTCCTCCACATCATCAACCCTTCCCCTCCCCTCATTACTTATCCTCCCAACTACCCCAACCCTCATTACTTCACCCCTAGTCCCAAGAGACCATCCACCAATCCATACTCCATCACCCAACCACCAACTACCCAATCCCCTTCCCTAAGCACCCTCTCATCTCCCAAGGGAGAATTCCCCACTCCCCAAGCACCACTTCCCTTCCCCAACACAACCATTCCCATCCCCAAAGCCCCATTAACCACATTGGTCTATTTTCAAACTTTGGAGAGAGAACTCTCCTTCCCTCTCCCCCACCCATCCCAAATTCGTAGCTCCTCTCTCAACCACGGCAAACACCACCTTCCAGACCCCATTCTCTGCCATCCACACCTTGGAACACCCCCTCCTAGACCCCCTCACAGCCAGGGCTATCCCCACACTCATCCACCCCCACTTCCCCTCCCATATACCCCATTTCCCCCCATCATCTTCAACCTACATTTTTCAGTTCGCAGGCAGCAGAGGAGTGCCCAGTTGCAGAGACTGCCACGTCTTCACCTGGAAGCTTCAGAGGGCATACCAAATAACATTGGAAGCGTCTCCCAGTCAGCTTTCCAATGGTGGTGGTCCCGCCGACTTCCAAGATCGGAGCTGCTCGGAAGAGGCGATCTACTACGACTGCGCAAGACTTCTCAGGCATAGGACCAGAACCTGAGTGGAAGCTATTCCACGGCAATTCTAGCATGAATTTGGGCGAGTGTTCTTCTACAAACTTCTTCCTTGACCTATCGACTTCCAGGATCAAGAAGCGGAACTCCGATTGGTGCCCGGAATCAAGAGTTATCAATTTCTTCCTCCAGGTGCTTGGTTCTGTTTCTTGTTAGTTTGCTCCGACCTCCCCTGCTTGTTCGAGTTCTACCGGTCCACTCCGATATCATCTGGCACCCCCGTTGCTTGCGTTTCGAAGAGGACTCGACAAAAACTCCATCAGTACCTACCATGCTCAAATTGGAGTTCTGAAGCGCTCGTGGTACCATCATCTTCCTACTGCTGAGGTGCTGCGATAGTCTAGACCAGGGACTTGAGCTCTTGTTCATGTCTCTGCCCCGACCAGCACCGGCAACCAAAGAAATCATCAAAATTCTGACGTCATCCTGATCCAGCTACAAAGAAATTTCAGCTGGCCTCGTCATCAAAAAAATTCAGGAGCGGCCTCTACGTCATCAACTCTGACTGTCTGTCTAGACTCGCAGGAAGTGGACAGAACCGGCATCAGCTCCCTTTATAGCTTCGAGTTCGGTTTTTCCCTTCCCTGCTTGGCCGACTGAAGGCCCCTCCCTACGTGGAGGTAGTATTGGTTATAATCACATAAATCCCTGCCCCGAGATCTCCCCTCCTGCGAGAGGTGTAGTGGTGTAGCATTTCAATTTCAGGTTAAAGCGACACCGACGTGGCGTGCATGTGCATACCCTCGCCTCCCTGCTCGCCGCCGTCTCCGGCCAGAGTCGGCATCTTCACGCAGGCTAGGTGAGTCTTCGTCCCCTCTTCTTGGCTGGTTTAAATCACTTACTTAGCCAAGTATTATTGCTGTTGCTTCGTCAGACGGAGAGTGAGAGCTCGGCCCAAATTGCTATTAACGTGAGTGACCACCGCGGGCGAGTTGAGAGAGCAACCACTTAACCCACGCTCTTGGCGTGTGCTGGCTGCCCTTGACTTGGGCATCCCTGGACCATTTGGGGTTCTCCCCAAGCTAGCCAACCATTGGAGCATCAAGGTCCCGCCTCGGACCCTCTCCATCATCGCCGAGTCGCCTACGGGCACTAGTGTGCGCCACGCAAGTGAGTTCGCTAGTGTGAGTCCGCTGCTCAACTTAATTGCTTGCAATATAGGTCCATAGGTGGTTTCACATCACTACAAATTTTGATTGACCAAACCCTTCGAAGCCTCCATTGTTCAAAATAAAGCATGATTAGTTTGCGCATTAGGTCATGATAGAAATGGCTTTGAGGGCCATTCTGAAAGTTCCTAAAACTTTTATGTCTGGGAGAATTCGTCGACCGATCCCGGGCCGTCAGTCGATCGAACTCTGTAATTATACAGAGTTCTGCATGCTGGAATTTTTGGTCAACCGAACCAACAGAGTTGGGAGACGTTGGACCCCATAATCTAACAGCCCTAACTCTGGTCCGACCCAGTCTAGAGGTGAGAAGGAGAAGATGAGAGCTGAAGAAGCAGAAGCTTAGTCCTGCAGAAATAACTTCACTACTTCGTCTGAAGCAACATTTAGCTTTTCAGCTCAGATATCTGTTTTTGCTTTCCATTTTAAACTTCAAATCTCCTTGTATTGTGCTATGTTTACAGCGGCGTCCCGTGCTCTATTTAGAGACTGGAAGTGGGTTGGCTGCAGTGCAGCCGTGTGTGTCTTGTGGAGATGTCCCCATGTTTTTGCTACACTTGTAGCGTATTTCTTTTCTTTGTTTATGTGTGGGGGGGGGGGGTTTCGTGGCCGTGGGATTGCCCCCGTGTGTTTAACTTGTAGTGGCGTGAGGACTTCATCCTCGTGAGGAGCTTGCTCCTCATGTGTGTGTGGGGTTCGTCCCCATTGCTGCAGTTGCAGCGTGTGTGTTGAGGACTTCGTCCTCGTGAGGATTCATCCTCGTGTAGTGAATCCTCACCGATTTGGTGAGGGGTGGATGTAGGTTTGCGCATTTGCAGACTAAACCACCTTAAAAATTCTGGTGCAGTGGTATGTTCTTGTGTGATTGCTTCCATTTCTTCTATCTCCATTTCACAAGGACTTTTATTTTATTTCTCCATCTTTGATATGGCCGAACACTGCAGATTATGTGAGCAGTTCAACGTTTGGCAGCACTCTTGCTGTTTGAACATAGGCTCACAAGCACACACTTAAGTAGGTGCTCATGATAATATGAGTCTTCATAAGTAGATCTCAGATATTTAACCGCATTCCGCAGTGTGCTTAAGTTGATGGATTGTTATCTCAGGTTCACTTTTAGTGGCTCATTATTTGCATCAGCTTGTATTTGGCTGTGTTTTCAAACCAGAATTTTATCTGGTCAAATAAGTTTTAAGAGGGCATATTTTTAAGGGATCTATTCACCCTCCCTCTAGATCCGGTTGCACCTAAGCAAGGGACCCAACAGAGGAGGCCTGAATTATTAAGTGGGCAAGCTCAAAAAGGCCTTTTCGAATGTCGGACCTGTAACAGATGCAGAGTCTGGCAAACACCAAAGCTCCAACCTCTCCGAGGTCCACACTTCAGTGCCCACATGGGCAGAATTGTCGAGAGGCTTACAAGCATATTCGACTAACCTCTTCGTTCACCACCTCGACCAGTGCGGAGGAGGCTTGTTCTACACAAGTCTCCATTTTCTGAGTGTCTATTTTTGACAGAGTAGGGATGGCACAGAGGTCGGATAGACAACCCCCTTGAAAGAAGAGGGTGGTTCAGGTGACTGGGGACACCGTAAAGACATTCACCTGCTCTACAACCTCCGCCGACAAGCAGCCGAAGGACACCTCGAGAGAGTTGAATCAACCTCTCCAGACCTTGAGGAAGTCAAGGCCCGTCTTCCAAGTTCTTGCTCAGATATAGCAAGTAGTCACCGCTGGAACGTCTCAACCCGAGCCGGCAGGACCAGAGGAGCACCAAGAAGATGACCATAGTGTCGATGGGGACAACAAACCAGGACACGAGGAAGATCTTGGAAGAGAAGCCCAAACTTCCACGCTGGAAGAACTCCGACGTGATAATCAAGAGTTGAAGAACCTCTTACAAGCACTTTTGCGTGAAAGAGAGGTTCATATTCAGCTACAAGCAGTGGCTATTGAAATGGAACAACAACCTCCTCCCATTCCAATGATGGCCAATGCATCGGCTATTGCGAGAAAATTACCGATAGTAGCAGAGTTTAAAGCTCCGCAAAATGAGGCCAATGTGCAATCGTCTGCCACTCCACTTGCCGAAAGCTTAATGGCTCAGAGGCAGATGAATGAACAGATTGTGGAGGCGAAGTTTGCCCAACATGGTGAGGATGTGTCCACTGTTGATATCAACAGTGTGTTGCATCCCTACAGTTTTGATGATGTCTCACACTATAAATCAATCTTCTATCTCTAGAATAATTCATGCTTCATCATGAAGGACTGTGCAGTTCATATGGCTGTCAGATAAAATTGCACTACTTGATCATGTCTACACACTGTCTGCATAGTTTGTACACTGATGGGTCGACCCTCCACCACTGATGGGTCGACCCTCCACCACTGATGGGTCGATGCCTCCTTTACTCTCCAAGTCCATACATTGAATTTCATATTCAAAGTATGTACATTGGTCTTCACCTGAAGTCCATACATTGAACTTAATATTCAAAGTCTGTACACCCTCCGCTAAGCCTTCAGAGTCTGTACAGCCATTCCTTGAGTTCAAGTCCATACAACGGCACTGTAGATTGCATCTGAAGTGTATACAACCTTTCAAGGGGTCAAGTCTATACATTCTTCCGTTCATTTCAAAGTCTACACATCACCATTCATCTTCCAAGTCTATACACTCTGTTGAACCACAAGTCTATACATCGTCTGCCATCTCAAAGTCAATACACTGTCCCTCGTCTCACACATCATGACCCAAAGTCTGTATAGCCTCTAGTCACTGTACAAGTTCACACACTGGCTGCACTGCACAAGTCTATACATTTGCTTGGGCATCCAAGTCTAGACATTGATTCACTATTCATGCCTTGATTCGAAGTCTGTACAGCGAGCGACATTCATCAAAGTCTGTACAGCCAACACCTTCATTGATTCCATGTCTGTACATCACTGTCTCAAGCTGCAAGTCTGTACAGAGTTTGGCAGTCTACACTGCACTGTAGCTGCATCGTTTGACCTGAAGTCTGTACATCGTCTCAGCCACCGTCTCACTCAGCGTCTCACGCTTACAAAGTCTATACATTGGTCGGTGCAAGCAAGTCTATTCATTCGACTGTTCAGTCTGTGATCAAGTCTGTATAGCCAGAGAGACCATTAAGTCTATACACTCATTCACTGTAGCTTGAACGAGGTGAAGTCTGTACATTGGCATTACTTTTCCAAGTCTGTACATCCTTCTGTTGATATTCCAAGTCTGTACATCGGACTGGTTGAGCATGTCTGTACAGCGGTTGCATTCTCAGGGAAAGTCTATACATTGGGACTTTTACCTACGTTCTGAACTGAACTGAGTAAGTCTATACATTCCTCATATCTTTTACCTACACTCAGCCCAGTAAGTTTGTACACTGGGAACTTTACTGACGTCGCCTTGCCAAAGTCTACACACTGTGAACCTTCAAGTCTGTACATTGTCCAGCTCCTTGGGAACTCTACACATCACTAAGTCTAGACACTCAGTTATCCTTCAACCCTATATACTCGATATCACCTGCAAGTCTATACACTCTCAAGCTGTTCATACTTGCCTATATGTTGTTTTCAAGAGTACACACTCTCTCATTTGAAACACTTGCTTAATTGATGTTTCTATGTCTACACATTCGATGCCTTCAAGCATTGTTCTCTTCGAAGTCTATGCATCAACGTCTGTACATTGAAGTCCATATAGTGCATACTGTTGTGCTTCAAGTCTACACACTGCTGCTCTTCATTACAAGTCTTTACACTCATCCTCCTTCACACGACCACCTCTATACATCCATTGTCTTGACTGATGAATGAAGTCTACACATTGAGATCGCATGAACACTTACAAGTCCATACACTGAGCTCGCATGAAGAACTTCAACTCTATACACTCTCACACTGTGACACACTTGCCTATTTGGCATCCCTGAGTCTATACACTCGAGGGACTCATGCACTTCACAGAAGTCCACACATTTCAGCTGTTGTGCTAATGCATTATTCAGCTAATCTATACACTGAGGTCGCATGAGGACTCACAAGTCTATACACTCCCTCAATGTACACACTTACTCGTCTGCTATCCTAAAGTATATACATTCCTATCTGACTGCAATAATTAATCACATTTCTTTGTCTCTGCCTGCAGATGATTCAGGTCAATGATTGGGCACGTGAACCGAGGATGATACTTGGCACGTGATCCGAGAATGCTCTAGAAAAGGAGGGTACGAGACTCCCTCGTGTGAAGGCCTGAAACTCAGGTCGAATGCCATATAAAAGGTGCCTTCTGCGATCAGATGGACTGAACTGGAGAAAAAGCTGAAGAGCAGAATTCCTGAGCAGAAGAAGAAAAGAGAGAGAGCCTCCACGTTCCAGAAAGAAGATAGAGAGAAAAGATTTGAGAGTATTACTGTGAGAGAAAAGTCTGAGTGAGAGAGAAGAGTCCAATTTGCTTCTTCGGAAGCTACATTTGTATTTGATTTTTTATGAAACGATTTGTGTTCATCGTTGGTCTTGTTTACATTTCTGTTTTTCCTTTTATTTCTTCATATATCTAATTTCAAGTTGTTACCCTCCGGTGTTTGGAGGAAGGGAGAGTTACTCCGGTTCCCCTCTGGGCTGCAGAGGAAGAGAGATCTGTGATCTCTGGTTTTTTGCCAGTGACGAGTTGTCATTAGCAGGTTCCCTCCGGGTTAGAGGAAGAGAGGTTCTGGTCTTGCAGGTAGCAAGTCCAGGTGTCAAGCTGTGTGGCAGCACATTGTTCGCAGACTGAGTCTGCAGTTTTCTAGCAGTGGCTAGTGGAATCCTCACTCTAGTTGGAGTGAGGGGTGGATGTAGATTGTGGACTACAATCGAACCACCTAAAAATCTCTTGTCTCCTCTGTGGCTTGGTATTATCGTTGTGATTTCCTTCTGTTCGGTATTGTGTTTATGTGTGGACGGGCTCTTCCAATCGCACCTTATTATCCTGTCTTAGTTTCTCACTGCGTTAGCTACATTGTTTAGCCTTATCTGAAGGGTTGTATTTCGAAGTAGTGAGTTTCCGCTGAAGTTGTTCAAATTGGGAGTGATCTATTCATCCCCCCCTTCTATATCACTCTTCGCTGCGCTAACACAGTGTGCCTTATCCCCTCCATCATCAGTTCAAGAAACTTCAGCCGGATTGCCCAAAAGTCTCGAAACTTCATAAGTTCAATGGACAGGGTTCGCCACATGAACACTTGGCCTACTATATGATGACCATGGGTGAATTAGCATTGGAAGAGTCGTATCTTCCACGATACTTTGCCACACATCCCTTATAGGCACCATTTTTTTATGGTATTCAAGGCTGAAGCCCAACTCAGTAGCTGATTGGGCTGATATGCAGAAGAAGTTTGTCGACCACTTCCAAACGGTCGAACGCAAGGTATCTCTTGCGGAACTCTCTGCCCTCAAACAGAATAAGGGTGAAACCGCGTTAAACTTCATCAAGCGATGGAGGGACATCGGCATGTGCTACGATAATCCTCCAATGCCCAAAGACGCGATCACCATATGCCATAGAGGCTTAGTGGCGAAAGTTAGTGAAAAGTTTCTGTACTCAAATATTAGAAGCTTCGACTAGCTGAACATGGTGGTAACGGAGATTGAATTTTTTTTTGTCGATCACTCGACAGATACTTATGCCAAAGGTAAATCCTTCAAAGATCGTCCGACCAGCAGCAAGGACGTAAATTCTATGGACTTCTCCCCGATGAATTGAGATAAGGTGGAAGGAAAATCTAAGAGTAATGGTAAAAAGCCCGACCCTAAGGCTGCAACAGCTGCATTAGCAAAGTGTATGAAGGCGCCTTACTCCTTCAGAAAAGCGCGTACGAAGATGCTCTTTTGTGATGACCCAGACTCCGGATATCGGATATACCCGATAGGACTACCGAGTAGTCCCGATACCACTTGGAACCCGTGAAGCCTCCCAAGAGCTGTAAAGCTCCGAAGGGATAAAAGGATTGTTGGGTAGTACATTGAAGTCGCAGATATAACAGTAAGCAATTAAATTTCATTAGATCGGTTTGCTAAAATAGCAGAAATAAAATTACTTTTTAATTAACAGTTAAACTTAACAATTATACCAAAGTCCATTCCAAAGGAAAGACAAGTACAGTCCAACAGAAAGAAAAACGTACACTGAGGTCGGGGGAAGCCCGACGCAGGTACCGCTGGCAACTACGAACACGCCACGCCAGGAACCGCAAGGAAGCAGAGACGACCACACCTGAAAAGCAGGGGTGCACCTGGTGTCACTGGCTCAGTAGGGGTCACGCGGATCCCAATTGAAAAATAACACAGTAACATGGAACAACAACAAAAACAGCAGTAGTAGTAAAGCATGAAAGAAAGCAGGAAAAACTACTACTAGAATGCTGTAAAAGAAAACTGGGAGAGCAGGAGTAGAACGATTAAAAAAAAGGGAAAAGCAAAGCCGTAAGGAACGAGAACACGGCTACCGACCAAAGCATGGCTCTTTAAGCTACTCCAAATAGCGACAGAGGTGCGAACCCTGATCTCACAAAGTCAGAAGTTACCCATCCGTCAGCCAACCATTAGCCCAAAGGCTAAAGTCCACGAAACCAGGCAAAAGCCCTAGAAAAGACCTAGACAGACAACAGACACTGACGCACACAACTAGAGCGTCGTGTATGCGACACAGAGCTATCCTCGGCAAAGCCGAGAATAGACCAACTTGGAAGGGGAAGCAGAACTTGGATGAAGCCAAGAACATACTAACTCGAAAGAGGAAAATAGACTCCGAGAAACACGAGAGTGAAGCCCTAAGTGACGGAAGCACCCCCTCACTAGAAGAATAGCCAGATGCGTCCACTAACATCTTACACTGCGCCAAAGGTATCTTGCTACGGACGCCGAGAACAACGGAGACTGAGATACTGACAGAACCAGAATAGGAACAACAGTAACGAGTAACTAGTCAGGGTCACGCCCATCGACGTTCGTCCAAAACGCCCCTGACCATGTATGCACACACAAGCTCAATGCCTTGAGCCAGGCCTCTAGCTAATTTTCTCCCCCAGCAGGACGCTACTGCAAGGCAAGGGAGCCCACGGAAACTATCCTACAAACCATATCTTGGGAACTTCCCCACCACCACTCCCAGGTGGGCCGACACTCGAGGTCATCGGGCTACGACTAGTGGAGGCTCACTAGACACGGAGACTCTGAAACATGAGTGCTGCAGTACAGACAGGCTAAGAATGCACTATCACACGTACTGCGAAGCACCCAAACACATGGCGGTATACCAACTGCCACAGACTCAGGATAGGACAACTAGACCTGCTGACACAACGATCCTTGAGTCAGAATACTCGGAGTCAAGATCATCGCACAACGGCGGTGACAAGCCGCCAATCAGCCTAATCCTAAGCCACAGGAAAATGACACTGGATCATCAGATCCACACAACCGTATAAAATGACTCACAGAGACCTGAGGGAACATCAAGACCCTCAAAGCACCTGGACATACAAATCGAGGTAGGACAGTATCTCAAGGCATCCAGAACCACTGTCTCGAGCTATCCAGAATAGCCGAGACACACACAAGGTTACTTGTCAACCACTGGGTCTCACCGGGTTGACCAGAACCTAATGATGACTCTGAAGCAGTACAGAAACTTAACCAATAGCAGGGTACGCCTGGCTATCTGATAACATGGTTATAGCCCTCATAGGACATCAAAAGACGTCCACGGGATAATGGGCAAACCACCAAGTCAAGCCAAGGCACTTGGAAACCAACACATCGGGAAACGACACGTAGGAGATAAGCGGAGGAACATACGCTGGCGGTCATAGAATGGGCCGCTAGGGGACTGTAGCGGTCAAGGATTAGGATGCTAAACCCAGTCAACCCTTAACCGACCTATTCGGTCAAACCACCAAAAGCGGTCTAAAATAGACGCGTTACATGGACTAGGCGGTCTAAGAGTAAACCGCCACACTAACCGCCTTAACCTATTGACCTAAGACAAACAGACTGTAGCGGCCTAAGAAAGGCGCGCTACAATGAAGAAACGCTCGAAGGTTGGGCCGCCAAGGCCAACCGACTTAGAATCTTGACCCAGTCAAACGAACCGTAGCGGTCTAAGGAAGGAGCGCTACAACACATTGGCGGTCAAAGCTTGGGCCGCCAGCGCAATCCGGCTGAACCCGTTGACTAACGTCAACGACCCTTAGCGGTCTAAGAAAGGGCCGGTAGAGCAAATAGCGGTGGATCGTAAGACCGCTAAGACTCGAACCGACTTACACTAATTTTGAGAAACCATTGAGCTTGGCACACCACCATAGGGATGCCAGAAACAAGAGGCGGTCTAAGTTTAGGCCACCAGCCTAAATCGACCTGATCTAACCGACACACCACGGAGTGTGGCGGTCTAACGTTGGGCCGCCATGGACAAGAGACGGTCTCTGAAACGACTGCTAGCACGATACGGCTGGAAAACCATGGGAATGGTCAGATCCAGCCATTCCACGCCCCGTTCGCGTCTAAACGAAGGGGAAACAGTCCTAATCCACAAAAACAACCTTCCACAGGCCGAAAGGGGTCCATGCAACATCTAAATCGTAAGAAACGAGCGATTCTATCGAATCGACCCTAATTGGGTCACCGGGGTTCCCGGACTTGTACCGGCAAATGACGATCAATCGCGATAAAAATAGCAGATCTGGAATGCTAACATGCTGGGGGTCACAATGAAACTAATCTAGTCGAAAATCATCACCATTTTTCGGCGAACCCGACGCACACCCCCCTAGCATGCTTTTCCCGAAACTGAATGAAACCCACTCGTATGCACACCATTCGGTGTAAAATTGCGAGGGAACATAGAACAAAAGTAGGTGATCTATTTCCCTACCTCCACCAAAGATTCCGTGCGCCGAAGTGACTAAACATCGTCGAAAATCACCAAACCAACGAACCGCGTCGACTTTGAATCCACCGAGGGATTGTGTCGCGACACGCTCAATCCGCCACTCCATCACCCTCCAGGTTCACTCCATCGCTTTCCCGCCTCAGCCAGCTCGCCACGGTCGCGCGCCCCGCGTCGAGAGTACCAGAGAGGAGAGAGAACGAGAGAGAGAAAGGAAATGTGAGAAATGAGGGAGGAGAGAGGGTGAAAGAAGAATAAATAGAAAATAAATTAGGAATTTTCCTAATTTTTGAAATTCTGATTTTTAAGCCAAAAATCCACTAATTTAGAAAAATATGTAAAAATAGCCGAAACGATCCTCTCAAAGAGTACATCACAACTGTAGCGTCCTCGAGTCGATGAACTGAGAAATAAACTCACAGGGTTCCGTAACTTGTACGAGAGAAAAATCCACGTGGATCGTAAAACTCAACTCAGGACCCACAAAAGCGATCCGAAAGCACTCCGATAAGGATCCGAAAGATTCGATAAGAATCTAGGGCATTACAGCCTCCCCTCCTTCAAGAAATTTCATCCTCGAAATTTAAGGAACTACCAAGGAGAAGCAGGGAAGAACAAACCCAAACATCTGGACTCGGAACAACATAAATCTCAAAAAATACAGTTCAGAGGAACACCGCCAGACCATCATCACAAGTACACACTCTGGATCTCAAGGCAAGTCGATCCACAGAACGAGCATGGCACACTAGTGAACACAAGTCTGACATCTCTGAAGCAAGGCAACGTCGCTTCCATCTCACAGGAAAGGAGACACGACCCATGCCACGACAACAACAACTGATAACACAAAACGACAGACACAGCAAACATCAGCGTAAACAAGGAAACATAGTCCTCTCAGCTGACACTCCACAACATCATCGGCTACAGTGCCATAAGCAACCACGAAAGCCTGGCACACAAGACGCCAACGACAGCACTGGACCACAAGCACAATCAAGTCAGTCCTCACTCAGACATTATATCTGATCGAGTCGCAACCTAACTCCACCTGGAAAGAAGGGTACAACACAACCAACTAACAAGACTTTGGTCCACACAGTGCCAAGATAGATTCACAGGGAAACAATGATAAAATGAGAACAACGACAACAGCATCACTTGCAGGATCCCGGCTCCGTATAGAACACAGAACCACGGAACACAACTGCAACTTGGGTCACATCAAGGCATGATAACAGCTGAACACACGACTACAAAAGACTAGCCACGCGTCGAGCAGCTTACTAAGAAAAGACCCACGACAACAAGGACAATAATCTCGGGAAAACGCATCTCAAGGACCACGATCACGTCCCGAGAACACAACACCCAAGAAAAAGATACAGAGGAGCAGAGGGTTATCAGCCCACACGCTTCCGCTGTGCACTCATACAACGCACACAAGCATCGAAAATACCTCGGTATCCACATCTCAGTACAAACTCGGTGCCATCGTAATTCATGAAAATCGCAATGTATCATGCCACGAGTACTGATCCTGGTAACAACCGATCACAAGTCACCTAAGTGCAAACGAAAGAGAGTACCAGCTTCAGCATAAAGCACAAAGAAAGGCTAATCTCAGCTTACCATTACGTCTTGAAAGAATAAATGAGCCTTCACAACACATCAACCGCTAGACACGGCACAACAAAACAGTGTGCACAACGGCTCTCAACACAAAGATTAGGTCCAAAGCCAAGCAACCTTCGAGCATAGAGCAGATCAGGCTCAGAATAAATATAGTCCACACTTAAGTAGACACAGGACAAAGGTCTCACCAAGACAGCAATTTCAAGGCTTACCTCGAAAAAGACTCCACCAAACAGGATAAGAAGCATCAAGCGCACTAATAGTAGCTCACCAGGAAGGGAAATCTTAGGTTCGCTTAAGCATCTTCTCAATCGAGGCAATAAAGCAACCACTTCAACAGAAGCGAAACACCTCAGGAGCTGAACAGACTCTAGCTGGGATGACCAAAACAATATAAGAATGTGTATGGCCATCGCACCAACTCGAAAAGTCACCAGCCACCGGTTCAAGCCTACCGGTGAACTCTGCCAAGTACAGCATGATCGAGACAAACACCAGGATGAAAAGGAGCATCCCATCACATCCTAACGAGAGTAAAACCATCTCGTACAGTGCTGACACAGCACGCACAAGACCACTTACGAAAAATAAAGCGACAAAGAATCGTAAAACCTAAGCCAGCGAAAGACTGTACTGGACTTTCAAGACTCTGGATACTGTAATATCTCGGATTCCCATGTACTTTCACACAACAATGCTCTGATACGAACTATGACGACCCGAACTCTGGATACCGGATATACCCGATAGGACTACCGAGTAGACCCGATACCACTTGGAACCCGTGAAGCCTCCCAAGAGCTGTAAAGCTCCGAAGGGATAAAAGGATTGTTGGGTAGTACATTTTAGTCACAGATATAACAGTAAGCAATTAAATTTCATTAGATCGGTTTGCTAAAATAGCAGAAATAAAATTACTTTTTAATTAACAGTTAAATTTAACAATTATACCAGAGTCCAATCCAAAGAAAAGACAAGTACAGTCCAATAGAAAGAAAAACGTACACTGAGGTTAGGGGAAGCCCGACGTAGGTACCGCTGGCAACTACGAGCACGCAACACCAGGAACCGCAAGGAAGCAGAGACGACCACACCTAAAAAGCAGGGGTGAGCCTGGTGTCACTGGCTCAGTAGGGGTCACGCGGATCCCCACTGAAAAATAACGCAGTAACACGGAACAACAACTAAAACAGTAGTAATAGTAAAGTAGAAAAGAAAGCAGGAAAAACTACTACTAGAAAGCTGTAAAAGAAAGCTGGGAGAGCAAGAGTAGAACAGCTAAAAAAAAGGGAAAAGCAAAGCCATAAGAGATGAGAACACGGCTACCGAGTAAAGCACGGCTCCCTAAGCTACTCCAAATAGCGATAGAAGGGCGAACCCTGATCTCACAAAGTCAGGAGTTACCGATCCGTCAGCCAACCATTAGCCCAAAGGCTAAAGTCCACGAAACCAAGCAAAAGCCTTAGAAAAGACCTAGACAGACAACAGACACAGACGCACACAACTAGAGCGTCGTGTATGCGACACAGAGCTATCCTCGGCAAAGCCGAGAATAGACCAACTTGGAAGGGGAAGCTGAACTTGGATGAAGCAAAGAACATACTAACTCGAAAGAGGAAAATAGACTCCGAGAAACACGAGAGTGAAGCCCTAAGTGACGGAAGCACCCCCTCACTAGAAGAATAGCCAGATGCGTCCACTAACATCTTACACCGCGCCACAGGTATCTCGCTACGGACGCCAAGAACGACGGAGACTGAGATACTCACAGAACCAGAACATGAACAACAATAATAAGTAACTAGTCTGGGTTACGCCGGTCAGCGTTCGTCAAAAATGCCCCTGACCACGTGTGTACACACAACCTCAATGTCTTGAGCCAGGTCTCTAGCTAGTTTTCTCCCCGAGCAGGACGCTACTGCAAGGCAAGGGAGCCCACAGAAACTAGCCTACAAACTGTATCTCAGGAACTGCCCCACCACCACTCCCAGGTGGGCCGACACTCAAGGTCATCGAGCTATAACTAGTGGAGGCTCACTAGACACGGAGACTTTGAAACACGAGTGTTGAAGTACAGACAGACTAAAAATGCACGGTCACACGTACTGCGAAGCACCCAGACACATGGTGGTATACCAACTGCCACAGACTCGGGATAGAATAACTAGACATGCTGACACAACGATCCATGAGTTAGAAGACTCGGGGTCAAGATTATCGCACAACGGCGGTGACAAGCCGCCAATCAGCCTAATCCTAAGCCACAGGAAAATGACACTGGATAATCAGATCCACACAACCGTATAAAATGACTCACGGAGACCTGAGGGAACATCAAGACCCTCAAAGCACCTGGACACATAAATCGAGGTAGGATAGTATCTCAAGGCATCCAGAACCACTGTCTCGAGCTATCCAGAATAGCCGAGACACACACGAGGTTACTTGTCAACCACTAGGTCTCACCGGGTTGACCAGAACCTAACGATGACTCTGAAGCAGTACAGAAACTTAACCAATAGCAGGGTACACCTGGCTATCTGATAACATGGTTATAGCCCTCATAGGACATCAAAAGACGTCCACGGGACAATGGGCAAACTACGAAGTCAAGCCAAGGCACTTGGAAACCAACACATCGGAAAATGACACGTAGGAGATAAGTAGAGGAACATACGCTGGCGGTCATAGAATGGGCCGCTAGGGGACTATAGCGGTCAAGGATTAGGCCGCTAAACCCAGTCAATCCTGAACCAACCTATTCGGTCAAACCACCAAAAGCGGTCCAATATAGACGCGCTATACAGACTAGGTAGTCTAAGAGTAAACTGCCACACTAATCGCCTTAACCTATTGACCTAAGACAAATGGACTATAGCGGCCCAAGAAAGGCACCCTACAACGAAGAAACGCTCGAAGGTTTGGCCGCCAAGGGCAACCAACTTAGAATATTGACCCGGTGAAACGAACCGTAGCGGTCTAAGGAAGAAGCGCTACAGCACATTGGCGGTCAAAGCTTAGGCCGCCAGCCCAAACCGACTTAACCCGTTGACTAACGTCAATGACCCTGAGCGGTCTAAGAAAGGGATGCTAGAGCAAATAGTGGTGGATTGTAAGACCGCTAAGACTCGAACCAACTTACACTAATTTCAAGAAACCATTGAGCTTGCGGCACCACCATAGGGGCGCCAGAGACAAGAGGCGGTCTAAGTTTAGGCTGCCAGCCTAAATCGACCTGAACTAACCAACACACCACGGAGTGTGGCGGTCTAACGTTGGGCCGCCAGAGACAAGAGACGGTCTCTGAAACAACCGCTAGCACGATACGGCAGGAAAACCATGGGAATGGCCGGATCCGGCCGTTCCACGCCCCGTTCGCGTCTAAACAAGGGGAAACAATCCTAATCAACAAAAATAACCTTCCACAGGCCGGGACGGGTCCATGCAACATCTAAATCGCAAGAAACGGGTGATTCTATCGAATCGACACTAATTGGGTGATCGGGGTTCCCGGACTTGTACCGGCCCAAAATGATGACCAATCACGATAAAAATAGCGGATCTGGAACGCTAATATGCCGAGGGTCACAATGATACTAATCTAGTTGAAAACCGTCACCATTTTTCGGCGAACCAGACGCACACCCCCCAGCATGCTTTTCCCAAAACTGAACGAAACCCACTCGCATGCACATCGTTCGGCGTAAAACTGCAAGAGAATATAGAACAAAAGTAGGTGATCTATTTCCCTACCTCCACCGAAGATTCCGTGCGCCGAAGCGACTAAACAGCGCCGAAAACTGCCAAACCAATGAACCACGCCGACTTTGAATCCACCGAGCGATCGCGCCGCGCCACGCTCAATCACGCTCCAGGTTCACTCCATCGCGTTCCCGCCTCAGCCAGCTCACCACGGTCGCGCACCCCGCGTCGAGAGGACCAGAGAGGAGAGAGAATGAGAGAGAGAAAGGAAATGTGAGAAATGAGGGAGGAGAGAGGGTGAGAGAAGAATAAATAGAAAAGAAATTAGGAATTTTCCTAATTTTCAAAATTCTGATCTTTAAGTCAAAAATCCACTAATTCAAAAAAATACGTAAAAATAGCCGAAACGATCCTCTCAAAGAGTACATCGCAACTATAGCATTCTCGAGTCGATGAACTGAGAAATAAACTCACCACAGGGTTCCGTAACTTGTACGAGAGAAAAACCCACGTGGATCGTAAAACTCAACTCAGGACCCATAAAAACGATCCAAAAGCACTCCGATATGGATCCGAAAGATTTGATAAGAATCTAGGGCATTACATCTTTGATCTATGCATGAAGAAAAAACTCATCACCGTACAAGACATATGACTCTAACTATTGCATGTATCACTAGAGGTTAGGTCATACTATCAGGGACTAAATTGTTTTTAAAAACATAGCAGAAGAGCTAATCCAGAACTGATAAATATGTTGGGCCATGTGGTCGACCCAACGTAGCCTCATGTCTGGAGCCGATCGAACTGGTCGGCCAACATGGTCCACATGGTGGCGAACTACCTTGAGTTCAAATGTACCAGGGGCCAGGTCATCAAATCAACGGCCACGAGCCAATTCTGGGTCCTCCCTTTCGGTGCCTGAATGCATGGCAGTGCAAAGGATTATGTGAATGATCAGAAGGGAGATCTAGAAACTGCGACAGGAACAACGGGAGTTACTGCAGTTATTGAAGAGTGTCGATGAACAGTTGGCCGTTTTCTCCTTCGGACTGCTCCCTAGAGAGTCTGCTTCCACACACATGTAGGGGGGTAGAGGCATTATCATCATCTGCCCAGATACCTCCAAGGTTGGGAGGGTGGCTTTCTGAAGAATCTTTTGATTCATCTGAGGATGAGGAACCAGAGAAGTTATATTTATTCCCTCGTCACAAAGTCTTGGAGATTTTCCACGTGTGCCACCCCGAAGGGCTACTGAATCTCCCAGAGTCTGAAATTGAGGAGATGACAAGCACTATGTTGCAGCAGGGTTATTGATTATATCATCGAGCAATGACCGACGTCATCCAAGATTGCCACGTCTTCAAGGATGTTCTGGAAGACTTAATCAACTGGGGCGTGCATGACATGGGCAACTATTTGGTCCGTGTGCGGAGATGGTCAAACTTCTTCGTCAATGTGATACATACATCAGCCTCATTCACACTCCCCGATGATAGATGGTATGAGTGGATCTAGAGGGGGGGTGAATAGATCCCACACCCAAATCTTGAACACTTCGAAAGATAAACAAAGACTGCAACACCGAGGAAGCTATTTCAAGTGCGATTCTATGCTAACACACGAAATGTTTGAAGTGCACACACAAGAAGTACGTAGATCAAACCACAGCACCTGAGAAGGGAGGTAGATGAAAAGGAGTGGATGCAACAAATCACATCACATCGGCTTTTTAAGGTGGTTCGGCTGCTATAGAGCATACCTACGTCCACCCCTCACCAACTCGGTGAGGATTCCACTTCTGGCCAAGAAGAGTACACACACACACGTGCGCGCTGTCTAACAACTTACACAGGGAAGCATTCCTCAACACACACAGCTACAGGGCAGCCCACACACACTCCGGTCTCTAAATAGAGCACCGAAAAATCGCTAAGGAAGCTCAGCAACCACACACTAAAAATGACTGAAAGAGTGAAAGCAAAACAACAAAGAAAGAACTCAAAACAAGTGAGCTAAAATGTAGCTTCTAACACAAGTCAGGAAGCTGAACCAAGATTACGTAAGGCTGCGATCTAAAACTCGAACTGCAGAACTTGATCAAACCGATTTCTGGGTTGCTTCTCCTCTTCTCTCCTCTTCTCTCAAATCTTTCTTTTGAAGGCTCTGGCTCTCTTTAATTCTTTTCAACTCAGATTTTCTCTAGGCAGCTCTTCCTTCTTTCTTTCTTTCTTTTTCGTTCAACTGCTCCTCAAGCAAAAGCAACGGCAACAACATCTTCTTCTTCATGCAGAAGGCCGCCTTTTATAGTGAGATGGTAGACCATTTTCTCTCCAAGATCCTCCATTTTCTCTCCAAGATCCTGCCATTTGATTGGTTGGAATAGAAATGGTGCTCTTGGTCTTGGACCTCTTCCAAATCTTCCTCCTCATTGGCCCAAGATAGAAAAGGATGGTCCTCTGTCCTAGGTACCTTTTTAGAGATTGAAATTTGATTGGCTATTACAAAAAGGTAGAGTACCATGAAAAGAGACTTTTCCCAAATATGTCTACTGAAAGATCTTCCTTCAAAAGGTATTTTGACTTCCTTATCATAGAAAGGTAGCATATGTATCCTAGGACCTTTTCCAGACCTTGAAAAGCGTATTTTTGGAAGTTTACATCGCTGACTTTTAGCCTCTGTACGAACTCTGAAACGTTGTAGGTTTGATAGAATTTGGCTTGAGGAGCTTCAGGTGCGCCAACGCAGGAATGCTCTTACGTCGATGCAGCTAGCCGTCTTGTGAGCTCCTAGGAGCCAGATCTTCAGGGAGTCGACGCTGTGAAGCGAATGGGGTCGACGCATCAAGCCTTCCGCCTGGGCTATTTTTGAACTACCGCGTTGTGCGTCAACGTAGTGAGAAGGGTGCATCGACGCATCCTTTGCAAGATGTGTTTATAACAGTTTCTGTGAGGGGTCCTGTGTCAACATACTGTGAAAGCGATGTGGACCTATTTTGGGAATCTCGCCTGTTACAGGGGCGAGTGTTTAACCTACATCGACGCCATTGGGTGCTTGCGTCGATGCACTCTTGAAGAAAGCTTAAAGACAGCTTCTGGAGGCCATTTGTAGTCGATGCCTTAAGGTGCTGGATTCGACTCTGCAAAGACATTACTTCTATAAAGATCATGTGGAGTTGACGCAGTGAAGGGATGGAGTTGATGCTGCAGTGAAGGGTGCTTTGGCTGCTCTTCTTGTGAGAGGGTGAGTCGACGCTGCCTGTAGAAGGGGTCGACGCAGCCTTGTGGGGTTTTATGATAAACGGTGCTCGACCTGAAGGCGCGTCGACGCAACATGACATTGGAGTTGACGCAATCATGAATCTTTGCTGCTTTCTTCACATTTAGCCCATAAAGAAGATATTTCAGATTTTTCAAAATGACTAGCCAATGACTTATAGTAAGACATCATCAAAACACAATATACACAACATTCCCATTTTTGATGATGGAAACTATGAGTCATTGTGCTCACATGTTTGAAATTGAATTCAAGCAGCAGGTTTTAGCATGCAACAGGTTTTGACATAAATAGCATGAAGCATTGAATGCATGAAGGAGTCATCAGGACATGTAGTGAAGATAGACTAATCACCCAAAAATTAATGATTTATCTGACATACATGTAGACTGAGGGAACCTTGCAGATAATGACTCATCAAAAACTTCTCCCCCTTTGACATCATCAAAATACTAGCAGAGGGGTTCAAAGATATGGGGAAGCTGTGAAGGAAGTTGAATATATGTGAAGAGAGAGAGAGGCTGAAATGATGTTCAGTGAGGGGATTCAAACCCAAGATTTAGTTCAGTGTAGAGCAAGACTAAATCTAAAGTTGAACATCTTCCTCAAAGGAGCATTGCATGGTTGGAGCTTGATAATAAAAAAAAATTAAGAATAATAACTCCAGAGGGTGTAGAAGCTATGAAGGCAATAGGAGTACCTGCTCACAGGGTTACTAGAGCTAAAACACAACAGCAACCAAAGGATCTTAATACTCAACTCGAAACTTGTCTAATGCAAGCCTAGTGACATTTCACGTACCTGTCTGGTATGTTGCGTATCGCACGTGCTGGACCGTACAAGTCGGAGACTGGCACGACCAGTGCGTGATACGCAATCGATACGCTTCATATATCTTTTAAATGTTTGATATTTTATTTTTTATCAAGTATGTCTTAATAGGTATGTTGGTTGAATATCTTCATTTCTTCGGTGTGGTTTTGAGTTTGAAACAAATGAAACTTTTGATATTCAAACCACTGACCTCTCGTTTAAGTGAGACATCCTTTAACCAACTGAGCCATGCATAAAATTTTGTTATATTTTTACTAATAATATTTATAAAGTAGTGTATTCTTATTGGCACCCAACAGTACAATGTCATACGGTACTGTACCGTACCAGTGAAAGATCGGTATGGCCGGTATGACCGGGCCGACAAACCTTGATTAAGAGTGTGTTATATCCTGGGTCTTGTATTTTTGCCCTTGGAGGGGTCTTGCGTTTATGCCCTTGGAGGTTATATTTGTAATTTTCTATGCATCTTGGACGACCAAATTATATAATTTTACTAGCTACTCAAGAATTACAGAAATGCCTCTCCTAAGACTGCAATAAAACATAAGCTCTATTGTTTGTAGTTTTATCTTGTCAATTTTTGTAATTGGGGATATGCCCCTTCGTCTCGCATCAATGCAGAGACCCCTTTCTTTTGTATAGTCTACAACTCGCCGACAACCTTATACTCACATATGAATACACTCAGATGTTCCCTTATGTGCCGGTCAATGCAAATTGCAAATGAATCCTGATCTTCAAAAAATTGTGCATAGACCCTTCTCTCTCGGAAACGAACGTGTGTGTGCCTTCCATAAAACCTAGTGTCGCTAGTTCGCTCAAAGGTCTTGTCAAACCATTGTTGTA
The DNA here is from genome assembly GCA_022559845.1 of Amorphophallus konjac. NCBI lineage: Eukaryota > Viridiplantae > Streptophyta > Magnoliopsida > Alismatales > Araceae > Amorphophallus > Amorphophallus konjac. The sequence continues at coordinate 282,598,504 of CM040123.1, read as the reverse complement.
CCTAAGCATGGTCTTAAACCCTAAACCTACCCTTGGTTTGGTTAAAATTATCAAAATATTCATGCAATCTAGAAATAGCTAAATAACCCCCAGAACCTTTCGAAAACTGCCTTAGTGCCTTGGAACCCAGAGTTTGCATTGTAGTCTCCATCCAACCCAAAAAATACAGAAAAGGCGTTGGCCTGGTAAAATTATCAAAGAACCCCTAGAGTCTAGAAACCTTCTCAACACCTTGGAAATGCCTCTGGCCCCTGCGAAGTGCATATGTATCCCCAAATTACAGGTTTTTGCTTAACCTAGCGGCCTTTGATGAGACCCTAATTCTATTAATGCTTCAGTGGTGAATGAGAATCAACTTCGAGCCATGCAAGTAAGCCTGCTCTCAATATCATGTCCCTTATAGAGGACTTTAGGGTTTCTTTAACAGTCAATCAAGGGTGTTCGGACGTTATGCTAATGTAAATCAACACTGACTGCGGTTAGTGGGGAAAGATTCAACACTCAACCCAAATCACCTAATACAAAGTGCACCCACGGAATAAACTTTGCACAAGCTATTTATATAGCCCCTATATGTGGTGCATGTTTATAATTTCCCCTTTTCATCAAAAGGCTCAGTGAAAATTTATAGAGGCGAAGCTCTTTTTAAGAGAATATTCCATGACCAACATACTTAAAAATGCAGAACAAGAAATATTGCCACTTCTGGTCTCCAGTCCAGTATTCAAAGGAATTGGTAAGAACAGCAACAACTCATATTGAAATAACCACCTTGTAAGTGTTAGCCAACTTGGGGTTTGGTTTAGAGAACATGCTTCTACAACGATGTTGAAAATACCATAATGGGGTTTAAGACTATTTTAAATTGAACTTTTCATTGACCGGATTGTGCTTACATTAGAGGAGAAAATTTGCTTATAACAAACAGAATTAAATACACAGCCATATGTTTCTCGACATGAAAGTCAGCTTCCCAGGAGATCCTGCTATATCAGACTTAGAGAATAGCTGGCTTATTGCTTTTAACAGATCCTAAGAGGGCTTCTGTGGTTTCAATTGCAGAGTTACCAGATTACATTTTACAGAAAATCTGTTCTTCACCATGCTTTCGCTAATAAGTTCTCCTGTTACTTGTTTCAGGTGAAGGCCTATCTTGATCGAAAATCACTGGCACACTCCTTGAATGACACCAAAACAGCAGTAAACCAGCTACACAAACTCGTCTCAGTCATTGCAGTAATTGTCATCATCATGCTCTCACTGCTAATAATGGGTTTTGCAACAACCAAAGTGTTCGTTTTCATCTCCTCTCAGCTGTTACTAGTGGTTTTCATCTTTGGAAACACCTGCAAAACTGCATTTGAGGCAATTGTATTCGTGTTCATTATGCATCCATTTGATGTAGGAGATCGATGTGTTATCGATGGTGTACAGGTATCTCCATAATCATTTATCCCTTATCTTACCATAAGTGATAGAAGATTTGATTTGTAAACTTACATACAATAAATGCATGATTCACATGTCCACTATTCCCAGATGACCGTTGAGGAGATGAATATCCTGACTACCGTCTTTCTGAGATATGATAATGAGAAGATATACTACCCGAATGCAGTTTCGGCAACCAAGCCTATCAGTAACTTCTATCGCAGCCCAGACATGAGTGACGCTGTTGAGTTCTCTATTGATTTCTCAACCTCTATTGAGACCATCGCAGCTCTGAAAGCGAGGATAAGATCGTAAGCTGCTCAATTTTAGCTTTGTATTTTCCATCATCCAAGGACATGTTATTGCCTTTCAAAATGCTCCATCATGGAAGGCATCAACTACAAAATCCATGTCAATAATAGTAATTTCCTATTCTTGGTATGTGGGAATAAGTCATAATGTCCAAGACAAAGGCTCTTCGGCAAAAGCAATTTGCCAAACTTACGTCACCAATTATGCTTTATATTAATGAGCTGGGACTACTTAAACACTTTCTCTCTATGTAGCACGGATCCTGTTATAAGTTGAATGCTACTCTAAAACCAAAGGAGTTTATGCATTTTATATCTAATTAATTGCCCAACTTACGAGAAGTTTCTTCCATTTCAGGCACTTTAGAGAGCAAGCCTCGGCACTGGCTTCAAAACCACACAGTGGTGGTGAAGGACATCATCAACGTCAACAAGATGAACTTGGCTCTGTATGTGTGTCACACCATGAACTATCAAAACATTGCAGAGAAGAACAACAGGAGGTCTGAGCTCGTCATCGAGCTCAAGAAAATCTTTGAAGAGCTCACCATTCGATACAACATGCTCCCCTGTTGCACCCGGGATTTGTTCCAATCAAAATTGGCATGGCTGCCATGTTAACCTCGCATTGATTGAGGTCTACAAATATTTGGCATACCGCCTCTTCATGAAATATCTCCACACATGGGTTTAACATGAGGCGTATCGCCTCTCACGTGGAGTACCTCCATATGAGACTTCATAGCCTATTTATTGCTGCAATTACAGGCCTCTTGTAGCAAAACGGGGTGATCGAGACCCAGATTAAATCCACACGATTGTTAGGATCACGTGGTTTTGAGGAAATCCCTAAGAGATAAGTCTCCATCCTTTGAACGTGTGACTACGGGCAAGGGAAGCAACTACAAAAGTAAAGGAGACACAGAACAAGGTCTACGCACCAAGAATGGAGTCCTCCGCACGTGTACCACGAAGCACAGATAACAACAAGTCTCCTCCTTTACGGCCTATGGCACGAGGAAGATGACAAACGAATAAGGAGGCGCTCCTTCTCTCTTCTCCACGAGGCACGGCGAGAGAACAAAGCTCCAAAGCCCCAAGGCCCTCCTTTTATTAAAACCGGACGAAGTAAAGACCCATCCGGGGGCAGGGGGACCCGTACCGGGTCGCCCGCACTCGGGGGTGTTGGGTTCGGTGCTATGTATTCAGAGGGGGAGTGAATGAATATATCCCTTTAAAAACCTTCACCCAAATAGAATTTCGCTCACTTAAAAATTGGAATGCTAACAAGACAAAATAGAATAATCATCTACTGAACCTATAAGCAGACAGTTGAGCGCCCCTATGCATTCATCTAGCGGAAGCACAAATAGAACAAAACAAACCACAATACAAGAGGGTTTTTAGGTGGTTCGGTCCAGCAGACCTACATCCACCCCACACTCAACCCGAGTGTGGCTTACTGCTGACTCACAGCTTGAACCGCTGGGCCTCACAGCTTGCCTACAATCCGCTGAGTAACACAGCTTGCTGTCCAGTGAAATCCACCACTACAAACCGCTGGGGATTACAACTTACCCGTCCAGAGGCAGCACCTCTACAAACCGCTGGGCAATACAGCTTGGCCGTCCAGTGGAATCCTCCACTGCAAACGCTGAGCCTCACAGCTTGCTCCGCTGACAAACAGCTTGAAGAAATGTATAAAGGAAAATAAAAGATAGAACAAGACAGCAACGGAAAGCTGAAACAATGAAGCACAAATATAGCTCTCAAATGGAGCAGATCTGGCTTGGATTTGATCCAAAAGCCAGACAACCTCAACCTCTCTCTCTTTCTCAACTCGAGCTCTCCTTCTCTTTCTCTTCTCTTCTCTCTTCTTTCTTCTTCTGCTCTCTTTACTCTTCTTCTGCTCTCTTCTTTCTTCTTCTGCTCTCTTTACTCTTCTTCTGCTCTTCTGCTGGATCGAAGTCTCTGCACTTCTGCTTTTTCTTTCTCTACTTCGATCGCTGTTCATCTGAAGACGAAGACTCATATATATAGCAGCAGCAGCAGCAGCTCGTGTCCTCTCAACATGTCCCACCCAAAAACCTTGGACCACGTGTCAGTCTCTCAGCCAGCTTCAGCACACGTGTCACGATCCTGTCTGCCCATCCAGCCTCGAATCACGTGCCCTTCATTAGCCTCCACGAGCAGAGCACCTGTTAGACAGAGTATCGGAATATCAGGTTAAGTGAAGAGCTCTGTATATACTTGTAAAGACGATCATGATATATAGACTTGTAATGTAAAATGCGTTCTCGCACGGGAGCATATGAAGTCTCAGGGGAGCATCTATGGCCTCTGAACAGCATCACCAGCGTCAAGGGAGCATGTGGAGCACATGCTGTCTCTGGGAAGCAATCGCTGCTCCAGGGGAGCATCCTCAAAGTTAGGGAAGCATTAGCAGTCACTAGAGGGCATACTCGGTCCCAGGAGAGCATCCGGAGGGACAGGTGAGCATGCGCGTCTGATGTATAGACTCTACCAATGTATAGACTTGGTGGATAGTGATGCATAGCCAAATGGATGTACAGACTTCACTGTGAATGCATGAACAGTGAATGAGTGTATAGACATGAAATGAACGCTGCATGATCGAGCCTAACCAATGTATAGACATTACAATGCTCATCCACTGAATAGACTTCACAGTGCTCAATCAGACTTCACGATGCTCAATCACCCTTGAAGATGTGAGCGAGACAGTGTATGGACTTCAAAAGCTTGAAGGCCCAATGTACAGACTTTGAAGAGTCTGAACCAATGTATAGACTTCATGAAGACACTGTGAACTCGAGTGCAGTGTATGGACTTCATGAGTGCATGCTACAGTGCCAATGTACAGACTTGAACGTCAAGTGAGACGATGAATGTATAGACTTCACCGATGCATATAGACGCTAAGTGAGACTGTGTGTGCACTGTAGCGGATGTATAGACTTTAAAGAAATGCATGCTACAGTGTAATGTCTAGACTTGCTATATGTATGAGACGCTGATGAAGACGGTGGACTGTATAGACTTTGTGAAGCACAGTCCATTGTACAGACTTTGCAAGCAGTCCGATGTACAGACTTCAAGAGACTCTAGACAACAGATGTTGTATAGACTTGCTAGTCTGAATGTCAATGTATGGACTTTGAAGTTCAGTTGGTGAGTGTACAGACTTCACCAATGAGACGCTCACTGAACAGACTTTACGAATGAACAATGCAAGAGACGGACGCTGTACACACTTTAAGTCCAGTGTATAGACAATGCCTTAGACTCTAAATGAGATACTAAGGAGATGCATTGTATGGACTTTGAGAAATGCTTCAAGTGGATGGCTGTACAGACTTCATGAATAGCGATGCATGAACAGGCCAGTGTGCAGACTTCATGAATGTGCAAACTTGTCAACGAAATGCACAATGTATAGACTATGCACATGCATGAAGAGTGTATAGACTAATGAAATGCTTTACCCTGCAGTGTATAGACTTGCTAGTCATCAAACTACATGCAGATAGAAAAGCAACGCACATAGTAGAAATCAAGCACTATATTAGTCATGTATATGCATTCTCCACAAAACAAGTTATGTTGCTATCATCAAAACACAATCTCATAAAGCACTCACTGTGTTGCAATCATCAAAACAAAACAGCATTGCTATCATCAAATCAACATAGCACATGCTTGTGCCTAAGGGGCACAACAGGGGGTGGGGGGGTCCGCGCGGCTGCGGCCAGACCCGCGCAGGTTCGCGCGGGCCCGGGCCGGACCCGCCCGGGGTCAAACGACCCTGGGCGGACCTGCCCGGGGTCGAATAACCCAGGGCAGGTCCCTGGGGACCCGCCCGAGGTCATTCCACCCCGGGCAGCATAGGTCCTCTCGGGGCCGCGCGACCCCGGGTGGGGCCCGGGGGACCTCCCACCCCAGGGAGGTCCTTTCTCCCTCGCGATCAACTAAAAAAATTTGAAAAAATGACCTCCCCGAGGTCATTTTCACCTCATTCAACCCGTATGGGTTCAAACGACCCCGAGGAGGTTCCCACTTCTATAAATAGACCCCCAGGGTCCAGAAAGAAGGATGATCGGCACACAGAGAGAGAAGCTACAACCTACGGAGCATTGCCTTGGAGCATTTCGTTCGTTTGTTCGTTTGTTATGGCCCGCGAGGGGTAAGTCCTCGGGTCTCATGTATATACCCCTGTGAAGGCATTTTTGTAATTATGTCCCTCAGTGGGCTATGTTTGTAAGTTAATACGTCCCGGGATGACTAAATTAAGTAGTTCCGCCCACATAACAGGGAATTACAAAAATGTCTTCTCCGGGGCCCGAGAAAAAAAATGTCATGTTCTCTGCAGTTCTACCCTGCACTTTTCTGTATTTAGGGCCTACTTCCTACATTAGTGCGGTCTTTTGTACAGTCAACAACTCACTGACAATTCTTGTACCCAATTGGGCCTTAAATGAATCCAGTGTACTCCACAAATCTCTTATGTATACCAATTGGAAAAATTACAAGAAAACCCTTGACTTTTCAAAAATTGTGCATATGCCTCTCCTTTGGCGAATTTCACACACATGAGTCTTCTATGAAGTTATGGTCACTCCTTCAGTTGAGGAACGTTGTCAGCTCAGTCCGACACCCAGATGTCACCCCAACCCCTGGCCTGGAAAATTACCAAAATACCCTTGCATCGGTAGAATTACCAAAACACCCTCGGGGTCCAGAAAATCTCCCTCTACATCAAAATATCTATCACTTTCGCATATTTGCGTCTTCACTCCCAAGTCTTAGGGTTTCACTCAGACTTAGCCCTAATTACCCAAATACCCCTAGGTTGGTAAAATTACCGAAATACCCTCGGAGCCCAGAAAACTCTCCTTTACTTCAAAAATACCTATGGCTTCCGCATATTTGCGCTTCAATTCCCAAATCTTAGGGCTTTATTAAGACCTAGCCCTAACTCAATTGTTTCTGTTGGTCAGTGGTGAGTGAGTAGACTCCGTGAGCTCTTCAAGAGAGTCGCCCTCAACATCAGAACCTCCATAGAAGACTTTTGGGATTTCTTTGATAGTTAAACAAATGTGTTCGGACGTTAGGCCGATGTAAATCAACACTGACTACGGTCAGTGGGGAGAGGTCTAGCACTCGAACCCAAATCATCTAATATGATGCGCAACCACGGAATCACCCTCTATACTTAGGGGGGATGTTTCTTTTCAAAAAGAACAAAAGCTATATTTCTATTTACGATAAAAACTGATTAGATTTTTCCGTGTCTCACAGGCTGGCACGTCCGGTGGGACTTTTCCCACCTTTCTTCTTTTTGTCAAAGTCAGCTCCCAAAAACCTCATTTATGGTTCTGATTTCTCTCCTCTTCCTTTTACAGGACGGGAAGAGGAGGGTACACATCTCCCTACTCGTTTGAGAGCCTTTTGTGCCTTGGCGCACTTCTTCATTCGTGCTACGCACCACCACCACCAACAACAACAGCGATGGCCGTCGTCACCTACGGCCCCGAGATCATCGCCAACCGCGCCAGGTTGGGATACCTGGCGACCCCGCTCATCTTTGATGACTTTCTAGTAGTCGTCGGCTTGCCCTTCTTCTTGGGCGTCACGCCCGTGACTGAGGGCTGCTCGGTCACACCTGCAGTAACAACCGTTGAGGGTGTCAGGCCCTCAACCTCAGCTACTGGACGAGTCCGCTCGGCTAATAAGCCAACTGTCGGGGGCGTTAGACCCTCGACCCCAACAGCTGACCGGGTTCGTCCGGTCGAGAAGACAACTATCGGGGGCGTTAGACCCTCGGCCCCAGCAACTTACCGGGTCAGTCCGGTCAACAAGGCTGCCATTGGGGGAGTCAGGCCCTCAGCTTCCGCAATTGGTCAAGTTCGCTCGACCAATAAGCCAACAGTCAAGGCCATCACGCCCTCGGCCTCGTCAACTGGTCGGGTTCGCTCGGCTAAGAAGATGATTACTGAGGGTGTCAGACCCTCCGCTCTATCAACCGGCCGGGTTCGCCCGGTCAACAAGACTACCATTGGGGGTGTCAGACCCTCAATCTCAGCAATCGACCGTTTTCGCCTGGTCAACAAGAAAATTGTCGGGGGCGTCAGGCCCTCGGCCCCATCAACTGGTCGGGTTCACTCGGCTAAGAAAACAATCATTGAGGGTGTCAGACCCTCTGCTTCATCAACTGGCCGGGCTCGCCCGGTCAATGAGACCATCCTCAAGGGTGTCAGACCCTCTACTGCAGTAGCCGACCGGGTTCATCTGGTCTACTCTTCAACTGTTAAAGGTGTCAAGCCCTTCATCCTGACAACCAACTGAGTTCACTTGGCTGCTATGTCAACGGCCGAAGGTGTCACGCCTTCTGCCCCAGCTATTGCCCAAGTCTTCTCGGTCAATCAAATTACTGCTGGCATTGCTCCTGCGCAACGGGGGCAACGTCGCCGCCGCATTGGCACCAAATCTACTGCGGCCACCCTCAGAGGTACTGCCCCTACTCAATGGGGGCAGCGCCGCCGCCGTAACGAGGCCGTGCCTACGGTAGGCATCACTGGCGCTGCTCCTGTTCAACGGGGGCAACGTCGTAGCCGCAATGGTACAAAGCCTGTAGCGACGGCATCTTGCTCGGCAAAACTGTAATTGTCGGAGACATCCGCATCCTTCTCGATGGAGGCAAGCCGATCTTGCCACGGGACAGCGACGTTCTGACTGTTTCTACCTCCAACTACTTTGAGCTTCTTCGGCAAGTTCGGGAGGACGAAGTGAAAAAGAAGAAGCCTACCGTATCGGTGGCGAACCAGGGCCCGGTATGACGGCCCAAATCACCCGCTCCCCGACCGCGGTCAGGGGGCAACCCAACTGAGGAGCGTCAACTCCACCTGAAGAAAATCTAGGTCACCAAGGAGGAGGCCCGAGCTATAAGGCGCGTGAGGGCGGAGGAGCCTTTCTGCACATCAGATCTGCAACATATGCGGAGCCCAACAAGCACTGAAGCCTCGGCCTCCCCGAGGTCTACAAATCAGCCCCTACGAGGGCAAAGGCGCCGAGGAACCGGCAAGAAGGTGCGACCGACATCCCCGTGGGCTAGTTCTATGCACACGGAGGAGGATCGTTCCCCCCAAGCTTCTACATCCCGAGTATCTGTCTTTGATAGACTCGGGGGCCACCCAAGCCAGATCGACAACCACCTAAACGGGTGGTCCAGGTGACCAATGACACTATCAAAGTGTTCACCTGTTACGCCACTTCTGGCGACAAACATCCCGAGGACACCTCGGGAGAGCTCAACCAGCCTATCCACTATTTGAAGAGGTCAAGGCCGATCTCCCAGATCCTAGCGCAGACGCAGCAGGTGCCGGCTACTGGGACATCTCAGCCCGAGCCTGCACGGCAAGAAGAGAGCCAGGAGGATGTCCATAGCATCGACGGGGATGGCAACCCCACACATGAAGATCTTGGGAGAGAGGTTCAAAGTCTCATGCTGGAAGAGCTTCGGCGTGAAAACCAAGAGTTGAAAAACCTCCTACAGTCATTACTGTGCGAAAAGGAGGTTCATGCTCCGTCCCCAGCTGTAGCAACCATGGAAAAAAAATAAGATTTTTAAATAAATCAAATTAAAATAAAAGATAAGTAAATACATGACGAAGAGCCTAAATGAGTAAATCATTAATCAAGAGGAAAATAACGCCTTTTATCAAGGCGCTAATTCAAAAGGAAATGCCTCTGTCTAAGGCGTTAATTTAAAAAGGACGCCTACACAAGAGGGCGTCAAATTTCAAACAACGGGAAATAAAATTAAGGAAAGGAAAGGAAACGGCCTCACCTTGGGCGCGTTTTTAATAAGGAACGACTACGACAACGTCATCAATTAAAACACACGACCTAGCCTAAGGCGTGAATTCAGTTTGAGTTTCGTTCGACCCAGGAGACTATCCAGAGCAAGTTTCTGGATAACTACGAGGAAGATGGAGTAGGGTAATGACTCTATCATGGAAGTATTACTTCCAATACAACTCTAACCCTATTAGGATCTCCAAAATCCTATAAATAACCTTCTCCATCGAACCCTAAAAGCTATTTGGTCGAAGGAAGTTTTGCTCTGCTGCTGTGCGTGAAGAACAGGTTTATGTTCTTCTTCCTGCCTCTGCTTTCGATCAACTCATGAAGAATGTTAATTTTTCTTCATCTTATTCTCCTGTAGGTTGCCTGCATCGAGAAAGGGCTCTCATTTAGATTAAAGGACGTGAAGTTCTTCTTCTTCCAGTGATCAAGAAGACTCTGTTACGAACAGAGCATCGTTTTCTCCTCAAACCTTCATCCGTTCACCAGTTAGTCTTAATCAAGGTAGGTTTTCTCAGGAACGTAGCCCAAACTAGCATAAGATCTTTAATAAATACCATCAGTCATCCATGCATATAGTTTTATTGCGATTTCAAAAGTTTTCTCTAAAAATTAAAAGAAACGCCCTTGACCAGGGCGCTAATTTAAAGAAGCGACCCACACTAGGGCGCTAATTATTGTTTTGACGCCCTGCTAGAAGTCGTCAATTTCGTGTAATTAATAAATACCCACATTTAAAATTTAATAGCTATGTACCATGAAAATAATATGTTGCATGAGTATACCTGTGAAATCCTGTTATTTATCTTGTCATGACCATGTGCCTCATTTCCTGGAATTTTATTATCTGAAAATTGGTAAATTCTGGAATTCACGACCTTGTCAAGGTCGCCTCTTATTGAACTCACGCCCCAGAACAAGGCGCTAATTGAAAAGTAACGCCCCTGTCCAGGGTGCGTTTTTGCTAAATTTCCATATTATCTAAATTCTGTAAAAATAGAAATACAGAATGGATGACTGCTGTATAAGTCGTCAAAATTGTAATTAAACGCCCTTGTAAAAGGTGTTAATTTCATTAAAAATGACTTTACCTAAGTCGCTACTTTCCTGAGTTATTATTTTCACTGATACTGATAACCGAGGGTTTCAATATATAAGTATAATATCGGCATTATATTCCACTCCGTGAATATAGTCCCATGTTTTATGATGTTTTATCGTTTACCCATTAACTCTCAGTGACATACAAGCTCTCCATTGGACATTCCGTTCCTTTGGACTAGCGAGTTAGTCATAGAGACCTCCATAAGACTCCTCGAGCCTTGGATTCCCTCAAGGCTGACTGAGCTGGTTGTACCCTGTGGACGCGGGGATTCTTATTTTTATTTTATTAGATTTAATGGATTTGGATATTTATTGACCCATTGATTTATTGGTTTGGTTAATTGGTGTGCCAGTCACATGTGTGACGATTTCATTGTGCGCTCGACTTGACTTGGTCAATCGATTGTGAAGTCCGAGTCGGGACCAAAAGTCCGTCATACCATAAAGGCTATGACGTTAATTACGTCCTTCCTAAGAAGGACAACCCTTGATTAAACGCCGAAATAGGAGGCCGCTCGGGGCGGTTAAAAACGAAGTGTATGATATTCAAGCTATTATGATTCCAAGGAGGTGACTGGGTAAATGATAGGTTATTAAATCAGCATGACCCCTCTGTGTAGGTCGTGCCGGGTAGAGGCAGGACACCGTCCGCGCAGCGACGGGGCAGGGTCCGAACGGTCATTGAGGATATGTCCCCCTTCACGTTTCTCATCCGACCAAAGGCCTCGCAGTGTTCATATTCCCCGAAGGATCGGGCCGGACGGGAGGTGCATGACGTGTACTTCCCGGGGCTCATCGGGGTTAAACATCGGTCGACATTTCGGCAGCATCTCCCCATAATCTGGATTATGCCCAAAGGAGAATAGGCTATCACCCATGGAGTGCCGGGATGAAAGCCGAGAAAAAGAGGGGGGCGAACCTCCCACACTACATATTTATGCCCTGGGGCAATGTTTGACTCTTCCCTTATAGAAGCCGGTGACACTCATGCATTGGCAGAGCTCACTTTAGCTAAAAGGGGGGTGCTCGGGAATCCGGTGCGGATCAATGGAACATGAGGGAGTCTTGCTCCCTTCGATTTATCCCCGGGACAGGTCTGGTGACTCATGGGCATCCCTGGGTGGGTTTGATCCAGGCGCCGGGGGTTCAATTGAGTGGCAAAGCAGGCTCTCGGGGTAGCTTAGATATGCATATAGGTTCCCGGCACGAAACAGCGTGACAAGAAGGGTTTTCGGCGCGAGGGCCAAATGGCCATGGTTCTCGGCGCCAATGGCAAGGAGGCCAAGGGGGCTTTTCGGCGCCGGTGGCAAGGAGACAGAGGTTCTCGGCGCAAGAATGAGGAGGCCAAGGAGGCTTTTCGGCGCAAGGGTCAAATGGCCGTAGGTTCCCGGCGCCAATGGCAGGAGGCCAGGGGGAGCTCCTGGCGCCAAATGGCATGGAGGCAGGGGCTCTCGGCGCGGGGTCTTCCCGGCGCCAATGGCAAGGAGGCCAGGGGGAGCTCCTGGCGCCGAATGGCATGGAGGTAGGGGCTCTCGGCGCGGGGTCTTCCTGCCGTGATGAAGAGCAGGCCAGGGAGGAGGCTCCCGGCGTGGGCTTCTCGGCACGAGGAGAAATGAGGTGGGATGGCTTTTCGACGCGAGGTTAAACAACGGGGAGGCTCTGGGCGCGCTAAGGAAATAGGGTCTCGGCACAAGGAGGCTTTTGCCGAGGGCTGTTCATCCACTTTATTGTTTGTGGAGCCGAGACAGACGAGGGCGCCGAGGTGAATTTAGGGTTTTACGGCACTCTGTTTTTGGATTTATGGATGATTGAGGGGGTTTTCCTGGTGATTAGGGCTGAGATTGACGGGCCCTGAGGAGTCAAAGATGGATGCATTTATCAGGTATCAACCAGCTTTGGAGTGGGTTTAGAAGGAAATCCGAGGGCAGAGGGAAATGGAAAAGGGGTACTGAACATAAGGAGCCTCTGTCACCATTGCTTGGATAGACTTCCAGGAGGATGGCTTGATGTTATCATCCGTCGTCCTAGGAACCAAGAGATATCTGTCTCTGGTCCAGAAACGACTCCGATGATGTCGGTGAACAAATCGGGCATCGGAAACTCCGGAATCTCACAGATGTGAATCATCATGTGGCTGGGCTTTGTTCTGAAGGCCAAGGGATAGCCTGTCCCTGGCCCTGGAACAAGCGCATGAAAGCATCTTCGAGAAAGAAAACACAGACGAATAATCAGACTGGGGAAAGGAATAAGAGGCAAACCTCCACAGAGACAATAGCAGGCGACAATCAAGGCCTGTTCCATTTGTTTATTCATCCGAACATAACTATTACATCCATGCATTAGAGGGACGGAGTACATAGAAGAAAATTGTAGATAAAGACTAAGTCCTGTTCTAGCGGCATGAAAACCGATTACGATGTCGCAGAATACATCAGAAGAAGAAAAAGTATCATCCATCGAAATTACAAGAAGATGAAAATACAGAAATGGGGGGGGGGGGAGCATTGACTCCTCTCCCTCCCCGGTGCCCACCTTCAATCAGCTTCGAACCTTCTCTCTGCTTTCTCCTTTGGTCTCTTCTCTCTTTCTTTTAGTGGAGGAGGCTCTCTTCTTCCTTCCGGCGGTGGTGAGGGTGAGGATCTTCTGAGCCTTTTCTTTTTTTTCTTTTATCCTTCCCCCTCTCCCCTCTCTCTCCCTTCTGTGTTTTTCGAAGGGGTGGGTTTTTATAGACCCGATCCTTTTACCCTCTCGGCAGGTGGACGTCGGTGCGGCACTCCGCTCGCAGCAGCTCCCGGTGCGCCGAGTGGCCTCCTGTTGAGGTTTTCGGCGCCGCTCTCGGAAGCCCATCTGGCCGGCCCATTTAGGGCTTTTAGGCTTCACATGTGCCTTGGCTTCTCCTAATTCTTTAATCTTATATTCATCATAACTGGAGAAGGTCCAGTATTAGTGACGTAACTTTGTTGAGATCATCTTGAGATTTCATCAGTCAGCAGACTGGGATTTCATCAGCGCTGTCGTTTGGATGATGATAACACCGGACATCAGCTTTTACCCAAGGAGGCTTTAGCCGGGTAATGGTTTCAGTGGTAATTCTTCCGTGGCTCGGACCTTTCCGGAATCTTCACAGTCTTCATTTGCTGGTTCTGGCTTTATCTTTATCTTTGCTCACATCTCATCTGTCAACAAATCAATATCTGACTTGATGTGACGTGTCATCTGCAGCCCTTTATACGAGGCCGTAGTGTAGCTCTTGTTAAAGTGTGCTAGGGGGTTTCATCAGTCAGGTGACTGCTATTTCATCAGCGCCGCCTTCTGACTGGCCATGGCACCGGACCTCAGCTTGGCCGGGAAAAGGCTTCAGCCGGGTAGACGGTTGACGAGCTTCGTCAGTGATCTTTCACTGTTGGTCTAATCTCCTTTTCAATTCTGCTTCTGCCCTTGCTCATTTTCAAGCTGTCAACAAATGCCCCCCACCTGCGGGCGGCGTAAGCACAGAATAAGGGGCACGGGGTCTGCAGGTGCCCTTCATCATTCGAGGGTACCTTCCTCAATTTCTTTCTATCATTGTTATTCAGCTTGTTCATGTTACTGTAACAATATTGCGCATATATCTTTCATTTTCATGTTTCTTCATCTCCATATTTTCCAGCTACCTTTTGACTTCTCGGCGCTAGAATTAGGCTACTTCTCTGCGTGACCCTCTCGGCGCGACTGTTGTCGGCGCGGGCGTCTTCGGTAAGGGGCCTTCTCGGCGCGACTGTTGTCGGCACGGGCGTCTTCGGCAAGGGGCCTTCTCGGCGCGGGGTCTTCAGCGGGCTTCTCGGCGCGGCCTTCTCGGCGCGCCTCCCTTCTTCCGGCCGACGGAGGGTTCTCGGCACGCTTTCCTTCACGCCGAGAAGCCCCTCCTTCCCTTTCTTTTTAACCCCCCCCCCCGAGAGGGCTTTTACCCTCATTTCTTACCATCCCTTCTCTCTCTTCATCTCGGCGACGGTGGTGATCTTCCCCGCTCCGAGAGCCTTGTTTCATCTCCCCCCCCTTTTCGACCGATTTAGTCTCGGGTAGGTTCGTTATACGGGACTAAGTCCCCTTTTATGTTCGGGATCACTCCCTCTTGGTGGGTGACTCCCTATCTTTTTTGGGCAGACCCCGGACAAGGAGAGATGCTGCCGAAATTTATTGAAAATTGTTTGCCTCACTGTTGCATGCCCATTCATCCTTCTGATGCTTATCTTCTCATCTTTTCCTGACCACAGGTGCTGACATGGCTTCCGGTGCTTCTACTGCGGCTTCCATGACTGCGGGGGCGAGTTCATCGGCTCAGTCGGACATATCTCGAGCTTCAGTCAACTGGCTGAATGTGAATAGTCTGAGCTTCGGCTATAACCAGATCGCCACTGTTGATGAGTCCTCTGATTCCGAGACTGACACAGTGCCGTCTTCCGGAGTTTATTCTTCCACAGAAGGGATTGATTTCAGAAGGGCTGCTGACTACCGTCCGGATCTGCCGAAGGATCGTCATCTGCTGCCATTTATCCGGACCTTCACCATAGGCGGAATGAGGGATTTCCTGCTTGCTCGGTCTGTGGAAGCGGCAATACTGGCTGACAGAGACAGCATGAGGGGTTCTGTTTATCGAGCCCGATCTATATATCTCCCAGGAGAGCTGAGGGACTGGAATGCTGTGCTGGGCATTTCCGAATTAGAGCCGGAGAGGAAGATGCTGACCCGGGCTCCAGAGTTTACCCCAGCAAGGTGGGACCATGCAGCCGGTCGTGTCCATCGGGAGAAGCCCAACTTTGGACTTTTTCTAGCTCCTGTGAAGTGGGGTTATAGGGACGAGCCATTCATTCTGAACTGTCTGGCCGTTCAATTCAAATATCAGCTGGCTGCCGGCTGGTTTGGGGACGCTAAAGTGACGGACGCCCATCTCTTCAGGGTAGGAGCAGTGGAGTTTACAGAATTTGTCTTAAAGGAATACGCCCCTTTACTGATTAGAGCTGGGTTATATCATAGTGTATTTGCCTCCAGGTTCCGCTATCCCATCTCTCGGGGATTATGTTGCGGCATGCTTGAAGTGTTCTGCCCACAGTTCAATATGTTCTATACAGCAGAAGGCGAGACTTCTCTCGATCTTTGGAGTCTTGCGCAGCTTTCAGGCCTGCCTATAGATGGGGAGCCGTATGAAGAGGTATGTCTAGACGACTCCGTAAAGGATGCCTCTGATGGAGAGGGCAGATATTCCTTTGGCTACGCATATCGGTACTTGATGAAGGCTTATCGGACCATTTGTCTGTCCTATAGCAGGGGATCTTCCAAAGGATATCAACCCCGGGAAAAGAGCAGCAGGTTGAAAGTCCGTGTAGGGCAGTGGATATAGTACTTCTTCGGGGGTCCTTTGAAGTATACAGACTTCCCTTCCGTGGGACCGACTCTCAGTAAGCAGATCAGGGCCCCTCGTTATAAATCAGCATTGCCGGCTTCACTGCGCCGAGTAGGTGTAGATGGCCTGAACCCAGCAGGGGTTGACCCCATTACTCATTGTGCAGCTTATCTGACCTTCTGGCTGTGCACTTTCTGTAGCAACCCGTATAGAATTAAAAGAAATAAATTTAGATAAATTGAAATAAAGTGAACAAATGAAAAAGGTTGAAACAAGAAGAACAAAGCCCTGATGAAATTAACGCCTTGGAGCAAGGCGCTATTTGACAAGAAACGCCCTCACCTAGGGCGTGTTTTTGAGAAAGGACGCCCACATTTCATGGCGTCAAATCTTAAACAACCAAAATTACATAAAAAGACAAGTATTTGAAACGCCCTTTGCTTGGATGCGTTTCCACAAGAAACGACGCATGCCAAGGCGTCAATTTAAAATTCGACGCCCTAGCATAAGGCGTTAATTTCATTCCAGTTTCGTTCGAACCGGGAACTTATCCAGGGTAAGTTGATAACTATGAGAAAGAGTTCGAATGTAGCAATAACTCTATCATGGAAGTGTTACTTCTAATCAAAACACTAACCCTATTAGGATTCCCAAAATCCTATAAATAACCTTGTTCAAACAAACCCTAAAGATATTTGGCCGAAGAAGGTTCTGCTGCAGTCATCCGTGGAAGAGAGGTTGGTTCTTCCTATTGTTTCTCCTCTGCTGATTAGGTATTAGGAGGAATAATTCTTCTCCATCTTATTCTTCTATCGCAGGTTGAGGAGCTTCTGTCTTCCATTAAAGAACGAGGGTTCTTCATCCCGAAGTGTTCCTATCATACGTGAAGATCAGGTGATGTTCTTCTTCCCCTGTCTATGAGATAGTCATGAAGAATATTGATATTCTTCATCTCATGATTCTGTAGGTTGTCTACGTCGAGAAGGAGCTCTCATATAGTTAAAGGACGTAAGGTTCTTCATCATAATCGTCTCCCATCATCTGCAACTTCTCCTTCAGTTTCTTCTTCCGGTGAGCACTCTGTAGAAACAGAGTATCGTCTCTTCACCAGATCCTTCACGTTTCATAAGGAGGTAGGATTTTCTCAGGGATTGTAGCCCAAACTAGCATATTAATATTTATAACATCATCCGTTAATACCTACATATAGATTTCCTACGTTTCGGTTAGTTTCTAAAGAGTTTTTGAAATAGACGCCCTTATCAAGGACGCTACATTTAAAGACACGACCATGACTAGGTCGTCAATTTAATATTTGACGCCCTGCACACGGACGTCAATTTCTCTTAATTAATAAACACCATGTTTAAAAATTATATATATCAATGCAAACATGATTCTAAATTAATGCATGGTCAATCTCTTGTAATCCTGCTATTTCTTATGGTACTGACCATATATCATGTTTTCCTGAAATTTCATTGTCTCGAAACTTGTGAACTTGTGAATTAACGACCTTGTCTAGGTCGTCTTTTTTTGAACTGACGCCCCATACCAGGACGCCTTCTGTAAACTAACACCCCTGTCCAGGGCGCGTTTCATTAAAATTTTCAGATTTATAATATTCTGCAAAATTAGAAATATTGAAAGGACGACTGTTGTACACGTCGTCAAATCTAATATAAACGCCCCTGATTAAGGCGTTAATTACATGAAAAATGACTTTACCAAAGTCGCTACTTTCTGCATTACTGATTTTTCCTGATTACTATTATCCGAGGGATTCATTACATATATTTATATATATAGGCACTATTACTCCACTCCGTGAGTATAGTCCCATGTTTTCTACGATGATTTATCGCATTACCCCTCAATTCTCATTGACATACAAGCTCTCCATTGGACATTCCGTTCCTTTGGACTAGCGAGTTAGTCATAGAGACCTCCGTAAGACTCCTCGCCGCCTTAGATTCCCTCAAGACCGACTGAGCTGGTTATACCCTAAAAACCCATTACACAAATCTTTGCCATGTCCCTCTATAGAAACATGGTGATACCGGCCCTCATGTCATGCCATGAGTATGATATGAGAATTATCTTAATGAACGGGGAAGAATATGCCGTTGTTATGATGTTCTTGTAAACCCCAATTCTATATCAAACTTGATGTTCTTGTGAACCTCAATTCTATATTAAGAATGAGGACGTCTTGCCATTGAGGTGCTATTCATATGGACCTCAATTCTATATAAAAGAGTGTCTCTACTTACTTATCATGGTACCCGAGTTAAGGGTACCAATTCCACCTAGTTTTATCGAAAGTGCGATTGTACCGTTATTATCGCCTACTGGTGTCAAAAGTCATATTTTTGGACTCTAATCTCTCAAAGTTGTCTTACATGACTACAAGCTTGATTATTGAAATTCCATGATGGCTATACACAAAAATGTGGATGTTAAAAATACATGACTAATGCCTGCGCATATAGGGCCCGATCTGGTCCTGGGAGGAGCACCCGAAAGTACTTGTGCCCATGGGAGTTGATTGATCACGGTATTGGCATTATACCGAAGTGCATGACTAGCTTGATTGAACATTCCACAAATCTTGTACTTGACTTGATATTACATAACTTGCGTGGCCCGAAAAAGGGTAATTACTTGCGTACTTGAACGTGATAGCCAAATTTCATCTTGACATGATAAAGTACTTGCTTGAATATCTTGAGGTCATTTGATATAAGTTCTTGAGAGTTCATGACTAGTCCTTCATGTTATCTTATTGTTATATCCTCTTTCTATCTTGTCGTTTTATGCGAGCATGCATAGCTATAGTACATTCATGAAAGATGTAACTACTTAAACCCCTTGCTAGTTCCTGAGATATAATTTCCTACTGAGCGTTCGCTCACTCCGTGTTGTCCCTACTTTTCAGGTAAGTCCGACGACGAGGGAAGTCAATCGGATGGGGAGAATCAAGAGTGAAAGAGCTAGAGCTTTTCCAAGTGTCATCTAGTCTTTTATATATTTCTTGAGTCAAATGTGTACTTTTTCTTTTTGAATAGAGTATTGGGTTTGTAATAGACTATTTATTATGAAGAAATAAATGGATTGGGTTATCTTTACTTTTGCGCATCTCTATCTTTGTGTCGAATACACTACTACTCTGATTGACATGATTGATATAAACTCATCACGCATCTCCGGGTATCTTCCGCTCTCGGGGCGTGACAATTTTTGTGGTATCAGAGCCTAGGGTATTCAATTCCTAGGAAAACCCAAGTCCAAGGATATGTTCAAAGCTTTAACCAGTGAGATTGGGTAGAACCAAGGGTTGATTTAATATACGAACTTAAAAGCCCTTAACGCGAGTATATACTAATATAGTTATTGTAATTGTAGGATAATGGCTGCCGAACGAGCTCAATGGCGCAACATGCAGCGTACACTGCAAGGCATGACTCAAGTGCTGCAACAAGTAACACAAGGAGGTGGACAACGAGCAGGAAGTCTCCACCAGACCTTCAAGAACATGAACCCGCCCAAGTTCACGGGTTCTACTGATCCAGATGACGCTGAACACTGGATTTGGGAAACAGAACGAATATTCTGTGTTATGCAATGCACGGATCAAGATAAGGTCTTATTAGCTACTTTTCAGTTAGAAAGGGATGCTAGATGCTGGTGGGAATCAATAGAGGCTACTATAAATCAAGATCAGGTTACGTGGGAGGAATTCGTTGAACACTTCAATGCAAAATATTTCTCGGACCGAGTTCAGGAAAAGAAGGCTGTAGAATTTGCTGCATTAAAGCAACGATCCTTGTCAGTGGCCGAGTATGAGGCCCAATTCTCTAGATTGTCTCGGTATGCTAAGCATGTAGTTAGCACCGAGAAAATGAAAGCTAGGAGGTTTCTTAATGGGCTCAGGCCCCAAGCTATTACTCAACTGGCGCCGATGGACATTCAAGTCTACTCGGAGATAGTACGCCGAGCTCAACTATTAGAAGATGCCACGGAACTGTCTGATAGGATTCGTGGTAAGGATAAGAAGGAACAAGTTATAGGATCGGGTTCCTTTAAACCCAACTTCAAGAAGAGGCCTAGCAATGGAGGTATTTCCTCGCAAGAGCAAAAGTTCAAGAAGACCAAGCCCTTCTCTATCACCACTACCTCTCCAAATACAGTGTGCAAACATTGTGATAAAGCGGGTCATAGCGCAGAAGAATGCTGGAGGAAACTTGGAGCATGTCTCCGTTGTGCGAGTCGTGAGCATCGGATTCCCGATTGCCCACTACTAAATAACCAAGCCGATGATGGAAAGCGCCCAGTACCCAAGAATGCTCGTCTTCATGCAATCAAGGAGACCGAGCAAGAAGAAGAAGGCGGCTTAGTGGAAGGTACATTGAAAGTTTGTTCCAGGAATGCATATGTCTTAATTGATACTGGTGCATCGCATTCTATTATTTCTAAGAAGTTTGCTGACCCATTACCCCTAGAATCGGAATGGATAAAGTTAGTTTTGTCTACTCCTCTGGGTGATGAGACTGATATTACACATCATTACCAAAACTGCGAAGTATTGGTTCAGGGTAGAAATCTCCCTATTGATCTCATATGTTTAGATCTGAAAGAGTATGATGTTATACTAGGAGCAGATTGGTTATCCAAGTATCAGGCAACGGTTGATTGCCGCAATAGTAAGGTTACATTCAAGGAATTTCCAGAACTAATCTTTACTAGCCCCAAGGGTCGGAGCAGATCCCCTCTTATTTCAGCTCTCCGAGCTAGCAAGCTCATCAGGAAAGGATGTGCATCTTTCCTTGCCTTTGTCACAGTTAAAGAAGCTAAGGAAGCTAAGTTAGAAGACATTCCAGTGGTGCAGGAATTTTCGGACGTGTTTCCGGAAGATTTGCCGGGATTACCCCCGCAAAGAGAAGTGGCCTTCACCATTGACTTAGTCCCTGGTGCTGGTCTGATTTCAAAGGCACCTTATAGGATGTCACCTGCTAAACTCAAGGAGTTAAAAGAGCAATTGATGGAACTCATTAAGAAAGGATTCATTAGACCAAGTACTTCCCCGTGGGGAGCGCCTGTATTATTTGTAAAGAAGAAAGATGGATCCATGAGGTTATGCATCGACTATCGACAGTTGAATCATCTCACTATGAAGAACAAGTATCCACTGCCGAGAATCGATGAATTGTTTGATCAAATTTCAGGATCCATGTACTTTCCCAAAATTGATCTTAGGTCAGGATATCACCAACTAAGAATCAAGGACGAGGATATTCATAAAACCGCATTCAGAAGCAGGTATGGCCATTATGAATTTGTTGTTATGCCTTTCGGACTAACGAATGCCCCTGCTGCCTTTATGCAGTTAATGAATAGTATATTCAGGCCTTATTTGGATCAATTCGTGGTGGTCTTTATTGATGATATATTGATTTATTCCAAGACCAAGGAAGAGCATGAGAAATATTTGAGGATTGCATTACAAATATTGAGGACAAACCAATTATATGCAAAACTTAGCAAGTGTGAATTCTGGCTTGAAGAAGTGACTTTTCTCGGACATGTTATATCAAAGGATGGCTTGTCTGTAGACCCATCAAAGGTTGAAGCTGTAAGGAACTGGGAAAGACCGACCAATTCTAGCGAGATCCGAAGTTTCTTAGGTCTTGCCGGCTATTACAGGCGATTCATCAAGGATTTCTCTAAAATCGCCGTGCCACTTACGAGGTTAACTCGCAAGGAGATCCGTTATGAATGGAGTGAGGAATGTGAAAGAAGCTTCCAAACTCTCAAGGATCATCTTACTACAGCTCCTATCTTAGCATTGCCAATTGAAGGAGAAAAGTTCGAGGTATACACTGATGCTTCTGGCATTGGCCTCGGATGTGTTCTAATGCAACAAGGGAAGGTTATAGCCTACTCTTCTCGTCAATTAAAGAAGCATGAAGAGAACTACCCCGTCCATGACTTAGAATTGGCCGCGGTAGTATTTGCACTCAAAATATGGAGACATTATCTTTATAGAGTACAGTTTACTGTATACTCCGATCACAAGAGTCTCAAATATCTTTTCTCACAGAAGGAGTTAAATATGAGGCAAAGACAATGGCTGGAATATCTCAAGGACTTCGACTTCAATATACAATATCATCCCGGAAAGGGTAATCATGTAGCAGATGCCCTTAGTCGAAAGTCGAGAGCAATGTTAGCCAATTGTATGATTCAAGAATGGAAATTACTGGAGCAATTCTCTGAACTCAATATAAGCTTGGACACAGACCCTAGATGTGTCACATTATCTCATATAAGCATACAGTCAGATCTATTAACTGAAATACAAGCACTTCAAGATAATGACCCAATGTTAGTAGAGATCAAAGGCAAACTGGAAGGACAATCGGATTTCCAAATAACTTGTGAAGGAAGATTAATATTCAGGAATAGAACTTGCATACCGTATTGTCCCGAGGTAAAGAAGAAGATCTTAGATGAAGCTCATAGGTCAAGGTATACGATTCATCCAGGATCTACCAAAATGTACCAAGATGTAAAAAGAAATTTTGGTGGCCCAACATGAAAAGAGAAATAGCGGACTACGTATCACGCTGTCTCACGTGCCAACAAGTCAAGGCGGAATACCAAAAGCCTGCTGGAAGACTACATCCTCTAGATATCCCTAAATGGAAGTGGGAGGATATTGGTATAGCTTTCATCATGGGTTTATCTAAATCAAAAAGAGGACATGATGGAATATGGGTTATCATTGACCGATTGACTAAATCAGCGCATTTCTTGCCAATCAAGAGTCGATGGTCAGTTGATGTCTTAGCTGCACTATACATCAAGGAAATAGTCAGATTACATGGTATTCCTGTTTCAATCGTGTCTGACAGAGATCCCCATTTTACTTCTCATTTTTGGAAAGGACTACAACAGTCGTTGGGGACTAGACTTAGCTTCAGTACAGCTTTTCATCCTCAAACGGATGGTCAGACCGAGAGAACCAATCAAGTAGTCGAGGATATGCTAAGAGCATGCATTACTGATTTTGGTGGGAACTGGCATGATCACTTGTCTCTGGTCGAATTTGCATACAATAATAGCTACCAGACAAGTATACAAATGGCACCTTTTGAAGCCTTATACGGAAGGAGTTGTCGATCACCCTTATGCTGGGACGAAGTTGGAGAGAAACAACTGTTAGGTCCAGACATGGTAAGGGACACTACCGAGAAGATACAATTGATCAGAGAAAGACTACAAGTTGCTCAGTCTAGACAAAAAGCTTATGCCAACACAAGAAGAAGGGATCTTGAATTCCAAGTTGGAGATCATGTATTTCTCAAGATATCGCCTGGACGTGGAATACGAAGATTTGGTGTTAAGGGCAAGCTTACACCATGATTTATCGGACCTTTTGAGATACTAGAATGAGTTGGCGAGGTTGCTTATCGCATCGCATTGCCACCTCAACTGTCCGAAGTACATGATGTGTTCCACATATCTATGTTGAAGAAGTATGTGCATGATCCATCACATA
This sequence comes from Amorphophallus konjac, assembly GCA_022559845.1. Classification (NCBI taxonomy): domain Eukaryota; kingdom Viridiplantae; phylum Streptophyta; class Magnoliopsida; order Alismatales; family Araceae; genus Amorphophallus; species Amorphophallus konjac. The sequence continues at coordinate 282,574,833 of CM040123.1, read as the reverse complement.
TTATTGAGCATGGAAATCTAGTAATCTGGAAAGATCTCACATACGAGCAGAAGCCCATAAGAATACTAGATCAAGAAGTACGAACCCTAAGGAATAAGGTTATTCCCATGCTAAAAGTACAATGGAATAAGAATTCAGAACATGAAGCTACATGGGAGACCGAGGAATCTATGAGGAAGCGATTTCTAGAATTATTTTAGAAGGTATGAACTCTACACTCTCCATATGTAAATATATGCTATGAATTTGGGGACCAAATTCTTTTAAGTGGGGGAGGGTGTAGCAACCCGTATAGAATTAAAAGAAATAAATTTAGATAAATTGAAATAAAGTGAACAAATGAAAAAGGTTGAAACAAGAAGAATAAAGCCCTGATGAAATTAACGCCTTGGAGCAAGGCGCTATTTGACAAGAAACGCCCTCACCTAAGGCGTGTTTTTGAGAAAGGACGCCCACATTTCATGGCGTCAAATCTTAAACAACCAAAATTACATAAAAAGGCAAGTATTTGAAACGCCCTTTGCTTGGATGCGTTTCCACAAGAAACGACGCATGTCAAGGCGTCAATTTAAAATTCGACGCCCTAGCATAAGGCGTTAATTCCATTCCAGTTTCGTTCGAACCGGGAACTTATCCAGGGTAAGTTGATAACTATGAGAAAGAGTTCGAATGTAGTAATAACTCTATCTTGGAAGTGTTTCTTCTAATCAAAACACTAACCCTATTAGGATTCCCAAAATCCTATAAATAACCTTGTTCAAACAAACCCTAAGGATATTTGGCCGAAGAAGGTTCTGCTGCAGTCATCCGTAGAAGAGAGGTTGGTTCTTCCTATTGTTTCTCCTCTGCTGATTAGGTATTAGGAGGAATAATTCTTCTCCATCTTATTCTTCTATCGCAGGTTGAGGAGCTTCTGTCTTCCATTAAAGAACGAGGGTTCTTCATCCCGAAGTGTTCCTATCATACGTGAAGAACAGGTGATGTTCTTCTTCCCCTGTCTATGAGATAGTCATGAAGAATATTGATATTCTTCATCTCATGATTCTGTAGGTTGTCTACGTCGAGAAGGAGCTCTCATATAGTTAAAGGACATAAGGTTCTTCATCATAATCGTCTCCCATCATCTGCAACTTCTCCTTCAGTTTCTTCTTCCGGTGAGCACTCTGTACAAACAGAGTATCGTCTCTTCACCAGATCCTTCACGTTTCATCAGGAGGTAGGATTTTCTCAGGGATTGTAGCCCAAACTAGCATATTAATATTTATAACATCATCCGTTAATACCTGCATACAGATTTCCTACGTTTCGGTTAGTTTCTAAAGAGTTTTTGAAATAGACGCCCTTATCAAGGACGCTACATTAAAAGACACGACCACGACTAGGTCGTCAATTTAATATTTGACGCCCTGCACACGGACGTCAATTTCTCTTAATTAATAAACACCATGTTTAAAAATTATATATATCAATGCAAACATGATTCTAAATTAATGCATGGTCAATCTCTTGTAATCCTGCTATTTCTTATCGTACTGACCATATATCATGTTTTCCTGAAATTTTATTGTCTCGAAACTTGTGAACTTGTGAATTAACGACCTTGTCCAGGTCGTCTTTTTTTGAACTGACGCCCCATACCAGGACGCCTTCTGTAAACCAACGCCCCTGTCCAGGGCGCGTTTCATTAAAATTTCCAGATTTATAATATTCTGCAAAACTAGAAATATTGAAAGGACGACTGTTGTACACGTCGTCAAATCTAATATAAACGCCCCTGATTAAGGCGTTAATTACATGAAAAATGACTTTACCAAAGTCGCTACTTTCTGCATTACTGATTTTTCCTGATTACTGTTATCCGAGGGATTCATTACATATATTTATATATATAGGCACTATTACTCCACTCCGTGAGTATAGTCCCATGTTTTCTACGATGATTTATCGCATTACCCCTCAATTCTCATTGACATACAAGCTCTCCATTGGACATTCCGTTCCTTTGGACTAGCGAGTTAGTCATAGAGACCTCCGTAAGACTCCTCGCCGCCTTGGATTCCCTCAAGACCGACTAAGCTGGTTGTACCCTAAAAACCCATTACACAAATCTTTGCCATGTCCCTCTATAGAAACATGGTGATACCGGCCCTCATGTCATGCCATGAGTATGATATGAGAATTATCTTAATGAACGGGGAAGAATATGCCGTTGTTATGATGTTCTTGTAAACCCCAATTCTATATCAAACTTGATGTTCTTGTGAACCTCAATTCTATATTAAGAATGAGGACGTCTTGCCATTGAGGTGCTATTCATATGGACCTCTATTCTATATAAAAGAGTGTCTCTACTTACTTATCATGGTACCCGAGTTAAGAGAACCAATTCCACCTAGTTTTATCGAAAGTGTGATTGTACCGTTATTATCGCCTACTGGTGTCAAAAGTCATATTTTTGGACTCTAATCTCTCAAAGTTGTCTTACATGACTACAAGCTTACTTATTGAAATTCCATGATGGCTATACACAAAAATGTGGATGTTAAAAATACATGACTAATGCCTGCGCATATAGGGCCCGATCTGGTCCTGGGAGGAGCACCCGAAAGTACTTGTGCCCATGGGAGTTGATTGATCACGGTATTGGCATTATACCGAAGTGCATGACTAGCTTCATTGAACATTCCACAAATCTTGTACTTGACTTGATATTACATAACTTGCGTGGCCCGAAAAAGGGTAATTACTTGCGTACTTGAACGTGATAGCCAAATTTCATCTTGACATGATAAAGTACTTGCTTGAATATCTTGAGGTCATTTGATATAAGTTCTTGAAAGTTCATGACTAGTCCTTCCTGTTATCTTATTGTTATATCCTCTTTCTATCTTGTCGTTTTATGCGAGCATGCATAGCTATAGTACATTCATGAAAGATGTAACTACTTAAACCCCTTGCTAGTTCCTGAGATATAATTTCCTACTGAGTGTTCGCTCACTCCGTGTTGTCCCTACTTTTCAGGTAAGTCCGATGACGAGGGAAGTCAATCGGATGGGGAGAATCAAGAGTGAAAGAGCTAGAGCTTTTCCAAGTGTCATCTAGTCTTTTATATATTTCTTGAGTCAAATGTGTACTTTTCTTTTTGAATAGAGTATTGGGTTTGTAATAGACTATTTATTATGAAAAAATAAATGGATTGGGTTATCTTTACTTTTGCGCATCTCTGTCTTTGTGTCGAATACACTACTACTCTGATTGACATGATTGATATAAACTCGTCACGCATCTCCGGGTTTCTTCCGCTCTCGGGGCGTGACACTTTCGCTCTCCCTCAAGGGGACGAGACGATTATCAGACCGGAGGCTATATATCCGGCCTGTCAGATGGCCTGGGGGATGAGACTATCTCTGTGCCCGGCGGCTTTGTGTTTAGTTTACAAATCACTGGGAGATTTGCATAGACATCGGGTTCCCCGTTCTTTACGGACTGTAGGTCCATTTCATTTCTTCAATGCTTAGGTTTGTAGCATTTTCCCCGAGCTAGTCCCGAGAACTTTACAGTCAGACACACTGCTCCCTCGGATGATTGAGTTTGCTAGCGCTGAACCCGGCCCTTTCTCAGAGCAGTTGTTTAAGATCAGGGGCCGGTTGACAAAAGTGCCTGTAGATGCTCCTGGTAGCATTCATTTTTGGAGCTTGGCAGCGGGCTCGGCTCCCTTAGTAGACCCTCAGAGGGAATGCAGAATGGAAGAGGTAGAAGTTTATGTCCATCCGATTTCGGGGGCCAATGCCACCCGGCCCATATTAGAACCAGAACTGGTAAGGTGGGCTATGGCTATCCGACCCAGTGTATTGGTCTTCAGGAAGGGAGGCTTGCTCATCTTTGAGCCCTATTACCCATTCCGTTTTAGCAGAAACTTCGGCTACGATCAGCATATTCCTTCATCATCTGTGCAGTTTCCTTTGGATAGCCGTGCCAAGCATGGGTCCTCCATTGCCAGTGACGGTCGGATATGGTGGGATTTCTTTCATCGCCGAGAGGGCGTAACTTTCAGGATCGCGACCATTTCTAATCGTACTCCCCGGGTCACATCAGAATACATCAGGATGTGGAATACCCGCACTAATTTTTATAAGGATGGCAGAGGCGCCTTCTGGGACGTGGCCGAGCGCTCTTTCTTAAAGCGACAATCAGGGCCTGTATTTGAGATTGATGAGGTTCATCTGAAAAGGCTCTATTCACAACATCCGAGGGAGGCGGACACATACATTGCCAGGCGTCGGTCCTTAAAAGAGGAAGGCTCTGAGATACCCACTCATGTATTTTCTGAGATCAATGAAGATGCTTTTACAAAAGACCTGAGGCAGCTGGGCCACATAGGGAGTATTCAGGTGGAGGCGCAGTATCCATTTCCCCCGGAGGAGCCTCTCCCGACAGCAGCCCCCTGGAGGGGCCCGGTAGATAGATTTCACCCTTATCGGACATTTCTGCGGAGGGAAGACCGCACCAGTACATATTATCAGCACACTTCTTGGCTTTTCATGCTACTGAATGTTCACGGGCTGTCAGTAAAGAACCCGATAGCCGGTATTCTGAATAAGCCGCTTTTTATCTCTTTTCATTATGTCGACGGCTGGTGCATGGATTACCTCGGCCTGTTTCATTGCCTTGACTTCCACGGCCACCAAGATTCAGCTGCCTTGACGGAGAAATTCCAGACCATAGGTGACGTGTGCTGGCTCGTGAAGGAGGCTGCTTCCCGCTCGAAGGAGGTGGCTTATCTGTATTGGCCGCTTTCTACCTTCTATGACGGCCCAGCAGGTATGACCCTTCCTGTGCGCTCATGGCGTATTTCTTTTATTGTCATGTTATGCATCTGTCGACTATGACTGCCTTTCTTGTGTCTTGCACAGATAGACCGGACATAAAACGGCAGGGACTTTACAGGAAGATTATTGCTCAGGCTGAAAAGCCTGCTTACTTTGAAATTCCTGCAGCAGCACCCACGACCACTCCCCTGCCTCCGGGCAAGAAGAGGAAGCCTTCTGCGGTGAAAACTACAGTTGTCAAGGCCAAGAGGGCCAAAGTTGTTCGGGTCCAGCAGTCAGCTCCAGTTGCGACGGACGCCGGGACCCCTCTTCCAGGCATCCCCTCTTTTGACGAGTTCAGGTCTCAGAGGGAGGCTGCTCCGGAACTCGCCGAGAGTAGCGGTAAATATCTTGCAGATGCAATCTTCATTGTTTTCTTGACTGCTCTTTTAAGGCACCTTTCGAGACTGAGCTTCTCTTTATCTGATACAGCCCCAGAGTAGGTTGCAGTGCCTGCGGAGAGGGACACGAGGCTGCCTTCTCCTACCCCGGCTGGCGAGGAGGAGGGTAAATGTGCCCTCTCATCTTTTCACTTTATACTTTTGCTGTTATTCTTTTTTTTATTATATCCCTCAGAGTTCCCCTTTTGTTGAGGTGGCAGTCAGGGAGCCGACTGGGGCTACAATAGCAGTGGGAGAGCCGTCTCAGTCGCAGGAAAGTGAAAGGACTGAAACAAAAGGGAGCCCTATTCCGGCCAGACGCATAATCACCCGGTCTGCATCGCGACATGCTCTAGAGGCGACCTCGCAGCACATAGCTAGAGTGGAGATATCCTCGGGCAGCTCCGAGACCGTGCCTGATAATGAGGAGGAAGTGACCTTTAGTGGCAGCGAGGATGAAATCCAGAAATCAGAAGCCCTGCCTGTATTTGCAAAAGCCTCCCGCCCTTTCAGCCTCTTAAACTGTTGATGCTAACGTCTAAGGAGGAATTGCAAGAGGAGTTTGCCAGGCTTGACACTGAGGTCGACATAACCCCTCCATTTGTTGCTTCAACTACAGAGCTTTCTCCTCTTTTGTCTCATCTTGAGGATATAGACCCCACTTTAAAGGTGAGCTTCTTCTCTTCTTTTTTTGTTCGCTGTTCTATTCATTTTCTTCCATCTATTGATGAGGATTATTCTGCTTTGTTCTCAGGACTCTGTCACTACTAGCTCAGATGCGGCCGCAGTCTCCATGGATGTCTCATCTGCAGATTTGATCATCATTCCTGCTTTACCTTCAACTTGCATGGAAATTTCTAAGGTTATTCGCCCCGTGCCAGTGAGAACACAATCTTCAACTGACTTAACATCACTGGACTTGGGATCATCAGACGATATTTCCATCCCTGTCAGGGCCTCAGAGCTTAGAGCCGAAGCAGACCCAGCCAGAAGCTCCGCTTTTATACTAGCTGCCGTAATGTCAATTGCGCCCGAGTCAGCAGTCCCTGCCACAGTGGCTATAGAGACTGGATTTCTGCCTTTACAGACTAGGGACCCTTCGCCCCCATTATTAGGAAGAGTAGCTGAAGATGAAGCCCTTATTCAGAAGACTCATGAAGAGATAGCTCCATCATTCATTGGTCCTCCCTCCGCGGATGTTCAAGCCATAGCACCCGAGACAGCGGTGGAGGAGGAATCTTTAGTTCAGCCAGAGGGCACGGAGAGGGACCGGCCAGTTCTTCCAGCAGATTTGCTGTCTTCATCCTCTCAGCCGGATGTCGCACTGTGGGCGGACATTGATAGTGAAGTGACCTTTGAAGTGATCCCCTCTGCTTCTTTTGGCTTCGCATCGTCTGAGAGCTTTGTCTGGCAGAACCTGGATATGCTGCGCCAGCTGGTAGAATCTCAGCCTGGCTTGACACATTTGCAGCTAAAGGAAATTGCTGATCGCTTCACTGCCGGCCTGCAGGCCATGGGCTGCCCTCTGGACACATGGGCTCAGCGGGTCTTGCTTTTGCTGAAATTCATGCATCGGAGAGATTTCCTAGCACGGACTATGACCGAAAAGCTGACGGCATTGAAGTTGCAGAGGTCAGAATGCAAATCTGAGCTGGAGAAGCTGACGCTTGCGCTTGACGAACGCCAAACTGAGCTACAGAGCGTTGTCCAGCGGGAGGAAGCCGTTAAGGGACGGATAGCCATTCTGGAAGCGGAACTCGCTGGACTTCGAGCCGAGCTACAACAATTATCGTCTATTCGGCCACGGTCCACCGAAGAGGTGGCCTTGTTGGAGGGACGGATGATGTCTCTCCGGGACATCTCCGTGAAGCTTCAGGAAGAGGAGGCGCGCCTTCATGAACTAAGAGCCGCTCCCGATGTGGGTCTTTTGGCCTTTGAAGATATCTTCCGGCGGCCTTGAATTATTTCTTCTCTGTTTTCTTCTTTTTTGTAATACAATTCCCCCTCAGGGGCCCTTCTTATATTCCCTCTTTTATTCAATGGAAAGGAATCTTTCTACCAGTCTCATATGTGGTTTATTCTTAACTTATCGCACCGTCAATATTTCACGGCGATTTGGCAGCGGTTTCAGCGGTCCCTTTGGGAATAGCCCGTACCTAGCAGGAGAGCGTCCACCCCTTTAGAGAAAGGATGGGGAATTCGCTCCACCGCGTGACGGCCTCCGAGGGGGATGCTTTAAACCGAGTTCTGTTGGTGGCAGCAAACGTCCTTCTTGGCCATACGTGCCGCAAGGGAGACGGTTTGCAGGAATGTGAACGAAGAGGCTCAGAGCACAATCTGAAACAGGCGAATGGCCCGTCCCGGGCAGGTTTCAAACCTAGTCGAGGCGATGTGCCAATCGACCAGCACATGATTTCATCATCGACATTGGGTTTATATCGATGCAAAGGTGTTTTATAGGTTCCATCAGAGTAGACGTAAGGTCTAGACTGGGTAGAGGTTATCGCAGGTGGGACATTGAAGGGTGCGTGGTTTTCATCAGGACAGATGTAGGGTCTGGACTAGATAGGATTTCATCATTGATCGGGCGAGGTGCCGGTCAATCAACAGCTAGCGTCATCATCGATATTGGGTTTATATCGATGCAAAGAAAGTGTTATGAGTTTCATCAGAATAGACGAAAGGTCTAAACTGGCAGGGTTTTAATTGGACATGGTTTCATCGTTGATCGGGCGAGGTGCCAGTCGATCAGTGGTTGGTTTCATCATCGATATGGGCTTATATCGACGCAAAGAGTTTTATAAGTTTCATCCGTATAGACGTAAGGTCTAAACTGGACAGAGGATTTCATCATTGATCGGGCAAGGTGCCGGTCGATCAACGGTGGGACATATGTAGAGGTGTAGGTCTCGTTAGGACAGACGTAAGGTCTATCCCAGTAGGTTTTATGGCGGGTGGGGCTTTGCAAAGAAGTACGTAGGTTTCATCAGGATAGGCGTAGGGTCTGTCCTGGTAGGGTTTTATCGTTGACCGGGCAAGGAGCCGATCGGTCAAGGGATGGTTTAGGAGTTTGACCAGGACAGACGTAAGGTCTGAACTGGCCAGGCCTTATCGGAATGATGGCCGGTTTTATTGTTGGTGGGACATGTGAAAGGAGGGTGTGTAGATTTCATCAAGGTAGACGTAAGATCTACCCCGGCAAGGCTTTATCATCGGTGGGGCATAGAGCCAGATGACCAACAGAAGGCCTCGTCAGTGAAGGGTAGGTGAAGGCAACGTGTCGGTTGGCATGGAACTTCTGAATTACCACATTACCGACCCAAGCGCCCTTTCGGGTTTTCGCCGGAGCCGGCCCCCTCTTGCTTTTGCCCACGCGTCCTTTCGGATTTTCACGTGGCGGGGTACCCGATTTTGCCTGCAGTGCCCTTTCGGGTTTTCACCACAGCTGGGTTTTAGCCCTTTTTGCCCTTGTCCAGAATGCTTGAACAAGTCTGGCGGGGTATCTCTATTTTCAACCCCCTTTTTTGTATTTTTTTTTGTCGTTTTCTTTCTCTTTTCCTTTTTCATTGTCTTTTCTGGGACCAGAACTTTCATCCTATGGACCATGGCGCCATATGTTTATTGTGGACACCCGATCATTGATGCGGGTGTCAACATCAATGCAAAGGGAAGTAGGGTTTCATTATCTATCTAGACGAAAGGTCCGAATTGATTTAGAGAATATAAATAGCAGCTCGGGCACAAAGCCGTTTGCTGAGAATATGAGTTTCATCGTTAACGTGGGGTTTAACATTAACGCAAAGGAATATAGTTTCATGATCTATCCAGACGGAGGGTCTGAATTGATTCAAAGAGCAGTGTTGTGCTATGTCAGAGCGGACGGAAGGTCTACCCTGGATGGATTTTAGCGTCGATCAGGCAGCACGCCAGCCGATCGATAGCAGGTTTCATCATTGGTATTGGGTCCATCCCAATGCAAGGATTTCATATGTTTCATCAGGATAGACGTAGGGTCTAAACTGGATAGGTTTCATCGCTGATCGGGCAGTGTGCCAGTCGATCGGCAGCGAGTTTCATCATCGGTATTGGGTTTATACCAATGCAAGGATTTCATAAGTTTCATCGGGATAGACGTAGGGTCTAGTCCGGACAGGTTTCATCGCTGATCGGGCAGTGTGTCAGTCGATCGGCAGCGAGTTTCATCACGGCGGGACGTAAAGAGATATGCAGATCTAGTCGGAACAGACGTAAGGTCTAAACCGGACAGGGTTTCATCGCTGATCGGGCAGTGTGCCAGTCGATCGGAAGCGAGTTTCATCATCGGTATTGGGTTTATACCAATGCAAGTATTTCATAGGTTTCATCGGGATAGACGTAAGGTCTAAACCGGACAGGGTTTCATTGTTGATCGGGCAGTGTGCCAACCGGTCAACAGCAGGTTTCATCGCGGTGAGACGTAGGATAGGTTTCATTGGGATAGACGTAAGGTCTAAACCAGACAGGGTTTCATTGTTGTGGGTCTTAGACAGAAACAAGTGAAAGTGTTTTATCAGGACAGACGGAAGGTCTATCTCGAGGTGGGCCTATTATCGAGGGAATTTTTTTTCGAGCAATGCATGAAGGCTTCAGTAGAATAGACGTAAGGTCCATTCCGGATGGGTTTAATCGTTGATCGGACCAGGCGCTGGTCGATCGACGAGGAGTTTTATGGTGGGAGGTGAGGCTTTCTTTGGAATTACCACATTACCGACTCAAGCGCCCTTTCGGGTTTTCGCCGGAGCCGGCCCCCTCTTGCTTTTGCCCACGCGCCCTTACGGGTTTTCGCGTGGCGGGGTACCCGATTTTCCCTGCAGTGCCCTTTCGGGTTTTCGCCACAACTGGGTTTTGGGCCATTTTTGCACTTGTCCCTAATATAGGAGCAAGTCTGGCGGAGTATCTCTATTTTTAACCCCATTTTTTACTTTTACTTTTTTTTTGTTCTTTCTTCTTCCTTCCTTTTTAGAGGGTGACAGGTGGGAATGCCACCAGCTTAAGATGAGGGTAGCTGGGTTAGGGCGGAGTGCCACTAGGCCAAGAAAGGGGTAGCTCGGCTAGGGCAAAGTGCCGCTAGACCAAGGAAATGGGTAGCTCGGTTAGGGCGGAGTGCCGCTAGACCAAGAAATAGGTAGCTCGGCTAGGGCAGAATGCCGCTAGACCAAGAAAGGGGTGTAGCTCGGTTAGGGCGGAGTGCCGCTATACCAAGGAAGGTGGCAGCTTGGCTAGGGCGAGGTGCCGCTAGACCAAGAAATAGGCGTAGCTCGGTTAGGGCAGAGTGCCACTAGACCGGGAAGGGGTGTAGCTTGGTTAGGGCGGAGTGCCGCTATACCAAGGAAGGGGTAGCTGTGTCTGATCACTCGGGGAATGCTGGTTGTGCCGCATGATACAGCTTTAGATGTCTTCCGTTGAGTGGGGAGAATTGGATCTCCCCTCGATGGTTAACAACCACGTAGGCCCCTCCTTCGTAGACCCTCTGTATCACATAAGGACCTTCCCAATTAGCATTCAGCTTTCCTTTTGGGTTGGACGCCATGACTTCATTTTTCTTGACCACGACAAGGTCACCCTTCTTGAATTCTCATCCTCTTACGAGTTTGTTGAATGCAGTGGCCATGCGGGCCTGATACATTTGGATACTCTTCTGAGCTTGGAGGCGCTTTCCTTCCAATTCAGCCAGCTCTTCTAGTCTTCTTTCTGCATTGGTCTGTTCGCCACGGGCCAGGCCATATTGGACTGCCACTCTGAGTGACGGGACTTCCAGCTCTAGCGAAACCACTACCTCTGAGCCGTATACCAGCGAGTATGGTGAGCACCCTGTAGGTGTCTTGAAGACAGTGCGGTATGCCCACAGAGCTTCATACATTTTCTCTTCCCAGTCCTTCTTATTAGAACTGACGACCTTGGCCAACAAGGTGCAGAGAATCTTGTTAAAAGCTTCTGCCAATCCGTTTGCCTGTGGATTGTAAGGAGTGGAGGTCCGCCATTCGATCTTATATTTCTCAGCAAGCCGATGGACCTTCTGATTTCTGAAATGACTTCCATTGTCAGATATTATTCGGTTGGGGATCCCGAACCGGAAGATAATGTTCTGTTTGATGAATCTGGCGACCAATTCACCAGTCACTTCTCTTAATGCTACAGCTTCCGCCCATCGGGAGAAGTAATCTGTTATGGCCAGTATGTACTTATGTCCGGTCGAGGAAGTCGGCAGTGGCCCGACTACATCAGTTCCCCATTGTGCAAACGGCCAACTGGGAACTGTAGGGTGCAGAGTCGTAGGAGGCCTTCTAGGCACAGTAGCATGCTCCTGGCATTTCTGGCATGATTTTGCAAATTTACAGCAGTCTTCAAACATGGTGGGCCAATAGTAGCCCAACTTCTTGATTTCTATCTTCATCTTGGGACCAGCTTGGTGGGCACCTGCTGTCCCTGCATGTGTGTCTTTCATCGCTTGCCAGGCTTCCTCAGTGGACAGACAGCGGAGTAGAATCTTCTTGCGTGCATCTGCCATTATTCGGAACAGATTCCATTCCTGAGTTCATAAGAATCTTTGATTCTTAGGAGTTTCATCTTTTCTTCTCTTATCTGCGGTAGTTGTTGGCGTAGAAACCACTGCAACGGGTGTTGTCTCCAATCAGACGCTTGCTCTGTGCTGATGGTGGCAACCTCGTCTTCTTCGGAGCGCTCTTCTAGCATACTGGGGACTTGCCGCCGGTTCATAATGACAATGTTCAGTGTCTTATTTGGCGGAACTGCTAGTGAGCTGGCCAGCTTTGCCAGTGCATCAGCCTGGGCGTTGTGTCCACGGCCCACGTGCTTGAGCTCAATATGGTAGAATTTCGCCATGAGGCGCACAACTTTTTGGTGGTAGGGACTCAGTTCTGGCTTCCGCACTTCGAACTCCCCTTGGATCTGTTTTATTATTAGCATTGAATCCCCGAATACTTGAAGCATTTGGATACCCATGTTGAGGCTGACATATAGCCCGATTATCAGAGCTTCATACTCGGCCACATTATTGGTGCAGGACTTGTTTATAGAACAGGAAGTATGCACGACCTCTCCTTCTGGTGATTTCAGCACAATACCGGCTCCAGCCCGTATTCTGGTCTTTCCATCGGAGTTTGTCTCTGTTCTAGATGCTCCATCAAAGAATAGTTGCCACATAACTGACTGGGTCTGGCAGGCCTCGAGTGTCTCATCATCGGGTAACTCAGTCCCTAGCATATCATTTTCCGGCACAGGATGCTCTGCGAAGAAATCAGCCACGGCCTGTCCTTTTATCGCCCTCTGGGGTGTATAGGTAATATCAAATTCCATCAGGATCACTGCCCATTTGCCCAACCGGCCTTTCAGTACTGGCTGAGTCAATATGTATTTGAGCGGATCCGCTGCAGATATCAGTCTAACTTCATGTGACAACATATAGTGTCTGAGCTTTTTGACAGCAAAGACTAGTGCCAAGCAGGTCTTTTCTATGTAGCTGTAGCTTTCCTCAGTTCTAATCAGCCTCCTGCTCAGATAGTATAAGACTTGTTCTTTGCCTTCTTCATTTATCTATGCCAGCATTGCCCCAAGGGAACAGTATGTGGCTGCGATATACAGTATCAACGGCTTGCCCTTAATTGGTGCCCCCAGCACCGGAGGGGTCTTGAGATATTCTTTCAGCTTCTCAAAGGCTTCTTGACAGCCATCGTCCCAGAGGAACGGCACATCTTTCATCATGAGCTTGTGAAAGGGGTGGCATCTTCCTGACAGATTTGATATAAATCGTCGGATATAGGCCAGACGCCCTTGCAGAGATCTCAGCTCGGACAGATTCCTTGGTGGAGGGAGTTCTTGGATAGCCTTAATCTTGGATGGGTCAATTTCAATGCCCCTATGACGGACAATAAACCCGAGGAATTTTCACTGGACACGCCGAAGGCGCATTTCATGGGATTCATCTTGAGTTCATATTTGCGCAGCCTCTGGAATACTACCCTCAGGTCTTGCAAATGGTCTTCTCTTCTTTTAGTTTTCACCACCAGATCGTCAATGTAGCACTCTACTTTCTTGAAGAGCAAATCATCAAAGATCTTTGTCATGGCTCTTTGGTAGGTAGCGCTGGCATTCTTGAGGCCGAACAGCATCCTTTTGTAGTGGAATATCCCCTTCGGGGTGCGGAATGCAGTGTGCACTCTGTCTTCTTCAGCAATCCAGATCTGGTTGTATCTGGATGACCCATCCATAAATGATAGGGCCTCATGGCTAGTAGTTGCATCGATCATCACCTCAGTGATTGGCACCGGGAAATCATCTTTCGGGCAAGCCTTATTAAGGTCCCGGAAATCGACACATATTCTGATCTGCCCATTCTTCTTCTTTACGGGCACTATATTGGCCAACCATGTAGTATACTAGTTTTCTTCGACAAAGCCTACATCAATCAGCTTGTCAACCTCTTTGTTAATCTGATTTATCAGTTCATGATGCATTCTCCTGGAAGGCTGCTTTACAGGGTTAGCCTCTGGGTTTATTGCCAATCGGTGCTGTGCCACATCAGAACTCAGTCCCGGCATTTCATCATATGTCCATGCAAAGCAGTCCCGGAATTCTTTCAAGAACTGTATGTACTATTCCCTGGCAGCTGGCTCCAGCAGTGCACTGAGGAATGTCGGCCTTGGCTCACCTGCGGTTCCCAGATTTATTTCCACAAGCTCATCGACGGTGGCCAGACCTCCATCTTCGACCTCGGGCGGGGCTTCTTGCAAGTCAATGAAGCCTCCCGGGATATAATCTTCTTCAGTTTCATGAGTTTCTATTTCATCATATTGGTCATCAGCGGGTGCTGGCTCATCATATACGGCCAAAGTTGTTGTATTCTATTCAGTGTGCCCCGAGGACGTAGCTGGATCAGCAGGAAACTCAAAGACGGAGTCTTCCACCCTTAGAGGCTCTTCTGATGCAGACTCCCCTGAGAGATCATCATTCTGTAGAGCCCGGACTTCTTCCAGGATGCGCTCAAACTCCAAGCATTCCCTCAGCTCTTTGGCTGTTTGGTCTTCATCCGGGGTTCCCGTGTCAAACTTTGCTTCAGCATGGAACATATCTTCTTTGGAAGGTAGGTCTTCCCAGCACCAATCTTTCTTTGCTTCATCAGACGTCCCCGTCTCTGGCTGATTGTCTGGGGCTTCATTGTCTGTTATAGACTGATAAATGATTTCTTCATCTTCCGAAGGGTACGGGTCGTAGCCCACCCCAGGGGAATCTTCATGCTGGTAGAAGGTAGAGATGACATCCACCTCGGCCTCATAGTATTCTTGTAAAGTATAGCCCAATCCTGGGTGCTGAGTGATCTTCCTCAGTTCTTTATTATCCCGAGGCGGATCCCATAGCTCCTGGAACGCCTTCTTTTGGGCAGCAGGTTGTAGTGATGGCATCTGCATCTTAGAGAACATCTGCGAAACCCATCGGGTAGTGTAGTCTAAGCCTGTAATTGGCACCATCTGGTTTGCAGCCTCTTCAGGGACCATGCAGTCTTGATCATCTTCCTCGACTGACTCCCTAGTGTAGAATTTGGTAGGAGGCTCGCAGAAGCGAGGGACTTCCATAGTCTTCAGTGGTAGCACCTGTAGACACGCCAAAATTGACGTTATGTTGATCAAATCTCATGTCGTTATGATAAAGCCCCAAGTGGACTTCAATATTCCTATAACATGAAGTTTTTCTATTTTTGTGTATTTTATGCATTTTTCGTGATTCACGACCTGAAGCAGGGCGTTACTTTAAAAAGTAACGGCCTTTCATAGGGCATTTTAAAAGAAAGGACGACCGTATGTAAGGGCGTCAATTCCTGGTATTATCCTTTAATTTCTGGAGTTATCTATTTTCAAAATTAAAGGCCTTTTCTGAGTAACGCCTTTCCTCAGGGCGTGTTTTGAAGAAACGCCGTTTTCGCAGGCGTGTTATCTCAGTTTCCAAACGGAGGAAGTTTTCATTTCCAAAATTAAACCCAAGAAGAAACGGCCTTTACTAGGTCGTTTTTTAAGAAACGCCTCTGTACAGGTCGTCAATTCTTAAAAGACGCCCTCTCTCGCAAGGCGTGTTTTCACTCCAGAGTCCTTCTTTCTCCATCTTTCCCTCACAGTTCCCTGCTATCCTTGGACTCTTGCCCGATCTTAATCCTTCCTTGGATGCCTCATTACCCATTCATATCATTTCCTTGTTTGATCACATCCGATTGAAACTATAAAAGAAAACTTCATTCGCTCGTAAAAGAGGTTGAAGATTTTAAGTATTCAATAGGCACCCTGAGCATTTAGAGGTCAAGACGTGAGTTATCAAGCAAGCACGCAGAGCTTCCTCCTTCGAGCATTGATTTTTCTTCATCCCTCTGCATTCGTTCAGCGTCTTCCCGGTTCCCTTTACTCTTGTCAGGGAGAGCAGGGCGATATATACATATAGCTTGTCTGTTGTTCATCACATTCTTATCATCACTATTGTTACCTGTCGTTAGTTCTTTTACCGCATTTAGCATATCATATTCTTCCCTAGTTCTCTGCTAGGGGTTTACAAAAAAAAAGAAGGTGCGCATGTTGATGTCTTTTCATCATTTTTATGTTGGCTCTTGACTGATACTATTGCACTTTGGCTGATCCCCTTCTCTTTTCCTTGTTTTTCATTGTCTTATTTTACAAGGTAATCAATCGAGAAAACCCACTTCATCGGCCGGCCGATTGGAGTTGGAGGAGGAGACCCACATTCATCCCGCATCCCACTTTTCACTAGGTACACGCGATCTCATTTCTTCTTATTGAGGTAAACCCTCTGGCGATCACAACTCCCCTTTAGCACCTCGTGCTATATTCTTTGTCACATCTTATACATGTTATCATCATCGTTATTTATTTTTCACTCCCTGGTGGTGAGGATTTTTAATCCAATCTACAAATTGGCGATCACGGTGGGACATCCACTGTTCTCTTTGTTGGTTACCATCACCATTGGCACCCTCGTGTGCCCTTTCCCCTTGACACCCTCGTGTGTCCTTTCCCCTTAGGCACCCTCGCGTGCCCCTTTCCCCTCGGTACCCTCGGTACCCTTTCCTTTGTGCCCCTCGGGCACCCTCCATTGTGCACCCTGCACACTCCCCGGATCAGTCAATTGCTGCTTATTAACGCCTTCGACAAGGGCGTCTTTTGATTTAACGCCCCTAACAGGGACGTGTTTTTATTAATTAACGCCCCCCTCAAGGGCGTGTCTTTATTGCATCTGCTTGCCTGATCTCCGCTATTTTCTCGTCTGCTATTTAGCGCCCCTTACAGGGACGTGTTTCATTGATTAACGCCCATCTCCAGGGCGTCTGTTTCTATAACAGCGGTTTGTTGCATGCTGATTATACTGTCTGTGGAATAACGCCCCTCTTCGAGGCGTTTCACTTCCTATCAACGGCTGTCATTAGGGCGTTTCTCTTTATAATAACTGCTGTTCGCTGCATCCTTATCATATTGCCTGTGAATTAACGCCCCTCTCAGAGGCGTTTCATTTATTATCAGCGCCTTCCATCAGGGCGTGTCTCTGAGTTTTGACGTCCTCAGTTGCAGGCGTCCTTTCTTTATAAGGCCTCATCCTAAGGCATTTTTTTTCTACGGTCTGTGAGACCCTCACAGAGTTCACGACAGCCACGCTGCCGTGTTTTCATTTTATCACGACCTGCCGTAGGGCGTGTCTTTCCTCTTGCTGTAAACACGACCTTTCCAAAGGCGTGTCTTTACTGTTCTTTTCACAGATTGGCTATTATTCATTGCTGAGCATTTGTCTTGATATTACATTGCTGATTGGATTATCTTGATTTGCTGGCTTGGTTGAGAGACCTCCTCTCTCTATCCTAGGATCCACACACCCTTCTTGGAATCGGGACGACCCTCCATTGAGCATTCCGTCTCTTTGGACCGGAAATCCCTTTTCCAAGACCTCCGTAAGTCCCCGCACCCGTGGATTCCCTCACGGACGCCGGGCTGGTTGTACCCTCGAAGTACCTGGAGTTTAGAGAACCTATACGTTGTTAAAAGAGAGAAGAACTTAGTTGACCCGGAGGTTACATTCGGATCAAACTAGGTCTCATTTGGCAAAAGAGTGAACCTTCACAGATAATCCACCCTACATTCAAACATCAAACATTAAAATCTTGCGTTTCTTGCCAACCTTGTTTGCATAAAACATAGTTGGGTGATTTGATTGCTTTGTTTGGATTGAATATTTTGTGATAGTTCCTTCATTAAACATCCTCTCTCTTAAGAATGAAACTCCGTTCAGGTAAAACCATCAACATGTCAGGCAACGGGTACTCTTATGATGATGAGAATGAGAACATATTTGGTCAATATGAGGACCCTCTCCAAGATTCTGTTTATTATGAGGGGAACTACCTTCCTCCTCACCCCCATTACTCACAAGTCCATGTGGTCGATACCACCATCCATGAGGCGGACCCTTCGCCTCAAGTTCCATCTTCCAACACTTCGGGGAACCTTTCCCCATCCATCAACGTCACAGATTTGATCCAAGCTCTCTCCCAGTTGGATGACTCCCAGCGGCAAGCCATTCAGGCCGCTTTAAAGGGGAAATCCGTCCTTTCATCTTCCTCTAATCCCCCTCCGGCCGTGAGTGGCCATCAGATTGCTAATGACCAGACGGTCTTGCATCCCCCTTCCTCTCGTCCACAAACGCCTACTGCGGCCATGCCGGCCCAGCAGGCGAGCTATTCGGCGGTTAGGCATCAATCCTTCCAACCTCCTCGGATTCTACGAACGCCTATACCGCATTCTTTTGTTCAGAATCAGGCCCCAGTCGAGCCCGATACCAACACTCTCTTGCTTCAGAAGCTGGCCAGCATGGAGGAGCAGCTCAAGAAGGTTACAGCAACTAAGAATGCTCCGGAAATTTCTCTTCCTACGTTGCCAGTGTTCCATTTACCACCTTCTGAAATGCCGAATTTCCGGCGATATAATGGAACAGGCAACCCATTCATTCATTTAAAGGATTTCCTATATGAGACTTCTTTCTGGCAAGACAATAAAGCCTCTTTGGCCTATTTATTCAGGAGATCTCTTGAGGGACCCGCCCTCGAATGGTTTTATTCTCTGGAGCCAGCTGATGCCGGGGATTTTGATGTTATCCAAAGGAAATTCTTGCAAAAGTACAGAGACCGGGTAGGACCATCCCTTTCTGTTACAGATCTGGTCGCTGAAAAGATGAAGCCCGAGGAAGACTTCATTATATTTGCTGACAGGTGGCGGTCTATGGCCGAGAAATTGAAGGACACATTGTCGGAACAAGAGCAAGTAAAAATGGTCATTTCTAATGCAACTCCTCAATTCCGGCACATTTTGGCCATGAATCGGCTGACAACTATGGAAGAGCTCTATGAAAGAGCTCGTTATATACAAACACAAATGAAGGATTCGCCCATCATGGGCATGTTTGAGCCGAAGCCTCGGCTGTTTAAAAAGAATACAAATGTCAACAGCGGGCCCACGACTGAGGGCACTGTCACAAATGAGCAGGTTGGCGTAGTTGGTCACCCCCACCACCAGTCAAACCCACGACCTCCGCCACCTCCACAGCAAAACCCCCATTTTACCTCCGCTCCACAACGCCACTTCACACCCCAACCTTCTTTTGCTCCATCACCGAGCCAAGCGCCTCGCACCGACCCTCCAGCACCACCACAATACCATCAGGTCCCCCCACCTTCCAACTATGGCCAACAACAACGGAGACCACCGCTTGGCCCCAAGAGGGCCCATTATCCGCCACTCCCAGAGAGTCTCCCTGACATTTTTAATGCTTTGATGGCCGCCAACCTGCTCGTCCTACCAAAAGAAAGAACGGTGTGGCCCGACAATGTTGACACATCCCGTTACTGTGCATTTCACCGCGCCCCTGGTCACAACCTTGATCGTTGTTTCCATTTCAGAGATCATATTTATGATTTGAATGACCAGGGTGGCATTAATTGGGATGAAATGAGGCAAGTCATCGCCACCATGAAAGAGAGAAGGCCGCATCGGCAACAGCAAAATCAGCAACAACAACAGCCAGCTCCGCAGCAAGTTCAGCCACAGCAAGCTCCAGCACCCCAGCAGGATATGGGGATTGTCCGTAATCCATTGCCGGAGCACGCTCCTAATCAACACGTGAACCCTGTCACGTCTCTCTACGAGGTGGAGAGAGGGCAGGGATGGCACGAAGAACGTTCTCTTTTACGCCCCGTCAACCCACCTACCACCACCAATTCCACGGCCTTGCCGGCTCGCTCTCTTCTTAACCGCTTACCACCACAGCAACCTGCCATTCCACCTTCCACCACCAATCCT
This sequence comes from Amorphophallus konjac, assembly GCA_022559845.1. Classification (NCBI taxonomy): domain Eukaryota; kingdom Viridiplantae; phylum Streptophyta; class Magnoliopsida; order Alismatales; family Araceae; genus Amorphophallus; species Amorphophallus konjac. The sequence continues at coordinate 282,555,189 of CM040123.1, read as the reverse complement.
ACATCCGCGCCCTCCAGGCCACTCCTACTCCGTTCACCGCCAGCACCCGCTACCCCCTCTACCACTCCTACACCGGCAAGAGTTCCTCCACCATCAGTACAACCACCTTTTATGCCACGATCTCTCTTTATTCCACCACCTGCCAATGCTCCTCGCATTCGGATATCCCTCTCTTCTCCCACGCATCCTGTAAGGGCACCTTCTTCAAATACTCCTCCCATGCCTCCCGCGGGGGCATCTTTATTAAACACCACTACTACGCCTCCTACGGGGGCGCCCCTTTTATTGAATTCCCCTTTGGTATCCCCTAGCAGGGTCTCTGCTACCGACGTTCCTTCCTCCTCTTCCAACCCTCCTCCTAATATTGCCCCGACAGAGGCGCGTCAAGGCGTAGCGCCGCTCCGTAGTGGACGGATGTTCCACCGTGTTTTCCCACAGAGAGAGCTAGAGCCCGTACAGGGGACGCAAGAGCAAGAACAAGAACAGGATTCAGTGCCGGGAACTCAGTATGATCTGTTAAAGCACCTGGATCGCACTCCAGCCAGAATCTCCATTCTTGAATTAATCAAGAGGTCCACCACTCATCAGCTGGCCTTGAAGGAATACCTGCAGAAGGTTATGGTCAATGAGGACCTCCCGGTTGAACAGATAATTACAGTCTTAACCCCTACCAGCAGTCAGCCGGCAATCACATTCCATGAACATGAGCTAGCACCTCTACCAGCAAGAAAGTATGCCCTATGTATCACGGTTGATATCAACAAAGTAGCCGTTAAGCAGTGTTTGGTAGACACCGGTGCATCTATCAATGTGTTGCCTCCGAGCACTCTAAAGCTATGCGGTATCCCTGAGAGCCAGATACGGCCATCCACCATTACTGTCACAGCATATGACAATACAAAGAAACCCCCTCTGGGTATGATTACTCTCAAAGTCAGTTTGGGTCCAGCCACCATTACGGCAGATTTCCATATTCTGGATATGGACCCGACCTTTAATGGCATCCTGGGTCGCCCTTATATTCAGCAGCTTGACGCAGTGCCCTCTACAAACCATCAGTGCCTTAAGTTTCCGCACAAGGGCCGCATTATCAAGGTGACCAGCGTGCCGATCTTACCAGAGGAGGACATACATGTAGCTTCATCAGTTCCTTCCATGTGGCCAGCCAACAAGCCGTTATTATCTGTGTTGGACATTCACCGTCCACGACCGATGCTATCTGAGACTGTTACCACCGTTGCCATGACACCCCTGCCTTCTAAGGGGAAGAAGAAAAAGAAAAATATGATGAATACCCCCGGCTGGAACATTCTGATAAGGATGGGATATCAAGATGGCAAGGGCCTGGGTGCCAAACTCCAGGGCAAGATTAGGCCCATTAAGCCTCAAAAAGTGATTGCACGAGGCGGCTTAGGCTACAAAGCACCGGGCAAGAATGAAGGAGAGCCGTGGGCTGTTATGACGTCCACCTTCAAGCCAGATCGCCAGCCGCTCACCTGGACTTTAAAGACACATTTTGTCACCGGTGGCGTTCAGAACAATGAACAGACTACCGTCGTTACTTCATTACTTGATTGTCAGGATGTGCACGCTAGACAGTTTGCGCGGCACATTGCCCCATTGGCCACTTACAAAGCCCTGGAGACTTTAAGGCCAGATAAAAGAAGAAAAATGGGTGACCCGGAATGTGACTGGTACAGGTGGTTCGACATGAATGACATCACAATCTCTCTGAGCCGCCTGTTCATGCCGACAGATCCGGAATGGCCTCCGCTGATTCAAGAATTGATTGAAATGCCTGCCGCAATCACAGATAAAAGACAGATGTTAAGTGACTACACAGATACAGGGGAGCCAGATGTCCCCTTTGAAGAAGGATTCTCCGTGGATAGGCTGTGGACCGACCTTTTCTCCCTCACTTCTGTGCATCCGTCTGTGTTGGTTTCTCTCTATTCCCGTGGGTTTGGTCACGTGCCGCGACCACCACCGATTACCATCAACTTATCTCCCAATTCAATTCAGATTTCCTTCCCTATTGCTCCTTCGCTCCTCGAGCGATTTTCCAAAATCTCCATCTCGCCCCCGCGTGGGCCATCTTTGATTAAACCTTTCTCCAAACTTGCAATCTCCACTCCTCCCACTATTCCCCCTTCACATTGCTTTTTACTTGAAAAAGAAAATAAAAACAAAGGAAAACATGAAAACGAAAAAAAAATGCCAAATCTCCAATATTCCAATCCTCCATTTCTTTTGAGGAGACCTCATACTTTTCTATCGAGCGCGACCCGATCCAGGGGCCGCTCTCCCAAAATTCCTTGGTAAGTCTTTTCTCCCCCTCTGGTGAGGGGCCCTCCTCTGTATCACCTCCTGTATCCACTTGATCACCTCCTTCTTTCCCTTATAATCAAGCTAGTTGCTCTTCCCCCCTTTCTTCCTCTTCTTCTAATAAAGTTCATGGGGTAGATTCACACAAGAAGGCCAGGGGTAAGCAGATTCCTCGCAGATTTTTGTTGGAATTGGCCATTAGATGCCAAGCTTGTTTAGCTCTCCCTGAGTTTGTGGAAGATCCAATTATCCTGCCGGAGTTAGAATATGAGGATGCTGATGCTTCTTATGAGGGTTTGGGCGTTTATGAAATTATGAATGATGAAGACCCTATTGAAGAGGGGGATAAGAGTTATGAAGAATATGAGGACGAGGCTGATGCTTTTGCTAGTGGAATAAGAAGATTCGACGAACCATCAGCCTCTGTAGAAGAACCGACCAAAGAAATTAATCTGGGTACTGAGGAAGACCCTAGGATTGTCCTCATAAGCAAAAATTTACCGCCCTCCGAAGAGGAGGCGCTCATTTTGGTTCTGCAAGAATACAAGGACACGTTTGCGTGGGGTTATGAAGATATGCCTGGATTAGACCCTGCGCTTGTTGAACATCGCCTTACACTTAAGCCAGGGTCTGTCCCGGTAAAACAACGGTTGAGGCGTTTCCACCCTAGCATGGCTTTGAAAATGAAAGAAGAGGTCGATAAACTCCACAAGGCTAGATTCGTTAGAGTCGTCCTCTATCCCAATTGGGTGGCTAACATTGTCCCGGTTATGAAGAAAGATGGAAAAGTTCGAATTTGCATAGATTTTCGGGACCTCAACCGAGCGTGTCCTAAAGATGACTTCCCCCTCCCTCATATTGATGTGTTGATTGACAACACGGCAGGATTTGAGACTCTTTCTTTCATGGATGGCTTTTCAGGCTATAATCAGATTCGCCTGGCCGAAGAAGATCAAGAGAAAACTTCATTCACTACACCATGGGGCACATATTGTTATGTGGTCATGCCCTTTGGACTTAAGAATGCTGGAGCCACTTAAGGGCTATGATGGCAATTTTTCATGACATGATTCATATTTATATTGAGGTGTATGTGGATGACCTGGTTGTGAAATCAAGAACAAGGATTGAGCATCCTGGGGTTCTGGCTAAGGTTTTGCAGAGATCCCGAGAATATCAATTGAAAATGAACCCCAAGAAGTGCGTATTTGGCGTTTCTTCAAGGAAATTACTTGGATTTATCGTTAGCAAGAGGGGAATTGAAGTTGATCCCAACAAGGCGAAGGCCATTAGAGATATGCCTCCTCCCAAGAATTTGAAGGAAGTTCGAGGATTAATCGGGAGGTTGTAATTTATTCGCCGCTTCGTCTCCCAGCATTCACAAAGATGTAGGCCGTTTTACGAGCTTACTAAGCCAGGAGTCAAGTTTAATTGGGATGATAAATGTCAGGCAGCCTTTGACGGATTGAAGGATTATTTGGTCAATCCTCCTGTCCTGAGGCCGCCAATTCCAGGCAAGCCACTTATTCTTTATGTTTCAGTCCTGGATGACTCCGTAGGTGCTGTCTTAGCTCAAGTGGATGAGGAAGGTAAAGAGAGGGCAGCATACTACTTATCTAAACTCCTTAACCCCTGTGAGCAGAGATACTCAGCCATGGAAAAGACTTGTGCAGCTTTGGTTTGGGTAGTTCAGAAGCTAAAACACTACTTCCTAGCTCACGAGGTTCACCTCATTGCTCGCATGAATCCAATCAAATTTCTCCTTGAAAAACCTGTCCTCACTGATCGATTAGCACGCTGGCAAAGCTTCCTTTCTCAATTTGACATCACTTACATTCAGCAAAAAGCTATCAAAGGTTATGCCATTGCCGAGCATCTTGCTCACCACCCTCTCCCCCGCTTTGATCCTGTCAATTCAGAGTTCCCAGATGAAGAATTAATGTCCATTAATCAATCCCATGATCCTATGTGGACGTTACATTTTGATGGCGCTCTTAATTCTCAAGGAAGAGGGATCGGCATGGTTCTTTTAACACCCGAAGGAGTCACCATTCCATTTGCTGCTCGGCTCACTTTTCCCGTCACCAATAACATAGCCGAGTATGAAGCTCTTTTGGCCGGTCTTAAAACCGCTCATCAATATGGTGTCACTCATTTACGAATTGTCGGTGACAGTCAGCTTATTCTACGCCAAGTGTTGGTCAAGTGCCGCACCATCAATCCTAAGCTCAAGCCCTACCAGGAGCTCGCTGCAGCTTACGCCAAACTCTTCACTAAATTGATTTTCGTTCATGTCCCGCGTAGCCAGAACATTTTGGCCGACGCACTTGCTTCCTTAGCTTCCGCTTTAGTCTTCCCTCCTGAGCCTGATTTTCATGTCCCCCTGATTCATCAGCGTGATACTCCAGCCATTAGGGATCGTGCTTTTCTCGATATTAGGGATCAGGTGCTTGAGAAGGTTAGACGGAAGGAAGCTCTTGAAGGCAAAGAGGTCATGCTATTAGATTGGCAAGAAGAGTTGGCTGACGAAGAAAAGCCTTGGTATTATGAGATTGCCAGATACTGTAATGATCAGTCTTATCCCGAGGAAGCCACAACAGAAGAGAAGAAAGCAATAAGAAGAGTGGCTCAACGTTATACTTTGGTTGGAGGTGTGCTCTACAGAAGAGGGCTCACCGGTATTTTATTGAGATGCCTCGATGATGATGAATCTTGGAAAGTTGTGGAAGAGGCGCATTCTGGTGTGTGTGGTGGTCATGTGAACAGCCAGATGCTAGCTAAGAAGATTCTTAGACTAGGTTTCTATTGGCCCACTCTAGAAGAGGATTGTTCTATCTATGTTCGAAGGTGTGTTAAGTGCCAACTGCACGCCGACAAGATTCATTCTCCTGCTTCTTCACTCCATCCTACGTCCTCCCCATGGCCTTTTTCCATGTGGGCTTTTGATATCATTGGACCTCTTGGTGATTCGAACCTCCTGACCAAGCAAAAATCATTCATTCTCACGGCAACGGAGTACTTCACCAAGTGGGCGGAAGCAGAAGCTTACGTGGAAATTAAAGCATCAACCGTCTGCAAATTTATCATGAAGAACATCATCACGAGGTTCGGCATTCCGAGCACCATCGTCACCGACAATGGGCCTCAATTTATCTCTCAAGATCTCAAAGATCTCTGCAACAGGTATAACATTGCATTGCATCATTCTTCTCCCTATTATCCGCAGGGCAATGGCCAAGCAGAGGCCACTAATAAAACCTTAATCAAGATTGTTAAGAAGACGTGCGAGGCTAATAAATTCTCGGACTGGCCAGACAAGCTGGTTGAAGCTCTTTGGGCCTACCACACTTCTATTCGAACCCCCACTGGGCAAACTCTTTTTGCCCTTACTTATGGAATGGAGGCCGTAGTCCCGTATGAGATTCTTATCCCCTCTCTGCGAGTACAATTGGATGAGGAGCTCTCTATCGATGAACGTCGTGATTCACTCCTTGCCCAATTGGAACTCCTAGATGAGAAGCGTCTGGTCGCCGCTGAGCATGCGCGCGTTTATCAAAACAGGCTCTCACGTTTTTATCAAAAGAAGGTAATTGAGAGAAAATTTAAGGTCGGTGAAATGGTAATCAAAAGAATTTTTGTAAAACCAGGTGGCCCTCGTTCAAAGCTCCAACCAAATTGGGAAGGGCCGTTCATCATAAAAGACGTTTATCCTGGCAATGCTTATAAACTGGTTAATGCTGAAGGAGAGGAATTAACTCACCCCTGGAACGGTTTGTATCTCAAGAAATATTACCCCTGAACAAAAATCTAAACAAAATTTCAAAACTTCACAAAAAATCCAAAGAAAATAGAAATCTCCCAAAATAATCAAAAAAAAGTCGAATATTTTCAAAATCAAAAACAAAAAAAAGAGTTTTCTTTCATGGTTCTCCTTTTTGGGCTGACATGATAGGCGAAGGTCCACGGTCCGAAAGGTCAAAATTCAGAATCCATTTGTCAGTCTTGCTAATTTAAAATGGGAGTTGACCCCGCACACACTACACACTTTACTCTTGAGCTCAAGCAGTGCAAAATCTGATTGAAAGTCGAAACCAGACTAAAGGCGAAAGACGATATCCATTCTTTTTCTTCTTCGGCCCACAAGGGAGGAAGGGAGGTCTCGAGGTAGACACGCCAAGCCTATCCACCGCCCTAGTAGGAGGAAGTCAGGGCCCAAAAGGGAACAAATGCCACAAAAGCCCAAGTACAATTAGGTTGTTCATCAGTTCAAATCTATTCAATGCAAATCAATTCCAAAGTGAAAGTCAAATGGTGAAAAGAAAAGCATGTCAAGAGGGCAAAGTCCCCGCAAGGAAAACCTTGGGCGTATGCATGCAATACGAAAAGAGACAAAAGGCAACAAAGCGTCCCTACGCCAAAGACCGAACCCCAACAGGCATAGAGTAGGGGAGGTAGCTTTGCCTCAGGTATCTCTAAATCTTTTGTGGACTTCCTTATACATTCTTTTTTATTTTTGGAAAAGTCATGAACCAGCAGAATGGCCGAGACAAACTGAAGAGAATGCACTGCACGAAATCTTGTGTATAAGTTTAACAATATTCACGCCAATTCCCCTTTTAATTATTCAAGAAAGGTTAATGGATCTTAGATGATGACCGAGTAGGGCCCACCACCTTAATTTCTTTATCAGCTCAATTTGGGAGGAATAGAATTAACGCCTTTGTTCAAGGCGCTTTAATGTTAATTCACGCCTATCTTAAAGTCATTTCTTTAAAAATAACGCCTCTGGGAAGGGCGTGGTTTTCAACAAAATTCAAAAAAATCTTTTCACCGTAACGCCGTCTCCGAGGGCGTCTTTTACTTGAGTAACGACCTAATCTAAGGCGTGTTTTTCAGAAAATCCCTAAAAATATATATATATATATACTGAAAAGAACAAAAAATAAATTCTTCATATTGCATGAGTTGCATTCTTGCCTGGACATCTTTTAATTATTGTTTACATATGTGTGATTGCATGAGGCATCCACGAGTTTTGATTATTCCATTTTGCCTTATTAAAGGCTTGGCCCCTTGACCCATTACTAAGGTCAGAATATGGACACCCCTTGCTCATCGGGCAAGGGGCCAAGTCGAACAGATGAATTAACCTGTTTGTTCAAGTGAAAACCGCAGCTGCAGATATAGGGCAAAATAAAGCAAACACATGGAACGTGGAAAGAAAAAGTACACAAACACAAGTCCACAACCATACAAGTGCTCAGGTAACAAAAGCTCAAATCTCCTATATATATATATCATCATGTCTATCATGTACAGGTGTGAAGGTGGAGGAGTACAAGTACAAAACTCTCAGCTCTCGCCTCCACCCTCCTCTCTCCTACTCTCAACCTCCTCCTTGCCGTCCCGAGCTGGTGCTGGTGGAGGAGGCATGGGCCCCCGTGAAGAAGCCGGAACCCGAACGTGTCCCCCTACCTCGCTCCTCTCTCGGAGGGAAGAACCCGCCACGAAGGTGGAGCTGGTGAAGGAGTACCCCGCGGCCCGTGCTCGCTCGCGGCCTCGCTGCAACCGCTCCTCGGACACTCGCAGCCGCTCCTGGGAAAGGATCAACTGGGTCCTCGAGTCCGCCAGCTCACGCTCTCGTGCCGACAACTGCTCCTGGAACCGGGCACGCTCCGCCTGGTGCTCCTCACGCTCACGAGTCCGCTCCTCGCGCTCCCGAGCACGCTCCCTCCTCTCCAGCTCCAGGGCAACTCGCAGCTCGGCTACGTCCTGAGGAAGCTCACTGCGTCGCTGCAGGGTCCGCTGAAGCTCTGCGATCCGCTGATCACGGATCGACAACTCGGTACGTATCGCCTTCAGCTGAGCAGCCTACAAACAGGTAAACAAATCATCAGTTCCACAGTTCAATAATTCATAAAATGAAATAACAACATGTGACTGAAGGTAGATCACGCACCTGTGAGCTCGTCGCTCGGAAGCCCTCATCTACACAGATAAGAGTGGCTCGAAGCTCTTCAGTCTGCAAAAATGAATTTTTATCAGTGCACAATTTATATCTAATCATTATTTGAATGAGGTTTCGAGTTCAGAATTTACCCGTGAGGCAAGGTCACGCTCCGCCGCCTCGGCTCGCGCTATCTCACCAGCCAGCTGCTCCGTCAGTGCAGTCACCTCTGCACTAGGCCCCCTCGAGCTGGAGGCCTCCCCTAGATCTCTCCTCGCTGCTCCCTGCTGGGCACGCTGCATTCATTAAGACCGTCAGTGGCTAATCATTAATTCAACACAACAAAAAAAATTCATTTGCATATAGGAATAATTTAAACACTCACCAGGATCTCCAGGTCTGCCCGTGTGGCAGCTAGCTGGTCCTCCAGGCTGTGTAGGTGAGCCTGGGCATCTATCGCCGCTATGTCCCTCGCATCCTGCATTCATTACGTATTAGTTGCATAATAGACATACATAAGCATAAGCATTTAGAAATAAGTGCATTCATACATACCCCTAAGACCCTCATCTGAGGTCTGCCGGCGTGAACCTCCCAGTAGCGCCGGAGGTACTCGGAGCTGTCAGTCGCGTGGGAAACGACTGTGGTCCCGCCACGCTGCCAGTCGACGTACTGCTCCTCGAATCACACCCTCCAGTCGGTCGTCTTGGTGCGACCGCGGGTCTTCTTGCCAATCCCGCGATGCTCTCCGACCTCGATCCACTCCTGAGGCAGGCCCAGGGTCCTCATCACCAGCCGAAGCCGTAACGGCTCAATCTCGCTCAAGCAGTGTAGCCACAGCTCACGTCCGAAGCGAGGTCGCCCCGATACGACCCAAGGCTGGCCCTCATCTGTCATCCCCTCATATGGTCTCCACTGCACCTGCATTCATGAACACGCATCATTATCATTTCATCATATTCAAATAAACAACAAAAAGAAATGCATATCATTCATTCATACATACCAGCGAGGGAGGGAAGTCGCGGAACTCTCTCCGTAGAACCCACAACTCGTAGTTAAGTGGGGCGCCAAAGATGACAGGCACCCAGCGTCGCGCCAGAGGGAAGGATCCCTCAGCTCCTGGCCGTGGGTCAACGCGCCCCATCGGCATGTATAGGTGGCTCCACACCTGCATCCATGCATTGCAATAAGTACTATATTCACACGCATCATAATAAGAAGGAAAAGATGTAAAAATGAGAAATTGCATACCTGAAGAAGAGGTGAGAAGCCACTGACGGTCGTCTCCCGGCCTGTCCCTGTGGACAGATCAGCCATCAAATGCGCCAGCAGGGCCGCTCCCCAAGCATATGTGCCAACCGTCTCCAGATCCTCAAGGATGCCTAAGAAGCAGTAGTTGATGACATCGGCTTTCGTCCCCAGCAATAATCTCCCGAGCAGCAGCAGCAGGAACCTCCTCAGGTCTCGGTCCGCTCTCTCATGGTCAGTCGGGTCCTGGCAGCATGCCGCTCTCACCCCGTCGGTCAGTCGCTGTGCAAACTCACCTAAGGTCTCCCCCGATCTATGCCTGGCATCTCCTAGACCCATCGTTGTAGTCAGGTCCGTACGGAAAATGGTCCTGCACTCGCTAGGTCCCACATAGACCATCTCAAGCCCTAGTAGCCTCTGGGCCATCTCTGTATAGTCAGAATAGGTGAACCCACTCACGGCCTCACCATCTACCCGTAAACCTGTGATCCTGGCTACATCCTCTAAACTAGGAACCATATGCCCCCAGGGCATCAGAAAAGTCCGGCTAACCCTATCCCATCTCTCCCTCAAAACCTGGATCAGTGCTAGGTCAGGTCTAAAAGGCTCGATGGATAGAAAAGCCCCAAACCCCATGGCCTCTACCCTAACCCTCTGGAAGTCAGGGAGACCCTGGTATGCTGCCCAGACCATGACCCATGAGATACGGGTCCTCATCAGCCCCTGCATGTATTAAAAGAGAATTATTTTTCTTAATTATCTGAATATCCATGTGGAATTACATTTGATTTGGGTAAAATATTGAATTTTAGCATTTTTGGAATTCACGGCCACCCTCAGGTCGTTTCTTGATAAATTCACGCCCCGGTGGGGGGCATTTTTCAGAATGAACTTTAATGTAACGCCCTTACTGAGGGCATTTTTTATGTTTATCACGCCCCCGTCTTAGGCGTATTTTTGTGGCTGTTTTACTATTTCTGAAACGTATTTCTAATCACGCCTCAGTGTTGGGCGTTTCTTGTTGAATTAACGCCCTGTGGTAGGGCGTTTTCCTAAATGTGGTTGATTTTGAATCGTTAATGAATGAAGCGACGCCCTCTGGTTTGGGCGTCTCTTGTTGAATTAACGCCCTACTGGAGGGCGTGGTTTTCTCAATTTAACAGAAAATCAAATAACTGACAACATGCGAAATAATTCATGAAAATATTTTTGGAAATTGTTTAGTGAGCATGGAATTCATGAAAAATCATAAGTTTTAAGAAACGACATGCTTCAGGGCGTTTTTCATGAAGGATAATTAATTTTCAGAAATTAAAAATAATTAACGCCCTGGATTAGGGCGTTGCGTTTGTAAGTAACGCCCCCGTGGGAGGCGTGTCTTTTCTAAGTTGCAGGTTTCGTGCCCGGGGGATATGGAAAATCAAGAAAAATGTGAATAAAATAAAAAAAATGGTTTTGGGGAAGGGGGAACCTACCTTCTTGTGTTTCTGGGGTTGTGGCCGTGGCAGTGGCCGTCTGGGCCGCCGGAGTTGGCCCCGGGGAGCTACCGCCGCCGTGCGCGGCGGTCCTTCTTCTTCTTCTTCTTCTCCTTCTTCTTCTCCGCCGTCTGCATCTTCTGCATCTGCTGTTGCTCCGTCGGCCTCGTCGCCGCCGGCCGTCGCCGCCTCTTCTTCGAAAGCCACGACGGTGAGCTCCTCCACGGAAAGTTCTTCCTCTTGGGCGTGGGAGGCATCGAGATCGACCACATTTGGGGCGCTAACTCTTTGGCGTTTGGCCATGGCTAAGATTGAGAGAATGTTTGAGAGAATGAGAGAGAGGAGATTGAGAGAGAGGCTTCGGGGGGGGGGTTTCGGTTAGGGTTTGCTGAGGAGAAATGAACGGAAGGAGGAAGAAGAAGGGGGGCCGATGACTTTTGGGTTTCGAAAATGAGACACGCCCTTAAGAAAGGCATTTTTAATGGAATTCACGACTGTGCCTTGGGCATTTTATATAAATTGACGACGTTGATTAAGGCGTTAATTTCTTTTGCATGGGGAACGATAACCGTCGTCAGACGCATTGAATGGGCATTGATTGATGTAAGAGAAGTCATTATTGCTGTTTGAAGAAACGCCTCTTGTAAAGGCGTGTTACACTTGAAACGTGACCAAGGAAAAGGCGTTATTTTTGAAGAGTCAACGATTATATTCTTTTGGTTTGAATCTAGTCACGCCTTGCCTGAGGTCGTTATTTAAAGTTACGCCCACTCTGCAGGCGTCATCTGTTGACAAAGGCCCACTGGAAGCGCCTTTAGGTAAGGCGTGTATTTTTGAATTCACGGCATTCTTGGAGGCGTTATTCATGACAGAAACACAGGTTTTTTGGATGATTTGGTTCATAATCACAGTGGCAGTTGGCTCAATCAGAGAACAATCTTTATTATTTTGAAAAGACGAACTACAATGACTAATGAGCCACTTTGGGCCTTATTTTTCTCAATGAAGTTACATAATTTTTCCACTGTTCTTTGTCTTCGTCCAAGTCTTCTACAGGTTGATGAAGCTTGCTTAGCCTCCATAGAGCTTGAATGGTGATAACCTCTTCTCCATCTTCATTGCTGCCTAGGTCTCTTGATCTGATTGGAGGGAGATGAGAGATGTCTTCTAAGTGTTGCCTTGGGAGCCCAAGCTGAGGAAGGCACCGGTGTGCATTATATAAAACGAAGTCCGAAGCACCAATAAGACGAAGGTCCGTCCCAATGGAGAAGCGTGCACGAAGCTCCTGCATTTTGAATACACCCGGGGCACAAGTAAAAAGATTCTTTGGCATTACCTTTAAATGCTCCCTCCAATCCCCTCTCTTCTTGATTTGAGGAATCCGGTTGGTCACTCTATTGCTTATACCTAATGAGCCGGTTATATATGAGAGTGGGCTCTTTGAGAAAATTCTTGAGGGTTGTTGGGCTTCGTGGCATGAGTCGAATTTGAAGTGTAGATCAACCCAACTTGAGAGTGCTAGCATGCACCCATTGATGGGCCTTCCAATGGCCGCTGATGTAAGCCCGCTATAGAGATATCCTAGGATCGCCGGTCCAACTCTCTCTTCTTCCCATAAGCTCACCACTGCGCTCAATTGGGACTCCTCTAGAAAGTCCTCCGTGGATGGGAATAGGAGTGCTCCTGCCAAGCACACCACGAAGGCTTTGGTCACTCTTTCTATCTCCTCTTCCTCTTTAGCTTGACCCGCTCTCTTGTACACCCACGAGGCGAGCTTCAAGAGGTTAACTCCTTTAGTGACCTTGATTTGGTTCACTATATTTGGGCTAGGTATTAACGAGGTTAGCAATTCATGGGAGGAGATGGGCCTTGGCATGATGGCCATCTTTTCTTCTTCTCCGTGTTTCATCCTTTTCAAGCCTAGGATCATCTCTACTTCCTCCAGCAAGATGGTGGCCTCAAATGTGGAAAATAAGAAAGTATGGGTGGAAGGATGCCATGTTTCAATCAATGCTCCTATGGCAGCCCAATCTATGTGGATTTGATCATAATGCTTGGCATGGGTTATCAACCCCAAGAGATGCCATCTAGCTACATATACCCTCATGTCTGAAGTAAACTTGGAGAGGATGAGGGGCAACCATTTGATTTGGACGTATCTTCTAGCTCCCGGAAGATTTGGATAGTCCTGTGAAGAACAGAACACATGTGGTAACAAGCATGGGCATATGCAACGTGAAAGGAGAATTCGGCAGAAGGAGCATCGCAAAGCAACGGGCAGAAGAGAAAGCTTACCTGTTTCAAAGCAATGCGGTTGCTTATGTGCCCTTGTATTTCAGAGATTCTAGGAGTAGAAATCTTAGGTTTCTTTAGTATTTTGTCCATCGCCGCCAGCAGTTGAGAACAGAAGCAAGAAGAGAACAAAAGGCCTGCAGAAAAAGAAAGAAACGAAGCAGTTCGGCCGCAGAAGAATTCTGATGATTTGGTTAAGAAAGTCTGCCATTTTATAAGGATTTGAAGAGTCCTAAAGAGCCCCGAAGATAGAAGTTTGATTGGGTTAAGGACTCTGTTCTTGATTTAGAAACGGAGGATCGGGCTAATTCACGCCTTGTGTAAGGGCGTGTATTTTTGATTTGACGACCTTATACTGGTCGTGTTTCATGTAACGCCTTTGATGAGGTCGTGTTTCTTCCAAGCTTTCTCTGTTGGTTACGCCCTATGAAAGGGCGTATATTTTGATGAGACGACATTTTGCATGGTCGTGACTTGATGAGGTCGTGTTTCTTCTAAAGCTTCCTTTCTTGGTGACGCCTTTGAGTAGGACGTGTTTTAACAATTAACGACCTATGGAACGGCGTCTTTCATGCTGTTAACGCCCTATTCTTAGGCGTGTTTTATTGGCCTACGCTTTTGCCCTCCCAATGCTTTTGAATGAACTTAAGTGCTATTATTTGATGAAATTGTTTATGATTAAGCACTTATGATCATGTCATATTCTGAATTGATAAATGAAGTCTAATAAGTTTCAAAGTGCAGAAGTTTGCAGGATTCGAGGCGTTTGGATCGCTCATGGGAGCAACATCGTGTCACCTTGTATTGTTTCTTGTAAGCATTGTTATTTTATGATATCTATGATATTATAGTATATCAAGGACCTTGTGGTTATGATGAGCCTGAAATTTGAGTTCCCCTTTATCAAAAAAACGATGACGATTTCAGGAGAATCTTGATCACACGGATAGGCCGTTGAGTTGTTAAAGGCTTAGGACGATGGTTCCACTTTCTGAGTTGATGCGCGGACAAACGGGCTTCGGCTTAGTGTTAGCTCAGAAATATGGATTCTTGACCAGACCTAAACAGCTTAGCAATATTATCCTTGATTATTTTCTATTTTTAGTTTGTTTTAATCTTTTCTTTTAGCCCAGCATGCATCATGTAGGACTTTGAGTTTCATGCTGAAAATCTTCATATTATGGCAATAATGAAGTTCACTCGCTCTTGATTGAGTTGACATGAGATATTCCACTTCAAATCGAGTACTTCGTTCTATTTGGAGCCATTCAGGCTGATTCCTTGAAAGTATCCTTTTGTTGGATCTCTATCCCAATTCTCTTTACTTTTCTGCAAAATTTACCTTGGTTGCAGCACGTCCATGTTGGCTGGTAATCGCTCTCCAATGGTCTTTCCCTGTCGTGCCCGCGCGCACACCCTTTATTTACTTAGTTTAATCTCCTTTTATCCAACAAATCGATGTTTCCTTGGAACCACTTAGAGTTGTTTCATTCAGAATCTTGGAAAGATTTCAAATGCTTAGTGTTCTGAGGCGTGTCACATCACACCTTGGCGTCTCCTTATCAGTTCGTTCCACTTCATTCCTTTCATTACACTTCACTCCATTTCCGTCTCACTCCCTTGCAAAGCAGACGCCAAGGCGGGGCAGCTGTAGACACGCCAAAATTGACGTTATGTTGATCAAATCTCATGTCGTTATGATAAAGCCCCAAGTGGACTTCAATATTCCTATAACATGAAGTTTTTCTATTTTTGTGTATTTTATGCATTTTTCGTGATTCACGACCTGAAGCAGGGCGTTACTTTAAAAAGTAACGGCCTTTCATAGGGCGTTTTAAAAGAAAGGACGACCGTATGTAAGGGCGTCAATTCCTGGTATTATCCTTTAATTTCTGGAATTATCTATTTTCAAAATAAAAGGCTTTTTCTGAGTAATGCCTTTCCTCAGGGCGTGTTTTGAAGAAACGCCGTTTTCACAGGCGTGTTATCTCAGTTTCCAAACGGAGGAAGTTTTCATTTCCAAAATTAAACCCAGGAAGAAACGGCCTTTACTAGGTCATTTTTTAAGAAACGCCTCTGTACAGGTCGTCAATTCTTAAAAGACGCCCTCTCTCGCAAGGCGTGTTTTCACTCCAGAGTCCTTCTTTCTCCATCTTTCCCTCACAGTTCCCTGCTATCCTTGGACTCTTGCCCGATCTTAATCCTTCCTTGGATGCCTCATTACCCATTCTTATCATTTCCTTGTTTGATCACATCCGATTGAAACTATAAAAGAAAACTTCATTCGCTCGTAAAAGAGGTTGAAGATTTTAAGTATTCAATAGGCACCCTGAGCATTTAGAGGTAAAGACGTGAGTTATCAAGCAAGCACGCAGAGCTTCCTCCTTCGAGCATTGATTTTTCTTCATCCCTCTGCATCCGTTCAGCGTCTTCCCGGTTCCCTTTACTCTTGTCAGGGAGAGCAGGGCGATATATATATATAGCTTGTCTGTTGTTCATCACATTCTTATCATCACTATTGTTACCTGTCGTTAGTTCTTTTACCGCATTTAGCATATCATATTCTTCCCTAGTTCTCTGCTAGGGGTTTACAAAAAAAAAGAAGGTGCGCATGTTGATGTCTTTTCATCATTTTTATGTTGGCTCTTGACTGATACTATTGCACTTTGGCTGATCCCCTTCTCTTTTCCTTGTTTTTCATTGTCTTCTTTTACAAGGTAATCAATCGAGAAAACCCACTTCATCGGCCGGCCAATTGGAGTTGGAGGAGGAGACCCATATTCATCCCGCATCCCACTTTTCACTAGGTACACGCGATCTCATTTCTTCTTATTGAGGTAAACCCTCTAGCGATCACAACTCCCCTTTAGCACCTCGTGCTATATTCTTTGTCACATCTTATACATGTTATCATCATCGTTATTTATTTTTCACTCCCTGGTGGTGAGGATTTTTAATCCAATCTACAACACCATCTGGTACTCAAGGCTGACGATGGGTTTAAATAAACCCTGCGGCACCTCCACTTGTGTGTATTTTTCTTTCATTTCTTCATTGATATCATCCGGGTGAATGCTAGGAGGGGTGATCCGAGCAAAGTCACCGGCATAAGAGATGTGAGATACCTCATGCTTTTTAATATAGCCCTTTGGTGGCGGTGGAGACCAATTTCTTGCCTTCGTCACCGGCTTTTTCTGGCTGACCACAGCCTCTTTCTCTTCACCCTTTCGCGACACCTCCGTGTAGTAGGATGCATCGAGCATATGGCACTCGAATACTTCGAAGGGATGCAGATCCGCAAACACCCTCTCTTCTTTTCCTTCATGGCAGTATTTAATGCATTTATGTAGCGTGGACGGCACTATCTGATATTCATGCAGCCACGGTCTCCCCAGCAGGGCCTTATATGTGGTGTTGGAGTCGATTACATAGAATCGTACCACGGTAGTGAGATCCCCCAATGTGAGGTTAAAATCAGCCACCCCAAGGGGCGTCTCACATTTCTGGCTGAATCCCGCAATTTTCATGTCTCTGACCTTGGTAAGCTGCAGATCAAAGTAATATTTTTGGTAGATGCGGTATGGGAGAATGTTCACGGCGGCCCCGAGATCTATCAGTATCCTGCTCAATGGCTGACAGTTCAGGGAGCCCCTCATATACAGCGGTCTGTTATGGCCGGAATTCGAAATCAGCATGTCATCCTCTGTGAATGTAACTGACGGCCCAGAATTCACTTCTGTCAGGAGTGCTTCATATTGTGCTGGCGACTGCAAGGCATCAATAATTGCTTGGCGAGCCTCTTCACTCAGAGAGAGAATCTCCCAGATGGAGAATCTGGTAGGGAGCTTCTTTAGCATTTTCATGATCCGGCTGCCCACCCTGACATTAGACAGTCTCATTTCTTCCGCCCATCAGGGTTTTGGAGGTTCATGTGGTACCTGCGGCCTCTGCTGACCAGTGCTGGCCTCAACCTCTGGACTGATTTCTTGGGGGCTTCTTCTGCAGCAAGGGCCCCTGGTGCCATTAGAGGGTTATCCCCTTCTTTCTCATTCTGCTTGTAGGCTACAGATGCCGACTGCTGAGGTCTCTTGCCTTTATCTGGCCCAGCCTGTATCGACTGCCCATTTTCTAGGCTGGACAGAAATTCCAGAAATGTCGGAGTTTGACCTCCTTTCTTCTTTTCTTGGTACAGGCTGGCAGGGGGAGGAACCTGGACACCTCGTATCTCTGGTTCAGGAATCTGGTAGGGTTGTTCCCCTCTGAACATAATGTTATGATTAGCTGGTGGTGGGTGCCCCCACCTTCCTCCGGAGTGTGTTGCATGTGCTGAGGTTGAGGCCTCGGTATGGTTGGCTTCTAGCGGGGCATTTGATGTTTCATCCTCATCATTCTCCCCAGGCAAGGAAAAGAGCACTGACAGAGTGTTACACTGTACTGTCGTGACTTTCTTTCCCTTTTTGGACTTGGGCCGCCTCTTCTTCTTCTGGAAATTTGGCTTTGCCAGCTCCTACCCCCAGAAGGGCTCAGTCTCATCTTTTCTTTGTTCTGCCTCTGGCTGCTCTTCAATTTTCAATTCTTCGAGCTGCTCCTAGAGTATACAGTCTTTTACCAGCAGGTGTTTGGGCTTTTTTTTGCTCATATTCATCGAGCCCATTAATATACTGCTGTAAACGCCTGGCTGCAGGACTTACTTCTTTATGTGCGGGTAGGGGGACTTGTCTTCTCCGGTTATGAGTGGGGATCCGGATGACTGGCCCTGTCTCAGCTATGCGCCATACTGGCTTTACTGGAGGCGGTTCAGGTCTTGGTGTGACACCGCGGACAACTGCTCCATTGGTATTGGCTGCGGGAATCTACTTTCTGTTCTTCATGGGTTTCATCTACCATCCTTCCTGATCCTTCAGTGGGGTGAGGAAGCAAGCTTCATAAGTATGCTTAGTACATTCTTCAACGGCCTCCTTAGGCAGCTGCTGGTAGATTGAAATCATATTGGCGGCCATTTTTAATGCCGGAGGCTCATGCGGACGAGGTGGCTCTACCTGGTAATCTCTCAGCTGCAGCTCGCCCTTTTTGACCATGCCTTCCATGATATCTTTGAAGACGTAGTAGTCTTCAATTGCGTGCCCCAGCGCACGGTGATATGGACAGAACAGTGGATCACCTTTCTTTGCCGCATCATCGGGTCTCTTTGGTTCAGGTAATGTTACCTTGTTGAACTTGTATGCCCAGTTGAATAGTGCGGCTGTCTTATCTTTCGGGAAAGAATATGGCTTTCTCATTTTGTTTCTCAGAGAGACCTTATCTTTCCTTTCTGCCGTGTCTGCTGGCGGGGGAGCTTCATCTGCCCCCTTCTTCCCCTTCTGCTGCTCGAAGGTTCTGAAATCGACGGTGTTAGCCTCAGAATGTGATGGTCGTCGATCATTAGATTTACCTTTCAGCACGTTGGGAACATTGGCGGTTGGACGTTTGGACAAGAACGTCTCAACCTCCGCCACTATATTGTTTAATTGGTCAAATGTTCTGACATCTGCACCAATCATCTTTTCTAGCACCTCTCTCCTGAGGCTCTGTTTGCATATCTGCACTGCATCTTCTTGATGAGGGGGTCTTCTGCATCTCATGGCTAAGTTCCTCCATCTTTTGATGTAGTCCAGTGCAGTTTCATCTTGCTTCTGCCTGGTTGCATATAGCTCTGCTATTGTGATTTCTCTTTCAGTGACATGAAATCTATCGCGGAATTTTCTCTGCATATCAGGCCAATCAACCACCGATCCAGCTGGCAGGCTTGAATACCATTCAAAGGCTAACCCGGTAAGGGATGAGCCAAAGAACTTAAGCAGATAATCTTCGTCGACTGCCAGGTCGCCCATGATTGTGGTGTAGTAAGCTATGTGCTCTCTGGGGGAGCCCTGACCATTAAATTTTTCGAACTTAGGCTGCTTACTGACGCCTGGAGGTAGTCTCTTAGCTGCATATTGGGGAGGATATGGCACCTTGTACACATCATAGGTACTAACATCATCGCCAGTCTTCTCAGACAGCTTCATCTCCACAATTCTTTCAATCATCAGCTTGTGGGCTACGGCTGGATCTATGTCTTATCGGAAGAAGTGAGCTTGTTGCTGACTATGAGGAGTTGTCATCACAGTGGCGCGCAAGGTGGGCGTGGTAGGCTGTGTCTGAGATGCAGAGGGCTGAGCTACTGTTTGCTGTGGAACAGGTTGGCTCGGTGCTTTGCCCTTATCAGCCAGGAGAGGATTAGCTGGGATAGCCGGCTCTGTTGAGCTGGAAGTATGCCCCACAGGCTCGGCTTGCTTGGAGACCGGTGTAGCTTCATGTCTCTCATTGAGCTGTTTTCTGAGAGCATTGATCTCCTGCTGGTATCTTCTGAACATCATCTGGATCATGGGATCCAGGGTGGACGGGATCTGTACATCTTCTGAAGTCCCTTCAGCATCCTCAATGAAGAGATTATCTTCCTCCTCCGTTGTCACCACATTAACCGTCATAGTGGTGATCTTGCAGGCTTCACCATTAGTCTTCATTTTATCTTTTGCCGCCTAGCCTCTTCTTGTGACAGGCCCGGGTCTGGTTGCCAGCCTGAGTAGCTCATCCGGTTGAGTTGGTAGCATGTCTTGCCTCCTGACAAGTCCAGCCATGTTACAGGTGAAGATCTGCATCTTTCCCTTCTGCCTGTAGACTTTTCTTTTTGCCTGGTCGGGATGTTTGAGTCGGTCAAAGACCGATATTTTTTCTTCAAGTTCTTCCCCACACAGGTCTTCTTTCCCATATCCGGCCCTACGGCCTTCCCCATGATCATTGGAATCGGAGGAGGAGACTTCGAGCATCACTTCTTGAAGGGTTTCTTCCTCTTCTTCATCCACGGTGCCCAGGGCAGGGGATAATCTTTGCTGACCGAGGGCAGAATTCCCCAGGTAGTGGAAGTAGTCTTGAGCCACTTGCTTCATCTCTTCTTGATTGTGCCTTTGTGGCTCTGATTGGACCATCAGTCTTTCCTGGCCTCTTTGCTGATGAGCCAGTCTTGCCACCTGAGCATTCAGATGCGTGGCTTTGGAATATCTAAATATATCAGCCTGTCTGGCACAGGCTCTTGGTCTTCTTGGAATGGCAGCAGCGACTGGTTCGCTTGTTCCCATTCTTTCTTCTATCTCAAATCTTCTGTCGCCATCCTAGCAGTAGTTGGCAACAGCATCATAGTTCTTCCTTTGCCATCTTCTGCCCCCAGCCCTGGGATGGGGGACCGAGAGGTCTTGCTTCCGCTCATATTTTCTGCCCCTCATCCTGGGGCGAACAATGGTCAGATTTCTTTCTTCATTTTCTTTCTCATCTTTCTTACCCCAAGCCCTGGGGTAAACAGTAGCATCATCTCTTATGTCTTTTCCTTCTCTTCTTCTGCTTTCTGCCCTGAAGCGGGCAACAGCATCCTCGGTAGCTTTCCCCTCATCTCGAGTTGGGGCCCAGCTCTGAATCTTCTTTGGTCGCTAGACCTATTTATATTTTGCTGGCTTGGGCGCCAGCGGCTTCCTCTCATCAGTTTCCCAGTTGGCCCTCCTGGTGGCCAGAACTTGGAACTTGTTGTCGATCTGGACGGTCGGGACAATCTTGTCCGGCCGGACTTCTCTCGGGCGACCGTTGAGGTTCACCCTAACGTCACCCATCATCATCATCGTCCTCCCAGAATTTGAAAGACGACGGTCGGCAGCAGCATACCGGCTCCTCCGGTTAGTTCTTTTCTTCATCTGGGTAGCAGCGGGGACCGTGTCCCTCCTTTGAACATGATGGACATAGCAGGCGACGGCTGTCGAGGTCGTCCTCTCTGGTAAGCCACCCTTGTTATCAGCAGTCTTCATCGGGGCACTTGCAGCAGTGCCTTACTCGTTGTTGTCGACCTGCAGAAGGTCGGTGAAGACGAGGCCCAAGCAGTTGGGCAGCCCAACAGCAGGCGGCATCGATCTGAACGCAAGAGGTACCGCCAGGTAGCCCTCTCACACATGTGCATCGACCACTTGTTGATCAAAGTGTACAGAGATGATTCCAGCCGTCATTGTAGTTCCCTGAAAATAGAGAAAGCGCGGAATCAGAAATTTGAGGGGGGGGCCACTGGGCCTCCTATTTCGGCGTAGAGATGAAGGGAGACTTAGTCCCACCGGGTGTGCCAGACTTGTGGACGCGGGGATTCTTATTTTTATTTTATTAGATTTAATGGATTTGGATATTTATTGACCCATTGATTTATTGGTTTGGTTAATTGGCGTGCCAGTCACATGTGTGACGATTTCATTGTGCGCTCGACTTGACTTGGTCAGTCGATTGTGAAGTCTGAATCGGGACCAAATGTCCGCCATACCATAAAGGCTATGACGTTAATTACGTCCTTCCTAAGAAGGACAACCCTTGATTAAACGCCGAAATAGGAGGCCGCTCGGGGCGGTTAAAAATGAAGTGCATGATATTCAAGCTATTATTATTCTAAGGAGGTGACTGGGTAAACGATAGGTTATTAAATCAGCATGACCCCTCTGTGTAGGTCGTGCCGGGTAGAGACAGGACACCGTCCGCGCAGCGACGGGGTAGGGTCCGAACGGTCATCGAGGATATGTCCCCCTTCACGTTTCTCATCCGACCAAAGGCCTCGCAGTGTTCATATTCCCCGAAGGATCGGGTCGGACGGGAGGTGCATGACGTGTACTTCCCGGGGCTCATCGGGTTAAACATCGGTCGACATTTCGGCAGCATCTCCCCATAATCTGGATTATGCCCAGAGGAGAATAGGCTATCACCCACGGAGTGCCGGGATGAAAGCCGAGAAAAAGAGGGGGGTGAACCTCCCACACTGCATATGTATGCCCTGGGGCAATGTGTGACTCTTCCCTTATAGAAGCCGGTGACACTCATGCATTGGCAGAGCTCACTTTAGCTAAAAGGGGGGTGCTCGGGAATCCGATGCCGATCAACGGAACATGAGGGAGTCTTGCTCCCTTCGATTTATCCCCGGGACAGGTCTGGTGACTCATGGGCATCCCTGGATGGGTTTGATCCAGGCGCCGGGGGTTCAATTGAGTGGCAAAGCAGGCTCTCGCGGTAGCTTAGATATGCATATAGGTTCCCGGTGCGAAACAGCGTGGCAAGAAGGGTTTTCGGCGCGAGGGCCAAACGGCCATGGTTCTCGGCGCCAATGGCAAGGAGGCCAAGGGGGCTTTTCGGCGCCGGTGGCAAGGAGACAGGGGTTCTCGGCGCAAGAATGAGGAGGCCAAGGAGGCTTTTTGGCGCAAGGGTCAAACGGCCGTAGGTTCCCGGCGCCAATGGCAGGGAGGCCAGGGGGAGCTCCTGGCGCCAAATGGCATGGAGGCAGGGGCTCTCGGCGCGGGGTCTTCCCAGCACCAATGGCAAGGAGGCCAGGGGGAGCTCCTGGCGCCGAATGGCATGGAGGCAGGGGCTCTCGGCGCGGGGTCTTCCCGGCGCGATGAAGAGTAGGCTAGGGAGGAGGCTCCCAGCGTGGGCTTCCCGGCGCGAGGAGAAATGAGGTGGGATGGCTTTTCGGCGCGAGGTAAAACAACAGGGAGGCTCCCTGCGCACTAAGGAAATAGGGTCTCGGCACAAGGAGGCTTGCACCGAGGGCTGTTCATCCACTTTACTGTTTGTGGAGCCGAGACAGACGAGGGCGCCGAGGTGAATTTAGGGTTTTACGGCACTCTATTTTCGGATTTATGGATGATTGAGGGGGTTTTCCTGGTGATTAGGGCTGAGATTGATGGGCCCTGAGGAGTCAAAGATGGATGCATTTATCGGGTATCAACCAGCTTTGGAGTGGGTTTAGAAGGAAATCCGAGGGCAGAGGGAAATGGAAAAGGGGCACTGAACATAAGGAGCCTCTATCACCATTGCTTGGATAGACTTCCAGGAGGATGGCTTGATGTTATCATCCGTCGTCCTGGGAACCAAGAGATATCTGTCTCTGGTCCAGAAACGACTCCGATGATGTCGGTGAACAAATCGGGCATCGGAAACTCCAGAATCTCACAGATGTGAATCATCATGTGGCTGGGCTTTGTTCTGAAGGCCAAGGGATAGCTTGTCCCTGGCCTTGGAACAAGCGCATGAAAGCATCTTCGAGAAAGAAAACACAGACGAATAATCAGACTGGGGAAAGGAATAAGAGTCAAACCTCCACAGAGACAATAGCAGGCGACAATCAAGGCCTGTTCCATTTGTTTATTCATCCGAACATAACTATTACATCCATGCATTAGAGGGACGGAGTACATAGAAGAAAATTGCAGATAAAGACTAAGTCCTGTTCTAGCGGCATGAAAACCGATTACGATGTCGCAGAATACATCAGAAGAAGAAAAAGTATCATCCATCGAAATTACAAGAAGATGAAAATACAGAAATGGGGGGGGGGGTGGAGCATTGACTCCTCTCCCTCCCCGGTGCCCACCTTCAATCAGCTTCGAACCTTCTCTCTGCTTTCTCCTTTGGTCTCTTCTCTCTTTCTTTCAGTGGAGGAGGCTCTCTTCTTCCTTTCGGCGGTGGTGAGGGTGAGGATCTTCTGAGCCTTTTCTTTTTTTTCTTTTATCCTTCCCCTCTCCCCTCTCTCTCCCTTCTGTGTTTTTCGAAGGGGTGGGTTTTTATAGACCCGATCCTTTTACCCTCTCGGCAGGTGGAAGTCGGCGCGGCACTCCGCTCGTAGCAGCTCCCGGCGCGCCGAGTGGCCTCCTGTTGAGGTTTCCGGCGCCGCTCTCGGAAGCCCATCTGGCCAGCCCATTTAGGGCTTTTAGGCTTCACATGTGCCTTGGCTTCTCTTAATTCTTTAATCTTATATTCATCGTAACTGGAGAAGGTCCAGTATTAGTGACGTAACTTTGTTGAGATCATCTTGAGATTTCATCAGTCAGCAGACTGGGATTTCATCAGTGCTGTCGTTTGGATGACGATAACACCGGACATCAGCTTTGGCCCAAGGAGGCTTTAGCCGGGTAATGGTTTCAGTGGTAATTCTTCCGTGGCTCAGACCTTGCCGGAATCTTCACAGTCTTCATTTGCTGGTTCTGGCTTTATCTTTATCTTTGCTCACATCTCATCTGTCAACAAATCAATATCTGACTTGATGTGACGTGTCATCTGCAGCCCTTCATACGAGGCCGTAGTGTAGCTCTTGTTAAAGTGTGCTAGGGGGTTTCATCAGTCAGGTGACTACTATTTCATCAGCGCCGCCGTCTGACTGGCCATGGCACCGGACCTCAGCTTGGCTGGGAAAAGGCTTCAGCCTGGTAGACGGTTTACGAGCTTCGTTAGTGATCTTTCACTGTTGGTCTAATCTCCTTTTCAATTCTGCTTCTGCCCTTGCTCATTTTCAAGGTGTCAACATACCCTAAAAACCCATTACACAATCTTTGCCATGTCACTCTGTAGAAACATGGTATACCGGCCCTCATGTAATGCCATGTGTATGATATGAGAATTATCTTAATGAATGGGGTAAAGCATGACATTGTTATGATGTTCTTGTAAACCCCAATTCTATATTAAACTTGATATTCTTGTGGACCTCAATTCTATATAAAGAATGTCCATACTTGTTTATCATGGTACCCAAGTTAGGGAACCAATTCCACCTAGTTTTTTATCGATAATCGTGATTGTACCGTTATTATCGCCTATCTATGTCAAGTGTCATATTTTGGACTCTATTCTATCAAAGTCTATCCTACGCGTCTATAAACTTTATCCTTGAAATTCCATATTGGCTATATACAAAAGTGGATGTTAAAAATACATGATTAATGCCTACGCATATAGGGCCCGATCTGGTCCTGGGAGGAGCACCTGAAAGTACTTGTGCCCATGGGAGTTGATTGATCACGGTATTGGCATTATACCGAAGTGCATGACTGGCTTGATTGAACATTCCACAAATCTTGTACTTGACTTGATATTACATGACTTGTGTGACCCGAAAAAGGGTAATTGCATACTTACGTGCTTGAACCATGATAGCCAAATTCCAACATAACATGATGAGTCTACTTGCTTGAATATCTTGATATCTTTTGATATAAGATCTTGAAAGTTCATCGCTATCTTATTGTTATACACTCTCTCTATCTTGTCGTTTTGCGAGCATGCATAGCTATAGTGCATTCATGGAAAAATATAATTACTTAAACCCATTGCTAGTGCTTGAGATATAATTTCCTACTGAGCGTTCGCTCACTCAGTGTTTCCCTACTTTTCAGGTAAGTCCGACGATGAGGGAATTCAATCTGATCGGGAAAGTCAAGAGTGAAAGAGTTAGAGCTCCTCAAGCGTCAATTAGTCCTGTCTTTTCTCTATTTTTCTTGAGTCAAGCGTTGTATTTTTATTTTATTGAGTCTAGTATTTGCAAGGGTTTGTAATAGACATATTCTTATTAAAGGAATTAATGGATTGGGTTATCTTTATATTTGCGCACTCTATCTTTGTGTCGAATACACTACTACTCTGATTGACATGATTGATATAAACTCGTCGCGCATCTCCCGGTACCTTCCGCGCTCGGGGTGTGACAGTTTTTGTGGTATCAGAGCCTAGGGTATTCAATTCCTAGGAAAACCCAAGTCCAAGGATAGGTTCAAACCTTTAACCAGTGAGATTGGGTAGAACCAAGGGTTGAGTTAACATAAAAACTTAAAAGCCCTTAACGCGAGTATATACTAACATAGTTATGGTAATTGTAGGATAATGGCTGCCGAACGTGCTCAGTGGCGCAACATGCAGTGTATACTCCAAGGCATGACCCAAGTGCTGCAACAAGTAGCACAGGGAGGTGCACAACGAGCCGGAAGTCTCCACCAAGTCTTCAAGAACATGAACCCTCCCAAATTCATGGGTTCTACTGATCCGGATGACGCAGAGCACTGGATCAGGGAGACGGAGCGTATATTCCATGTTATGCAGTGCACGGATCAAGATAAAGTCTTATTAGCTACTTTCCAACTAGAAAGGGATGCCCGATGCTGGTGGGAGTCAGTCGAAGCTACTATAAATCAAGACCAAATTACTTGGGAAGAATTTGTTGAACATTTCAACAATAAATATTTTTCAGACCGAGTCCAAGAAAAGAAAGCTACCGAATTTGCCGCACTCAAGCAATGGTCATTATCGGTGGCGGAGTACGAGGCATGATTCTCTAGATTGTCTCGGTATGCTAAGCACTTAGTTAGCACCGAGAAGATGAAAGCTAGGATGTTCCTTAATGGGCTCAGGCCCCAATATATTACCCAGCTGGCGCCAATGGATATTCAGGTCTACTCAGAGATAGTACGCCGAGCTCAATTGTTAGAAGATGCCACGGAGCTATCAGATAGAATCCGTGGGAAGGATAAGAAGGAACAAGTTACAAGTTCGGGTTCCTTTAAACCCAACTTCAAGAAGAGGCCTAGCACTGGAGGTACTTCTTCTCAAGACCAAAAATTTAAGAAGACCAAGCCCTTCTCTATCATTACTAAACCTTCGAATATAATATGCAAGCATTGTGACAAGGCTGGTCATAAAGCCGAAGAGTGCTGGAGGAAACTTGGAGCATGTCTCCGTTGCGGGAGCCGTGAGCATCGGATTCCTGATTGCCCATTACTTAATGATCAAACCGGTGACGGAAAGCGCCCGGTAACCAAGAACGCTCGTCTTCACGCAATTAAGGAGACCGAAGAAGAAGAAGGCGGACTAGTAGAAGGTACACTGAAAGTTTGTTCCAAGTATGCACATGTCTTATTTGATACGGGTGCATCACATTCTTTTATTTCCAAGAAGTTTGCTAACCCACTACCTATGGAACCGGAATGGATTAAAATAATTTTATCTACTCCTCTCGAAAACGAAACTGATATTACTCACCATTATCAAAACTGTGAAGTCTTGGTAAAAGGAAGAAATCTCCCTATTGATCTTATATGTTTAGATCTAAAGGAGTATGATGTCATACTAGGAGCGGATTGGTTATCCAAATACCAGGCAACAGTCGATTGTCGCAATAGCAAGGTTACTTTCAAGGACTTTCCAGAACTAGTCTATTCTAGCCCTAAGAGTCGGAGCGAGTCACCTTTTATTTCGGCTCTCCGAGCAAGCAAGCTAATCAGGAAAGGATGTGTATCTTTCCTTGCATTTGTTACGATAAGAGGCTAAGGAAACTAAGATAGAAGATATCCCAGTTGTGCAAGAATTTCCGAATGTGTTTCCGGAAGATTTGCCTGGATTACCCCCACAAAGAGAAGTGGCCTTCACCATCGACTTAGTCCCTGGTGCTGGACCTGTTTCTAAGGCACCTTATAGAATGTCCCCTGCCGAACTCAAGGAGTTAAAGGAGCAATTGATGGAACTTCTTAAGAAATGATTCATTAGACCGAGTACTTCCCCGTGGGGAGCGGCTGTACTATTTGTGAAGAAGAAGGATGGATCCATGAGGTTATGTATCGACTATCGACAGTTGAATCATTTCACTATCAAGAACAAGTATCCACTGCCGAGAATCGATGAATTATTTGATCAAATTTCAAGATCCAAGTATTTTTCCAAAATTGATCTCAGGTCAGGCTATCACCAACTAAGAATCAAGGACGATGATATTCATAAGACCGCATTCAGAAGCAGGTATGGCCATTATGAATTTGTTGTTATGCCTTTCGGACTAACAAATGCCCCTGCTGCCTTTATGCAGTTGATGAATAGCATATTCAGACCTTATTTAGATCAATTCGTGGTGGTCTTCATCGATGATATATTAATTTATTCCAAGACTAAGGAAGAGCACGAGGAGCATTTAAGGATTTCATTACAAACATTGAGGACAAACCAATTATATGCAAAGCTCAGTAAGTGTGAGTTCTGGCTCGAAGAAGTGACTTTTCTCGGGCATGTGATATCAAAGGATGGATTATCTGTAGATCCATCAAAGGTTGAAGCTGTGAAGAATTGGGAAAAACCAACCAATGCTAGCGAGATCTGAAGTTTCTTAGGTCTTGCCGGCTATTACAGGCGATTCATCAAGGATTTCTCTAAGATCGCCGTGCCGCTTACAAGGCTAACTCGCAAGGAGATCCGTTATGAATGGAGTGAGGAATGTGAAAGATGCTTCCAAAATCTCAAGGATCATCTAACTACAGCTCCGGTCTTAGCATTACCAATGGAAGGAGAGAAATTCGAGGTATACACTGATGCTTCTGGCATTGGCCTCGGATGTGTTCTAATGCAACAAGGAAAGGTTATAGCTTATTCTTCTCGTCAATTGAAGAAGCATGAAGAGAACTACCCCGTCCATGACTTAGAATTGGCCGCGGTGGTATTTGCACTCAAAATATGGAGACATTATCTTTATGGAGTACAGTTTACTGTATACTCTGATCATAAGAGTCTCAAGTATCTCTTTTCACAAAAGGAACTAAATATGAGGCAAAGACGTTGGCTAGAATATCTCAAGGAGTTCGACTTCAATATACAATACCATCCCAGAAAGGGTAACCATGTCGTAGATGCCCTTAGTCGAAAGCCGAGAGCACTGTTAGCCAATTGTATGATTCAAAAATAGAAATTGCTGGAGCAATTCTCTGAACTCAATATAAGCATGGACACAGACTTTCAATGTGTCACATTGTCTCATATAAGCATTCATCCAGACCTATTATCTGAAATACGAGCGCTTCAAGATAATGACCCAATATTAGTAGAGATCAAAGGCAAACTGGAAGGACAATCTGATTTCCAAATAACTTGTGAAGGAAGTTTAATGTTCAGGAATAGAACTTGCATACCGGATTGTCCCAAGTTAAAGAAGAAGATCTTAGATGAAGCTCATAGATCAAGGTACACGATTCATCCAGGATCAACCAAAATGTACCAAGATGTGAAGAGGAATTTTTGGTGGCCCAACATGAAAAGGGAAATAGCGGATTACGTGTCGCACTGTCTCACATGCCAACAGGTCAAGGCGGAACACCAAAAGCCTACTGGAAAACTACATCCTCTAGATATCCCTAAATGGAAGTGGGAGGATATTGGTATGGATTTCATCATGGGCCTAACTAAATCAAAAGGAGGACATGATGGAATATGGGTTATTATTGACCGATTGACTAAATCGGCGCATTTCTTGCCAATAAAGAGCCGATGGTCAGTTGATGTTTTGGCTGCATTATACATCAAGGAAATAGTCAGATTACATGGTATTCCTGTTTCAATCGTGTCTGACAGAGATCCCCGTTTTACTTCTCATTTTTAGAAGGGACTACAACATTCGTTGGGAACAAGGCTTAACTTTAGTACAGCTTTTCATCCTCAAACGGATGGTCAGACCGAGAGAACTAATCAGGTGGTTGAAGATATGCTCAGAGCTTGCATCATTGATTTCGATGGAAGCTGGCATGATCACTTGCCGTTGGTGAAATTTGCATACAATAATAGCTACCAGGCAAGTATACAAATGGCACCTTTCGAAACTTTATACGGAAGGAGTTGCAGATCACCCTTATGCTGGGACGAAGTTGGAGAAAAATAATGATTAGGTCCAGATATGGTAAGGGATACCACCGAGAAGATACAATTGATTAGAGAAAGACTGCAAGTAGCTCAGTCTAGACAAAGACTTATGCCGACACGAGAAGGAGAGATCTTGAGTTCCAAATCGGAGATCATGTATTTCTCAAGATATCGCCGGGACGTGGCATACAGAGATTTGGTGTTAAGGGCAAGCTTACACCAAGATTCATTGGACCTTTTGAGATACTGGAAAGAGTTGGCGAGGTTGCTTATCGCATCGCATTGCCTCCTCAATTGTCCGATGTTCATAATGTGTTCCACATATCTATGTTGAAGAAGTATGTACACGATCCATCACATATTATTGAACATGGAGACTTAGTGATCCAAAAGGATCTCACATATGAGCAGAAGCCCATGAAGATACTAGATCGTGAAGTACGTACCCTAAGGAATAAGGTTATTCCCATGCTAAAAGTACAATGGAATAAGAGTTCCGATCATGAAGCCACATGGGAGACCGAGGAATTCATTAAGAAGCAATTTCCAGAATTATTTTAAGGTATATGCTCTACATACTATGGAATTTGGGGACCAAATTCTTTTAAGTGGGGGAGGATGTAGCAACCCTGGAAAAAAATAAGATTTTTAAATAAATCAAATTAAAATAAAAGATAAGTAAATAGATGACGAAGAGCCTAAATGAGTAAATCATTAATCAAGAGGAAAATAACGCCTTTTATCAAGGCGCTAATTCAAAAGGAAATGCCTCTGTCTAAGGCGTTAATTTAAAAAGGACGCCTACACAAGAGGGCGTCAAATTTCAAACAACGGGAAATAAAATTAAGGAAAGGAAAGGAAACGCCCTCACCTTGGGCGCGTTTTTAATAAGGAACGACTACGACAACGTCGTCAATTAAAACACACGACCTAGCCTAAGGCGTGAATTCAGTTCGAGTTTCGTTCGACCCAGGAGACTATCCAGAGCATGTTTCTGGATAACTACGAGGAAGATGGAGTAGGGTAATGACTCTATCATGGAAGTATTACTTCCAATACAACTCTAACCCTATTAGGATCTCCAAAATCTTATAAATAACCTTGTCCATCGAACCCTAAAAGCTATTTGGTTGAAGGAAGTTTTGCTCTGCTGCTGTGCGTGAAGAACAGGTTTATGTTCTTCTTCCTGCCTCTACTTTCGATCAACTCATGAAGAATGTTAATTTTTCTTCATCTTATTCTCCTGTAGGTTACCTGCATCGAGAAAGGGCTCTCATATAGATTAAAGGACGTGAAGTTCTTCTTCTTCCGGTGATCAAGAAGACTCTGTTACGAACAGAGCATCGTTTTCTCCTTCAAACCTTCATCCGTTCACCAGTTAGTCTTAATCAAGGTAGGTTTTCTCAGGAACGTAGCCCAAACTAGCATAAGATCTTTAATAAATACCATCAGTCATCCATGCATATAGTTTTATTGCGATTTCAAAAGTTTTCTCTAAAAATTAAAAGAAACGTCCTTGACCAGGGCGCTAATTTAAAGAAGCGACCCACACTAGGGCGCTAATTATTGTTTTGACGCCCTGCCAGAAGTCGTCAATTTCGTGTAATTAATAAATACCCACGTTTAAAATTTAATAGCTATGTAACCATGAAAATAATATGTTGCATGAGTATACCTGTGAAATCCTGTTATTTATCTTGTCATGACCATGTACCTCGTTTCCTGGAATTTTATTATCTGAAAATTGGTAAATTCTGGAATTCACGACCTTGTCAAGGTCGCCTCTTATTGATCTGACGCCCCAGAACAGGGCGCTAATTGAAAAGTAACGCCCCTGTCCAGGGCACGTTTTTGCTAAATTTCCATATTATCTAAATTCTGTCAAAATAGAAATACAGAATGGACGACTGCTGTATAAGTCGTCAAAATTGTAATTAAACGCCCTTGTAAAAGGCGTTAATTTCATCAAAAATGACTTTACCTAAGTCGCTACTTTCCTGAGTTATTATTTTCACTGATACTGATAACCGAGGGTTTCAATATATAAGTATAATATCGGCACTATATTCCACTCCGTGAATATAGTCCCATGTTTTATGATGTTTTATCGTTTACCCATTAACTCTCAGTGACATACAAGCTCTCCATTGGACATTCCGTTCCTTTGGACTAGCGAGTTAGTCATAGAGACCTCCATAAGACTCCTCGAGCCTTGGATTCCCTCAAGGCCGACTGAGCTGGTTGTACCCTAAAAACCCATTACACAATCTTTGCCATGTCACTCTGTAGAAACATGGTATACTGGCCCTCATGTCATGCCATGTGTATGATATGAGAATTATCTTAATGAACGGGGTAAAGTATGACATTGTTATGATGTTCTTGTAAACCCCAATTCTATATTAAACTTGATGTTCTTGTGGACCTCAATTCTATATAAAGAATGTCCATACTTGTTTGTCATGGTACCCAAGTTAGGGAACCAATTCCACCTAGTTTTTTATCGATAATCATGATTGTACCGTTATTATCGTCTATCTATGTCAAGTGTCATATTTTGGACTCTATTCTATAAAAGTCTATCCTACGTGTCTACAAGCTTTATCCTTGAAATTCCATATTGGCTATATACAAAAGTGGATGTTAAAAATACATGATTAATGCCTGCGCATATAGGGCCCGATCTGGTCCTGGGAGGAGCACCCGAAAGTACTTGTGCCCATGGGAGTTGATTGATCACGGTATTGGCATTATATCGAAGTGCATGCCTAGCTTGATTGAACATTCCACAAATCTTGTACTTGACTTGATATTACATGACTTGCGTGACCCGAAAAAGGGTAATTGCATACTTGCGTGCTTGAACCATGATAGCCAAATTCCAACATAACATGATGAGTCTACTTGCTTGAATATCTTGATATCTTTTGATATAAGTTCTTGAAA
This sequence comes from Amorphophallus konjac, assembly GCA_022559845.1. NCBI lineage: Eukaryota > Viridiplantae > Streptophyta > Magnoliopsida > Alismatales > Araceae > Amorphophallus > Amorphophallus konjac. The sequence continues at coordinate 282,522,423 of CM040123.1, read as the reverse complement.
GTTCATCGCTATCTTATTGTAATACACTCTCTCTATCTTGTCGTTTTGCGAGCATGCATAGCTATAGTGCATTCATGGAAAAATGTAATTACTTAAACCCATTGCTAGTTCTTGAGATATAATTTCCTACTGAGCGTTCGCTCACTCAGTGTTTCCCTACTTTTCAGGTAAGTCTGACGATGAGGGAATTCAATCTGATCGGGAAAGTCAAGAGTGAAAGAGTTAGAGCTCCTCAAGCGTCAATTAGTCCTGTCTTTTCTCTATTTTTCTTGAGTCAAGCGTTGTATTTTTATTTTATTGAGTCTAGTATTTGCAAGGGTTTGTAATAGACATATTCTTATTAAAGGAATTAATGGATTGGGTTGTCTTTATATTTGCGCACTCTGTCTTTGTGTCGAATACACTACTACTCTGATTGACATGATTGATATAAACTCATCGCGCATCTCCGGGTACCTTCCGCGCTCGGGGCGTGATACCACAAAAACTGTCACGCCCCGAGCACGGAAGATACCCAGAGATGTGCGATGAGTTTATATCAATCATGTCAATCAGAGTAGTAGTGTATTCGACACAAAGACAGAGTGCGTAAATATAAAGATAACTCAATCCATTAATTCCTTTAATAAGAATATGTCTATTACAAACCCTTGTAAATACTAGACTCAATATAAGAAAGGTACAATTCTGACTCAAGAAAATATAGAAAAGACAGGACTGATGGACGCTTGAATAGCTCTAACTCTTTCACTCTTGACCATCCCCTTCAGATTGAGTTCCCTCATCATCGGACTTACCTAAAAAGTATGGAAACACTGAGTGAGCGAACGCTCAGTAGGAAATTATATCTCAAGAACTAGCAAGGGGTTCAAGTAATTACACTTTCCATGAATGCACTATAGCTATGCATGCTCGCAAAATGACAAGATAGAGAGAGAGTATAACAATAAGATAGCAGGAGGTACTAGTCATGAACTTTCAAGAACTTATATCAAAAGATATCAAGATATTCAAGCAAGTAAACTCATCATGTCATGTTAGAATTTGGCTATTTTGTTTCAAGTCAAGCAAGTATACAATTACCCTTTGTCGGGCCACGCAAGTCATGTAATATCAAGTCAAGTACAAGATTTGTGGAATGTTCAATCGAGCTAGTCATGCACTTCGGTATAATGCCAATACCGTGATCAATCAACTCCCATGGGCACAAGTACTTTCGGGTGCTCCTCCCAGGACCAGATCGGGCCCTATATGCGCAGGCATTAATCATGTATTTTTAACATCCACTTTTTTATATAGCCAATATGGAATTTCAAGGATAAAGCTTGTAGACACGTAGGATAGACTTTGATAGAATATAGTCCAAAATATGACACTTGACATAGATAGGCGATAATAACGGTACAATCACGATTATCGATAAAAACTAGGTGGAATTGGTTCCCTAAATTGGGTACCATGACAAACAAGTATGGACATTCTTTATATAGAATTGAGGTCCACAAGAACATCAAGTTTAATATAGAATTGGGGTTTACAAGAACATCATAACAATGTTGATATAGAATTGGGGTTTACAAGAACATCATAACAATGTCATGCTTTACCCCGTTCATTAAGATAATTCTCATATCATACACATGGCATGACATGAGGGCCGGTATACCATGTTTCTACAGAGTGACATGGCAAAGATTGTGTAAAGGGGTTTTTAGGGTACAACCAGCTTAGTCGGCCTTGAGGGAATCCAAGGCTCGAGGAGTCTTACGGAGGTCTCTATGACTAACTCGCTAGTCTAAAGGAACGGAGTGTCCAATGGAGAGCTTGTATGTCAATGAGAGTTAAGAGGTAAACGATAAAACATCATGAAACATGGGACTATATTCACGGACTGGAATATAGTGCCGATACATATAGATATATATATATATATATATATATATACATATGAAACCCTCGGTTAACAGTAACAGTGAAAAATAGTGTCACAGGAAAATAGTGACTTAATCTAAGTCATTACTTATCAAATTAACGCCTTCTATAGGGGCGTTTATTTACAAATTTGACGACTTGTACATCAGTCGTCCCTTCAATATTTCTATTCTACAGAAAATCAATATTCTGGAATTTTAACACAAACGCGGCCCTAGACAGGGGCGTTACTTTTCAATTAGCGCCCTGGTCTGGGGCGTCAGTTCAGTAGGAGACGACCTAGACAAGGTCGTGAATTCAAGAATTTACCGATTTTCAGACAATAAAATTTCAGGAAACGAGGTACATGGTCATGACAAGATAAATAATAGGATTTCACAGGTATACTCATGCAACATATTATATTCATGGTTACATAGCTATTAAATTTTAAACGTGGGTATTTATTAATTACATGAAATTGACGACTTCTAGCAGGGCGTCAAAATAATAATTAGCGTCCTAGTGTGGGTCGCTTCTTTAAATTAGCGCCCTTGTCAAGGGCGTTTCTTTTTGAAATTACATAGAAAACATCTGAAACCATAATAAAACTATATGCATGCACGACCGATGATATTATTAAGATCTTAAGCTAGTTTGGGCTACGATCTTGAGAAAACCTACCTTGATTAAGACTAACTGGTGAACGGATGAAGCTTTGGAGGAGAAAACGATGCTCTGTTCGTAACAGAGTCTTCTTGATCACCGGAAGAAGAAGAACTTCACGTCCTTTAATCTATATGAGAGCCCTTTCTCGATGCAGGCAACCTACAGGAGAATAAGATGAAGAAAAATTAGCATTCTTCATGAGTTGATCGAAAGCAGAGGCAATAAGAAGAACATAAACCTGTTCTTCACGCACAGCAGCAGAGCAAAACTTCCTTCGACCAAATAGCTTTTAGGGTTCGATGGACAAGGTTATTTATAGGATTTTGAGGATCCTAATAGGGATAGAGTTGTATTGGAAGTAATACTTCCATGATAGAGTCATTACCCTACTCCATCTTCCTCATAGTTATCCAGAAACTTGCTCTGGATAGTCTCCTGGATCGAACGAAACTCGAACTGAATTCACGCCTTAGGCTAGGTCGTGTGTTTTAATTGACGACGTTGTCGTAGTCGTTCCTTATTAAAAACGCGCCCAAGGTGAGGGCGTTTCCTTTCCTTTCCTTAATTTTATTTCCCGTTGTTTGAAATTTGACGCCCTCTTGTGTAGGCGTCCTTTTTAAATTAACGTCTTAGACAGAGGCATTTCCTTTTGAATTAGCGCCTTGATAAAAGGCGTTATTTTCCTCTTGATTAATGATTTACTCATTTAGGCTCTTCGTCATCTATTTACTTATCTTTTATTTTAATTTGATTTATTTAAAAATCTTATTTTTTTTCCAGGGTTGCTACATCCTCCCCCACTTAAAAGAATTTGGTCCCCAATTTAGGCGTTGGCCTCGGCTGGAATGGGAGGATGCTGTGGTTCCATCCCAGTAGGTATTGCTACCCCTGCTACAGAGAGCCTCATGGCGCAGAAGCAGATGATCGAGCGCATTGTGGAGGCGAAGTTTGCTCAACATGGGGAGGGGGTGGCCACCGTTGATTTGTACAGCGTGCCATATCCTCTCCACCGTCAATTCAAAAAGCTTCCACCAGATTGCCCAAAGGCCCCGAAACTTTAGAAGTTCAACGGGCAGGGCTCCCCACATGAACACCTGGCCTACTACATGATGGCCATGGGTGAATTGGCACTGGAAGAGACATATTTGCAGTGGTACTTTTCCGTGTCATTGACTGGCACCACCTTCCAGTGGTACTCCAAACTTAAGCGCAACTCTGTAGTTAATTGGGCTGATATGTAAATAAAGTTCATCGACCGCTTCCAAATGGTTGAACGTAAAATCTCCCTAGTAGAGCTCTGTGCTTTCCGACAGAATAAAGGTAAAACTGCACTAGACTTCATCAAGCAATGGAGGGACGTCAGCATGCGCTGTGATAATCCTCCGACGCTTGAGGACGCATTCACCATCTGCAGCAGGGGTCTCTCGGCATGACTAGCTGAAGCTTCTGGGCTGTAAAATCTCCCTGGTAGAAAAGCTTCTGGGCTCAAACATCAGAAGCTTTGACCAGCTGAATACGGTGGTAGCGGAGATTGAAATGTTCTTCGCTGATCACCCTGTCCAAGCTTCTGCAAAAGGCAAATCCTCCAAAGACCGTATGACTAGCGGTAAGGAGGTGAATGCTGTAGACTTGTCCACGACAAATAGAGAAAAGGGGGAAGGAAAATCCAAGGGTAATGGCAAGAAGCCTGATGCCAAGGAAAGCGCGTCTCGGTTGGTGGAGAACATGAAGATGTCGTATTCCTTTAGGAAAGAGCATACCAAAATGCTCTTTGATTTCTACATGAAAGAGCAGCTCATCACCCTGCCGGATCCAAGGAAGCCCGCAGAGGTGGATAAAACGGACGATCCTACCTATTGTGTGTATCACTGAAGGTTGGGTCACACCATCAGAGACTGCTATGTTTTCAAGAATATAGCAGAAGAGCTCATTCAAATGGGCTTGTTAATATGCTGGGCCATGTAGTTGACCCACCGTAGCTGCATGCTTGGAGTCGATCGAATCAGTCGGCTAATGTGGTCCACATGGTGGCGATGGTTTCGAGCTCCAACACCTCTGAGGCCGGGCCTTCAAATCAGCAGTCCAACACCGGTCCAGGAGCCTCCCCTCCCTCACTCCCTGAGTGTTTGGCATTACAGAGAACTATTTGGAAGATCCGAGGAGAAATCTGACGATTGCAACTGGAACAAAGGCGTCTGCTGCAGTTCTTAGAGACCATTGATCAGCAGTTGTCAACCTTCCCCTTTTGCCCATTCGCCAGGGGGTTAGCTCCGGCCCACATACGGGAGACAAGTGTATCACCTACCGGCCGGGCTCCACTCAGGGGCTGGTTCTCTAAAGAGTCCTCAGATTCATCCGAAGATGAGGAGGACTCACCGGAAGGCGAGGAGGCTCCACTTCAAGTCGACCTGCTGGAGAAGTTATACTCTTTCCCTTGGGAGAAGACCCCAAATATCTTCTTCGCATGACAGCGAGTCGGGCTGATCAACCTGTCGCCCATAGAGCAGACACCAGGTGCCGCATTTCATCAGGGCTATTATCCATATCATGAAGTTGTTGGCCACATTATCTACAACTACGAACCATTCAAGGTCCTCGCCGAAGACTTAATCAGGCGGGGAAAGGTTAAAATGGGTGAATTCCTAGTTGACCCACCGCAGCCGCATGTATCAGAGAGTTTTCATTTCTCCATCAATGTCATACATGTTGCAGCAGCTTTCCAGCTCCCGGAGCCGCAGGAGGAGGGAGTTAGTTCCCAGGGAGTCAATTCCTAGCCACCACAATACACACTGTGGTACCCAGGGTGGCGACCCTCCCGTCAGTGTTCTTTCCCTAAGGATGACACTGAGAAGAATTTTGATAAGCTCCTGGAAGATGGTCGGGTGCTGACACATGATCCGCTGTCTTACTACAATGAGACGGCCAAGAGTCATCCCCGCTACTGCAAGTACCATGCCAGGGTGTCTCATCCCACCCGACAATGCCCGGAAGTCCAAGACTGCATTGAAGTCCTCATTCAAAGAGGGGAGATCGATGCGCAGGGGAACTCTATGACAAGGCGGCATCTTAAAGAGGCCGCTAAGAAGATTCTCCTGCAAGTTCAACAGAAATGGACTAAGATGCATGGGATCAAACCCACCTCTCAGCAAGTCCAACCGGACGGGTCTTCGGGCAGTGGTAATCCGCAGCCAAACCCCAAAGGCAAGACTAAGTTCGAGCGGCCTAAGGCCCGGAGCCCGAAAAGCCAAGCTGAGGGGGAAGGTTCCAAACCTCTCCCCAGGCCGAGTTTGCCCGGCATCGTCATAAGAGGAAACCCTCCGCCAGACAACAAAGGCAAGGCGAAGGTGAGGGAGCCTTTGGTCAAAACTCCCGTCAAGCCAGCAAACCTGCCAATTGTAGAAAGGCCTCAACAGCTCAAGCAAGCCAAGCCACCAGCCCAATCAAAGTTGGTGGAACTACAACGCCCTCAGGGGCCAAACGGTGGACTAGCAGAGTTCCAGGAGTTGCCTCCTGAAATAATTACTTAGGCAATCAATGTCACCTTCCAGGCTCAGTCGGAGGAGGCTAATTGGACCAAGGTTGTCCCCAGAAAAAGCCGTGGCACTAAAGCTCCTAAGGAGCCGGCCCGGAGCAATTCTAGGAGCAAACAAGTCCCACCTCCGAACCGAAGTCCACTTTCTTCTCAAGAGGCGGCACGCCAAAAGAAGCAAGAGAAGAACCGTTGAAAGAATATATATGAAGAGGAGGTTGAAGAAGCAAGCTGAGCAAGCAGCTGCTATGGAGGCCCCTAAGGAGCCAACTCCTCTACAAAGATTGAAAAAGCTCATAGATGAGATGGAGGAGTACACTCCCTCTCGTCCCACCAGGGTCGTCACTCTAGACGAATATATTCCCTGGGATAAGCTTGGGCGCAAGGCCCGCCTTCTGCAGTGGCTTCGAAAAATGGCCCACCGTCTTGAAGAAGGTGAAGATTCCCAATCCTAGAGGAGCTCTCATTATTCTACAAATATGAGGAGCTCACTATTGAGATGCTCAAGGAAATGCTGCAAGAGCTCTCCTGCAACATGGTGGCGATTCCGCCGCCCGATAACATTTACTCTCCACCGACTGATGGCATTGGGGGCAAGTCCCCCATGGCAACATATCGACGTCGCTCGGCAAGAAATGGCCGGGGATGTGGCCGAGGACGTGGGCTTGAAGGTCCCCTGACTCTCGACCGGGTCATAATATTCAGAGGGGAGAAGCCGAGTCCTGTCTCAGAAACTCAACTTCGGGGGATCCCCTTTATCCTCAACCCCTCAGAGGGTTCAGGCCCCATCTCAATGGCTAAGCTGGGTGGCGTCCCTTTTACAATCACCTCCTCCGATGAAGAAGAGGAGCCAGCCAAGTCACCAAAGTACGAGAAGGCGTCAGACCGGGCCGGTCCCTCCAACAAGGTCGAGCCCGCAAGCCTAGCAGGCCCTTCAAATGAAGACCTACATGATGAACCTTTTCCGCCCCCGGAGGAGTCTTTAGCACCGCTATTCTAAGAAGATACGGAAGGCCAGCATGGGGAGGAGCACCCTTCTAAGTGAGAGAAGCCTCGCCAGGCGCCGAAGACCCTGGCGGAGATCATCCCGCCATTTGACAAGACCCGTGCCAGGGCAGATCGTAAAATCATTCATCACATGAAGCGATTTCCTACAAATGTCACCATTTCGGAGGCCATCACCTGGAGCAAGGATCTTCGGGAGGCTCTTGTCAAGATACTCCAAGACCCAGAGGCATATGAAGCCCATGTTGCAGAACTACAGGCTCATACGTATGAGGCACTCACAGCAAACATTTCCTTCATGGACAAAGACATGTTGATGTCCTCTCCGTGCTACAATCGCCCCTTATATATGAGGGGAACGATCAATGGGAATGACGTGAGTCGCATCCTGATTGACGCCGGAGCAGCCGTCAACATCATGCCTTTGAAGACTTTCAAGTCTCTATACTTGGCCCCTTACTTACAAAAGGTGACCGCAGTCAAGATCTCGGGATTCAATCAGGGTTCTGAGGAGGCGTTTGGTCGGGTTGAGGTCAAATTGGCTTTGGGCGACTTTGTCACCCGAGTGACATTCTATATTATCAACTCCGACACATCTTACAAGGTGCTGCTTGGAAGGCCATGGCTCAATGAAAACTGGGTTGTTCCCTCAACTCTGCACCAGTGCATTAAATATGCCAAGGAAGGGGAGCAACATACGGTCTTTGCAGATCAGGCCCCGTTCCACCCCAGTGAGTGCCACATGGCCGATGCTTCGCTATATTTTGGGAAGCCCACTCTAGCAATCCCCGAGCCTATAAAAGGCAAAGGGAAGCAAAAGGTTGACCATGAAGTCGAGGAGGGGCAGTTGTTCACTGTCAATCAAGACATGGTAAAGCTGCATAGGCTAAGCCTCCATGCCGCCTCCAAGCCAACTAAACTAGAAAGGTGAAGTGTTGACTTTGAAGCCAACCTCATCAGCCGGGTCATTGACGGGAGTATCTCCTTACTGCCCAAGTGCCTCCAGCTCTCGTCCCAACGGGAAGAGTATGAGGTGGAGCAGTTGAAGACCTTCACAGTCTCTTATCAATGGAGAAGGAGATGCAACAAAGGCAAGGGGGACAAGCTGATCATGTTTTACAAAGGTGACTTAGTCCCACCGTGCCCTCCTGAAGATGACTTCGGCTGGGATACTCCCGCCGATGTGGCACCAAAGCTAGTCCAGGAGATGGACGATATGCCAAAATACATCAAGGAGGTGTGTAAAAAGTAGCACGTCCCGCAAACTCTGGACCCCGCATGAGCGACATATTTCCATCAGTTGTGGAACCCTCCGTAGGTCAGTGGGCAACCTCCCTTCTCCCGCAAAGACACCCGGGGACTCGACTATGACCATGAGATGGACTTCGAGGTCTATTATGCAGTTAGTGCCATAGGGCTGTTGCCTCTCCCTAACGGGCAAACAGAAGTTGAGCCCGAGATTGATGACTCTGTAGGGGAGTCCGGTGAGGCGCCAGCCACACCATCACCTTCATCGGGATTCAATAACGACCACCCCTCAGAGGGAAGAGCAGCTTAGCCTGCTAACCATCAGCAAGATGAAGCCAGCCCTTCAACTTCAAGCCACGAGCAAGGGTGCGTCGAAGAATTTGAAGTCTACGAATCCAACATTGATGATGAGGGAGACTTCGTCAACCTCCAACCAGCTCCCCCGGAGCTTGAAGACAGTGGTCAAGCAACTGTGGACGAGTTGATCGACATCAATCTAGGAAGCAAAGATGACCATCGTCCCACTTTCATAAGTGCTCTCCTCAGCGAGGAAGAAAGGCAGTCATATCAGTAGCTTTTAGAAGAGTTCAGGGATTCTTTCGCCTGGACTTACAAAGAAATGCCTGGGCTCGATCCTTCTGTAGCTGAACACGAGCTGGCAATACTATCAACAGTTAAGCCAGTCAAGCAAGGTCAAAGGCGTATGCACCATGAGCTGGAGCTGAAGTTCAATGCTGAGGTTGACAAGATGTTGGGCGTGGACTTCATAGAGCCTTGCATGTACCCTGTGTGGCTCGCCAACATCATCCCCGTCAAGAAGAAGAATGGCCAAGTCCGAGTCTGCATCGACTTCAGGGATTTGAACAAAGCATGCCCGAAGGATGACTTCCCTGTCCCAATTACTTAGACAATGGTTGATATGACCACTGGTCATGAAGCCTTGTCCTTCATGGACGGATCGTCGGGCTATAATCAAATCCGCATGGCCGTCAAAGACAAAGACCACACGGCTTTCCAGTCTCCTAAGGGGATCTTCAATTATAAGAGGATGCCGTTTGGTCTGAAGAATGCCGGTGCAACCTACCAAAGGGCAATGACCAAGATCTTCGACGAGATGCTACATGACCTTGTCGAATGCTATGTCGATGATCTGGTCATCAAGACAAAATGGCGGGAAGATCATCTATCTGATCTGTGTCGAGTCTTTGAAAGGCTCTGACAATATCAACTCAAGATGAATCCGATGAAGTGTGCCTTTGGCGTCTCCAGCGGTAAGTTCCTTGGCTTCATCGTCAGGTATCGAGGCATAGAAATCGATCCTGACAAAATCAAGGTCATAAGGGGACTACCTCCACCCAAGAACTTGACAGAGCTCAGATCTCTTCAAGGAAGACTAGCATATATTATGCGATTTATCTCTAATCTCTCAGGAAGATGCCTACCTTTCGACAAATTGATGAAGAAAGGAGTACCCTTCATGTGGGACGAAGACTGTCAGAAGGCCCTCGAGTAAATCAAGGAGTATCTATTGACTCCACTAGTCCTAGGGGACCCTGTCAGAGGGAATCCCCTCATCCTCTATATTATTGCCATGGATGCCTCTTTGGGGGCACTTCTAGCCCAAATCAACGAAGAGGGCATGGAACAACCACTATATTACCTCAGCCGGAAGCTGATCGGGCCTGGGCACCGGTATGCACCCATGGAAAAGGTGTGCCTAGCTCTGGTGTTTGCTGTCAAGAAGCTAAGGCACTACCTTCTAGCTCACATAGTGGATCTCATCTCAAAATGTGATCCACTCAAATTTCTGCTCAGTCAGCCCGTCCTCTCCGGTAGGCTTGGTAAATGGGCGCTTATCCTTATGGAGTTTGATATTACCTTCGTCCCATGTAAGGCGATCAAGGGACAGGGAATGGCGGAGTTCTTAGCTGCACACCCTATGTCAGAAGCTTCGCCACTCAACTTCGAGCTGCATGACGAAGAGGTGTTAGTGCCTTCTCAAGAAGTTGGGCAACATTCGTAAAAAGTCCCACCACAGATGGAGTTGGGTGTCCTCACCCTTGATCTCTCACACTGGGATTTATATTTTGATGGTGCCTCCTGGACAATCAAAAGGGTCGGCGGCCTTACAGACTATGTCTCAGGCGCGGGGTAGTCTTTATGTCTCCACAAGATAGCATCCTCCATAATTCTTGCGCTCTCATGAAGTCTTTGACTAATAATGAAACAGAGTATGAAGCGCTAATCATTGGGCTTCAACTGGCACTGGAGATGGACATTAAGTGCATCAAAGTCTACGGGAATTCTCAGCTCGTCATTCGGCAAGTACTGGGCGTCTATGATGTCCGGAAGAGAGAGCTTATTCCCTACCATGCAACCGTCATGAGGTTCACGAAAAAATTCTACATATTTGAAATAGGCCATGTCCCCAAGGAAGCAATTCCCAGGCTGATCCTCTTGCAAAGTTGGCAGCGGCCCTAAAACTCCCGCCTGAGAGAGAATTAAATATTACTGTCAGACACCGAAGGCTCATACCGAGTGTGCTCGACGAAGAATCCGGCCTCACTGTTTATAAGGTCGACAACATTCAAGAGGAGAATGCTCCTGAAGAAGAAGATTGGCGTGACCCAATTATAAAGATAAAGAACGGCTGGCTTCCCCCTAATCGGGCTCACAGGGTGCAACTGCTATGCAGGGCGACATCCTACCAGTTGATAGATAGCCTACTCTTCAGGCTCATCCATGAAAGGGACCGATCGGTCCTCCTACGCTATCTTTCCTCCAAGGAAACAAAGACCGTGATGCACGAGGTCCACTCCGAGTTGTGCGACGCGCATCAAGCAGGAGCTAAGATGAAGAATAGCATGAAGCTCAAAGGGTTTTATTGGCCCACAATGTCCGAAGATTGCAATCAATATGCTCGTACATGTCATCAATGCCAAGCATTTGGGCCAGTCCCTCGATGGCCACCTAACCCGTTCCATTCAACAGTGCCTACTTGGCCATTTGCAGAGTGGGGAATGGACATTGTGGGACCATTCCCACCATCATCTCAAGGTCACAAGTTCATATTAGCCGCCACTGATTACTTCTCCAGATGGGCAAAAGCTATTCCCCTATGAGAAGTTACAGGAGAGATAGTTGCCCGCTTTGTGAGGCACTACATTATATATAGATTCGGCACCCCCAGCCAGATTATATCCAATAATGGGACGCCATTCAAGAACAAGACTGTTTATGCTTTGGTGGCTACATTTCATATTGATTGGAGGACATCATCAGTCTACAATCCCCAAGATAACGGGTTGGCCGAGGCCTTCAACAAAACCCTCTACAAGCTACTGTCCAAGATAGTAGGTGGTCGCAAATGGGATTGGGGCGAGAAGGTCCACGAAGCCCTATGGGCCTACCGGACCATTTACAAAACCCCCACGGGTTGCTCCCCATTTTCCTTGGTCTATGGAGCCGAAGCGGTGGTCCCAGTGGAGATCGAGCTGGCATCTTATCGTGTTGCCGTGCACGCCGGATTGCCAGGCCAAGACCAATCTGAAACAGAAAGAAGGCTCGAGGAATTGTCCAATCTTGAAGGTGAAAGACTCAAAGCCTACAATCACTTACAAGTGTACCAAGCCCGCATGACACGTGCGTATGACAAGCTGGTCAAGCAAAGGGCATTCAAGAAAGGTGACCTCGTCATGATTAAAGAAAAGGAGGTTCTCGCGGGAAGATCCAGCGGCAAACTCCAGCCTAATTGGCGGGGACCTTATGTCATCCAGAAAGTCTACGAAGGAGGGGCCTGTACGGTCCTTGACCACAAGGGGGATAATCCCTTCCCTCCTCTCAACGGCAGGCATATGAAGCTCTACCATGCGCCACCGTAGGAGTTTCTACAGTAGTCCTCACAGGGCAGTACCTCTCCTCAGTGAAGGTTCAAAAAAAATGGGGGTTAAAAATACTGATACCCTGGTGGACTTAGTTGGCCTTCAACAGTTGACTGAGGGAAAAAATGCCATAGACCCGATCGATGTGAAAACCTGAAAGGGCGTCTCGGGCAAAAATGGGCAACCCCTCGGTGTGAAAACCCGAAAGGGCACATCGGAAAAAGCTAAAGGGGGCCAGTCTCGGTGAAAACCCGAAAGGGCGGTGAGGTTGCTAATGTAAAAAATAAATCCTCTCTCTGCTTATTCTATGGGTGGCTCTAAGTCAATTACTCCACCCCATCATGGCCAAAACATCATATTGAGGTCATGGCTATGCCTTACATGTAATCCTATGACACCTAGTCCCACCAACGTTCTGACGTTGTCATATTCTATCCCATCGGGATTACTCATGTCTTGAACTTCCTGAGTTCGGATCCCGTGTCTCTCCGGGCTATCCAATATGTTCTTCGTGTGTCATATCGGGTTCGGCCTATGCATGCCCTCTCGGACTGCCAACCCATCATGCCTTTTGGCTCATTTTCCTTCTTGGATTGGCCTCAGTATGCTCTCTCGGGCCACCAACCCATCATGCCTCTCTACTCTGTTTACTTTCTTGGGATTGGCATCAGCATGCCCTCTCGGGTTGCCAACCCATGATGCCTTTTGGCTCATTTTCCTTCTGGGATTGGCCTTAGTATGCTCTCTCGGGCCACCAACCCATCATGCCTCTCGGCTCTATTTACTTTATTGGGATTGGCGTCAACATGCCCTCTCAGTTTGCCAACCCATCATGCCTTCTGGCACATGTCCCACCGGGGCTAGCCTCAGCATGCCCTCTCGGGCTGCCAACCCATCTCACTTATCGGCTTTCGGGTTTGACACTTACGTCCCACTAGGGCTGTCAAACCTATCTTTGTCCCATCGGGATTGGCCTGAGTATGCCCTCACGGATTGCCAACCCATTTTGCCTTTTGGCCTCTAGACTTGACTCATATATCCCATCGGGATCACTAAGTCTATTCCTTTATCCCCACGGGCTTGGCCCCTTATTTGCCTATCGGCCAACGGATTTGATTCATACGTCCTACTCGGGCTGTCAAATCCATCCTTTCATCCTTTCGGGTCTGGCCTATGCATGCTCCCTCGAGCTGCCAACCCATCCCGTCTATCGACCTCCATGTTTAACCTGTATGTCCCTTTCAGACTGTTAAACCCACTCCTTTATCGTCTCAACCGGGCTTGGCACATATACACTCCTTTTGGGTTGCCAATCCGTTCAACCTTCGGCTTTGGTTTTGGCTAAATTGCGTCCCACTAGGGCAGCCGAATCCATCCACTTTGTCCCACCTATGCGGCATACACATCCATACGGGAGTGCCATCTTCTCCTTGCCTTTTGGCTTTATAGGTTCAAAAAAAATGGGGTTAAAAAAACTATTGATGCCCCAGCGGACTTTGCTGTTTCTATTAGAAGAGCAATCAAGGGCAAGAAGGCTTTAACCCAGCTAAGGTAAAAACCCGAAAGGGCGCCTTAGGCAAAAATGGGTACCCCTCAGTGTGAAAACCTGAAAGGGCGCACTGGAAAAAGCTAAAGGGGGCCAGTCCTGGCGAAAACCCGAAAGGGCGGTAGGGCTAGTCAAGTGATAAAAAAAATATAGAAAGGAGCATACGTACAAAAGTATCGAATCAAAAAACCTGCTGAATTCTATCTTCTATTTATCAATGCTATCCATGGAGCCTGAGACAAGCCCTCGGGGGTAACTCAAAAAGAAAATGGGGCACGAAGGCCCTTTTTACAAAAGGGTATCAAACACCAGACTCGCTCCTTCTCAGGTCAGCAAGGCAAGTCTCGCTCTGAAGAGCCTCCTCCTATAGCTCTCCAAGCCGATGGTAGGACGCCTCCACTACAGCCTGTGCAGCTCGAAGATCCCGCTGCAGCTCCTCAACTCCAAGGCGGATCCTCCGACTGCACTCCTCCTCCCTCTCAACCTGAAGGCTCGCCTCAGCCTGGGCCGCCCGGAGCTCACTAAGCCACTCCTCTTCCTACTGGATCATAAATCGAACTCGCCGCCTCTGCTCCTATACTATATGAAGGTGAGCGAATTCACTCCATATGGCTCCCAGCTTCGCGGCCCATATACCCTATGGAAGACCCATCATGTGATAACCCCGGGTGAAAGCCTCCAAGCTGCTCCTCAAAGCCTCCACCGTTGGCAAGGGGTCGACCTGAACCAGGCGGTCAAGGCCCTGGAGGAGGTGGTCAGCCATGACAGCATCCAACACTGCCATAGGTGCAGGGGTGTCGGGCCACTCCACTCCAACAACAGAAAAGTCTGAGGGCATCACAGTCTCCTATCCTGCAGGTCCTGAGTAAAAAGGTGAAAACATGTTAGTGTACCACCACAATGAAGCCACCAAGGTTAAAGTCCAAAGTTGCAAATCGTGAGGGCTTTTACCCGAGGCAGCTATGCCCATCGGGCTGGGCCCGAGAGAAGATCCCTCCTCCGAGACTGTAGAAGAGCTATCTACAAGCATCGATCACTTTTCTGTGGGCGGCATAGGTGTAGCTGGTCTCTCTGCAAGTGAAGCAAAGAATGGAAAGTCTTAACATTCTTGCGACACCAATAATCAAAATGTGCACTTTATAGTGATGAAGACATACCAGTCTCTATAGGTAGCTCCTCCTCAGCTGTAGCTGTGTAGACCCCTGTCGTGGACTCCATAGAAGGAGATAGCTGAAAGAAGACACCAGCACATAAGGTGGTGATCAATATCACAGAGGAAGGAAGTCTTGTTGAATGAATGGCGCAAGTTCCTAGTTCAACAACATACCCGGAGCTGGTGGCTCAGTGGAGGCCGCGGCCTGGTCCTCAGTGTCTCACTCCTCGGTGGGTCTCTAGCCTGAGCCTGCTATCATGTCAACCCCTGTAAGCTGGTGAGAATGCCTCTCCTCAAGAGGATCGCCAGCTGTTCGAAACGGGGGTATTGTACAATGTCAATATGCAGTTGGGCATGGCAGAAGGACTATACAAAATATTTTGTGTATACCTAAAGCTGGCACCTCACCAAACTCCCCAGCATCGGCAATACATGCTGATAGCCCTTGGCTAGGGAGGCGGCTCCCCCATCAGGGTCTTTAACCCTATCAATTGGAGCCCTCACATCCTCGTCATAAGCTGGCAGGTCAGCATAGGACCCTCTTTCCATGAGCTTGGACAGCTCATCCAAGGAGGAGATCGTCTGTGTGGCTATGTAATGAGCAATAAAAAAGGGTCAGAAGGAGAGTTTCATAACTCTATGCATGAAGAAAATCTGTCCTTAAATTACCTGGGCTCATCCTGGTCTCTCCTTCCTCGGAAGAACTTGAGGAAGAGGAAGAAGAGCCCTCGCTGGAGGAGGTACTGCAGGTCCTTATGCCCGATGAAGTACCGGAGCTTCCCCCGTTGGAGGAATATGATGGTGAAGAAGTCTCCTCACTGCTAGGGGACTTTCCCCCTTCTTCAACGATGAGGAGAGTAGGCTGAGCTAGGACAGTCTCTATGACAGGCAATATAATATTAGCCAAGGCACATATTTCTCTTTGTTTTGAAAGAGAGGGGAAGAAGGGTTATGCAGTCAAAGCATTTACCTGAATCCTGAATAATGGAGGTCCCTCCCACATCAAGCGTGGGAGAGTCGCCGGAAACGGGCGTATAGTCATCGGCGAGAGGGTCCAACCCCTCAATGTCCACACTAATATCAAGAACGGACTCGTCGACCTCCAACCCCGCCTCTGTGAATGCATTCCCGGGGCGCAGAGAAAAGTTCATAGCTGATGGAAATCTCAGTTCAAGATTCAAAATTCACGAGCTTTGTGGGTTTGATGAGATCGACAGTTTACACAAAATCTGAGCTGAACCTTCTCCGAGTCAGGAAGTTTGACGGAACAAGCATCTCCGAGTGATCGGCAAGCAGCTTCATCAACAAATGCAATCAAATGGGCCATTCCATGCTAATCATCTCATTTTATTGGGCCGTATACATGGGCCTAATGGGTCATCTCTATGAAATTTTATTCACAATAAAAGAGTCTTATTATGTATTTTAGTCTTTCGGTGTCTTTAAGTATTCCTAGGGAATCATGATAAGAAGGTATTAAGTGTTAAGGAGTCTTATTATGTATTTTGATGTTTCCGATAGGGTGTCTTTTAGTATTCCTAGGAAGTCATGATACTAAGTGGTAAGTGTCTCTTAATCTTCCTTGTATGCCTATATAAGAGTCTTGTATCCCACGGTGGAAAAACAGTGAATGAAGATCTATTTTTGGAACCCATGTGAGTCCCACGTAGGGGGACCTTTCCCCCTCCCTTATCTTCTTCCCTTCACCCCCCTGCAATTCCCATGGCCGCTAGTGCCTTTTCTTCCTTCCCTCTCCACGGGTGCGATGCCCACTTCTTCCCTTCCTCAACCACGGGTGAGTGATGCCCTTCGTCTAATTCTCTCTCTCTCTCTCTCTCTCTCTATCTCTCTCCAATTCTCTCTCATCCCCACCCCAAATTCGGAATCCACTCTCTCTCCTCTCTTTCACCTCTAATTAAGACCCCTCCCCCTTCCCTATACCCCTCATTTAAGTCCCCTCCCCTCCCCTAGGTAGAACTCCCACTCCCTAGGCATTCTCTCCCCTTCCCCACACAACCTTTCGTCTTCCCAGGCACCCTTTCATCTCCCCAAGGCCCAATTTCGAATTTGGGTGTTCCCTCCTCTCTCTCTCACCACCCCATTACCTCCCCACCTCCCAAAAGCACCCCCCTGCAACCCCAGCCACGTCCATCCCCCCCCCCCTCCCTTAACCCAAACCCACAAATCCCTTCCATCCCCCTTAATCCCCCCTCCTCAATCAGCTCCATTCGCAGGCAGAAATCAAGCCCGAGTTGCAGTCGATATTGGGAGCAGTTCCAGGCAGAATCGGCTTCCGGGTTCTTCATCAAAAACGTACGTTGGCGAGTCTTCTGACCAGGCGAGGTGGAATCGTCCTCTTCCGAGTTCGTGAGCATCGGCAGTGGCCAATCTCCCACGACTGCGCAGGAGGCTCCTGAACCCGACCAGAAGCTGAGGAAGACCACCACCACGCCCAACCCTGACGGAATCCGACTCCGAGCTGTTCAGCAAAGTTCCTCCCCTCTCTGTCAGCTCTCAGGAACAGAAGGCGGTTCGTCGATCGGAGCTCAAGGTCTGAAGTTATCAATTTCCTACCACTGTTGGGTCATTCTGTCCACCGATCCCCTCCTCCGACCCGTCCCCACTCAACGGGACCTGCACGTCCACACCGACATCCGACTGAGGCGAGACCAGTGCCGCTGGAAAGTAGTCGTCCCCACGATTCCAACGCCACCTGCTGCGCACCAAACGGAGTTCGGGATTGCTCGTGGTGTCCATGTCAAGCCGCTGTTCAGAAGCTGCCCCTGCACAGAACCAGAACGGGGTCCCCGCTCAGTCGTCCGTGGCAACCAGGTTCGGGCGGAACCAAAATTCAGAAAAATTGTGCTGCATCCCTACCCTGTTACGAAGCCAACGGCACCAACCGCGCCTCCGGCAAAATTCCAGAGTGCGATCTACAGCCACTTCAACAGCTGCTGGTCACAGATTCCAGAACCGGGCTGATAAAAGAATTTGGAGAAATATGAAAGAAGAGTCAGTTTTATGCCCGACGTTAATTCGTTTCACATCAAGTGGTATCAGAGCTTAGGGAATCGGGCCGTCCCATCGGACCGAGATCCTGAGCTTTGAGGTTCGAGGTCGAACCTCCTCCAAGCGGAGGAGTATGATGGAAATCTCAGTTCAAGATTCAAAATTCACGAGCTTTGTGGGTTTGATGAGATCGACAGTTTACACAAAATCTGAGCTGAACCTTCTCCGAGTCAGGAAGTTTGACGGAACAAGCATCTCCGAGTGATCGGCAAGCAGCTTCATCAACAAATGCAATCAAATGGGCCATTCCATGCTAATCGTCTCATTTTATTGGGCCGTATACATGGGCCTAATGGGTCATCTCTATGAAATTTTATTCACAATAAAAGAGTCTTATTATGTATTTTAGTCTTTCGGTGTCTTTAAGTATTCCTAGGGAATCATGATAAGAAGGTATTAAGTGTTAAGGAGTCTTATTATGTATTTTGATGTTTCCGATAGGGTGTCTTTTAGTATTCCTAGGAAGTCATGATACTAAGTGGTAAGTGTCTCTTAATCTTCCTTGTATGCCTATATAAGAGTCTTGTATCCCACGGTGGAAAAACAGTGAATGAAGATCTATTTTTGGAACCCATGTGAGTCCCACGTAGGGGGACCTTTCCCCCTCCCTTATCTTCTTCCCTTCACCCCCCTGCAATTCCCATGGCCGCTAGTGCCTTTTCTTCCTTCCCTCTCCACGGGTGCGATGCCCACTTCTTCCCTTCCTCAACCACGGGTGAGTGATGCCCTTCGTCTAATTCTCTCTCTCTCTCTCTCTCTCTCTCTATCTCTCTCCAATTCTCTCTCATCCCCACCCCAAATTCGGAATCCACTCTCTCTCCTCTCTTTCACCTCTAATTAAGACCCCTCCCCCTTCCCTATACCCCTCATTTAAGTCCCCTCCCCTCCCCTAGGTAGAACTCCCACTCCCTAGGCATTCTCTCCCCTTCCCCACACAACCTTTCGTCTTCCCAGGCACCCTTTCATCTCCCCAAGGCCCAATTTCGAATTTGGGTGTTCCCTCCTCTCTCTCTCACCACCCCATTACCTCCCCACCTCCCAAAAGCACCCCCCTGCAACCCCAGCCACGTCCATCCCCCCCCCCCTCCCTTAACCCAAACCCACAAATCCCTTCCATCCCCCTTAATCCCCCCTCCTCAATCAGCTCCATTCGCAGGCAGAAATCAAGCCCGAGTTGCAGTCGATATTGGGAGCAGTTCCAGGCAGAATCGGCTTCCGGGTTCTTCATCAAAAACGTACGTTGGCGAGTCTTCTGACCAGGCGAGGTGGAATCGTCCTCTTCCGAGTTCGTGAGCATCGGCAGTGGCCAATCTCCCACGACTGCGCAGGAGGCTCCTGAACCCGACCAGAAGCTGAGGAAGACCACCACCACGCCCAACCCTGACGGAATCCGACTCCGAGCTGTTCAGCAAAGTTCCTCCCCTCTCTGTCAGCTCTCAGGAACAGAAGGCGGTTCGTCGATCGGAGCTCAAGGTGTGAAGTTATCAATTTCCTACCACTGTTGGGTCATTCTGTCCACCGATCCCCTCCTCCGACCCGTCCCCACTCAACGGGACCTGCACGTCCACACCGACATCCGACTGAGGCGAGACCAGTGCCGCTGGAAAGTAGTCGTCCCCACGATTCCAACGCCACCTGCTGCGCACCAAACGGAGTTCGGGATTGCTCGTGGTGTCCATGTCAAGCCGCTGTTCAGAAGCTGCCCCTGCACAGAACCAGAACGGGGTCCCCGCTCAGTCGTCCGTGGCAACCAGGTTCGGGCGGAACCAAAATTCAGAAAAATTGTGCTGCATCCCTACCCTGTTACGAAGCCAACGGCACCAACCGCGCCTCCGGCAAAATTCCAGAGTGCGATCTACAGCCACTTCAACAGCTGCTGGTCACAGATTCCAGAACCGGGCTGATAAAAGAATTTGGAGAAATATGAAAGAAGAGTCAGTTTTATGCCCGACGTTAATTCGTTTCACATCAATAGCAGCCCGAGTCTCAAGAGGAGTTGCATCAAAAAAAAAAAGGGGAGAAAAATAGTCAAACTATAACATTACATAGACAGGTTGCAGTACTGACTTGGAAATAAATTTCTCTCGCCCTTACTGGAAGCTTCTACCGAAGCAGGATATGCCTCCTCAGAATGTAGACGGGAGGTGGGCCGTAGGTCACCCTCTCGGTCTCCAGCTCGAGACCTCTTCTCGCGGGCATGAGCCTCTGAACCACTGGTATGCTCTGCAAATGATAAAAGATTGCATGAAGTCAGCGTCTTCAATGGCAGAACAAAAAAAAAAGAAGGGATGGGGCTAGGTAATTGAGCATATACCTGGTTCCCTGATAATCCTCCCGGGTTTCAGCATAATCTGCTCGGATTTCAAGCCAAGAGACCAAGCAACCTTATTCACAATTGCCAAGATGGTATTGGGGGTGGTAGCCACCTCCAAATCTGAAATATATTCCAAAGACCGGCACAACCTACGGCATTGATGATGTGGGCCCTCCATTCAGTGAAGGCACTACCTGCAAGAGCCCCCTCTGGAACAGCCTCAGATAGCTGGGACTTGGTCTTTAGACCGCAAGAGGTCTTCAAATCCTCCCACCAGGAATAGGATGCCGAAGGCCCAGGGGCCCCTTCTCGGCAAGCAGACTTGGAACTACAAGCTGTGGTGGGTGTACTCCTCAAGGGCTTCAAAGCCCCAGTGTACTGGCTCCTATCGACGGGAACAGGGAGTCCCTACTCCCTCCAGCGGGTCTCTATCTCATGAATAGCTCTAGCAACTCTAGAAAAATGACATATGACAAACTCTGGGGCTACTGACAAGGGAGGCATGTCTTCTTTCCCCAAGCGTTGTTCCTCAACAGCTCGGATAGTGTCAGCTCACTGCCGGGAGATGTTGCTGACTTTAAACCACTAGTGCGCATAGTGTATATCAAAGAAGCCTCTGCATGTCTACTCTGGAATGGGGTAATCCTCTTTCATTCCACGAAAGAGGAAGCTATGCCATGAAGCTACTACCAGGTGTATGTCCCTCTGTCGGTACTGCCGAAGTGTCAGGGGAAAATCTACATTCGGGGGTATGGCCTGATCATACCCGAAGTTCCTGGAAAACCTGTGTGGATAGTATGGCTCAAGAACCACTGTACTGGAACGGCGATAGACCAGAACTCTAGGCCGTATACATACAACCCAATCGGCCAGTGCATGGAGGGAAGGCAGGGCCCAAGAAGACAACCTACAGACAATAGTGTCACCTTGTCGCTCCGAGTAGGGACGGTACGAGCGAGAGCTGTGATCAAACTCCAGACTTTCATCCCTCCTGGTGTGGAGGAAAGACAAAGCACGGCGGGCGCTGGCAAGTTGTAAAACTACATCTTGGTCCGGGTGACCCGCAAAAGCAAAAACCAGTGGTGTAGCTGGATTGTCTATCGACGTCCTCTGTGATAGTTCTGGCAACAACAAGCCGGCACAAGCACTCAGATAATGGGTAGGCATCAAGATGTGCTTGTCTCTGGGTGATGCATGTGAAGTCAGAGCTCCAAAGCAATGGTAGATATTCGCCAGCGCGGTCGGAGCAATAGCAACCCTACGTCCACAAGCCAACAAACACGCCGGGTAGATTACTTCTGCCCGTAGAACACCCTCCTCTCCATGAGGAATCACAAAGCTGGCTAGCCAATAGGCCAAGTAGGCCGCCAGGTATGTCAACGGTGGCAAATCCCTCGAATTCCTCCCCCACGTCAGAGCAGGCAGGTGGCGAGGATGTGAAGCAAATCGGAGCTCTACCTCTAGACACTGCTCCCAAGTCATACCTGAGGAAGCAAACTCCTCTTAAAAGCAATAAAAACCACCGTAAAAGTGTGTGACCCAAGCATTCAGAGTCACCCTCGGTGTCCGCATAGCTTTCTGTTTGCCTGCAAGGGCCAAATCTCTCCAGGTCTTCATCAAGTACCTGAAGCAGTAGGGCAGCAAGTATCGACCTGTGCCGTCTGAAGCACACAAGTGCATGTCATCCAGGGATAACTCCTCGTATGGCTGTCCGCAGATAGGGAGGCCAGAAATCCTGTGGAAAGCCCATAGGTCTAGGGAAGTCTCTCCCTCTGACGTCATAAAAGTGTTCCAACGCCTGTTGAATCTCTCGGCTAAGGCCTGGATCAATCCTATATGGCAAGGATATGAATACAAAGATGCTGTCACTGCATGGCGTATACCTACCCTATCAACTACTGCTCTGTAGATTGTCAGTACACCCCATAGCCACTCTATGGCGCCACGACGGTAGTAGTGGGACGGAGCGACGAACCACCTCCCATACTAGCTGGGGGCCTTTTGTGCCAAAATCCGCGCCAGTAAACAATCATGGTCATAGTCATCATGAGCAAAAGCTGCGCCAGAGGGAGTCAGAAACATTCCGCCGATGGAGATGTCCGCGGCCCTATGATGCTCGGCCAGATGCCAAACGGCTGGTGAAGAAGGCACTGCTCGGATGATGAAACTGTCAAACTCCCTGAAGAAACCCAGACTCCTCTCGTTAGGGTACTGCTCCTACCACACAAAGCCCTCTGGGAAGCTGGAATAGGAGAAACTACAGGTACCGTACATGCTATCCCTGCCAAGCAATATGGCCCGTCCAAGATGGTGCCTCTCTCCCGGTAGTCGGGAGTCGTCGGCCTCTACTCCGAGTGGCACAAGACTCTGGATAAAAGGTAAGAGATGATGATCCAGTGGGAAATGTGATGGATAATCGCCCGAGCAATCATAAAAATAGCCTCCGTGCTGCCGCGTAATCCGAGAGATGTCAACAGCGCCCTCAGCGGTGGCAGTCTCTCCTATCGGGCCCGCAGCGACCAAAGTAAACCCGCGGTCCAATGCATCGAAACTCTCTGAAGTAATACTGCGAAGAGGGAATGGTGGCATATGCCTATCCATCCTCCGCACATAGTGGTCGTCAGAACCGCTGGCCCTGGACGTCCGGGAGGTGTCTCTGCTCCGGCTAGGGTGAGCCATGTCTGCAAAAGATGCAAAGCTAATACCGGAAATACAAAGGTCAGCAATGAAGCTTAGTAGACAGTTAAATCAGTCAAAGGACAATAATACAATTATTAAGCAGTCCTACAAGACCCTTCGTTCCGTCAGGGAACTCGGAGATAAGAAAAATTCATGGGAGACACGGGCCACCCGCCCCCTTGCCTCCGGCATTGACGGATGTCCCGTGGGGGGCATTTGTTGCACCTGGGATTTTTTCCAATCAAAATTGGCATGGTGGCCATGTTAACCTCGCATTGGTTGAGGTCTACAAATATTTGGCATACCGCATCTTCATGGAATATCTCCACACATGGGTTTAACATGGAGCGTATCGCCTCTCCCGTGGAGTACCTCCATACGATACTTCATACCCTGTCTATTGCTGCAATTACAGGCCTCTCGTAGTAAAACGGGGTGATCGAGACCTGGATTAAATCCACACGATTGTTAGGATCGTGTGGTTTTGAAGAAATCCCCAAGGGATGAAGTCTCCCTCCTTTGAACGTGTGACTATGGGCAAAGGAAGCAACTACAAAAGTAAAGGAGACACAGAACAAGGTATACGCACCAAGAATAGAGTCCTCCGCACGTCTACCACGAAGCATGGACAACAACAAGTCTCCTCCCTTACGGCCTATGGCACGAGGAAGACGACAAATGAACAAGAAGCCGCTCCTTCTCTCTTCTCCACGAGGCACGGCCAGAGAACAAAGCTCCAAAGCCCCAAGGCCCTCCTTTTAATGAAATCGGATGAAGAAAAGACCCGTCCGGGGGCGGGGGGGACCCGTACGGGGTCACCCACACTCGGGGGGGGGGGGGGGGTCCGAGCGGCTGAGGCCAGACCCGCGCGGGTTCCCGTGGGCCCGGGCGGGACCAGTCTGGGGTCGCACGGGGAGCCTCCCCTAGGGCTGCGCAACCTAGGGGAGGTCCTCTCGGGGCCGCGCGACCCCGGGTGGGGCCCGGGGGACCTCCCACCCCGGGGAGGTCCTTTCTCCCACGCGATCAACTAAACAAATTTGAAAAAATGACCTCCCCGGGGTCATTTTCACCTCATTCAACCCGTACGGGTTCAAACGACCCCGGGGAGGTTCCCACTTCTATAAATAGACCCCCAGGGTCCAGAAGGAAGATGATTGGCAGACAGAGAGAGAAGCTACAACCTACGCAGTGAAGTCCCGCAATCAATGACACCAAAGAGGGGGGTGAATTGGGTGTTTACAAATTTTATGAAATCTTTTGGCCTCTTTGAAATATGTGATAAAACACTACTTAAGAGATTCAAATCTATTCAATCACAAGTTGGATTTATCAAAATCTATTTAGTGATGAGATAGATTATGCAAGATGAATAAGAATAAAATATGAACAACAAAGTACACTAACACTCACGTAGAATGGAGGTAGAGGAAATGGACCAAACCACACATTACAAACCACAATGCACAGTGGTTTTTAAGGTGGTTCGGATGCAATGACGGCAATCCTACATCCACCCCTCACCAAACCCGGTGATGCTTCACTCGGGGATAAATCCCCAAACGGAGACAACGCTCCAACCACACACGCAGGACTAAGCCTGTGCACACACACGGGGACGCGCCCCAATACACACACACACACGGAGATGAAGTCTCCAACATGATCCGACAACGGGATCACCAACACAAACACCCACTGCCACAAGTGCAGCAATCCACACACACGAGATAGAACGGATCTAACTTGACCCACACACACACAAACGCAGATCTAGGAATATCCACGCACATACACGAATCAAATACAACACACACACACACGACCACGGATCCAACAACGGTCTACACACACACACACACAAGTTCTTCAGTTTATGACGAACACAAATACAACACCCAAAGCATAAAGATGATGAGGCTTAGTTTAGAAAACTCCTGTTTTGGTTTCCCCTTGAATGCATGTTGCGGATCTTGAACGTATCTTCAATCTTCACTTAATCGGAGCTTCAATCCGTGCTTGCTTAGCTTTTCTCCTTTCTTGCTTGCTTGGCTTCTCTTCTATCTTCCTTAGGCACTCTTCTTAGAATCCTTGCTTGCTTGCTTGGCTCTTCTCTTCCTTGGAGAAGGTTGGCTTCAGATATGCTTTCAATGGGTTGAGAATGGAGGAAGAACACGTACTGCATGGAGTACTGTTCACGGCTACAGTACATCTTATCTCCCTTGGATAGCCTCTCCCACTTTAGAACTCTCTTGATGCATTAGGGTTTCTAACCCTCTTGTGTTGGTTTTATATCTTTTGAATGGTCCATAGACACCCCCCAGACCAGATCCACAAATCATAGGAGATTGGGTGACTTTAGGATAAAACAAATCCAAGAAGAGGGGCTGCCCACGAGGTGGAAAACGAAGTCAAATATTGTTGCATCGGGGCTGCCGATCGACCGGAACACTTGGGTCGATCAACCGAAATTTTACAGTCGAATGATCTTTCGATTCTGGAGAAATCGGTCGATCAGCAGTATGGGATCGGTCGACCGGACACTGGCCGGTCGACCGGTCCTTCTGGGGTGGTCGACCGCTAGTTCTGTAGTCAAGAGCTTTTTCGGTTCTCGCAATTCTGGTCGACCGGCCCTATGGTCTTGGTCGACCAGAATGACCCAGTCCTGTAAAATTGAAGTGTTAGCCCAATGTAATACTTCCAAATAACAAAGGCTTTAAGTAGATGTTTGTTTCATGCATTTAGAGGTTAGATTTCACTTGGTTTATGCATTTGAAACGTCTAGACCATTTGAGCATTTGACCATGATTAGAATGAAGAGCTAATGCATTTGAAGAGTGAACTTGCAAGTTATCAATCCAAGTTATCAATCATTGTAAACCTCAATTACCATGAATGAAGTTTAGAAATGAGAGGTATATGGAATACCCATGGTGAGATTGATGGCTATGATAAGGTAAGAATCTTATCAATGGTTCTTGACAGTAAATGACATATGCCACCTGTATTGAATGGTAGAGAAGCAAGGTGCTTATCCAAACGTTTGGTTTGCTAGGCGACTGCCATGAGATTATAAGTTTGATTCTGTAAGCAAGATAGTCAAGATTAATACTACGCTTGTTCACATTAGGGAGTCTTGTTCACATTAAAGACATTATGAAACCTCTTGTCTCGTGTAAAACCAACATATGCAAACCAAGGATCAAGCCCATGTAACCATGCATTCAACCAATCATGTTATAGTCTCAAAAGCCATTTGTCAACTCAATCATATATAAACAACAACATGAATGTACACAGTCATCAAGAACATCTAGAATCAACCATAAGTTTAGTTATCATCATGTAATCACACATTAAGTTTAGTTATCATCAAAATCATAACTTAACAATCACAACAATCATCATAATCATAACTCAACAATCTCCCCCTTTTTGATGATGACAAACTTAGTGATGATGACAAACTTATTGATGATACAACAGAATGACAGAATGGCACAGATGTTAACAGAATGGCACATATGTTCTTCTCCCCTTGTCACACACAATCATGAACTTTTCTCCCCCTTTGACATTATCAAAAAGCGGTATAATGCAGATCTTTCTCCCACAACAACATTATCAAACAAGCTGGAAGAAGTCAACGAAGCAAGAGCAAATCTTTCTCCCTCGTTGAAACATCAATGGCTCAGAATTCAGATGAAGCAACAGCAAATCATGGACTAACAAATCAATATGAGTCCAATCAGAGGAGACCAATTGGTGATTATTCTCACACATCAATATGATACCATCTAAAGTAAATTCAGTCAAGCATGTATTGATACCAATTGAAGGTAATGATTGGCCTCAAGGATATGAGCTAGTGGAGGAAGATGTTCACAAGATGAGGTGTTCAGCAGGATATCATTCAAAATCTTGAACCCATGTCTGATATTCACAACAAGCAAGAGCAGGAGGGCATATCAAAAGGATTTTCTTTGATTTTCAAATTTTCAAATTTTTATATTTTGGTTTGAAATGCATGAAATGCAACACATGCAAGTGATGCCATATGAGATGTACAATCAAACAAATACGTATATGTACATGCAACACAACTCCCTATACTTATATAAGAAGGGAATGGGTATAAGAAAGATGCAAGAGAGTCATGACAACCGAAATACACATGTGTAGCACATGGGAGATTATGCAATCATATAGGAGATTCATGCAATTGCTAAAGCAGTCAATCAATTTTCTGAATACATAATAAATCAAATTTTCATATGTGTAAGTGAGTAAAATGAAAAGCGATAGTTACAATATGGATATTCAGATTTTCAGATCAACACAAGGAGATATTTTACTGACTGCACTTCAATTTTGAGAATAGTGTATTGGAGGCTTCGCTCTACCTCAAAAGTTTTTCACACCAAATTTTAATGATTTCACAAGATAATCAGAATTTTTCTAAGAGTGATCAGGTTCAAATAATTCCTTTTTACGCGAGTAGACGCATGGAGCTCATGCCAGAATCTTCGGTTACTCAGAATATTGAACCATTTCACCTCATTTTGAACAGAGGTACTTTAGTCAACACTTTTCAGAAATGAACCACATCACGTCTCAGGTGACATGTGTCCAATTTACTCATTGAGACTGAGCATTGCTCTACCTTTCTTTTTTTCATTTCAGATTTTTCAAACAGAATAGGTAGGCAGCTTTTTCCTCAACTGTCTCTTCAACATACATGCAGCAAGTTTAACATCTCGAGAGTGTTGAAAAGAAATTCATATATCCTTATCTTTAACACTCATTTTCACATTTTGTGCATGAAGTGTACGAATTTGATTCAGTATGTATACCGAAAATATCATGAATACATAACAGTGCAACTCCCCCTAAATAGATGCACTTATGAAATATGAACTCCCCCAGAGTGTATAATATGAAACACTCCAATAATGACTCAAATGTAACATTATTTATCAAGAAAGCATAAGGTCATAGAAATTTCCAAGGATGGGGGTGAATAGCATATAATATCAAGCAAGCAGACAGAGAGAATGTATGCACCATGCAATGCAAATATGCAATGTAATGCTGCAAAATTGCTGATACCAATTGAATAGATATCAACTGAATGAACTAAATGCAGCTAATGCATGAGTTCTAATGCAATGCAGCCTATGAGGACATAAGAGTGCAATGCAATATGTAAAGGCAAGATGCAAGTGCTTATTTTTCAAACTAGTAATATAAATGGCATTCACATTTTATTAATGAATCAAACAAGCATCTTTCAAGACATGACCTTTATGAATAATGGTGCATACAAGATCAAAGCTTAAGCAATGTAACCCATTTTTCAGATTTTTAATATCATTTCACAAGTTAGAACTGGAAATCATTCACAAACCAATTGTTTGAATCATGAGCAAAAATATATTTTCAATAGAAATAACTCAGTTCAAGGATTCATTCATAAATCGACCATTTGACTTCTCTGAGTCCTAGTACGAGGGGGAGAACCTTGATCTAAAGACCAACTCACGCATAGTGAGAATTCCCAGGTGGATGTGACCCACCTTTTCACTATTCAGTATTTGATACACCAGATACTCATTTAAGCTCAAATGTCATCATGCAATTCAAATTGAGAAATATTCAATAGCCAATCACTTTATTCACACTTCTCAAGATTTTCAATTTGATTCAACCACTTAAACAAGTCCATCACAGGAGGCTGGTAAATGACAGATCAGGTTTGTATAATCAATACCTGTCATTTAAGAGTATCACCAAGTAACAAAAAGGCCATTGTATGAATTTACAAGGTTGAATTACCTTAGTTCAGACGACAAGATTGGAAGCTTTCATGCACTAA
The DNA here is from genome assembly GCA_022559845.1 of Amorphophallus konjac. NCBI lineage: Eukaryota > Viridiplantae > Streptophyta > Magnoliopsida > Alismatales > Araceae > Amorphophallus > Amorphophallus konjac. The sequence continues at coordinate 282,493,547 of CM040123.1, read as the reverse complement.
GATCACTAACCCCACGAAGGTTAGTACTTCATATTTTGGTTTTCATACCTTTGCCTTGAGAATCCATTTTCTTCCAAGCCTTCCACCTGCAATCCAAAGAAGAGTGAAGTTCAATTTACTCATTGAGAGTGTTTTAAAATCTTCTTGCACAATCTCTGCAAAATATTCACACAAGGTATTACAAATAGCTCAGAAATGATATCATCCACATATGCTTGAACCACTAAAATATCTTTTACCTTATTTACCTTGTGAGAGGTGTTTGATCAACCTTACCTATTGAACCCATTCTGAGTCAAAAGAGATGTACGCCTTTCATACCATGTCTTGGGTACTTGCTTCAGCACGGTCAAGACTTTCACCAACCTGTACTTGAGTCAATTCTGGATGTTGTTCTACACAAAGTATCCCATCTTCTTGTAGCAACTTGAGAGGGTTCTCATCATTTTCATCTTTGTAAGGTATTCCTTTCATTGACTCAAAGCTTGGCCATGACTAGCCCATCATCATTTAGATTTTGGGAGTATAATCTGCATCCAAGGACAAGAAGACTTGAGTTGTCAATTTCGATTCAAATTTATTGACAATGGCATGAAAAATTATTTTAACAACCAACATCCTCTAGACAGCTCTAGATGCAATGCATGACTTATGTGTGAACTTAAACATTAAGCCCATATGACGAATGTGGTTGCTCCCCCTTAGTGTGTGCATGAATGAAAGATGTTCCGAAAAATTCTAATGCTATATGCAGTCATGGATGTGTGATGAAGACACAAGAGTTGTAATGCATTCTTACATGAGTTCACAATGTTCAAAAATTTTAAGACAGAATGTGACGGTGCATGCAAACATGAAGGTATATGCAACATACAATCATTGATATGATGAAGGCAAGAGAGTTGCATGGGTTATGACATGAGTTCACAATGTTGATCTTTTACATGACAGTATGTGAAGGCATATGATTGACTCAATGTATGAATTGAAAATTAATTTGAGTATTCTCAAAATTCCCTTTCAACAATGTGCTGCATGACAAGTGGTATGCACAGAAGTATGCAACTGACTATGCATGAAATTCATGTGAAGGTGTAAGCAAACTCAATCTATGTAGTGAAATCATGATTTGAAGAATCTTCAAGCTCTTCTTTACACCAAGATGCTATATGATAATTGATATGCGCACAAATATGTAAATAACTATGAATGGAATGCATGTACGGATATATGCAAGATTACATGACTATACAGCACAAAATGAATCAAAACCTTACACAATCACTAGAGAGAGTAGGAGAGATATTACCTGAGTGTTCAGATTTTATTTTTGTTTTTCTTTTAACCTTGCTTATGCCACTTGACCCGTGTGCCTTACCTTTTTGAATGAAGGGCCTCACCTCCTTGATTGAAAACATGTTTCATGCTTCATATTTCCAAGGGACACCTACAAAATAGATTTCTCATTTGCCATTCTTAGGTACCCAAATCATTTTGGATCCTTGTGGGTTAGCAACAACATTTGCACATGGTTTCCACTTTTTGACAATATTCAAATTATCATTTTTCATCAAAAGACAACCATGCATCAACTCACAATCATGCTTAGTATGCCCAAATTCACCATAATAGAAACAACACACAGAAGCCATTTTCCCATGTGATCTTTTAGCATGAACATAAGAATTCTCAAATCCATTTCTTCCAATTGAAAACTTTTTTACATTTTTGAAATCATTCATTTTCTTACATGCTCTCAAATTATCATTCTTCATAATGAAACAATCATGCATGGCATGTCCAGATTTATCACAGTAAAAATATGAGAATTTCTTTCTAGGTGGTTGTGTGTGTGTGGCAGAAGTATGTTTAACATGCATGGGTGTGCTAGCATCATTTTTACATTTTTGATGCAAATTAATTTTCTTTGTGGATGCATGTGTGTGTGCAACATGATTTTTCTTTTTCAGATTTTCATTTGATGTTTTTATTGTCTGTGAAAAAGATTGATTTGGGGACCCATTTGATGTGCTGGCTATGTTTGAAGTGTGCACAAAAGATGTATAAACTTTATTTTCAAACTTCTTTTTGTTCACAAGATTAAAACCCAGTCCTTCCCTTAGAAAATTCACTTTCGTCCCCAACAATTTGTCCAAGTTTTCTTGACCATTCACAAATCTAGATAATGAAGCATTCAAATCAAGGATTTCAGATTCAAGAGATGCAACGTGCAATTCATAGGAAATCATCATGTTTTCACTCGAATTGACTTGTTCATGTAAAGTAGCATTGATGGTTTTATGACTTTCAAATTCTTGCAACAAAGCATGCACTTTTTCAGATTCATCAATATTCACAGTTTTTCCTTTTTCAAAAACAAGCAATCTTTCTGAAATGGCCGTGTTCAATTCCTTCAATTTCTCATTTTCTTTTTAAGTTTCTTATCATGAACAAACTCAATTTGACCATTGTCTATTTGACTTATTCTCTCTTTCAGCTCTTTATTTTCATTTCTCAAAGAAGATATTTGATCTTTGTGAATTTCAATGTCAAACATGTAATCATCAATCATTTCTTTAAGGTGTGAGCATTCTTTGCATGAGGAATCACTTTTATTTTGACCAGCATTCTTTTTCAATTTTTTATTTTCAGATTTTAACTTCTTGTAATTATTAGCAAGCTCATCATATGCATTCAACAGTTCTTCATAGCTAAATTCATCTTCATAATCAGAATCAGAATTTACCTTGGAGCTTGATTCAATTTATTGGACACTTCCTTGATCACTCATGCCTGCCACAAGGCATTAGTCTTCATGCTCTTCCCGGACTTTGGTTAAGCCATCCAAAATGTCCTTCGCGGATCTGCAATGGGAGACAAAGGAAAAGTGATTAGAATTGACTGTAGCCGTAAATAATTTCAAGACTAAATAATTTTGATCATGTTTAAACTTTTGATTTACAGTCCATACATTTTTATTTTTAGGCAATTCATAAGGACCATATGAGATAAGCTTCCATAGCTTAGGGTCGTATGAATTGACTAGACTACATAACCTTCCTAACCACACATCGAAATTGCAACCATCAAACATGGGTGGAGAGTTTAACGTGTACATCATGGTAGTCATTGATCTGGATCACTCTAGATCGTTAGATCTATGAAATTAGAGATTTGGCTCTGATACTAATTGAAGTCCCGCGATTAATGACACCTAAGAGGGGGGTGAATTGGGTGTTTACAAAGTTTACGAAAACTTTTGGCCTTTTTAAAATATGTGATAAAACACTACTTAAGAGATTCAAATCTATTCAATCACAAGTTCGATTTATCAAAATCTATTTAGTGATGAGATAGATTATGCAAGATGAACAAGAATAAAACCTGAACTACAAAGTACACTAACACTCACGTAAAATGGAGGTAGAGGAAATGGACCAAACCACACAATACAAACCACAATGCACATCAGTTTTTAAGGTGGTTCGGATGCAATGACGGCAATCCTACGTCCACCCCTCACCAAACCCGGTGAGGCTTCACTCGGGGATAAATCCTCAAACGGAGACGACGCTCCAACTACACATGCAAGATGAAGCCTGCACACACACACGGGGACGCGCCCCAATACACACACACACACACACACACACACACACACACGGAGACAAAGTCTCCAACATGATCAAACAACCGGATCACCAACACAAGCACCCGCTACCACAAGTGAAGCAATCCACACACACGAAATAGAACGGATCTAAATAGACCCACACACACACAAACACATATCTAGGAAGTTCAACGCACACACACGAATAAAATACGACACACACATACACGACCACGGATCCAACAACAATCCACACACACACAAGTTCTTCAGTTTATGATGAACATAAATACAACACCCAAAGCATAAAGATGATGAGGCTTAGTTTAGAAAACTCTTATTTTGGGTTCCCCTTGAATGCATGTTGCGGATCTTGAACA